>OY282560.1:312973263-313598491 GCA_958295665.1 Tipula vernalis | reverse complement strand
AAAAAATTATAAAAAAAAATTAAATTTCTCAAAATTTCGTAAAAGAAAGTCGTGTGTTGGCCACACCTCCATTTTTTTTCTTGGGAAACACATTTGGATAATATTTCATTTAAATCTTTATGTGACGAAAATAGTTTCTGATGCTATGTTTGTAGCAATGAAGCTCTTAGCTAAAAGATCCCGAATGGAAACGCTTTTGCCTAGACCAATACCAAATAAATAAAATATTTAATATATCTAGTCGGTATCAATACAACGAAAGCATTAATCAACCAGAACTAAACGTTACGTTGACCAATAAGTACATTATTCTACCAATCTGCCAACACCAACATTGGGTACTTGTAATTATTTGCATGGAAGAAAATACTATTATATTTTATGACCCATTATTTCCGGCTAAGATCGACCACTCTATTATGTCCTCTACCTACAGTTTTATAAAGGCTTGCCATATCGACAATACACGGTTTACACAAATGAAGCCAGATTTCCGAAGCAAAGGGACTCTTACAACTGTGGCGTATTGCTATTATATTCGGTAGTATTGCTACTGAACGAAAATTATTTGCACAGGATTCACGAAACCGATAAAATTGAATGTAGTGTCATTGACAAACTCCCAATGACCCAATGACAAATCATTGGGGACAATTTTACAAAGCGATGAATATCAAGTTTACACTCAAAATTGCATATGGCCATATAGATGACTCCATGTGAATTAAAATCGTTAACGAGATCAATGACAAATAATTAAGGAGAATTTTTCATAAGGCCATATAGATTTTAAGGAAATGGAGCCCTTATCTGCTGATTCTCCAAAATTTTGTGATACTGGTAACTGAGAGGACCCCTTTTGAATTAATAACGAAGGCCACAGCAGTACAAAGCGAATGACAAATCATTTAGCCCAATTTTACAAAGTGATGAATGTAATTGTGTAGATTCTTATCTCATCGAACAATATTTTTATTTTAATATTTTTTTTTTATGGCCACCCCAATTCGGGAGTATACCGACAGTGCCCCTTATCACTTTATTTTTTTTATATACGGTATCCATTCCGCTTAGCTATGTCTTTTGCTTTCTATATTTTGTTTGTAAATGACAGGGTGACCATTCCAAAAATATTTTTTTTAACGAGATTTTTTTTTTTTTGGGCATCTATTGTCGAGAAAGATCTGAGTTAATTATTGTATAGTGCAAGCCCAGTAACGAGCTGAGGTAGCCTCAATAATAGTCAGACTGCAACCATTACAACCCAATTTCGCACAAAAAAAAGTGAAGTGATCGGAACTCAAACATGCCCAACGGCAACAACGCCACCAATGACCAGGCAGAAACACCTAAGCCCGAAGACATGGATGCTACCAACGCGGGTGCTCCTTTCTCGAAGTCGCAGCATCTCATTCGAGATCACAGCTGCAACCATTCTGGCCTCATGCGTTAAACACATGGTTCCAGCTGGCCGAAATACAATTCGGCCTGCAAGGAATTAAATCGTAAAAACAGATGTTTGCACACACATTAGCTTCCCTAACCCCGGAGACGTCCGACACCATCTCCGATTTCTTAGCAAACCCTCCAACAGAAAATCACTACACCAACCTAAAGGCCATTCTGTTGGACCGACTAGCGCCATCATCCGAGAGCAAATACGCACTCTGGCCGGCAAAAATTTGTCCGATACCATCGCCAAATCGTTTTGGATCCGAAAAATGCCGCAAATTATCAAAATAGCTCTTGTTGCTCAGCCGTAGATAATTCCTATAGATACTCTTGCTCGTACAGCAGATAAGATGTACGAAGTTATTAACACAGGCCAGCAGCATCCCACTATCAGCCAACTCAATGCTCCTCATCAGATTAGACAAGAATTGCGCACCGACACAAACCGTGGTAGAGGTCGTGGTTCCCCGGCTCCCAGTACATCGCTCGAGGGTCGAATGACACGACTCGAGTCAAGGCTCGAAGGTATATTCCGAAGCCATAGCCGACCGCGGGGACGACGATCCAAATCACAAAATCGCTCACATAGCCCCAGCAACAATAACAACCAACAAGGTAAATGCTGGTACCACGCTAGGTTTGGTTCGGTAGCCCATAAGTGCATCCCACCCTGCACATTCAAAAAATCGCAACAATCGACATCTGGCGAATCTGGCTCACACATGGAGATTGACAACCAAAAAAACCAATTCACCACCAGGTAGAGACTTGCACGTCAAATACTTCGCAACCATTATTCATGTCTCCCACACCTTACACAACCACACATCCTTATACGTCTCGTTTGTTCGGTTATGATCGAACAAAAAAAATAACCTACCTAATAGACACTGGCGCTGACCTTTCGGTTATTTCAGCTAATTATTGTAAACAAGCTTTTTCAGTTTACATTCGCAACTCCGATCTAATTTTGTCGGCTGCCAATGGCACAACCATCCACACTTACTGCACAAAATTGCTTCAAGGGGATATCGGACTCAAAAGACCTTCACGCATGCCTTTATATTAGCTGCTGTAAACCGTCTGATTATTGGCGCCGACTTTTTGACTAAATTTGGCCTCTTTGTCGACCTCAAAGGAAAACGGCTGGTTGATTCAGCGACTCAGCTGCCAATTAATGCCTCAATGGTTCAATCTACACCGATCCATTTCCCAATCGACAATGGCTACGGCACTCTGCTGAAGCAATTCCCTTCTCTAACAGCAGAGCCGAACTATAACTTGCCAGTCAAACACAACGTGGTCCACCATATAGCAGGCCATCTGTATCCTCTGTCTCTTGTCCTCTGCATATGGTGAATAAAAAAGATCACGATTGGTGACCATGTGGATATTATCGCCGATTAAATACGGTCACAACACCTGACCGATATCCGATACCTCACATCCAAAACTTCTCGCAATCACAACCCCCTTTGGCCTATTCGAATTTACCCGGATGCCATTCGGTCTTTGCAATGCCGCGCAAACATTTCAACGTTTTATGAACACAGTCGTCCAAGACCTAGACTTTGTCTTTGTCTATATCGACGACATTCTTGTGGCTTCCCAATCTGAGGAGCAACACAAACTCCACTTGGAACAACTTTTCCACAAGTTAACTGAGTTTGATGTTCACATCAAGACAGCAAAATGCGTTTCTGGTGTATTCACTCTCGATTTCTTCAACACAAGATCACCCTAATGGTATTCTGCCGTCCGAAGAACGAATTAACGCCATTAGGGATTTCCCAGCTCCAACTACAATCAAGCATATTCAGCGTTTTGCCGGCATGTTAAACTAATACCACCGATTTATACCAAAACTCGCTGATATTCTCGCTCCAATTCATAGCCACTTGGCAGAACTATTACGTAAGCCCAAAAGACCCAAGAAGTTTTCTTGGCCCGACGAATGTTAACAAGCATTCACGTCGCTTAAGGCTGAATTAGCGAAAACAACACTTCTGTGTCATCCACTAGGCGATTCAAAGCTTAGCATAACCACCGACGCGTCAAATACTGCGGTCGGCGCTGTACTACAACAGTACAATAACAAGTGTTGGGAGCCCCTGGGTTTCTTCTCTAAGAAACTATCGGATGCCAAAAAGAAATATTCTGCATTCGATCGGGAATTACTCGCAATCTATCTGGCAGTCAAACACTTCAGATATTTTGTCGAAGGTTGGGAATTCACTATATACACCGACCATAAACCTCTGACTAGAGCAATTCAGTCTAAAACTGAACGCAATCCAAGGCAATCTCGCCATTTGGATTTTATAAGTCAGTTTACCACGGACATCCAGCATGTTCATGGATGTGATAATGTGGTTGCGGATTATCCCGCACAAGCGACAACGAACAGGCAGCGGTCGAGACTTACTTCGACTGTCATAATATTTGCAAAGCTCAAAAGGATGACCTAGAACTTCAGAATTTACTTTCTGGTTCCGAATGTCTCACCGGTTCATCATGGCAACTGGATCTTTTGAAACTACCTGGCCTGGAAATTTATTGCAAAACCTCCACTGGGTACAATCGCTCATACACATTTCGACACTTTACACAACATTTCACATCCTGGCGTCCTTGCTACTCGTAAATTAATTACTGCTCACTACTTTTGGCCCAGTATGAAGAAAGACGTGAGCCAATGGGCGCAGTCTTGTTTATCCTGCAACGTGCAATTTCACCACGCGGACAATTCGACATTCCGCCTGGTCGTTTTTAGCACATCCATATAGATATAGTAGGACCACTTCCTCCTTCTAATGGATATACTTGTGTCTTGACTTGTGTCGATCCAGAAGCTTACTGCATGACTAACATGAAAGCCGCAACCGTTGCCACTTCTTTTGTAACCAATTACGTATCGCGATTCGGCGTACCCCTTCACATTACAACTGATCAGGGATCGCAATTCGAATCCAAGCTTTTTACTGAGTTAACACAACTCCTCGGATCAAACTGCATACGGCTTACCATCCACTATCCAATGGCATGGTTGATCAATTTCATCGTCAACTCAAAGCTGCTCTCATGGCGCGAGCTAATACAATACACTGGAGTTCGGAAGTTCCCATCGTTTTACTTGGTTCCGAGCTACAGTAAAGGAAGATTTGAAGTGCTCTCCAGCTGAAATGGTTTATGGGCAAACCATTAAGCTACTTTAATGAGTGAATTCTTCATCGAAAATCCTCCTTTACCTTTACAAACCAGCGACACAATCCTCGACCAACTGCAACAAATCATGCAAAACCTTGTGCCTACATCCACTCGTCCATCAAAATAAGACAACATATTTGTTCCAAAATCACTGGCCAACTATGATTCTGTCTTCATTAGAACAGACAAGGTTCTCCTCCCTGCGAAGGTCCATACAAAGTTATACGTCGACTTCACAAGCAATTCACCGTGTCGGTTAATGGAAAGAGTCAAACCATTTCAATCGACCGGCTCAAACCTGCATACGAGATACTTTGTTCAGCTGATCAAAAATCAGTTCCTCGCCCACATAAAACTGTTCGTATTGCCGAATGACATTTTCATTCTCGGAGGGGGAAATTCACTTGCAGGGGAGTCCTGTGGCGGTCATTATCATTCACCACCACATTATATTAACTTGTGTAACAATTATTGTGAATTCAAATTAACAAAACTAAATATTTTTCCTAACCGCAGCACTGCAATGTGCACAATAGCAAAACAAACTTAATAGCGTATTGCTATCAGTACAAATTTCTATTCAATTGGTTTGCGCACAGGCTATTATAGCATACCTACGAGTACGCTACATTTATATCATCGCCGTCGATAAAAAACGCATCCAACATCACACACAAATTAAAACGAACTCGTCGTTTTCTATTTCTTTTCAAATTTCATATTTCGTCTTCAGTCTCTTACTAAAATTCGAACTAAAAATACACAACAAAAATCGCGTCGCAACAAAATAAAATGGTGGTGAAAGTAAAATAATATTTTAATTGAATAGTAATTATAACGAATTAAAATTAATTAAAATAAATAAAGTTCACATTAATAATTAAAAATAAATAAATTATTACAAAACAAAATTTAATGAATTAAAATTAAATAAATATAATTAAAATTAAATAAAATAATTTTGTTTCACTGAGAAAATAACTCAAAGCGTTAAAAACTCCATGTGAATTAAACCCTTTAACGAGATCAATGACAAATTATTGGGGACAATTTTACAAAGCGATGAATATCAAGTTTACACTCAAAATTGCATATGGCCATATAGATGACTCAATGTGAATTAAAATCGTTAACGAGATCAATGACAAATAATTAAGGAGAATTTTTCATATGGCCATATACATTTTAAGGAAATGGAGCCCTTATCTGCGGATTCTCCTAAGTTTAGTGATACTGTTAACTGAAAGGATTCCTTTTGAATTAATAACGAAGGCCACAACAGTACAAAGCGAATGACAAATCATTTAGCCCAATTTTACAAAGTGATGATTGTAATATCACTCAAAATCATAGTATTGTCATATATAACTGTACAATGAAATGGAGCCTTTATCCCCTGATTATCCAAATTTTGTAGTAACACAGTTTGCTAAGAGAACTCCATCTGTTAATTTTACACAGTTATTATGAAAATAACATCACATAAAACTACATATTTATTATTTATCACGTAAATTCCTCTTATACTCGTTAGAGTTCTTTTTGGAGTTCTAATTATAATACCAAATTTATATTTTAAATGTTCTAGTGTAGCATATTAATATCAAATTTTAATGTTTGCTAAATACGAGTGGTTTTTAAAAAACAATATACAACGGCAAGAGCTAGTTTAGCAGAGTTTTCAAAATATGAGTGATTTTTAAAAAATTATCTACAACAACAAAAATGAGTTTAGCAGAGCTTTAGCATATATTTCATACGCATTTCGAGAAGTGCAAGTTTGACATTCCAAACTAAATTTTAATTGCAATTAGTAAAAATTGCAATACGAAACATGCTTGCAATAAAACAATAAAATTATTTAATTTTTAACTGTAATTGAATATAATCTTGATGGCAACTTCAATTAAAAATTGAGTTTGAATTACAATTTGATTTGACCAAAAATATGAGCGTAATTTAGTTTCTCTTAGTTTAAAACATGCTCAACCGTTACGGTGTTCTTTTGAAGTATCGCTTACCAGTCCAAATTTTTAAATGTATGTATGTGGACCAATTTTTGGACCAATTTTTGGACTACTTTTCCAGCACTTTGTAGCCCAGGAGAGCTAGCTTATCCAAATAATCCTATGATCCAAAAACTTGATACTTTTTTTGTTAATGAGTGAATTGAAATTCTCTTAATATAAGGTGTAGTTTGGTTTTGTTTTCAAAATATAACCACATATTTTTCATTTTAGTCACACATTCCACCACATATTTTGCAATTTTTAGATTAGACTATTTTAAATGTGTTTTTACTAACACGAGAAGAATATTAGTAGTTACGAATAATCATTCAACGAAGATTGTAAGAGAATTCAATCCAGTTTCGAACTGATAGCTTATGATTATGATAAAATCAATCTTCTCATCAGGCCGCGGCGACTGGACTGATTATACCATAATTTACATTCTATATATACAGAATGTGCTGTGTGTTATGTACTAGCGAATCATACTACTACAGATAAATTCTCTTACAATTTTTTCTTCTTCTGAATTGTAAGAGAATTTATCTGTTGTAGTATGATTCGCTAGTACATAACGCACAG
Source organism: Tipula vernalis (assembly GCA_958295665.1). Taxonomy (NCBI): domain Eukaryota; kingdom Metazoa; phylum Arthropoda; class Insecta; order Diptera; family Tipulidae; genus Tipula; species Tipula vernalis. The sequence goes on along the minus strand of OY282560.1, from coordinate 313,591,238 downwards.
CACATTCTGTATATATAGAATGTAAATTGTGGTATAATCAGTCCAGTCGCCGCGGCCTGATGAGAAGATTGATTTTTTCATAATCATAAGCTCATCAGTTCAAAACTGGATTGAATTCTCTTACAATCTTCGGAACGTATTAAAGTCATATAAATTAAAAAAAACATATTTTTGATTTTTTAAAACCTAAAAATCCTGAGCCTAGTAATAATCAATGAAAAGAAAGTAGTGTGAGGTGTGCTACTGTATGGCACGTGCGACTGTAGGGCAGACAACGCTACTAGAAAAGGTAGCGATGAGTAGTGGAAGGAGAGAGATGTCAAACCAGTAGAAACAGACTAACGAACAAAGTTACACGTGTAAAGTGTTTTAATGAAATATATAAAGATAACCAAATATACAAATATATAGAGTTTTATTCCGGACAACCGAAGTTGTCACAGTGGCGACGAGGAGAAGAACCGAATCCACGAACCGGATTCTAAAACCTTTTTGTTACCAAGGTTTTTTTTCGCGTTTGAGCGTTTAACCTCAAAATCCAAAAAGTCCAGCACTACACTATACGTATAAAAATGGACGCAAACCAGATAAAAGAATTGATGGAAACAGTTTTGGCTGCGGCTGATAAACGGGCGCAAGCAGAACGTGAAGCAGCCGAAAAACGGTTCGAAGCAGAACGTGAAGCAGCCGAAAAACGTTTCGAATTATTGCTGTCGAAACAGCAGCCCAACATTTGTGTCAACGCAGATGAAAACTCAGCCGGATCACCGCTGGTAGGGCAAGGGTTCTCAGTAGTCAAAGATTTGTCGGATCGCATCGAAAAATTCGTTTACGATCCCGAAAATAGCGTCACATTTGATCTTTGGTACGCGAGGTACCAAAGCATCTTCGAGGGAGAGGCCAAAACGCTGCCAGACGCGACAAAAGTCGGACTATTATTGCAAAAACTCTCGCAACTCGACTACCAAAAGTTTGCGAACACAATATTGCCCGTGTTGCCGATGGAGCTGTCATTAGGGACCGCAGTAAAAGAACTCAGACGAATTTTTGGGTCAAAAGAGGCGCGTTTCGCGCTCCGTTATAAAGTCTTCAAAATAAAAAGAGAAAGAGGTGAAGACGATAAATGTTACGCAGCCCGAGTCACGCGCGAATGCGTGAAATTCGAAATCACTAAATGCAGCGAAGAAGACCTAAAGATGCTCGCGTTCGTACAAGGTCTTGTCGATTCGGATGACGCGGCAATTCTCAAGAGGCTGCTCGATATGCTGGATTTACATTATACGCAAAGCGAGGCAGCCGACGATCCTGGAACAGCGCCCAAACTAAACCTGAACACACTGGTCAGCACCTGCGAACGGATGCGAACCCTCGAAAAAGAGAGGGCCATGGTCGAGCATCCGGAGACGGTACAACAGGAAGTCCTGGCCGTACGCAAAAAACCGCAATCTGAACGAGATTCCACGTCACAACGACAGACCTCACAGCAAACTATAACCAATTCTACGAGCGCACCAAACCCATTTGTACCGCCGAGGCCGTGTGCTCACTGTGGGGGAAATCATTTCCACAAAGATTGCCCGTTTAGCGGAAAGACATGCACGCTGTGGGAAATAAAAGTGAGGCGGGATTGCCTCCGCTGAAATTGGACATAAAAGGAATTCCGCTGGAATTGGACATAAAAGTGAGGCGGGGTTCTGCAGCAGCTCGCGCATCTGGAGACAGCTCCAACAACAACGACGGAAAAATCCACGTCGTCGAAGTAACGCGGTCAGCACCCACCAACAGAAATCAACGAAAAAATTCGTCACAGCAACCGTGGACGATATTAAAGTAAAGCTGCAGCATGACAGTGGTTCAGATTTGACCATCATCTCGCAAGCAAACTGGCTGAAGCTTGGCGAACCAAGTTTAAAACGGTACAATGGAACTGCCGTAAACGCTTCTGGCGAGCCTATCCAGATCTTAGGATGTTTCGACGCGGTTTTGACGATAGGCGAGTACGAAGCTATCGGGACAATTTTCGTCTCACCGTCATCGCTGAACCTTTTCGGCAACGAATGGATGACGAGATTGAATTTATGGGATGTGCCACCGTCAGTATATTGCCACAACGTCAAGGCAATCGACAGCGGTCCACGCACACTCGAACAAGTGGTTGAAGCGAATTTTCCACTGCTTTTCTCCAAAACCTTGGGTTGCTGTAACCAAATGAAGGCGTCGCTCACGCTTAAGCCCGAGGCAAACCCGATCTATCGCCGTGCACGGCCGGTGCCACACGCAGCCTCAAAGCCAATCGAGGACGAACTGTTTAGATTGCAGTGCCAGGGTGTCATCGTACCAATCAGCTACGCGGACTATGCAGCACCAATCGTGGTAGTGAAAAAGAAAGACGGGCGCATACGAATCACCGCCGACTACTCCACAGGACTCAATGACGTGCTGGAACCGAATAAATACCCGCTCCCAACGCAAGAGGGAATAATGGCTAAGCTCGCGGGAAATACAATTCTCACTGTCATCGACATGTCGGACGCTTTCCTGCAGGTGGAACTCGACGATGCTTCAAAAAAGCTGATGACCCACTGCGGGCTGTTTCAGGTTAACCGTTTGCAACCAGGTGTTAAAACGGCCCCCGGCATTTTCCAACAATTAATGGACACTATGACAGGCGGCATCGACGGTGTTTTTCCGTGGATCGACGACATTATCATCGGAGGCAAAGACGATAAACAGCACCGCGAGCGCCTTTTCAACGTTTTAAGCCGCATGCAAGAATATGGTTTCACTCTCAAACCATCAAAATGCTCGTTCGGTCAGAAGTCCGTCGAGTTTCTGAGCCACATCATTGACGAAACCGGCATCCGGCCAAACCCAGCCAAGTTGGAAGTCATACAGCAGCTGCCACCGCCATTGGACATTACCCAGCTGCGCGCTTTTTTGGGTGCGGTAAACTGGTATGGCAAGTTCATACCCAAACTCAAGGAAATGCGCGGGCCACTCGATGAACTGCTTAAAGACGAAGCCGAATACGAGTGGACCGAAGCCCAAGACACTGCATTCAGCCAGCTAAAGGAAGTGCTCGCATCTGACTTAGCTCTAACGCACTAGGACCCAGCCAAGAAAATTATCGTCGTAGCAGATGCGTCCAGCTATGGATGGGGCGGTGTACTCATGCACCAATTGGATGACGGCACCAGGAAGCCCGTCATGCACGTATCGGGATCGTTTACGAAGGCGGAAAAAAATTATGCCCAGGTTCAAAGGGAGGCGTTGGCCCTGGTGCGGACACTGAAAAAATTCCATCGTTTCGTGTACGGCCGCAAATTTGAGCTGCAGACAGACCATCAGCCGCTGCTAGCCATCTTCGGTGCAAAAGGTGGTATTCCAATATACACCGCAAACCGCCTACAGCGGTACGCAGAGAACCTTCTTGCTTACGATTTTGAGATCAGGTATGTGGACACAAAAAGTTTCGCATATGCCGATTTCATTTCGAGATTAATCGCAGCGCAACCGCTGCTCGAATCCGAAGATACCGTCATCGCAACCGTCGATGCGGAAAATCATGATTGTTTCGCGATTGACACCGCTAAATCGCTGCCAGTCAACTTTGGGGACATCCAAAAGGCGACCGGAGAAAGCAGCGTGCTTCAAAAGGTCGCGCAATACGTCACATATGGCTGACCACGCCAGCAGAAGCTTATTTCCGACTCAGCAGCAGCACATTTCTTCAATCGCAAGTCGGAGTTGTCGGTGGCGATCGAATCATCATTCCAGACAGATTCCACAACCAATTGTTGAACGAACTACACGACGGGCACCCAGGGGTGGCACGCATGAAGCTGCTCGCGCGAAGCAAGTTTTTCTGGCCGGGTATTGATGGAGCGATCGAACAAGTGGTACGCCAATGCAGCGAGTGCGCAATCAATGCAAAGTCTCCAACAAAATGTACGCTTCAGGCCTGGCCGAGTCCCAGGGAAGCTTGGTCACGAATCCACATCGACTATGCCGGCCCAATCAATGATGCCTACTATCTGGTCATCGTCGACGCTTTCTCCAACTGGCCAGAGATTTTCAAGATGCGCAGCACTAGCGCAGCTAAAACAATCGATAATTTGTGCGAAGTTTTCGCACGCCAAGGCATCTGCGAAACTATCATCTCCGACAAAGGTCCACAATTTGTCTCGGCTGAGTTCAAACGGTTCTGTGAGGCGAATGGCATCAAACATTTGACATCAGCGCCCTATCATCCTCAATCAAACGGGCGCGCGGAACGTTTCGTCGGCATGCTCAAAACCGGCGTAAAGAAACTCGAAGGCGAGGGCAACGCGGAACAGGTCCTGCGCAAATTCCTCACGTGCTATCGCTACACATTATCACCAGCACTCGGGGACAAATCACCGTTCCAATTGATGACCGGGCGAGAAATGCGCACCAAGCTGGACTTAATTAAGCCACCACCAGTGCACAACGATAAACGAAATGTGGAAATGGAGGAGCGATTCAACACTCACCACGGCGCGAAGCACAAAGAGTTCAAGGCTGGCGAGAGGGTGTTCTTCAAGTGTATGAAGGGCAACGATTGGACCTGGCAGGCCGGTACAATCATTGAACGCCGAAGGAAGGTCAACTACGTGGTCCAAGCACAGATGAAGAATAGCGAACGAAAGGTTACGTGCCACGCCAACCAACTGCGAACGCGTCTCACGGCTGCGCCACCATCAGAAGAAGACAACGTCTTGATGGACATTTTCCAGCTGCGACCAACGCAACGCGTAGTGGAACCAATCATTGTTCCGCAACAACTACTTCCAGAGGAGGAACCAGGGCCAGCACTAGGTGCAGAGCCACAGCACGATGCAGAGCCACAGCACGGTGCAGAGCCACAGCAACCCCGTAGGTCCCAGCGAACAACAGCTGGAAAGCTACCGTCGCGTTTTGCTGACTACGAGTTGGCGCCGACGGCCACTCTAAACGGAGAGAACTGTGAGGTGTGCTACTGTATGGCACGTGCGACTGTAGGGCAGACAACGCTACTAGAAAAGGTAGCGATGAGTAGTGGAAGGAGAGAGATGTCAAACCAGTAGAAGCAGACTAACGAACAAAGTTACACGTGTAAAGTGTTTTAATGAAATATATAAAGATAACCAAATATACAAATATATAGAGTTTTATTCCGGACAACCGAAGTTGTCACAAGTAGGAACTCAAATGCCCACTTAATGCGAATTTTATATGTTACACAAATTTCACGCTTCTGCCTAGGCAACCTTTTAGTACAAATTAGTGACTAATATTTCCTGACTAGTTTCACTGTAATACTAGAACAATTTACGCTATTAAGGGGAACGCCGATTTTTTATTGTGGTTATGCTATCTATTATTAAGATTTGTTATAAATATCTGTACACTATTGTGCTTAAAGCCCAACATGTAATTGGAGGTAACCTCTGTAATTGACATTACATATAAATAAGGATAAGGGCGTTTGTTGTAAAGACAATAAGTCAACAAAATTTTCGTCCGGTAAGTCTAACTAATTACACTTAATTTAATCAACTGATACAGACATTCAAGACGTGTTAAGGTTTTCTAAATTATGAGCTATTTGCATATACTTCGATCCAGGAAAGTCTGAAAAATAACCACATAACTATCGTTAATCGTGATAACATCAAAGATATTACCGTTTTAATTATTTACATTTTAATCAAATTTTAATCGAAACCTACTTCAATGATGATTCGAAACCGCACAAAAATTTGTGTTATCTCGCACAAAACAAAAACAAAAAAAAAAAAAAAAATTCGTAATTTACTCACATTAATCCTGATAATGCGTGTTTTTCTCATTTTTCCCACAGTCTATACGTACATACGCATCATCGCACATCTTCCCTATATGTATCCGATAATAAATGAGTAATTCAACTGAAACCGATTATTGCTTCCCCCCCTCACACCCACAAATTTCCATTTGAATTATCTCAAACGCATTTATTTTGTACAGTAATCAGTGGAAATTTTTATTTCTATTTTCCAAGTTAATTTTCAATTTAATATGACATATGATTGATTGGATTTTCTGTTATAAATTTTGTTGAATTGGTGTGTCTGTGTGTGTGTGTGTAGGGTATATATTATTTTATTTTCATTTCAAGAGCTTTCTCCGCCTATACTATAAACCGTAATATATAGATTACAATCTTATACAATATACAGGGAAGTCTTCACAACAACAACAACAACAAAAAAACTGAAAAATCATTTGGAAAATTAAATGTTAATGCTTTTCCATTTTAATTAGGATGGTTGATAAAATTTTGAAGTATGTCAATGTGTTAAATAACTCGTTAACGTAGCTTTTATATAGGCAAGTTTCTCATTCTTTTATAACCCTCGTACAAAATGTTAACGTTAAATTTTCGATTTGTATTCCGGAATACGTTTTTGTTTTTCCAATTTTCCTTTTGAATGTTAACATTTTAGCTTTTTGCTTCTATACATACAGACTTTTTTTTTTCTTTATATTCATTAGATGGATTCAAACTTTTTTTTTTTTAACTTTTATTTATTTCCACAACGTTACTTACAGAGTTGTTTAAGATAAATGTAGAGAGATTTCGTTTTATGTACAACTGGCTGTGTTAAAGTCATTTTGTTATTTTGTTAAAAGAATTTTTGATTTGATGATAAAAAAAAATTTGTGAAATTTGATTAAGTAATTTTTTGTGTATTTTTTTTAGATATTTGGTCGATTAATATAGAAATGTCTATTCAATGAAAGTTGGATATAATTTTGCTGAAATTTTCTTTTGAATATTGATATAGGATGATGTTAATCTGGATTATTTTTACTTAATGAAATTTAGAATTATTTTCTTATTTAAACTCATCGTCCCCTAAATTTAATCAAAAATTCTTTTTTTTTTTTTGAGTCTCAGCAGTTGGATACAACTTGGCTATACGACCTGAATTAATAATTAACGTAATTATTTGGGGAGGGCCATTTTGTTGATACTCACGAGTAATCAAATTATGTGGGTCCGCCAGAATCAAATTTGTAGGGAAAATTATTTAGGTGACCGGCAAAATATGCCACGTAATTTTACCAGTTGTATAGCTATTTAAATTTCGCTAATTGAGGAAGAAGTTGACTATGAACTAAAAACTTTTAAAAACTTTTTAAACCCTTTGGGTTAAAATTTTGATAATTCTTTATAGTGAAACTTCTATTCCTCTGAACAGCAAATACTCGCATCTGCATCAAATAAGAACCAATAAGTTAGGATGCCGGTTAATATTGGGCTGGATGGAGAATTTCCAATGCAAAAGTACAATCGAAGTGAAGTTCTTATAGCAAATAACAAAAGATGTAGTAGTGTGACTAAACTAAATAGTTGGTTGTTGGGGGAGTAGTTTTAGGAGTCAAAGCTTTCTAGGATATGCGATTCTCATAAGACTTCTTCCTAGTGTAGTTACGCCTCCTCATGGCGACAACCGGGCAATGCATCCTAGAATGTAGCCAAGTAACTTACACGACCGTGCAATGGCGGTAAATCCATTGCCCCAAGCTTTGGTGGGACAACATACGCTGAGAGCTGCGTGGCTAAGGGGGAGCTTAGTCTTTAGTATGTGAACTCCGGGTACCAGGCGACCCCCGGTTGAAAGAAGCCTTCCCACAGTATACCGATCTCTGCTGTGGGTGACCTTCATTTCTCGGATACTCGTGGGATTCAAATGGAAACCGAATTTAAAAAAAACATAGAGGGTGATGCCTCTTTAAAAGCATCAACTTCACCAGCTGTTGAGCTGGGTCTCCTAAGTTATGATGTAATGGTAGATGCCGCAAGGGCCACCACTCTTGATTATCTTAACGTCCGGACCAAGGAAAAGGTGGAATAGTCCACCTCTTCTACTACGGACACCTTCTGTGATGACAACATAAGTGTAATCTCTCAGTTATCGGGCACCTCAACCATTGGTGTTGATATTGGGAACATGTCCCTCAACGCCGGGGAATGGGTTAAGCTCAACTCCTTCGAAAGAATGCGTTTTAAAAAGGGGCTCAAGGAAGGCAAAACTAGAGAAGAGGCTCTAGCTGCTGCTAAGTCCGCGACCCCTCTGAAAGCACCCTCGGGGCCTGTTGCTCCTACCCTAGACAAGAGGTCTGGTGGTAAGCGTGAGAGATCTTTCGAGGTTGCTCCGGAACTAAACAAACCACCTGCCAAAAAAGCAAAAGAAGGGCTTTCTCCGGTAAAGCCCTCTTTCAGCCAGGTAGCAGGTAGTGTTAAGCTGGGCATCTTACCAGGTGATCTCAGTGGCAATCCTCTTAGTATGGAGCAAATGGCAAACATACAGGAGTGTGTCATTGACCTCATTATTGGGATGCAAGGCTCAAACCACAAGCCGCAATTCCTTGGCTGTTTCCGGAGAACAGGTTGGCTATTTTTTATATGTTCCGATCATTCCACAGCGGAATGGATGAGGAATAGTTTTGTAAGCCTAAGGGAAAAAATTGGTCTGAACATAACTTTGGTGGAAGAGGATGATTTTCCTCGGCCAAACATCGTTAGGGGGTTCTTTCCACAGAGCCTTAGCTTAACTAGCGAGAAGATTCTCGCTACCATGGCCGCGCAGAACGATGGTCTCGCGGCCAACTCATGGAAGATACTGCAACGAACGACAACTGGCGCACTCGTCCATTTGGTTATGGCCATAGGCGAGTCTTCCATGAAGAAACTGCGCGAATCCAACGGGAACATCGCATACCGCTTTGGTAGGATAAAACTCCTTCTCAAGAAGGATTCCCCCTCTACCAACTCAACCACTGGAGTCAGCTCCAGTAAGGAGGGTACTTTACCAGCCCCAGTAGTAGGCACAATCACAGACGAGGAGGCATCCAGGAACAGCAGCGCTATTGAGCATTCTGTTCCTGCTGCCTCTTCGTCGGGAGCACGATCAACGGATCTCTCCGCAACTCCTACTCTGGGATCGAGTAAATCAGCACTCACCCCGAAAATTAAGCATATGGGCGTTAGGGGTGTTACTGGGAAAAGTGGCAGAAACAGGCCAAATCCCGCAAAGCAGACGGCTGGCAAGCAGCCAGGAGCGTAGAGCTCCTTTACCCTAATCATCCTGTATGGCTGGTACTATTAGGGTACTACAAGCGAATCTGCATCACGCAAAAGGAGCTTCGGATACCTTTTGCAACAGGTTCGCGAAACAACACTTAACCCTTGGCCTTATCCAGGAACCTTGGGTTAATGGAGGAAAAATCAGAGGCCTCCACCTCAAGTCATGTAAGTTGATTTACGATCGAAGGGAGGAAGTTCCCCGAGCAGCAATATTTGTTTCATCGAATATTAACGTTCTTCCAATTCCAGAGTTCACCACTAAGGATTTGGTTGCAGTAATCCTGGAGGTTCCGACTAGCAGGGGAATGCAGGAGACAATATGTGCCTCTGCGTACTTCCCTGGTGAGTCGGTTAGTGCTCCACCTGTAGTTGTACAGGATCTGGTGGCTTACTGCAACCTAAAAAACAAGCATTTCATCATAGGCTGCGATGCTAATGCACACCATATCATTTGGGGCAGCAGTGATACAAATGGCAGAGGTGAGTCCCTTTTAAATTATCTTATGAGTAGTCACATAGACATTTTAAATAAAGGTTCGAACCCCACTTTCATAAACTCGACTCGGCGAGAGGTGTTGGACCTCACTTTGTCAAATCAGTTTATCTCCAACTCTGTTGCAAACTGGCATGTTTCAAGCGAAGCTTCTCTGTCGGACCACATGCACATCAGGTTCGATATAACGGGAGTGATCATACAGGCAACAGAGCGTCGTCTCCCTTGTTTTACAAATTGGAAAACCTATAGGGATATTTTATTTATCAAAGCAGACATGCTGCCAACATCTTTGAGTTCAATTAGTGACCTAGAAACCGCAGCTGGTCTGCTTAATGACGTGCTCCTATCTTCCTACGAAAGCAGCTGTGTGGTGCGTAACGTTGTGGTTAATCGCAAAGTTCCATGGTGGAACGAACAGCTGGCTAAACTTCGTAAGAAGGTTAGGAAATTATTTAATAGGGCAAAGCATTCCAATGAGTGGAATGAATATAAGCAAGCCCTAACCAGTTACAACACAGAACTAAGGCGTTCCAAACGCCTCACGTGGAGGAAAAACTGTGGAAATATCGAGGATATACCGACAGCTGCTCGACTCCATAAAGTTCTAGCTAAAGATCAGTCCAACGGGATTGGGCTTCTTCTGAAATCCGATGGTAGTTATACATCAGGTCGCAAAGAGTCACTCGAAACCCTGCTTCAAGTGCACTTTCCGGGCTGCACGGTTTGCGACACAAATACAATCACTAACTCCATATCTGGTACACACATGGGTGTAAATATGGGTTGGGTTAATAGTTTATCCGGTAAGCTTTTTACTCCGGATAAAGTCAAATGGGCCATTAACTCTTTTCAGCCTTTCAAGGCTCCAGGAGGGGATGGAATCTTCCCAGCCCTCCTCCAAAGGGGCCTGGACTTGATTACCCCTGCTCTGGTAGCCTTGTTTAGAACTAGCTTCAATTGGGGTCACATACCACAGGCTTGGAGTCAAGTAAACGTGGTTTTTATCCCAAAGCCTGGCAATCGGCCATGTAAACTTCCTAGGTCCTTTCGACCTATCAGTCTTACATCGTTTATTCTCAAAAGCATGGAACGACTTATAGATCTTCATATCAGAGACTGGTTAACTGCAACCAGACCTCTAAATCCAAATCAATTCGCCTATAAGAAAGGCAAATCCACAGAGGGTGCGCTGCATCTACTTGTCACCAAGATTGAAGCAGCCTATCGCTTGAAAGAAATTGCTCTGTGTGCATTTCTGGATATTGAGGGAGCTTTTGACAATACTGGATAAGACTCAATTGCTAGGGCAATCAAGCGTAGAGGTATTGACGATCCGACTAACCACTGGATTAGTTCCATGTTGGTTAGTAGGAAGATTCCATCTAAATTAGGTAATGAGTCAGTCACGATTACGGCAGCAAGAGGGTGTCCGCAGGGCGGTGTCTTGTCCCCTTTGCTGTGGTCACTCGTGATCGACGAGTTGCTTGATAATTTACATCTACTTGGGTACGATGCCATTGGTTATGCGGACGATTTGGTTATCATAGTCTCTGGAGGGCATGAACGTACGATGTCCGCCAGCATGCAACAGGCTTTGCTTGTTATTTCGAATTGGTGCACTGGGGAGGGCCTTTCGATTAACCCTAGCAAAACAGTCCTGGTGCCCTTCACCAAAAGACGTAATTTGAACCTTGGTTCAATTAGTCTAAATGATATAAATATCGGATACTCCAATGAAGTCAAATATCTGGGTGTTGTCCTAGATAAGAAACTAACTTGGAACTCTCATATTACTTCAACTACCGAACGCGCGGTCAGGGCCATGTGGGCCTGCCGGCGTATGTTCGGCAGGACCTGGGGCCTGAACTCAAAAATGATTTACTGGATGTACATCATGATAGTGAGGCCAATTGTAACATATGGGGCAATAGTTTGGTGGCCTAAGGTACAGCAAAAAGTTATTATGAACAAGCTGACCTCATTACAGAGACTAGCATGTCTCTGAATTACAGGTGCTATGCGCACCTGCCCTACGGCGGCAATGGATGCTCTCATCGGGCTCACTCCACTTCATATGCACGTCAAAAAATCAGCTGCTACCTGTGCAGCTAGATTGAAGCTAGTGAATCAATACAGTCATGATGACCATATGGGTCACCTGGACATTTTGAATGAACTTCCAGACCTGAATATGTTCTTTAGTGTCCCGGACGTTATGCCGAAAGAACTCTGCTTTGGCAGGAATTTCGTGGTAACAATCCCCGATAGAACAGACTGGGATACTGGGTTACCTCAGATGGAACCTAACAGCCTAGTCTGGTACACTGATGGATCAAAAATGGATAGTGGAGTCGGCATTGGTGTCTTTGGACCCAATCACAAAATATCGAAATCACTGGGTACTTACCCCAGTGTTTTTCTAGCCGAAATTCACGCCATCGAAATCTCCGCCTCTACTATTATGACCAAAGGTCTTAAAGGCGCATCCATCCACATTTTGTCTGACAGCCAAGCAGCACTGAAAGCATTGGCTTCTAACTGCCTGGATTCCAAGTCGGTTCAAAGTTGTTATAAACTGCTACAATCTCTCTCTTGTCAAAACAAAGTAAGGTTGTAGTGGGTGCCTGGTCACATGGGCATCACTGGAAATGAGATAGCCGACGAACTTGCACGGGCAGGCTCGTCGACTACACTCATTGGCCCTGAGCCTTTTTGTGGTATCCCGTGGGCTTCTGCAACCTACGCAATCAGTAAATGGGAAAAAATACAGTGCTTGACTTATTGGAACTGTATTCCCGGCCTTAGACAAGCCAAATCTTTGATCAGACCATTTTACCATAAAAATTTGGCGATCAATTTCAGCAAAGAAAATATTAGGAAACTTGTGAGTTTTCTCTCAGGTCACTGTAACCTGAGATATCATTTGAACAAAATGAACCTGTCCACAGAGACGGAGTTCCGACTCTGTTTGGAAGAGACAGAAACCGCAGAACACATACTATGTGAGTGTGTTGCTCTGTGCACACGGAGGTGGATTCATTTTGAAGAGAGGTATCTGACCCCGGAGAAATGTAAATTGGCCTCTATAAACAGCATTCTCGCCTTTATTAGAGAGGTGGAGAAGCTCCTGGAGTAACAGTACCCAACAGCACAAAAAATCTTTTAGGTCATAGTGCTAGCCGCTTTTGGGCAGGGTCAAAAAAAAAAAAAAAAAAAAAAAAAAAAAAACTAAATAGTTTACATTTAGGGGAGTTTTGCCGCCTCCCACAAACCACCAAAATGGGGAGAACGGGGTGGTATGGTTTTGATATTTCATGCTTATGAGTAGCAGATTCGAACAGTGATTTTAACTCTCTCAACTCGTTTTGAGCACCCACAAAATTAGTGGCATTGTCGCTATACAAATTAACACAACGTCCTCTTCAAGAAGAAGAGGATTGATCCCAGAGAATTGGGATCTAGAATCCAATAGTACACGACACAAAACGCTTGTACCCTTGAAACATCGTATCCAAATTAAAACAGTTGATAACAGAATTTGGGTTTCGGTTGAATAGAGACAAATATTCTGACCTTTCTCAATTATTGCGTCTGTTGTGATATTTGACTGGATTATACCAAGCCCATTATGAGTACTAGGTGAGAGTGGTAAATTTGAATTGGCAACTATTGATACATTATTACCGGGATTGTTCCTCACCTGTTCGGACCGAGTCCGCATAGCATTTTCACTAACAGCCACATTTGAAGCAGCATTGGAAATATTTGATTCAACGTTTTTGTCGGACGACATCAAACTCGATATTACAGTCATGTCATATTGGTTTTGATTAGTATTTCCATTCGGATTATGCAACAGGGAGTGTTGTCTTTTTTTACAAGTGTAGCATGAAAGCTTAGATTTTCATTTTGAAATGTGATGTGCTCCAAGGCAATTATAACAGAATTTGTTTTCCTTGACCCATTGATTTTTATCCTTCCACGATAATGATTTAAATGATTCACATTTATAAATGAAATGATCGTGCTTACAATAACGACATGATATCTTAGTTTGGGAATTAGTAACCACCATTGAATATTTTGATGTTTGAGGTTTTTTTTACAAAGGAGACTATATTTGGAGTATTACAACCTATGGGAGAGAGAGCCTCTAATACTCGAGCACGTTGACTTAAAATGTCTATTACCTCATGAATGGTTGGATCTCGATCAACTGGTTTTTTGATCTCAATCTGATGACGTGATATAGAATCTACTAACTGAAAAACATAGAATACCAAAAACAAATCCCACTGATCTATGGGTACCTTCAATGACTTGAGTGCATTGTACTATTTCCCGAAGGAGTCGATGAACATTTGCAAATCCCTTGCATTGTTTTCCGAACGGACTGGCTTCAGCTTGTACAGTGATTGCAAATATTCTAAATATGAAAATTTAAGATTGGTATTAATTCTGACCTCGTTGTGAACCCTTTGTACGAAAGTTTGACGAAAACCGACCCATGAGAGGAAAGACCCATCGAACTTTGGCAACGGAACCTCAGGCAACTGTATACTGAAAAAAGTTTATGGTTAAGATTGACTTTATGTAATGAATCTGCATTGGACAAATTTGCGGACCCTTCGTCAAAGCCATGTAATCTGCTTCGAATTCTAGATTCGATCGTTGTACGCCTTCCATAATGAATAGTTTGTATCAGAGTGGGGAGATAGCTGCTTAAGGTAGTTTTGCAGATAATCCATTTTGTTTTTTTGGAGTAGGCTTTGCAGTTTATTTTTGGCCATTGCCATATTTATATCGTTTGCCGTCTCCAGTGTAGATGTCAAGTCGATATGCGAACTGATGAACATCTTGGATTTCATCCAGTTAGTGAAGATGTTCGTTAGGAAGTTGATTGTAGGATATGGCTTTTGGTCAGCCCAGTAATGTAGTAAGACCGGAGAGTGGACAAAAGATAACTCTGAAAGTGGTTTAGTCTCGATCATTTCCCGGTTTATTTTATCTGTGACTGCAAAATCAAGGATGTCAGGAACTTTTCGACGATCAGTAGGCCAATAAGTTGGATGGCCACACGATGCAACATCGTAATGATTTTCCTGAATAAAATTCATTAATTGACGTCCCCTTGGAGTAGTCAATCTTGAACCCAAGTGTTGCAAAAAACGTTTTATAGATATCTGCCGAAATGTTATTATTTGGAAGACAATATATTGAAGCGATGACTAAACTTTCTTTATCAAGGTCGACACATACAGAGGTTGCTTGAATTTTTTCAGTACTATACTCATTCGAAACATAATGGCAAATCCTATTTTTTTATAATGATAGCAGTTCCTCCTCCATTTAGTATCGTGGACTCTTCTTTTCTTAAGGGATGTTTAGTATCATAGACTTCGTAACCATTTATTCTAAAATTCTAGCATCACCGTTTTCATTCCAGTGGCATATCTTCAGATAATTTATCGGAGACATTCTAGTTTCTGGATGATAATGGCTTGATTTTGCAGTATTACCTGTAGCATATTTTGCATTGTTGTCTTTAACTGCATCAATAGTTGCATACAGTTATTCAGGGTAGGTTCAGCATTTGAGGATTTACCACTGAGAACGCTGATGTTCTGGGCGAACGAGATTCATTCGGCGTATACGAAGATAAACTATATACTGCCTTCTGGGACGTGACATTTGAATAATATTTCTGTAGACTGGACATCCCCGATAGTTTGCAGTGTGATTTCCGCCGCAGTTGCTGCATTTCTTTACTGTTGAGGAATTTTTTGGTTTCGGGCGTAACCTTCCTCTAGGGTGAGCTCCAGCAGGATGTTCTGGTCATGTTTTAGCCAGTCCTGTCTGTGGGCCCACGATCTGCGCGAGAGGTAACCAGAGCGTGATTCGCATTTGTACGTACTACCTCCTCGTGGTGACCTCCGGAAACTGTTGGCTCGTTTACCGAACAACAGGCTAAAGTACGACACTAAAGGATGGTATAAACCTTGAAAAAAAAACAAACCTAAGGTGAGACACGTGCGCCGAAGGATGAATGATCATGGGTTAGTTGGTCGCTAGCACGGAACTCCGGATACTAGGTGACCTCCGGTTCCAATCAGCCTTACCACGGCAAGACGCTGCCGTGGTGGACCTTTCATTCCTCAAACAAATCAACACTGCATGGATTTAATCAAAAACGAAAAAAATAAGGGCGGTGCTCCTTCAAACGTACCAATAGGTAGCCATTGACTTTCGTGTCAATTGGTTGTATTAATTTTTTATTTTTCCGTAAAATTTATTTTTTTATAAAACGTATTTTTAATCTAAATAAATCTCGCTCGGTTATAAAGTCGAATTGACCCGACCAAGACCGAGATTATTGAGGAGTAGAATGGGAGCCACATACTTAACCCAACCGGAATATTTTCCAAAAGAAGTATAATAAAAAAAATATTTTTTGGAGACTCTGGAGGATTTTTTGTGTAAATATATGTTTTCAAATTACAGTACACTATTGTAAATGACTTTATGATACTCAAAGTAGAATGTGCCCAAAGCGTTGTAAATTATAATAATTAATATTTTTTTTTTTACTTACCAAAAAAAAAAAAAAAATCTCAGAAGATGTCAAGGAGAGGATTCAGGCCCTGCTTCTGAGATAAAAAAATTAATAGAAAACTGTAGCACGGACGTAGTGGTGGGCTCTCCTCTACATGGGCTCTATATCCACTCTATTGCCTGAAATGGATACCCAATCCACGTCGACAACGGCCGAAATAAATAACGACCTTGAGGAATTGGAGCTCGAGGAGACATCAAAGTGGAGAACACGCCTCAGTGGGGCCGCGAGGAGACGTCTGCCCCATCTAATTCAGTCAGGGGTCCCGCGCGACGCTGCCTTGCAGCAATGTAAGGAGAAAATCAGGGACAGAATTGTCCGAACAAATAAAAGAAATAGGTCGGATGACGACTCTACCCCCAAAGGCATTGCGGCAAAAAGAGGGAAAGTTTCCAGTCCTTCACGGGCGACAATAAGGAAAGTTGCCCCGAGAACAGAACAGACCAAGGCTTCCATGAAACAAAACTGGGCATTGCCCAGATTCTGGTAATACAGGATGCCATAACGGACATAGTGGCTGTCGCTCAAGGCACAATATCTTCTCTATTAACCAATTTATTTCTAGGGACATCACGGCTGTTTTAATAGAAATGCCCTTACCAAAATGAGGCAGGAGGGTGATTAACATCGCTTCTGCATATTTTCCCGGGGATGAAAATGACGCCCCGCCAGAATTGATATAGAGCTTCGTGAATTATTGCACGATTCATCACCAAAAATTCATCATTGGTTACGACGCTAATGCACACCACGTAGTCTGGGGAAGAAGCAACACCAATTTAAGAGGTGAACAACTTTTTGAATTCTGTCTTAGTAATAACTTAGCAGTAAATAATAAAGGGAGTGATGCGACCTTTGTGAATGCGGTTAGGAGAGAGGTACTGGATCTTACCATGTCTGACATGGGTACCTCCAGTGCAATTTTCGACTGGCATGTGTACAAGGAAGCATCCCTCTCAGATCATATGTACATCAGGTTTGATATCAATATCCCTTCGAGACAATAGTTGATGTTAAGGATACCAAAACGCACCAACTGGCCAGTCTATAACGACAGATTTTTGGATAACTGAGGTGGTCTACAGACCACGATAAACTCTGTCGAAGACCTCGACAGAGTAGCAAATGACGTTGCAGAGGCAATAATTAATGCCTACCACTCAAGCTTACCCCTGGTGCATATTAGAGGCACAAGTAAACTATTTAATAGGGCTAAGAGGACGAACGATTGGACTACCTATCAGAATTCCCTTACCCAATACAACATAGCTCTTAGTCAGAGCAAAAGACTAAGCTGGAGAGACTTCTGTAAGAAAATAGACAAATTACCTGTGGCGTGTCGACTCCAAAAGGCACTCTCCTTGGAGCACAGGAATCCCTTGGGGTGTGTAAGGAAACCAAGTGAAGAGACAACCACAACCAGGGAGAAGACCCTGGAATGTCAGGAATTGTCTCTGGAATATACGTCCGTATCTGGTTCCAAAGGTGGCTGACGAGTTCTCTAGTCAGTTTTTTACGCCGGAACGGATAAGCTGGGCAATCAAATCATTTGGCCCTTTCAAATCACCGGGAGGGGACTGCGTATACCCGCCTTTTTACAACAAGGCCTGCAGATTTTGCCGCCTTATCTTACTCAGAGCCAGCTACACCTTGTAATATGTTACAAAATGCTGGAGGGAGGTTCGGGTGATTTTTATCCCAAAAGCGGGAAAAAGATCCCCAGAGGAGATTAGGTCTTACAGAACTATTAGCCTCACATCATTTTTACTGAAAATCATGGAGAAAATTCTGGGACTTTGCATCAGATCCAACACTCTCCAAAGATACCCTCTGGACTCTAGGCAGCACGCCTACCAAGCAGGGAAATCAACAGAAACCGGTCTACGCTAGCTGACATCGGAAATCGAAGATACACTCCGGAATAAAGAATTATTACTATACTCACATTATTACTATATCAATGAAGATATCCAGGGAGCTTTTGATAATACTAGTTTCGAGGTAATTCAGGAACAATCACTAACAAGGGGTATAGACCTCTCCACCGTAAGGAGGATAATTAACATGCTAAAGAACAGGAGGAGTACGGCCTCCTTTGAAGACAAAAACATCACCATAGCGGCCACCAGGGGTTGCCCCTAGGAAAGTGTTCTCTCTCCCTTATTATGGCTGATCGTGATGGATCAATTACTTACCAGACTGAGAAATTTAGGCTTCTCGAATATTACCTATGCGGACGACCTAGTCTTGATGGTTAGGGGCAGATTCGCAAATACAGTAGAGAAAAGAATGCAACAAGCCCTAGAGGTAGTAAATGATTGGTGCACTGAGGTGGGCATTACGGTAAATCCTACTGCACTCTATTTACTAACCGGAGGAAAACTGTCCTCCCGCCGATAGCCCTGGAGGGGAGGGAGGGGCTCACTCTCCAACTGTCGACAGAGGTTAAATATCTGGGTGTCGTACTTGATCAGAAATTTATATGGAAGCCCCACCTAAATCATATCACAAACAAGGTGAATAAGGCCTACTTCACCTGCCAAAGTATAATTGGCAAAACGTGGGGACTGAGCCCACAGATGTTGGTTTGGCTTCACCGGGCCGTCAGAAGACCTATGACGGAACAGACTGGTGCACGGAGAATACTGGACAAGATCCAGAAGTTAATCTGTGTGGGTGCAACTGGAGCAATGAGGACTTGTCCAACAGCTGCGCTTGAGAGAATACTGAGACTCTCACCAGTGCACCTATACATTAAAAAAGTAGCCGGTTCAAGAGGTCTGAGCTTAAAAAGTATAGCCAAAATTAAAACCATAAGGCCAGGACACAATAGTGTCCTACATAAATTAAATTTTAAGGAGCAATTGATCCAACTATCGGATTTGATGGTAAGGACAATCGACTGTCAGAGGAATTTTACCATTAGTTAGCCGGATAGGGCACTGGTAGAGAATATTATCTCCTCCCTCCCCTGCCATGCTTCTGTATGGTATACGGATGGTTCAAAAACAGACGGGGGTACCGGTGCAGTAATAGTCGGACCCGACCTAGAACTATGCATACCACTAGGTAGCACCCCCACAGTTTTTCAGGCAGAAACCCTTGCTACTGAGGTATGCGTGCTTCAATGTCTCAAAAAGAAATATAATAAGACCGAGATCTATATAATCTCGGACAGCCAGGCAGCACTGCTAGCCTTAGGAGCATCAGTGTTCAACTCGAAATTGATTTGGAGCTACTACTGTAATTGATTAGAACTGGGTAAAGCAAACAAAGTCACCCTTTTGTGGTCTCCCGGCCACTCCACCATTAAAGGAAATGAGGCAGCAAACCGATGTGCAAAAATGGGAGCAAGCCTAGATTTCCTGGGCCCCAGTCCTAGTATTTCTTTTTTCAAAACCCACTTGGCAGATGGTATAAGGGACTGGGAGCAGAACTATAGGAAATTACTCTGGGAGTCCTCCATTGAAATGAGACAGGCCAAGAAATTATTCAGTTATAATATTATACGTCTGGGAGAGGCACCGAGGATGAACCACCAATCCCTAAGATCCCTTACCTGGCTTTTAATAGGGCACGGTCCTTTTAACGGACATCTATATAAAATGGGAAGGTCCCTTACGGACCAGTGCAGATTCTGTGACTGCGGTAAGGATACATCGGAACACCTACTCTTCCTCCACCCACCGCTTTTCCTTTACCATTTTGGAAAAAAAACATACCCTAGTTCAGCCAGGTGGTTCTTCGGAACACCTGCCCAAATATGGGTAAGGGAATTATATTCCAATCTGGGTTTGATATAAGCTTTATATATTTTTAAAAGTTACCCTGAATTAGAGTAAATATTGCAACGTCCTAGTTAGCCGAGATACCTACAATTGCACCGTAAGAAATTACGAACTCCTGAGGGATGCTAGTCGTACCATCCACCCATCCACCTCCTGAAACTTACAATGCAAAAGGAAATTCTCAATCCAAAAATCAGCAAAATCCATATGTATTCCAACAACCTAAGCCTCACCGAACAGTAATTTTACGGATTTGATGTCCCTTTTTGGCTACAGGTTGTACATTGGCTATTTCCCAGATGGACGGGAAGGTTTACACAAAAAGTGGCGGGATTTTAGAGAATCCCATTCTGAAGGGGGAATACGGTCGGGACCGGTCATTTTTTACCATGAGTAAATATTTAATTGAAGATGTTCGGCAATAATTTAATGCAAGCTTTGATGAATGATGTGGAATATGGATAAGTGTCTATCCCTGATGATAGCCAAAGGATGACTCAAATTTTTGCTTAGTTTGCTCATTGTATAATTTAAAACCCCTAATAGTTTATCTCAATTACGTGTGCAAGAGCTTTTATTAAAAAAAATAATTTCAATTAACTGTATGATTCTCAAATCAAATACAAATTCAGTCCATTAAAAATATCGAACTCAATCAACTTGACATGAAACAATATAGTTTTTCATATAGAAATACGGAAAATTCAATCTGTTTTTGCATTCAAATGAAAATTTAATTTTCCCTAAATTTCTTTTATATCCGTTTCCCTATACAAAATAACAAAAAGCAAAAATGAAAAATGGAAATTATTAAATAAATAAATAATTTGATTCAATTTGATGGCTTCAACAAATATTTAAAAGAAAATTTCTCTTGTCTATTAATATTTAATTATGGCTTCTATGGAACGATTTTATTTATTTTGGAGGGGACAGGGGGTAAAGGACTTTTTATCGGAATTGATGGTAGGTAGTGTATATACATCAGAATTATTTATGGGAGAATATTTAATTGTAGAGTACATAAATATATTTTGGTATATAGCAATCGAAATCTTGATCTTTTTTACGAGATTTATTTTCATCATTGCCTCCGATAATTAAAAAAAATAAAATCAAGTAGAAAAGGTAGCGAACGGAACGTCAACAGCGTACCCTATTTATTTCATTCCCCCACCACCACTTTTTGGTATTTTTCTGGCCATTTGATTATTTCATTAAAAATTATTATACCGTATAACAAACACGAAATTCAGAACCAAAAAGCAGAAGGTAAATAGAAATATAGTACCTTGACGTATAAAATTAGGAAGAAATTTTCTACTCGTATTTCCTTTTGTTAAGGTCAACGTAAAACAAAAAATTAATTATGAATGAGAAATTCCAAGAAAATTGGCAATAAAATTAGATTTCGTGTCAAACAATTTATGTGCGTATCTATAGAGAGAGCGGTGATTTGTAAACTATGCTCCACGGCACACTTTCAGAGAATTTAAGGAATTTACAAAATTTTTTTTGATACTATTGAAAAACTGAGCAGGAGGGTTGAGGTAGGTGGTATATGACAGTAAACAAGTAAAAACGCATGTCATGGTTTAGCTTAAGAATCAAGAATAATTTCGAGATAGCCCATAAAAGAGTACAGCTTCAGTTGCTTGTAAATTATCCGTTGTATTGCGTGACATTCAGCATAAATTGTGACTTTATTCGTTTTGTGTATCGTGGTCAAAGATTCCCAAAGAAGTTCCACCGCTTACAATTGCAGATTCATGAAAATTTTCCTCGTCTTTTAAGGTTTCTTTGGCGAAAACAGCATAGGGGTTTGCTAGAGAATTGAGTATACCTGAAAAAATGTATCAAGGAATAAACCGCGATATTACCCCCGAAAAGAAATTAATCTTTCCAAAGCACTAACTTCACCACTATTTTGATATTTTCGCCAAGTACCATAAATATCAGCAGCTGCCGTTTCCATTTTGCTCGAGCATTAATCACGAGAGCGGTCTAAACGTTGAATTTATCAAGACTTGAGAGCTGCAGATTCTTATTAAAGAATAGTGAGAACGCCGTTAGAATTTTTTTAACTTTCTTGAATTTGTTCAAGAAGCAGCTTAACGCGGTCAAAATGAAGCTAAAGATGTTTAATCCCAATTTCAAAGTGGTAGGAGATATCCGGGTTCGTAAAACTGGGCCTGAAGATAACTAATTTTAATCCAAATTTGTGTCGCTACGCTCCAGTCGAATCGATTTTTGTAGCAATTTTAAGTTTTTAGCGTTTGTGCCGTTGTCGTTGTAGCTTTATGTTCAGTATCATTATAATAATTATTATTATTTATTGTTTTTGATCCGATACGTACAGAATTAGAAAGTATAATTTTTTAAATGTCAAGAAGTCCATAATTCCGAAAGATGGTTCCTTCTACCTAAACAGACTACTAGTTATAAATCAAAAATAAAGTAACAACTTAATGGAACAGACAAAACGCAAACAACTTATTAGAGACTCTGACTCAAGATCATACAATCGCAAGATTGATCAATCAGGCCGGAGAGCCTCGACGAAACATTGCCCAATTTTTAGACCAAAAATCATGCAACAAAAATATAAAGGGCTGAAACCTCACGAGGTGATCAGAACTTCGGTCTGTATTACGTGCATTCGTGAGATTATATCAAGTCAACTCAAACTAACTCCCGAATTAATCAATCGCTAACTGAACCCCTTAATCCATTACTCAATCTAAACTCCGACTCCAACTGAACGCCTTAATCCCTTTACAATCAATCTACCTTCAATATCCAACTCAATTTCCAACTCAACCTCCAATTCATTCCCAGCGTAATCTCCAACGAAATCACAAAATCAACTCCTAACCCTACCCTCAACTTAGTCATCAATTCAATCCCCAAACCAACTTTCAACTGAATAATCAACACAATCTCCAACTTAACCCCAAACTTGCTCCTCAACTTAACCCTAATTATATTTTCCTCTTTCAGTCTACTACATCCAACTTCCCCCCAGCTCCAACTTTTAAATGGTGCCCACGGTTGTTGTCATTCCTATCCCTGCTTTTAAAATAAATTTCGCTTTATTTATAGTTCTGGGAATTTTTATTCCAAATTCCAGGAAATCAGCCAAAAATCATTTTAAAATCCCATTTCCAACGTGCAAGCCGAATTGCATCGTAATTGATTAAAAAATAGACAAGTTCCATAGAATGGAAGTATAGAATCCCATTTCCAATGCATATGTCAAATTTCACCATAATCGGTTGAGAAATAGTCAAGTTCCATCATACGTGTGGCCAATTCCAGAATTTCATCCAAAACTCATTTTAGAATCCCGTTTCCATCGCGGAACTCAAATTTCACTAAAATCAGTTAAGAATTAAATAAGTTCCATGCTAATTGTCCATTCATTTTTAACATAACCGCAAACTCTCTGTCAGCTCAATCCTCAAACCAACACAAAATTGGTCAACTGCTCACTATATCTTAACCCAACCCCAACTCAACTCCAACTCAACTTGAACTCAACCCGCAAATTGACCCCTAACTTAACCTTCAACTCAACCCCAAACTCAATACCCAACTCGTCTTGACGTACAGGTTCCAAAAGCTTTTCAAATCTCGGCCTTGACCATAGAAACAGATTGGCAAAAAAAAATTCTAAATCGAACAAGCCGTTCTCGAGATACAACGGGTACAGACATACAGACATCCAGACATCCAGACATGCAGACATCCAGACAGACGGACAGACCATTTTTTTTTTTTACTTTTGTAGGCCCAGAGACTTTCAAAAAGTCGAGAAAAGTGGTTTTGGACCAACGAGATTTTTGATCATTTTTGACAGGATTTCAGTACTTTGGTTTTTTTAGGGCGAATTAATTCGCCTTTGGCCGGGACAGGACACGCACTCGAACGCGGTCTAACTCGCAACGATAAGATTCGGATTCCTCTTCTAGGAGCAAATCGGCGATTGATTACGAATTCCTTTACCACAGACATCTCGGCGATCGTGCTATTAAATGAGTTTCGAACTGCAAACACCGCACGAAAAATTAATGCGATAGTCCAGCGATTCGGATAGCTATCCAAAAAACTAGAAGCACACCAGCATGTGGCGACGTATCTGGATGGTGTGGAGTCTAGTCGCCTTTTGATTGTAAAAAGGAATACTAAATAAAACTTTTAGATGTTACAGGTGCTGACGTGTCAGTCATTCAACGGAATTTTCCTAAGTCACCTATGGCGAATGGAACGCGAGTTAAAGTATTTGGTATATAGCAGCTAAGTTTGCATATCGGTCTTAGATGATTTTTTTTAAAGGAACCGGCATTTTAACAGACATTCGTAAACGTAGAATCATTGACCTTCTAACTTCACTATTTGCAATTGGAGCGTCAACTTAAACAGATTGCCCATCTTATTATTATTATACTTTTCGGAAATTACGCGAGAGACACGCGGTCCACCAGTGGCTTGTAAAACCCGTCATTTACCTCCGGAAAATCAGTTATTGCAAGGACTCATAATGAGGACATAATGTCACGTGGAATCTGTCGGCCTAGTAAAAGTCCGTGGTCCAGTCTACTGCATTTGGTTAAAAAAAAAATGGTAAGTGGATACCACGTGGAGACTAGAGAGCATTGACTGACGTTACGATACCGGATCAGTAACCAGTACCATACTTGCAGGGCTTTGCATTTCGCATTCACAACTACCCAATTATCGAGTGTGACATCTCAAAAACAGCCACCACTACACCTTTCGGGTTATTTGAGTTTTGTAGGATGACTGTCTGATTGAGAAACGAGCATAATCCTTTTCATAGACTGATGCATTCGGGTATGCTCGGATTGCAGTCGGTTTTCGTCTATTTGAACGATTTATTGGTGGCATCCAGCTCGTCCAATCCAGGTTGTCCAAATCAGGTCTGGTGATTATCATAGGTAAATGCGTTTTTGCAAAGCCAGATATT
Organism: Tipula vernalis; assembly: GCA_958295665.1. Taxonomy (NCBI): domain Eukaryota; kingdom Metazoa; phylum Arthropoda; class Insecta; order Diptera; family Tipulidae; genus Tipula; species Tipula vernalis. Next base: position 313,566,218 of record OY282560.1, on the reverse strand, counting down.
AATTTTCTTGGACATACAGTAAATGCGCTAGGAATTTTACCATCGGCTAATAGGTGGCGTGATGCCATTAATTTTTTTAGGCGGTTTATACCTGCCGCTGCTAAGGACCAGGCCCTGTTGAACAATGTTTTTGAGGGGATATAAAAAAGAAATGAACACCTGTCGGTTGATCGGAGATATCCATTGCCGCTTTTGAGGGGTGTAAGTCAAAATTGGCAACCGGTAAATTATCAATTATAGTCGTTGTGTCTCACGAAGCAGTGGGCGCAATCGTGCGAGATTAAGGGTATAGGGTGTACGACAAAGAATTATCGGCATCGAACATTTTAAATATTTATTGGTGGGCCGTCTATTCACATTGTTCATAGACCACAAGCCGTTCGTACATATACGTTCAAACGGAATCACCTGGAGTTCGCCCATGGATCAAATACCCGCGGCTGAAAGTATAGACTATTCGGCTATCGCGAAAGGTCAAACCGAAAACGAGTAATATTTGGGGCTTTTACACAACAACACTACTTCGCTAGTTTTACAAAAAACTGCCATTAGCATTCACCTCTAGGCTAGACCATTTATTCCATGAAAATTCAGGAAGAAAGTCTTTGCCAAAAATAGGGGTTGCCCAAAATTAACGAAGATAACCGGAAAATGGTACAAAATAGTATTGCATGTCAGAAGGCTAAGATAACAAGGCATACCAATTCGCCGGTAGGAAATATTTAGGCAAGTTTAGGCCATTTCATGGAGGTACATATCGATATCGTCGGTGGTTTACTGGTATCGAAAAATCAGATTTATAAAAATCAGATAGATAGCTCGCTTTGGAGTACCATTATACATTGTGATCGACCGAGGACCACTGCTTATAATCCTAAACGCAATAGCGCGTTGGAACGATGTAATCGAACTTTGGATTGCACTTTGATATTGCCAACCATTTTGCTGTGTTTGAGAACGATGTTTTGCGACGAGTTACAGGCTTCATCCGCAGAATTAGTTATGGCAGCTCCTTGAGTGTACCAGGCCAATTTTTTCAAGCAAGTAGAACAGTCCACCAGTCAGATTTCGTAAAGATGTCAAGAAAACATTTTGAGAAGCTACGACCGGAGCCAGCCACACGTCATTGTACAGATCAGGTTTTCATCAGCAGTGATTTACAGACTTGCACGCATGTGCTTATGAGGGCCGATGCTTTACAAAGGACATTACAATTTCCAAACACCGACCCGCATCAAGTAAATCAGCGTCTTGAGAAATTTTTCGAAATGAATTGTGAGCCAATCAATGGAATTCAAGATTTTGGAAATCCTCAACCGAATGTGTTTAATAAACGCGAACGTCATCTAAATTAAAATGACAAAATGAAATTACAGCAAATGGCCAAGGAATAAATTGGCTCAATTTTATATAGGCGCAAACTAAATTTTGCATTTGAAAGAAACTTTTTAGCATTAAAAACGTTGAATGCAGCAATCACATCATTTGACGGAATGCTTAGACAATACTTCGAAAAGGGAAACCCTTAACAGTAAACCTACCAAATGAGAAAAGTGAAATCCTTAACACTAAACCAACACTAAACCTACCTAAGTGGGGAAATTACCTTTTTTAAAATTCCGATTTGGATTTCCTGTAAACTGTAAAGTATATTGATTTGAAATTATGCGAGCCATAAAGCGATGGATTGTGTCGCGTGTTCTTGTAATTTATGTCCCCTTACGAATCATAGTTTTTTTACACTATGGAAATCCAATACGTGATCAAATAGCATCATAGGATTCCAAAGCTTCGATAAACTCCGTATATTGATAGACAGCGGTTCACAAACCAATTTTTTAACCGAAAAAATCTATCGATTTTTGAATGAATAGAGCTTCCATCTCGATTTCGGGAATTAATTTGCATTCGAGTAATGTGAAATATTCTGTGTGGTAACCATATTGCCATTAGATCATAATCGTATGTCTCCAAACAACATGATTGGAATGTTACCAGGAACAACAATTATTTCAAAGGAATTGCCTCCATTTTTCAACATGGCTGAAGCTTCCTGAATTATTAATTCAACAAGTAGAGCTACGGTAGCCGCACATATCATTCTTTGGGAAGTTCACAGAAGGAAGCAGTTCATTTGAATGGGCCCCATTAAGGAATGGGAAGAACAAATTGGACGAGACAAGTTAAACGATCTCGATAAGCAGGTTCAAGAAATTCATCAATAACTGTATTAGTTTGAGCCATATGAAAGAAGTGAATCAGAGAAACGAGTTCACGTTGAGATAATCTCAGGAAATTCTCGTAGAACGACCAATCAGGTTCCACGAACTCAACCTAAAGTTATTAACCCGTACTAAAAACCTAAAGAATGGAATGAGTATAAGAAACCAAGTTCCGTTAGGGAAGAAGGTATAAAAAGCATAATAAGAAGAGATCATCTCAATGAAAACGAAAAAAATGCTATCATTGATCAAATCTATAAAAATCAAACGATACTGTTGAAAAAGGATGAGAAATTATCAGCCTTACTGTTGTGATTAAACACGAAATTCATACACGGGGCGAAACACCCGTGTATACAAGAACATACCGGTATCCTCAACATTTCAAAGAGGACGTAAAAGAACAGATACAGGACATGCTAAATAGCGGTATTATACGCCATTCGAGCAGTCCGTATTCAGCACCAATTTGGGCTGTTCCAAAAAAAAAAAAAAATAAACGCTTCAGGAACACGTAAAGTCGGGGTAGCCATTGAATATCGCAAATTAGATGCTAGATAACTTAGGAAAATCGACCTATTTCACAACGTTAGATTTAAAATTTGGATTTCATCAAATACCGATGGATGAAAAGTCACAACCCAAAAAAGCCTTTTCGGGTGCTGGGTGGGATTCAATAGGGTAGGCGTTGACCGTTTATAGCCAATTATAAATTGGTTTATACTCCAACGTTGCAACTATGTAGAAACCATCAACTGTCTCTAGTTTACCTCCACGCGGTAGCACCTGGGCAACGTTTGTTTTGCATTTTTAATGTATCACAACGGCTGAACTTCTAGAGGCGAGTGTAATAACACTATAAAAACAAAAGCAATGGATAAAACAAACAAGGAAACTAATACCCTAGGTGGCAGACCTGATGTTCAGGAAAATCCACTCTCTCCGGAGGTCGGTCCCATGGATTCTAGGGGGGACCAAACATTGCTACATAATTCAAATGATACCAAAAATAAGCTAAGCGATATCAACGCTCAAAAGAGTAACGAGGAAGAACTTTCATTCCGAAAGGGCTCCATTACAATCAGATCACCAATAAAAAAAATAATTGCAAACAACGCAATCTCCACTGAAAAAGTAACTTCATTATCAGAACAAATGCCGAGTGCATCAACAAATATTATAAATAGCGAGGAGCTGTTAAATAAATTTCAAAAAATGGAGAAACTAATCGCGCAGCTGAGCAATGAAGTTGCTGAACTTAAGAGAGAAAACTCTACACTAAAAGAAAAGGTTAAAAATAGCATAGCTAAGGATTCAGCACGAGTTAACATTCTTTCTTCCAACCATATTCAGCCATCATCCAGTCAACATGAACATTCAAATAATTCCAACTGGTTGCTGAGGCAATTTCCAGTTTTTCAACAGAATAATAGATTCAGTGCTCTGAGTCAAGAGGATTATTGCACAGATGAGGAAGAACTGGAAAAAGAAGTTTCCGGTGCTGATAACAGAAATGCTAGGAAACGCAGGCGTACAAAAACGAAAACTCCTCCAAAAAATACTACACAAATTGTGATCAATAACACTGAACAGAAAACCCCAAAAATACCACTGCCTCCACCCATTAACGTGAGCAATATCAAAAATTTCGAACTTTTTCGACAAAAAGTAATAAAAACCACTAGTGAATCAACTAATTTTAAGGCGCTTTCAAATAGTGACATTAAAATTACATTTCAAAATGAAAATGATTACAGAAATGTCAAAAAATTACTGGAAGAATTAAAAAAAGAACCCAGCAACCAATCCGAAAATATAGAATATCACACCTATCAGCTGAAGAGCGAAAAGGCTTATAGAGTAGTTATCAGAGGCTTACCATCTTCCATTAGTCACGATGTAATTAAAGCAGACTTAGAAAAAATGGGACATGAAGTCGCAGGTATTACTAACATATACAAAATGGTCACAACTAATGGTGTAAAAGACAAGAAACACTTTCCATTGTTTTACATCGACCTAAAACAAAAAGACAACAATAAAGAAGTATACAACATCAAGAAACTTGCGTACTGTATAGTTAAAATTTAGCCACCTAACAAAACAAGGGACATTCCACAATGTACGAATTGTCAACAACTTGGACATACCAAGAGTTTTTGCTATCGTCAAACCAAATGCGTTAAATGTGCTGGAGATCATCACACGACAAAATGCAAAAAACAACCAGATATCGCGCCTTCATGTGCTCTTTGTCAACAACAAGGACATACTGCAAATTATAAAGGATGCTGTGTATATCAGAACAAAATTAAAAGTCAACAGAATAATAGAACAAGAGTAGTGCAGCGATTACAAACCAAAGCTGCTAAACCACAAACAACAATCACACCATCCACAGTTGGATTATCCTATGCGCAAATCACCAAGTTATCTGCTGATGAATCAAACCAAAACAACAAACATATAGAAGTTAATAACGAGTCTAATAACTTTGAAATTATTAAAAAGCTTAGTCAAATTCAACAGACACTTGGTCACTTAACAGAAAGGGTGGCAAAACTAGAAATTAATTTCTATCCGCCTAGCAAAAAAAGTCAGCATACACACAAATGATTAACTCGTTCCTACGCATTGTAACTTGGAACGCTAATGGGCTCAACCAACGAGCCCAAGAACTGGAAATATTTCTCCATACAAACAACATAGATATTGCACTTATTTCAGAAACGCACTTCTCCAACAAAAGCTTTTTTAGAATAAAGGGATTTAATTCCTACTGGACAACCCATCCTAGTGAAAGAGCCAGAGGTGGTTCAGCTGTACTAATTAAAAATAATATCAAACATAATCAACAAGAGGATATTCGAGAAAGCTACATGCAAGCAACTGTTATCTCAATCCAATATAATGGCGCAGATCTAAATATTGCGGCAGCATACTGTCCTCCACGGCATACACCAACGAAGTTACAATTTAATAACGTCTTTAATAAGCTCGGTCCAAGATTTATTATTGGAGGGGACTATAATATAAAACATACAGCTTGGGGTTCCAGGCTAATTTCTCCTGGGAAAGGAAATGCTTTGTTCAGTGCCATTCATGAAAACAAATGTGAATATCTGTCTCCAAGGAGGCCAACGTATTGGCCAACGGATGCAGGAAAAATACCAGATTTGCTTGATTTCTTCATCATAAAAGGTATTTCATCCAATTACACTATAGTCGAAGGAATTAACGACTTAACATCTGATCACATTCCTGTACTGTTGTCAGTAAGCGCTATAGTCATCAAGAAAAAAAAGAAGCAAAACCTTACTAATAGATTCACGGATTGGGACCTCTTCAGAGAAAAACTGGAAGAGCTAGTTGAATTAAAAGTTAGTATTAAAAGTAATGAAGAATTGAAACAACAAACAAACAATTTCATTGAATACACTCGTATGGCCGCCAGTCTAGCTACTCCAGAATTAAAGGACAAAGCGGAGATTGAAGTCAAATACCCGGCTGAAATCAGGGAACAAATCAAGGAAAGGAGAAAGGCAAGGAGAATATGGCATCTCACCAGAAATCCCGCTGACAAAACCACCTTCAATCGAATAAGTAACAAAGTCAATAGGCTAATCAAAAGCTTCAAACAGGATTGCTTCGACAACTACTTAAGCGGGCTAGGTCCAGAAATGGATAAGGACTACTCGTTATGGAAAGCAACCAGAAAATTTAAACGACCTGTAGTTCGAGTACCACCTATAAGAAATGCTCAAGGCAATTGGGTTCGACAAGACAAAGAAAAAGCGGAACTCTTTGCTCAACACCTAGCAACAGTGTTTCAACCCCATGACATTCAATCCAACATTGACGTAACACCTGTCTATCAACCAAATCAGGATTTTAAAAGGGTCACGCCAATGGAAATTGCTGAAGAAATCGACAAAAGTCTTAGTCAAAAAAAGGCACCAGGAATTGATGAAATATCAAAACCAATCACTAAAACGTCTAAAGCCAATGGTAAACGTTCCTGATTTTCAATTTGGATTCAGGAATAACCACTCCACAATAGATCAAGTCCATCGAATAACTACGGTAATAGAGCAAGCGTTAGAAGAAAAGAAATATTGCCCCGCCGTATTTCTGGATGTATCTCAGGCCTTTGATAGGGTTTGGCACGAGGGATTGACATTCAAGATGAGCAAAATGCTACCACAAAACTATTGCCAGCTGCTTGAATCATACCTCTCTGATCGCCAATTCAGAGTCATCCATGAAGAAACATGTTCTGACTTTTATCCAACTCTAGCGGGAGTTCCGCAGGGAAGCGTATTGGGACCCCTCCTCTACCTTATCTACACTGCGGACATACCTACAACGAATAAAACGTTCATCGGCACGTTCGCTGACGACACTGTAATTATGTCAGTAGACGAATCACAACCAAGGTCAGTGAAAAATCTTCAACGAGCAATGAACGACGTTACTAAATGGACAATTGACTGGAAAATAGTGCTTAATGAGCTCAAATCAACCCATGTGACATTTACGCTCCGACACAAAAATAACAGTCTACACATATACCTCAATGGGGTGCAAGTGCCGCAGGCTGAATCGGCTAAATACCTTGGTCTGCATTTAGATTCAAGGCTCAACTGGAAACATCATGTGAGACAAAAAGCTGAACAGATACGATTAAAACAACGTCAAATGTACTGGTTAATTGGGCAACATTCCAAAATGAACCTGTATTGCAAAAGACTAGTCTACCAGACTATCTGCAAACCAATATGGATGTATGGTGCGCAGCTATGGGGTTGTACTCATAAATCCAATAGAGACATTATACAACGTAGCCAAAATAAATTTCTTCGAATGGTCACCAACGCTTACCGATTTGTGACTAACAGAGAAATACACAATGATCTAAAAATACAATTGATAGACGACGTCATCCGCGAATGTGCCATTAAACATGAGAAGAGGCTTCTTAACCACACCAACGTTGAGGCCGTACAACTACTGGACAGTACAAACGAAATAAGGCGGCTCAAACGAATCAAACCACATGAGCTAACCGTATGAATATTATATCTTAAGGGAACTGGATACTGGTCCAGCAGACCCACACAAGTTTATGCTTATCTTATAAGTACTAATGTCAACCTTACTAATGAATTAATAATGTTTAAGATTGTAGTAGCCATATCAATAAAGATGTTTTTTAAAAAAAAATTAAAAAAAAAAAAAAAAAAAAAAGCCTTTTCAACGGATAAAAGGCATTTTGAATTCTGTAGAATGCCATTTGGCCTGAAAAACGGCCCAGTCACATTTCAGCGTGCCATGAACCACGTGTTACAAGGGCTACTATGAAAAATCTGCCACGTCTACTTAGACGATATTTTGTTATTGTGGGAGAAAATCTTACAAACCACTTACAGAACCTAGACACAGCCTTCAAACGACTCTCAGAATTCAATCTTAAAATACAACTAGATAAGTGCGAATTTTTAAAGAGAGAAACGGAATTCTTGGAACATATTATCACCCAAGATGGAGTACGACCCAAAATTTTAGATTGGCCATTACCTAAAAACCAGAAGGAAATAAAACAATTTTTGGGACTTTTGGTTATTACCGTAGATTTATAAGGGAATATTCTAAGATTTCTAAAAATATAACTAAGTATCTAAAAAAGGACAAAAAAGTAGACACAAAAGATCCACAATATATAAAGGCTTTCGAAACATTAAAGCAAATCATAGCAACAGACCAAGTTCTATCCTATCCAGATTTTTCTAAACCACTCATCATAACATCAGATGCCCAGATTTTGCTGTAGGAGCAGTCCTATCACAAATCCAAAACGGTATTGAAAGACCTATTGCGTTCGCTTCGCGGACACTCAATTCCACGGAAACCAGGTATGCCACAAACGAGAAAGAGGCACGTAATAAGTTTACATTAATACTGACCATAAACCTCTGACCTTCACTAAATCATCAGAAAAAACCCCAAGGTCCTACGGTGGAGACTCAAACTTGAAAATTACGATTATGCTCTTAGCAGAATGCCGGTAACAAGTATGACAAAAGAAATAAATACAAACTAGGTTACAGACAGCAAAACGTGCAGTGTTGCTATCTGTAACCTAGTTTGTATTTATTTCTTTTGTGAGTTTGTTGAAATTCTAATAAACCCAGCACAATCCTCAGACGACTATTTCATCCATTTCTCCGACAGACCGATCAACTACTACAGGAATCAGCTAATTGTCAAAATTGCAAATATAGGAGCCGTAACCTCTGAGGAAATGTTTCCCAATTTTAGAAGGATCATTATTACACAAAAATCATTTGAGGAAAATGAGATTACGAACATCCTAAAGAAGCATCATAATGGTAAACAAACGGCAATAATGGCACCCGAAAACCTATACAATAAAATCCAAAATTCGTTCAAACAACACTTAACGGCCACTTTGTGTTCCTCACAATGATAGTGGAGGACGTTACAAGAATGTCCACTGAAGCACTATTAAAAATGTGACGAATTTCGTCAATATTTGGGACTAAACTATGCACGTTGAAAAGTAACAAAAAACCACCCAAAGTAATAAATGCCAAGTTAACGTAAACAAAGGAACAATACTTCGGTTCAAACAACGGTTGTTGAGCCCCAATTTATGCCCCAAAATCCGTTTTTTTTTTTAATATTTTTTTTTCCTATGATGAAAAAAAAAACGCGACACGTGATCGTACCACTCACAGTCAACGAGACGATAATAAAAGAATACTCCCAACATGTCATAAAAATGAAACAAGATTTATTCACAACAGTAAATCCTAAAAGTTTCGTACAAAGATATTCAGAAATAAAAGAATTCGACGATCAATGCATTAAACCATTGATAATGGGTACCAAAAGCACATGCAACGTAATAACAAAATCAGATACAACAGTACACTATATATCTCAGAAAACAAATTGCTGATAGATAATGCTAAAGATAAAACACTCTCATCAGATTGTGGGCCAAATAATCGAACACTAACAGGCAACTTCCTTCTAAACTTTTGGAATTGCACTGTAATAACTCAAAACAAAAAGTTTCAATCTCTCGAAATCAAAAGCGAAGCTGAGGAGATTCAAGGCACACTACATAATCTAGAAACAACACGGAAATACATCAAATCTGTCTATATAGATCTAATAGAGCAGCAAAACATACAAAATAGAAGACAAATCACACATATGAACTTGCAACAAGAGACTCATAAATTTTGGATATGGTCCTTGTCAGGCGGTGTATCTATTCCAACACTGGGCTTAATACCACTGTGTGTATACATCAATTTCAATCAACGTTCCCCAAAAGTAGTAGACAATAAATGAAACCAGCAAAAATTGGAATTTTCCAGTGAAAATACAAATACAAGATATTCAAACCGACTGATACAATTAGGCATTAAAACAAAGGACGAGGACGCCCTTTCAATACCCCCGGGCGGAGTTACATTTCCATAAATGTTGAATAAGAACATTACATAACTTGCACACGAAAGGTGTCAAGTGAAAAACATGGCACATGTGTTTTTGTAAAATATCGTGCAAATCACATCAAACCAATTCATTTCCAGACATAACAACCAATAGATGCTGATTTTATTTTATTAAATATTTTTTTGGGTTCTGAGGATTTTATACCATTTTCCACGAAAAAATGTCTTCGAAAGTCTATCCATGTACGCTGGTAACTTTCGGCTGCACATCGTCGGCTAATAACAACTTTATTTTTTTATTTTCGACTTTTACTGCATTATCGACTTTTACTTTTTACACTTTACATAAATTTTAGTAGTGAACTTCGGGAATTCCTTGAATTAGGATGTCACGCGGTCAGTGTGCAAACTAATAAAATCACAATGTATTATACCTATATGGGTTGAACCAAATGAAAACCAAAACGAGACACAAGTGAATATGTTTTACGGTGTACCGTAGTTGTTTTTTGTCGCTACATACATACTATATACCATACCTTTAATCGACATTAAATTATGAATAGAATATGTTTTCAGTCGGAGGTGAACGTCACATTAATATGATTCAAAATGACAACGTTCCACAAGCTTGACTATTGTTTTGGAACTTGACGACCGTACTTATCTTAATTTATGGGATATAGCAAGTCACACAGTAGTTTATATGTATACTATATTTCTACATAAATGTCAAATAAATTTACAAAAAGGTGAACAGATTTGGTTTTTTTTTACTTTGCAACAGACATGCAACCGACTTTCTATGTCTCTAAAAATATTATTTTCATGGAAAATTAGGAAACATTTTCTTATGCATTATATATATTTATGTACATACATAGATACACTTACACAAATATAAAAGTTTGTGTATCTCAGTAATCGCTAATGGCAATATTTATTTTCTTATCATAAAAATCCAACAAAATTTAATGAATTTATATTTTTGTATAGAATAGTGTAGAGTGTATACTATTATAGTATACATATGTATGATAGCTCCGATGGGAATTATTCTGTAATAAAAATTTATATTCTTTCGTATTTTGTAATGTATCCTTGCTGGAACGCTTTGTAGCTCAAAAGTTTATAGGATAATTTTTATTGTTATTGTTATTGTTTTCATTAAAAATATTAGGAGTGACGGAATGCAGCAAAATTTTGTTTTTGCGCTCTATTTTGTAATGTCTATATACTTAAAACAAAACTTTGTAAACTTAAAAGTTTGTTTAATTGAAAAAAATATTTTACATAAAAGTTTTTCATTTCCTTTACAAACTTTACTTCTCATTAAAAGCTAGCGTAATTTGCTAGTGTGTTTTTGAGTTTGTCCTGATTTTCAAAAATACATAAGGTTATGCGGAAGGGCACAGTGATCAAAAAATGTCTTCGAGTTGTGGGACAATTTTTTCTTTTCTTTTTGTGTACAGACTCAAATTTTAACTTATGTCCAAGTTATTCATGCTGAATTCACTACTATTCCACTATTCACTACTATTCCACTTAACCTACGCCGCAGATGCGGAATAATTGCCTTAAGTATCGTCAAATGACATCGATTTTTCTCGTTTTAGTAATTTATTGTTCAAACCAATAACATGAATACCAACAGGGATTGTCGCAAGATGATTTATTGTTGTGAAACAAGAAATTCTTCAAAACCATCATATCAAATCTTCATATTAAATAAATTATTAAAAATCTTTCATTTCGTCAATTTCTGTACATTCTAAACATACCCTCAATTCCTCAAATACACCAATAGTTTTAAAAAAATTTTCAAATTTTAAAAATGCTTCAATATTTTTAAACTATTAAAATCTGCAAAATTTTGAAAACTTTTCAAAATCGTCGTTTCTACAAATATTTCAAACTCTGTAAATTCTTCAAATTAATCTTCTCTATTTTCCTTAAAGCCTTCAAATTCATTAAATGTTTGAAAACTTTCAAATCCTAAAATTCTTAAAATTATCGATTTGAGAGTTTTCTCATCAAATTCTTAAAATCTTTAAAATTCCGAAAATTCTTCAAATTGAGTTGATTCTTCATTTTTATTAAATTTCTGAATTATCCTAAATTTAGAAAATTGGCAAATTATTATCTGTAAACTTATTGAAACGTAAAATGGTAACATTTTTATTATTCAGGAAATTCCTCAGTGTGTCTCAAATGTTTCTTTGAAAATTAACTAATTGGCCAATTTCAGAAATCATTAAAGTAAATTAATTTTTTTAAGTTGAAGCTTTTGAATGCGTAAAACTCTCAAATCTCTAATCTTCGAATTCGGCAAATTCTTTCAAATCATATAAAACCGTATTCAAAATAGTCAAATGTTAAACCTTATGGAAACTATTGGTGTAAAGTTTCTGACAAAATTTGTCAAAGAGAATATGGAAGAAAGTGTACAATTACAGTGTAATTCAGTAAAAAAAAATTGTAACGAAATATTACGTGGATAATGAATAACACAAGAATTTAAGTTGCACTTAGAAATCTTAAATAAAATCAATTGACAAGTTAAGATTGTCAAAATTCACACGTTTTTTTTGGCGAAAACGTTGTTCAATTAATTTTGTCAGGGCGATCCTAGAGTTTTCCGACATATCACATCTGTGTATGCCAACATTTTCGCCAAAACACGTGTGAATTTTGACTTTCTTGGCACTTCAGAGCTTGTCAATTGTTAGTGTTCCCCACTAGCCATTAATTTGACATTATCATATCGATAGAGCTTATAATATGAGCAATTTAACGCATATGATGTGATATGCCGGAAAACTCTTGACAAAATTAATTGAACAAAATTTTCGCCAAAAAAACGTGTGAATTTTGACAATCTTAACTTGTCAATTGATTTTATTTAAGATTTCTAAGTGCAACTGTGTTGTTTGTTTTTATTTTATTAATTATTTTGTCATTATCCACGTAATATTTCGTTAACAAATTGTACACTTTCTTCAATATTCTTCAGAAACTTCACACCGATATACAAACTCTACAAATTTTTCAAACTATTCGGACCCCAAAGTTGTTCAAATTCTTGCAATTCAATTAATTATTCAAATGTATCAAATTCATGCACTTTCGCAATACTTCACGAAAAATCCTCCAAATTCTACGAATTCTTCAGATTATTTCGTTCATTTTTCAAATTATGCCCATTTTTTGTAATTTTCAAGATATTCAAATTATTTACATATATCAGAAAATTCTTCAAAACATAAATTGCTTCAATTTTACGTATACCTTCAATATACTCAAATTCTTAAATATTTGGATTTGAGAATTACTTCAAACACCTCAAATTTTCAAAATTCGTTAAATTACTGAATTCTAATTTTACAAGCCCTTAAACAAAAAATAAAATTGTTGGAATTATTACACCAAACTTAATGATTAGTTACGATTCTTCCTATTAAACAAAATCGTCATTACAAATAGTGACCGAATGCCCAAAAAAAAATTCAGATCCTTAATACGCAACTAAAATGCTTTAACACGCCCAACGATTTTCGGGCATTTGTTCTCTGTTCTATAGAGAAATAAGAGCAGATACTTTTAATAAATAACGCCTTAATTAATAAAATCATATTTTATGAGGATTTTAGAATATGCTGGAAAAGGAGGATTTAATTTTAAAACTAGAATGGAAATCTCAATTTTCCCGAATATTTTCAAATTACTATAACTTCTTTCCTAATATTCCTGTGAATTATAAGATTCTAACTTTCATGAATCTTATGACCCTTATGGATCTTATGATACTATGATTCGTATGACTCTTATGATTTATTTGATTCGTATGAGTTGTATGATTCTGATGATTGTTGTGATTCCTATGATTCTTATTGACGATTGAAGCATTACAGATTCCACCTAGTGGAACATTTTTAAACTGGGGCCCTATTCTTGAATTTCACATCCATTTTCCACATGCGGATATCTGTCAAAATTCATAAAATCTTTATAATTTTTTCGGTACTACTTCGTTTTGGAATTTTTTGGTACTAAAGGAATATTTCCGAATGGGCATAAGCAGGTGAAAAAAATTCCCAATGTACGAAAACGTCAATAATTACATAGATTTTGACAGATATCCACATGTGGAAAATGGTTGTGGAACTCGAGAATAGGGCCCCTGAGCTAGATAATTTGACGTTGTAAACAATAAAACATTTTTTAATTACCGGATTGCAAATTTTTTTTCGTCGCATTTATGAGAAGTGCCATTTTGTCAGCAGTCATTTTAACTTTTTTCTTCGAAAGGCGCTTACTCTACTTTTACAATATTCAATGATGCTTATGATTCTTATGGTTGTTTTTATGAGTCTTATGATTCGTATTATTCATATGAGTCCTATGATTTTTAGGATTTTTATGCTTCTTATGATTTTTATGACGCTTATGATAATTATGATTTTTATCATTTTTATGATTATTATCATTTATCATGATTCTTATAATTCCTATGATGCTTATGATGCTTATGATTCTTATAATTTTTTTGATTTTTATGATTCTTAGGATTTTTATGACGCTTTTGAGTCTTATTATTCATACTATTCTTATGCTTTATATGATTCTTTTGATTCCTAATATTCTTATGGATCTTATGATGCTTATGACTCTTATGATTCTTATCATACGTATTATTCATGTGATTCGCATGATTTTTATGATTCATAAGATTCTGATGATACTTATCATTTTTACGATTTTTATCCTTATTATGACGCTTATGATTCTTATTATTCTTATGATTCCCATGATTTTTATGATTTTTATGATGCTTATGTTTCCTAAGATTTTATGATTCTCATGATCCTTATTATTTATATAATTTTTATGATTCTTATGATAATAATGATTTTCATAATTTTTATGATTTTTATGCTTTTTATGATTATCATGATTCTTGTTCTTATTATTCTTCTGACTTTCGTGAATCCTATGATACTTATTATCCTTATGATTCTTATGACTCGTATGATTCTTATGATTCTAATGATTATTATGATTCTTATTGATGATTGGGCATCACAGACTCCACCTAGTGGACATTTTTTAAACTGAGCTAGCTGATAATTTGACGTTCGAAATTGTTGTAAACAATTTCAATTTGGAATTATAAAAACAATTTTTAATTACCGGATTGCAAACTTTTCTTTCGTCGGATTTGTGAGAAGTATCATTTTGTCAGTAGCCTCATTTTAACTTTTCTCCTCGAGAGGCGCTTCTCTACTTTTCCAATATTTAATGATGTTTATGATTTTTATAAATTTTATGAATCTCATGACACGTGTTATTCGTATGATGCATATGATTCTTATGATTTTTATCATTATTATGATACCAATCATTATTATGAGTCTTATGATTCTTATAGTGCTTATGATGATTACGATTCTTATTATTTGTACGATGCTTATGATTTTCATGATTCTTATGATAATCATGACTTTTATAATTTTTATGCTTTTTATGATTCTTATGATTCTTAAGATTTTTATGAAGCTTATTATTCTCATGATTCTTATGATTTTTATGAATCTTATGATGCATATAATTCCTAAGATTCTTATGATTATTATGATGCTAATGATTCTTATTATTTATATGATTCTTATGATTTCCATGATTCTTATGATTATTATGATTTTTATGATTCTTATGGTCCTCGTGATTGTCATGATTTTATAATTATCATAACTTTTATAATTCTTATGATTTTTATGGTTATCTTGATTCTTATGATTCTTTCAGATATTATGATTCCTAAGATTCTTATGATTCTTATTGACGATTAGAGCATCACAGACTCCACCTAGTGAAAAATTTTTAAACTGAGCTAGCTGATAATTTGACGTTCGAAATTGTTGTAAACAATTCCAATTTTGGATTATAAAAACAATTTTTAACTTTTATGATTTCTATGAATCTTATGATTCTCATGATGCTTATGATTCTTAATATTTATATGATTCTCGTGATTCTTACGATTTTTATAATTTTAATGATTCTTATGATTTTTATGATGCTTATGATTTTTATAATTTTTATGATTTTATGATTCTTATGATTATTATTATTTTTATGACGCTTATGACTCTTATTATTCATATGATTCTTATGATTTTTATGATTCTAATAATTCTTATAACTGTTATGATTCTTATGACGCTTATGATTCTTATTATTCATATGATTTTTATGATGCGTATGATTCTTATTATTTATATGATTCTTATGATAATCATGAGTTTTATAATTTTTATGATTTTTACAATTCTTATGATTTTTATGATTCTTATGATTGTTATGATTTCTACGATTTTTATGATTCTTATGATTTTTATGACGCTTATGATTCTTATTATTTATATGATTCTTATGATTTTTGTGATTCTTATTATAATCATGATTTTTATAATTTTTAAGCTTACAGTATCGGTGTTGCAGAAATACAAGCAAACGCAACACCGCTGTACAAGAAAACAGGGCAGCGAACCTAGTGTTATCTTCCAAGAACCGTAGTTAGAGATGTTACGACTTGTGAGCAAAAAACTGGGGGGGGGGGCATCTACCGGAATACGCCAAGCCAAAAGACCGTCACCGATTCTTATTGACGATTAGAGCATCACAGACTCCCCCTAGTGGAAAATTTTTAAGCTGAGCTAGCTGATTATTTGACGCTCGAAATTGCTGAAAACAATTCCAATTTTGGTGGTTTGGCGTCTATTGGAGGAGGGGGGGGGGGCAAAGTTCAGTAGATTAATCTATCAGCTCCGTAACCTTCCAGTAGGGTGCGCATCACGTGAGCTGTTCTGGTCTTGTCATTAGGCAGCTGCGTGATGGATACAATTATGTAAGGGTAACCTGTTCATAATTCGCAAGTGTACGTACTGCCTCCTCGTGGCAACCACTGGTAACTAAGGTCACTTGGCACATTTTTGGCCATTTGGCACAGGCTAAAGTACGGCGCTAAAGGAAAAAACCTTGACAAGAAACCCTAATCTAAGGTGGAACAGCATATGCCGAAAGATGAATGGCTGATAGGTTAATCAGCCCAAAATATGCGGACTCTGGATACCAGGCACCCTCCAGTTTTATTTAGCCTTCCTGTAGTAAAGCTGTGTGACCTACAGGTGATTTGCAATTCCCAGCAACTCGTAAGAGTAAAATCAAACGGAATACGGGGCAGGAGTAGGAATATACGGGAGTGGGACAACCCTCTCGAGGTCCTTGAGCTCCAAAGCTACCGTCTTTCTAGCGGAACTACATGCTGTAGTAAACATCTAGGAGGGAGAGCAATAAGCCCAGATAGTATGTATCACGTACCGGGAGGCAGTATTGTCAGGTTCATTAAGAACCTGAATATTGACTGGACGGATAATTAAGCAGGGGCCAGCACAATAGATCTTTTAGGTCGCAGTGCGAAGTGCAGGCTGATCGCCTGCATGGCCCCCCCCAATAATAATAATAATAATAAATCCAATTTTGGATTATAAAAACCATTTTTAACTTTTATGATTTTTATGAATCTTATGATTGTCATGATTCTTAATATTTATATGATTCTCGTGATTCTTACGATTTTTATGATTTTAATGATTCTTATGATTTTTATGATGCTTATGATTCTTATTATTTATATGATTCTTATGATTTTTATGATTCTTATGATAATCATGATTTTTATAATTTTTATGATTTTATGATTCTTATGATTATTATTATTTTTATTACGCTAATGATTCTTATTTTTTATATGATTCTTATGATTCTAATGATTCTTATAACTGTTATGATTCTTATGATGCTTATGATTCTTATTATTTATATGATTTTAATCATTTTTATGATTCTTATTATTTTTATGACGCTTATGATTCCTGTTATTCATATGATTTTTATGATGCGTATGATTCTTATTATTTATATTATTCTTATTATTTATATGATTCTTATGATAATCATGAGTTTTATAATTTTTATGATTTTTACAATTCTTATGATTTTTAGGATTATTATGATTCTTATGATTTTTACGATTTGTATGATTCTTATGATCTTTATGATGCTTATGATTCTTATTATTTATATGATTTTTATGATTTTTGTGATTCTTATTATAATCATGATTTTTATAATTTTTATGATTTTTATGATTCTTTTGATTCTAATTATTTTTATGACGCTTATGATTCTTATTATTCATAAGATTCTTATGATTTTTATGATTCTTATGATTCTTATAACTGTTATGATTCTTATGACTCTTATGATTCATATGATTCTTATGATGCTTATGATTCTTAATATTTATATGATTCTTATGGCTTTTGTGATTCTTTTGATTCCTCACATTCTTATGACCTTATGATGCTTATGACTCTTATGATTCTTATCATACGTATAGTCCGTTACAGCAGATTAAATCCACTAAATAAAAAAATGTGAGTTCCCGAATTCATCTCTTTTGGATTCTATTGCTATTGTTTTTTCTATACTGAAAGGTAGAGGATTTCATCACTAATCAATTGACTAAGAATTTGTTTTCTAGTTGGGTTTATAAATGTTCCTTTTTTTGTTTTTTATTTAAACACGGAAAAAAAAATCATTTTTATTGTTACACGTGAATAAATCCAGTTCATTTTCCTTTCTTTTGTTTAGTTTTATTAAAATAAAAAATATTAAATAAAAATTAAATTGGTGTTGTAAAATGTTTTTTAAAAAAATGGGAAAAGGGAAAAATTAATGCTTACCACGATCAAAGACATTCGAGCCGATTCATAGCCGAAAAACTAGGCCGAAGCCACACTGTTGTGCTAAATTATTTAAGAAATCCTGAAAACTATGAAAAAAATATGAAAGGCTGTTCTGTTTCGAAATTAAGACCTGTAGATAAGCGTAAAATAATTCGTATTGCCTCTCATTCTGCTCTATCTGCTCGCAGAATCAAGGAGAAAGCCGGTGTTAATGACCGTGTACAAACCGTTCGTCGCGCCATACAGAAAGTTAAACATCTTAAACGGATGAAAATTAAGAAAAAGTCACCATTAAACGAAGCTCGAAAAAACAATCGGCTTCAATTTGGGAAAGAGCATATGACATGGAATAACCAGTGGTATAAAGTCGTGTTTTCGGATGAGAAAAAATTCAATTTAGAAGGGCCCGATGGTTATAACTATTATTTCCATGACCTGTGCAAAGAAGAGCTAGTTCTCAATCAACATCATAGCATTGAAGGAAGGGTTATGGTCTGGGTAGGTATTTCATACTACGGTGGGATTCAGTTAGCTTTTCAAAATCAAAAAATGACAGCTAAGTCGTATCTGTCTATTTTGGATTCAGCATTTTCAAAGTTCCAACAGCTGTTCGAACCACTGAAATGGACTTATCAGCAAGATAACGCTCCTATACATATGGCAAGGATTGTAAAAGCCTGGATTTCCGAGAAAAACGTCGATTTATTTAAATGGCCCCCGTTCTCTCCTGATTTAAATATTATGGAAAACGTTTGGGGTTGGCTTTCTCGCAACGTTTATGAAGGGGATAAGCAGTATAATGATAAGGAGTCGCCTATTGAAGCCATTAAAACTGCTTGGGCCGACATTTCTTTGAATTATTTGAAGTCGCTATACGATTCAATGTCCAATAGAATATTTGAGCTTATTTCAAAGAATGGAGGCAGCACTCATTATTATTATAAATAAAAAAATATATTATTATAAATAAATAAACGTAAATATTAAAAAAAAAATATAATTTCATAAAAATTTATTCACATGTAAAAATAAAAAAATGATTTTTTTGGTACTTCCCAATAAAATAACAAAATGTACGACTTTAAAACTCAAAAAAAAAAAAAAAAAAATGTTCATCCTTTTATTTTAGTGATAATGTTCTTTAAATTTTAGTAAAAACTTAAATAACACGGGGGTTAAAATTAAATCATACAAGGGTATTTCCTACATTGTTTTCATTGGATTTAATCAACTGTAACGGACTGTATCATTCATGTGATTCGCATGATTCGCATGATTCATATGATTCTTATGATACTTATCATTATTAGGACGCTTATGATTTTTATTATTCTTATGATTCTTAAGATTTTTATGATTCTCATGTTTTTGTGATTCTTATGATATTCATGATTTTTATAATTTTTATGATTTTTATGATCCTTATTATTTTTATGACGCTTATGATTCTTATTATTCATATGATTCTTATGATTTTTATGATTCTAATGATTATTATAACTGTTATGATTCTTATGACTTTTATGATTCTTATGTTGCTTATGATGATTATGATTCTTATTATTTATATGATTCTTATGGTTTTTGTGATTCATACTATTCGTATGATTTCTATGATTCTTTTGATTCCTAACATTCTTATGACCTTACGACGCTAATGACTCTTATGATTATTATCATACATATCATTCATGGTATTCGCATGATTCCCATGATTCATATGATTCTTATGATACTTATCATTATTATGATTCTTAAGATTTTTATTATTCTCATGATTTTTGTGATTCTTATGATAATCATGATTTTTATAATTTTTATGATTTTTATGATTCTTATTATTTTTATGATTTTTATGATTCTTATCACTCATATGATTCTTATGATTTTTATGATTTTTATGATTCTTATGATCTTTATGATGCTTATGATTCTTATTATTTATATGAATCTTATGATTTTTGTGATTCTTATGATAATCATGATGTTTATATTTTTTTTGATTTTTATGATTATTATTTTTATGACGCTTATGATTCTTATTATTCATATGATTCTCATGATGCTTATGAATCTAATGATTCTTATAACTGTTATGATTCTTATGATTCTTATGATTCTTATGTTGCTTATGATGCTTATGATTCTTATTAGTTATATGATTCTTATGATTTTTGTGATTCATACTATTCTTATGATTTCTATGATTCTTTTGATTCGTAACATTCTTTTGACCTTACGATGCTTATGACTCTTATGATCCTTATCATACATATCATTCATGGGATTCGCATGATTCCCATGATTCATATGATTCTTTTGATACTTATCATAATTATGATTCTTAAGATTTTTATTATACTCATGATTTTTATATTAGGGGTACAAATTGAAAATGCGGGATTGATAACAGATGGCGTTACTAACGCTATACGCATCAGGCAGTACTGTTACTATGTTCATGTCAAAGCTACGTCTTATAGCTTTAATTTTCAGTATGTGTCAATTTGTCGCAGTGTCAAATTCATAGTTTTTTTGAGCTCTCAATATGTCGAGTTTCGTGCCAACAAAACAGCATTTGCGGGAAGTTTTAATACATACCTACAAACGCTGAAATGGGAAGTCTTACCCCACCCGCCGTATAGCCCAGATATTGCTCCTTCCGATTACCACCTTTTCCGATCGATGACACATGGCCTAGCTGACCAGCGCTTCCATTCTTACGAAGAAGCCCAAAAATGGGTCGATGACTGGATAGCAGCCAAGCCGGCCGAATTTTTTCGCGACGGTATCCGTAAATTGCCAGAAAGATGGGAAAAAGTTGTGGCTAGCGATGGATAATTCATTTGTTACCATTTTTTCAGAATAAACGTTCAAAAATAGAAAAAAATCCCGCATTTTCAATTTGTACTCCTAATAATTCTTATGATTTTTATGATTCTTATTATTTTTATGACACTTATGATTCTTATTACTCATATGAATTTTATGATTTTTATGATCCTTATGATTCCTATGGTTTTTATGATTTTTATGATTCTTATAATTTTTATGATGCTTATGATTCTTATTATTTCTATGATTCTTTTGATTCCTAACATTCTTATGACCTTATGATGCTTATGACTCTTATCATCCTTATCATTCGTTTTATTCATTTAATTCGCATGATTTATATGATTCTGATGATACTTATCATTATTATGATGATCATTATTAGGACCCTTATGATTTTTATGATTCTAATAATGTTTATGTTTCTGAAGATTCTTATGATGCTTATGATTCTGATGATAACCATGATTTGTATAATTTTTACGATTTTTATTTTTCTATTCTTACGGTTATTATGATTCTTATGATTGTTATTATTCTTATGACTCTTATAACTATTCTTATGAGTCTTATGATTCTCATGAATCTTATGTTTCTAAAGATTTTTATGATTCATATCATGCCTATGATTTTAATTATCCTTATGAATCTTATTAGTCTTATAACTTTTAAGTTTCTTCAGCTTCTTATGATTCTAATGATTTTAATCTTGTTTATGATTCTGACCGTTCCTTTTATTCTTATGGTTTAATGATTTTTATGAATTTTTTGATTCAGTTTTATCTTCCAATGGATTATAGCATGCTTATCATTCTTATGATCTTTATTATTCTGATACGCCATTTCCACACGAGCATAGGTGATAAGATGTAATTCTAAAACAAATTTAAATTTAGGATTCCTTTACACAGTTGAGAAATAGCGAATAGGACACCCAAAAGCTAAAAGATTCCTTAAAAATTTCCTCCAAAATTTTTTAGTCCTGTTAAATAATTCTAAATCATTTTTCTTATTAGAATTATTTAACAGTGTACTTACTAATACATGCTTATATTTTGTTATTTGTTAGAAATTGCACACGCATATAAAACTTTGCGCTGTGATGAACTAAAAATTGTACACCTTCACCTTGAGACACCAGCATTTAAAATGTGCGGAACGGAATTCGCACAAGCCACCACCACTTGAGTTCTTCGACACAAGAGGAAGTCCCCAATACAACACACCCCGACTTGCACATTAAACTTCTCAGTGACGAAATCAATTATCGCTGAAGTCGTCAACAAATACGATGTTATATTCTCTGTAGTTGGTTGGGCCAATTTTGAGGTTACCCATGTTATTCGACCAAATCAATGACACAATTCATCCTGTTAGCTTATCGTTAAACCAAATTCCACAGGCGATTTGATGAGTTTGAAGTTACGACCGTTACTTTTCTCGGTTTCGAAATGGACACTATGGGCATTAGCTCAATCACCGTGAAAGTTAAAACTTTTCTGGGGCTACCATATTGTTATCATTCGTTTCTTTCCCAAAAAGAAAGCGTTTGTCAATCCGAAATATATTGTATCATCTCACACACGTTGTGTGACAACATACATAGATTAGAGTGTTTCAGGATGGAAATTACAGACCAGAATTTTTCCGATGTCAAGCACGTTCCTATTTTTCTGGCCTGCAGAACAAGAAACGTAAGACTTTACGACGAAGATGGCGATTCGAATTATTCTTTCGAAAATTTCGATGGTAAAAAATCTTTCCAACAATATGTCCAGCGACTTGAAATTTATTTCGACCTTAAAAAAATTAAAAGTGGCAAAGAAAATTACAAACAAAAATTGCTAAATTGTATTGCTACAGAAAATTAAAGTGGTATGTCGAATTTATAGACACCAAAGTCACCCATTCAAGAGGATTACGACTAATTGGTGAAATTATTGCAGAATAATTGAAATAGCCGAATTTATTAAGCGTAGTCAAAAATCAAACAAGTCAATTGCAAATTACGTTGCAGCAATTCGAGCATTCGAACAATAACATGGAAATTCAACTGCAAAGGATGCTCCATGTCAATTCCAGATCCAGATCTATTATCACAGTTCATAAGAGCGATTAGAAAATTAGAATTTAAGGAAAATGTAGATTTGGCGCTTGCATGAGAGGCTTCACAGATATACAGCAGAGAAATTTCAAATCAGAATTCGAAGCAGCCGAACTTTTCTAGCTAAGAGATAGTTTCCGTCAAAGTATTATGTGTGTAAATTAATTTTTAGACTTTTTTAAAAAAAAGAAATGTTTATTAAAAGATAACGATACAGTATATTTTATCCAATATATTCGCCATCGTTAGCTATGACTTCCTGCCATCTCCTGGGAAGTTTGTGGATTCCTCGTTTGAAGAAGCCTTCAACTTTCCCAGCTATCCAGCCATCGATCCAATTTCGCATTTCACCGGCGTTTCGGAAGCGTACGTCAGCCAGGCCTATTTGCATTGATCGAAACAAATGGTAGTCGGAAGGTACAAGGTCTGGAGAATACGCAGGTTGTTCAAACCGATCCCAACCCCCATAGCTTTTGTTCGCTATTGCTGGCCGTTTTTCGTCTAATGCACGTGCCAAATTGCCCAGTTGGCGCAGGTAGCGATCAGCTGTAACCGTTTCATTTGGATTTAACAGCTCATAATACACCACACCTTTCTGGTCCCATCAAATAATCAGCATAACCTCATCGCATTGAATATCTCGTTTTGGCTGCGATGGTCCTGCTTGGCCTGGATCGGCATAAGCTGCTTTACGTTTGAGGTTGTCGTAATACAGCCACTTTTCATCGCCAGTAACAATTCGATGCAAAAAACTATGTTTTTTGTACTCAGCAAAATTTTTTTTTGCATGCTTCAATTCGTGCTCTCAATTGATTTTCGGACAGTTGATGTGGGACCAATCTTCCTAGCTTTCGAATCTTTTCTATTGCGTGCAAACGATGAGAAATGGTTGATCGGTCAATGTTTAACTGTATTGCAAGTTTTTTTTGCGTTTGACATGCATTTTCATCCAATAATGTTTGTAATTCGGCATCTTCAAACTTTTTTGGCTGACCTGGCCCTTCTTTGTCTGTTAAGTCAAAATCACTACTTTGAAATCGATGAAACCAATTGAAACAGCTTGCTCTCGATGGAGCTTGATTACCATAAGTATCAGAAAGCAATCGGTGAGCTTCAGCGGCAGTTTTCTTGGAATCAAAAAAGAAAAGAAGAACCCCTCGAAAAAACAACTTATCACGGTCCATTTTAAATCGATTACAAAAAAATGACGTAATATGAAAAATAACACTTTCTGCTCTGAATTAGATTGACAATTGTGACAGCTACAAAATGCAATTAGAATTGCTTGTCAAACTATACGCAATCTCACGTAGCGACATCTAAATGTCTAGTCTAAGAATTAATTCACACACCTAATACTAGCCAGGGTCGCAGCTCCAGTAAAAAAATAATAAATCAAAATCCCGTGGTCGAATCGACTATGAAGTAACAGTATTAACGGGTCTCTGCACACGTTCCGCGCGCAATAATCATGATGTCCGCAGTGGCAAATACAACAAGACTGAAAACACTGCAAGAAAAAGGACATGTCGAGAAAATATGTATTACGACTCTAATACTACAGTAAACGCTAGTAGAGATGGAAATTATGTCCAGAATGTGTACGATGAATATTCAAATTATTCAGGTTCCAGTAGTCAGGCGGAAAAATATTACGTGAATATCGAAGTAGAAGGAAAAGTCCAGCAATTTGAAGTTGATTCGGGAGCAGGATTCACACTGGTTCCGAAGGATGAATTTGAAAGCCTCAATATTTCAAATCCAGTACGACCGACAATTATAGAATTTCGTTCATATCTCAAGGAGATATTTGTGCCCCATGGATTTATAACTGTTAAGGCAAGATACAGGGATAAACTGATTAAGAAGGAAATGTATATTGTCGATAAAGGACGGCAATCTCTTTTGGGAAGAATGTGAATCCGGAAACTCAACATCAATTTACAGGAATTAGATAAAAGGAAGTCGGGTGAATTAGTTAATAAAATTCTTTCTACACAAGTTATCGAACATCCGCAACATCAAAACAAAATATAGTGAAATTTTCGAGCAAAAGGTGGGGAAATTCCTAAATTTCCAGTGTTCGCTAAAACATCAATCAGATGCTAAATCAGTATTCCATAAAGCGAGAGAAGTATCGGTTTCACGTAGAGAACAAATCGGAAAAGATTTAAGTATTCTGGAACAGGAGGGCATAGTTACGAAAGTAGATACCTCCAATTGGGGCTCACCGTTAGTATGTACTCCGGTAAACCAGATAATCAAGTACGATTGTGCGTCTATTATAAAGATAGCGAAAACAAATAACTTGAACTACTACTACTTTTGTACACTCGATTTATTCAAAGGATATCATCACGTTCAAATGAATGAAGATAGTGCAAACATTCAAATGATAACCACTCAGAATGGTACATACAAGTTCTACAGGCTCGCATTTGGAATTAAAACAGCTCCAAGTGAATTTCATCGAATACTCGATCAGATGCTCCAAGGACTGGAAGATACTACAAAATATTTCAATGCATGTTTGTTCGGCTAAAAAATACAATCTTCACTTTAATGCCAAAAATGCAAATTCTTCCAGACAAAGATCAATTATCTTGGATAATAGATTAAGCAAAACCAAGTTTCAAAAACACCAGAAAAAGTAAAGAAAGCTTTAGAAGCGCCGCCTCCGAGAAAACAAGTAGCAAGTGATCAAGTTTTATTGACATTCGATCCAGCATTGCCTTTAATTGTTTCGTGTGATGTAAGTTCAGTTGGAATAGTTGGGATATTATCGTAGTCATCCAGGTGGGAACAAGTCCAATCACTCTCAAAAGATTATACACGTACCTATATGGGCTAAAGTTGAAGCTAGTAACGGATAACAAACTGTTGACACATATTTTTAAATCAGATATGAACTTACCTTCGATACATCCAGTTGATTGCTGCCTTTTTTGTGAAAATGTGAATTGTTTTTCGAGAGCACCGATTAAAGCAGTTTCAGTAAATGAAGATGACACAGTTGTCATGAACATACAGACAATAAATACAATAAGTTCTTTTAAACTTACAAATATCGGAAAAAAATATCGGACAAGAGACAGACAACGACCCAGTTGTGTCAATACTCAAACAATCCCTTCTCAATGAATACAATCTTTATTGCGAGATAATTTTTCCGGGGGGAATAATCTTGCTCATCGATATCAATGTTATATCATTCGTCAAAAGTTGCAATTCGTACATAAAAAAAATCAAACATAGCCCAGAAAAGGAGAAACACGCCATTGAAAAGAACCAGCAGAGGATTTCAGACGTATCCATCTTGACTACGCAGGTCCGTACAATGGATAATTTTTTCTAATTGCGGTGGATGCTAAGTAAAAATGGCCGGAAATCGAAATCAGAAACTCCAGCAACCGAAATGACATAAATAATTGACATAATTGAAAAATTAAAATCTATTTAAAACTGTTGTTTGTTATAATTGTTTCGGACAATGCTATGGAACGAGGAATCATTCAAAAATGTATTGCACCCGGCAATCCAGCTACAAACGAACAAGCGGAACGTTATGTTCAAACGTTCAAGAATAAATTAAAAGGAATGGAAGGTGAAAGTGCCTCCGGTTACGACAAGGTTCGCGAGATCCTATTAAGGTATCGTGCCATACCTTTGAATAATGATAGAAGTCCAGCAGAGAATTGTATCCAGCTGAAGCTAAGAATCGAACTCGATGCAATTCGACATCAGAACATTAGAACAACAACACCAACGAAAACATAAAAGTGAAAAATTCCAGGTACAACTGTGCATAAATTTGGATGGCTTCACTATGGCAAAGCTTGATACAGGGTACTAATTGAAAAGACACAAGAATCAGTATCCAAACGACAAAAATGTAGAGTTTTCAAAGATACAGGGACTCAATGGTGATAAAAGACCATTAAATACTCCTGAGTAAGAAGTTAACCCTGATCCTACCAACGTTCCAGCCAAATGATTTAATGGAGAGCAGCGCCCTCCAACATACTTACGTTTCTACCAAATGGAATAGCCGTGAGATGATCCAATAAGCTCGTTTAGAAATATATCCTAACCTATAAAAAATAGAATAGTTTATTCGAGCAGATCTGTTTGGTCAGTGTCTGCAGATAGCCTTCAAGACAATATATCACTTCTATAGACCATTGTTAACTGTATTACGAACTTCTATAGTTTTGCTAAGATTTGACCTTGTGTGTGTCACCAACAAAAGTCCAATAAATTTAAGAAGAGAGCAGACAATTGGGCAATCTATCTGTTACCCTGTTAAAGTTAGCCGAAAGTTTCCAGCAGATAGTAAAAAGTCGATAATGCAGATTATGTTATTAACAGTCCAGCCGAAAATAAACAATTTGGTGGTTGACAGCCAAAAGTAAATTGGATACATGGATTGCAATAAAAACTTTTATAAATAGTCTTACGTCGAAAACTGTTTAGCCTAGTCGTGAAAAATATCCGAAAATCAGAAGGATTCACAAAATTGGAATAAAATCAGCCTTTTTTATATGATTTGTCAATAGCTATAGCAGGAAAAAAATTCTCGGAACATTCCGAGATTTCCCACGGGAAACTTGAACTAAATTTTTTTCCTGAAATAGCTATTGACAAATCACATCAATGCAATCCATCTCCAGACATAACACTCTAGAGGCTGATTTTATTCATCCATTTTTTACTTTCGGCTGGAAACTTTTTGAATTTTCCGAGATTTCCCACGGAAACTTCAACAGAAATTGTTCATTCGATAGCTGACAAATCACATAAAAACGATTCAACTTCAGACATACACTCTAGCGGCTGATTTTATTCCAATTTTATGGATTCTTCTGATTTTCTGATATTTTCCTCGATTAGGTTAAACAAAGTTTTCCACGTAATACAATTTACAAAAATTTTCATTTAAATCTAATATTAATAACATAATCTGCATTATCGACGTTTTACGTTCAGATGGGATTACACAATCTGCAATACCACCTCTTTACTTTCGGCTGGACTAACATAATGTGTATTATCACTGGCAACTTTCGGCTAACTTTAACAGTATCTATAACATAGCTCTAAAATGGACACGCTTCTCGTAGCTGTCGAATCCAAAACACGCTGGGATCGGTTTAGAAACCAAATGGAGACCCAACTGTTCTAAGAGAAGAGATTCTTAAATGTTAAATGAAAAACACTGTCCTTAGTGTGCTACTAATGTGGATGTCTAACTTATTTCATGGGAAGCTTACAGTATCGGTGTTGCAGAAATACAAGCAAACGCAAAACCGCTGCACAAGAAAACAGGGCAGCGAACCTAGTGTGATCTTCCAAGAACCGTAGTTAGAGATGTTACGACTTGTGAGCAAAAAACTGGGGGGGGGGGACCATCTACCGGAATACGCCAAGCCAAAAAGACCGTCACAGATTTTGCAACCTGGAGAAGAAGATATAGGATCATTTACTCTTCAATTTAACGATGGTCCAATAGATACAGTGCTGGTAAAAAAAAATTGGGCAAACATATTTTGTTACAAATTGGAGTCTTTTTTTGCTAAAATTACAAAACTTTTGAAAGCAATTGGCTTAGTGTTTCATTTTAAATACATGTATGACCTAATTTTTTGGAAAAAAAAATTTACCTGCAATTTAGGGGGAAAACCCGAAAAATGCCAAAATTTCCAAAATACGCTGATTGGAGTTCAAGTAATGGAATAAATTAAACACTTATTATTCAATTTTTTTTTTGTTTTTTACTGATTTATAGAAATTCTATCTTTAATATTAATATTTTGTTGGACCGCCATTTGCTTTTATTACAGCGATACACCTCTGATTCATTGAATTTGATAAATTTTTAGAGATTTTAGAATTTTTAATATTACAATGTCGTCGGAACCGTTTTAAAACTTCATCGGACATAAGAGGGGATCTTGAGCGAGCAACGGGAAAACAAATTTCAGCCAGCTTAGTGAGAAAAAAACTTGGTTAAGCTGGTTTGAAAGCACTTAAACCAGTCCACAAGCCTGAGTTCACATTACGAGTGACAAAAAAAAACTTTTGCTATGGGCCCAGGAGCATGTTTCTTGGGCTCAAGAGATGTGGAATGATGTGATTTTCTCCGATGAATCAAAATTCAAGCTGCATGTTGGAGATGGAAGCATTCTCATAAGGAGAGAATCTCGCAAGAGGCTTAGCATCGGATGTCTTTTAAGACTTCCACCGAAAAATGAAGAAGTTATGGTCTCGGGATGCCTTTCTGGAAGTTAAACCGGTCGATTGTGCTTCATTAGTTCCAAAATTACAGCAGCTTTTTATCTGCAGGTCCTACATAACGAATTTGAGCCTTCTATGTTAAAGCTTTTTTACGAGACTTGCAGATTTATTTTTCAACAGGACAACGCTCCGTGCCTTAGCGCCAAAGTTGTGATTTATTCATTTTGAATTGTAGATAGAAAAATTGCCTTTCAGATAAACATAAATAATTTGCTAAAAACTTGTTTTTTTTTTCTTATCTCTTCATTTAAAGGTAAAAAAGCACTTCGAAGAAAAAATATCGATGTGTTGGGCTGGCCCCCATACAGTCCAGACTTAAATTCCATAAAAAATATTTGGTCTATAATGAAGCTAGAAGTAGCAAGAAAGCGCCCAGCATCAATTCAAGCTTGAAAAAGTTTGTTAATGACGATTTGGGAATCCATGCCTTCTACGACTTTGAAAAATTTATCAAATTCAATAAATCAGAGGTGTATCGCTGTAATAAAAGCAAATGGCGGTCCACCAAAATATTAATATTAAAGATAGAATTTCTATAAATCAGTAAAAAACAAAAAAAAAATTAAATAATAAGTGTTTAATTTATTCCATTACTTTAACTCCAATCAGCGTATTTTGAAAATTTTGGCATTTTTCGGGTTTTCCCCCTAAATTGCAGGTAAATTTTTTTTTCCAAAAAATTAGGTCATACATGTATTTAAAATGAAACAATAAGCCAATTGCTTTCAAAAGTTTTGTAATTTTAGCAAAAAAAGACTCCAATTTGTAACAAAATATGTTTGCCCAATTTTTTTTTACCAGCACTGTATATATGAACTAGTAGCGTTTATTAAGGATTTCCACTTTCACTTCATATGGCAATATCCTAGCCTCTCGGTTTACCGTGTACTAAAAAAATAACGCTCCAGAGAGGTTTGGTATCTAAATTATACGTTCTCTGGAGCAAAATTTTTATAGAGAAATTTTGTGGTGTATTCTTATCTTACTCGTATAAGGCAAATCACTGCATTAAGAACCAAACTCCAACTCGCAACATTAGGTAGAACACAAACGAAAAGACTTCTTATAAAAATTGCCCAACCAAGTGCTTAAGGCTTTTAAATCGCTGATAATTTCAAGCAGAAATATTCGTGTGGATATCATCAAGAGGAACCATTAGTAGTATAATCAAATTTGAAACAGAGCGTGTGAATTGCAAATAAATAAAAGCTTTTTGATAAGAAAATAAAGAGGCGATAATGCAGAACCATATTAATGTTAAGTGATAGCGCTTAGCCTAAAATTACTATAGATGCTTGAATAGCGGAAGACTCGTGGAAAATTGTGGAAAATTCGCGAAACCAAAAAAAAATATTTAAAATTTGAATAAAATCAGCCTCTAGAGTGTATGTCAATAGATATTGCAGGAAAAAAATTCAGAAGCTTCCCGTGGGAAATCCGAGAAAATTCGATTTTCCAAAAACCATTAGATTTTTTTTTTAAATTAGCCTCTAGAATGCTATATCGGGAGATGGATTGCATTGATTGTCAATAGCTTTCGCTGGAAAAAATTCAGTTAAAGTTTCCCCCATGAGGGAAACTTGAACCTCCATCGGGCGCGTCTCCCGGTGGCGGATAGGGGAATGCTCATCAGCTAAAACTAGTGGGTAGGAGGGAAATAAAATACCTCCCCTTAAAACAGAGAGATGTATTATCCCAGGTGGTACTCCAGTCAGCCAACTGGACAATCCATCCTCTTCGGAGGCTGGCCTTTTGGGTTCTGAGCAGAGCCAAACGTTACATTCCGGCGGAAATTTTTCATTGCAAGCAGCTAGGTCCAGTGAAAGTACTATTGACCTAGAAGAGGAAAATATGGATCTGTTGGGGAGGCTACAGAAAATGGAGCAATCATTTGACAAGTTAAGCAAAGAAATCGAATATTTAAAGCGAGAAAATAAACTTCTAAACAAGAATCAGGACTCAAAAGAACTTAGCAAAATAGATGCTATTGATCCAGAGAAATTCAACTATTTCACTGATAGGGATTAATCAGAGAGGGAGTCAGACTGGATCCTATAGAAGAAAAAACAGTCCAGGAAGGGTAAGTAAAGAAAAGTTGAATCGTCACCTGAGGCTGAATAATTAAATGATAGTGAAACTACAAGTACCGAATCGAAAATTGTCTAACCCGAGGTCAATGAACCAAAAGGTAGTAAATCTACCAAGAACATTGCACTAAAATTGGTGCAATCGAAAGAAACCCCCCCCCCCCCCACCCCTAATAAGTATTGTGGGCGTAATCAGTACCCCAGAAATACAGTCACTGATGAAATCGGTTACTGACAAAGAGTACAAGGTAACAGCGCATAATAATGACGTTTGGAAAGTTAATACTCTGGACTCAGATTCTTATAGAACCTTATCTATTAAGTTGAATGCTGAAAAGTATCAGAGGCTTACCTATGAGGACAAAAAACAGGCTCGACTTATAAAAGTTATGGCAAGAGGTTTGCATCACACTTGCTCAACCAAAGAAATAATGGAAGTCTTACAAAATACAGGTCTTAAAATACTAGATGATGTGAATATTGTTAAAAAAGAGAGAACAGAAAATCAGGAAGGCAACCAAACTTTCAGTAAAAGGGGACACCGTCTTTTTATGCTGGTATTCGATAACAAAGAGAATGTAAGAAAAGGAATCCTTCAGGAAAAATTGAACCAATGAAGAGAACCACTACACGCATACCACAATGGAAAAAATGTCAGGAATTTAATCACACCCAAAGATATTGCAGCCGGGATCCGAGATGTGTAAAATTTTCAGGTAAACATATAACCGAGGCATGTACAATAGAGAGAGATGTGCCAGCTAAGTGTATAAATTGTAAGGGTCTCTCTACTAAACAACTTCAAAAATTAAGAGATAAAACAAGAAATCAAATTCAAATCAGATGGATCTAAATCCACAACCAAGCAACGCAGGGCAAAGAAGAACATTTGATCAGGCAGTGAAAGGTTCGGGTTCAACCAAATATATGGACTCTGAAAATAATCGAAATATTTTTAAATACAGAAAAAAATTGAATTTTCACAGATTTCCAACGGGAAACTTGAACTGATTTTTCCCCTGAGACAGCAGCGGGCAAGTCACATCAATCCAATCCATCTCCAGACAAAACACTCTGATTGTATACAATGTTTGAAATGATTTTAAAAAATGGAATTTGCCCAGTTTTTCTACAGGAAAGTTGAATTGAAATATTTTCCAGTGATAGCTATTGACAAATCATATCAAGGCAATCCATCTCCAGACATAAAAGTCTAGAGGGTGATTTCACACAAATTTTCTGATGATTTTTGGAAAATCGAATTTTCCCGGAATTCTTACGGGAAACTTGAATTTAAACAGATACTTACATAAATATTTAATTTTAATGATTTATTTTTTCCCTGCGGTAGCTTTTGATAAATCAAATAAAAACGGTTTACCTTCAGATATACACTTTTTAGGTTGATTTTATTGAAATATTCATGTATCCTGTTTAGTGTCGCCTGAAAACCAGCATTCTTTTATTTCGTAATCTGCATTATCGACTTTTTACTTTCGGTTGAAAATTTTTGCCTAACGATTTAAAGACTTGTGTTGACTATTTATAAATTCCAAGGTGAACAGTAACACTTCAAACTTCAGTACATGTACAGTTCGTAGCTGATATAACAACAAAATCCCTTGTGTGCTTCAAACATCTAAATAACCAACACAGCATTATAAAAAAAAATCCATTATAACATTGATACCGTGTGTTGGCTGATAAACATCGATTCGCATTCTGAGTAAACTCACATACTCGTACATACATTTGTATATCATATGAATCGTTTATGATCCTTGTACGCCACAAAATATTCATTAGTTAGTAATGATACTCAAAACATCATAACTGAACACTTACACAGTAGACAAGATGCGTGTAAATAAATAGCCATTTTCCATTATCACAATCCTTTTCTTGTTTGTTGGCTCATTTCCAATGCACACACACACACACACACACGACTTATAAATTGTGTTTTTTATTCGTAATTTTCCAATCTAATATATTCACATTATCATTAATCGTAATCAACCTTGTTGCCTTGTTATCATAACATTTTAATAACGACATTAATTTGTCTTGCGAGTGACATTAAAAAACAACAACAACCACAAAACAAAACAAAAAAATTGTTTTTCCTTCCACAACATTTTTCCTCATCTTGGTTTTGTATACACACTATCGCTATACCAATGTTACTGTTATTGTTGGGTATTGAAAAAAATTTCCAATGGATCTAATGGACTTATAAATAATTTACAAAAGTCTTAAACTTAATATCATAAATTTCATTTAACATAAAAAAAAAAGCAAAAATTTGTTTTTAAAGAGAAGTAAAATTGTTAATTTGCCTTTTGCGGATTAACATTTAACGTTGATGATATAATGAGATGAGGATGATAATATTTTTTAGGAAGGCTTTAGGCCTAACACAAAAATTGATTTCATACGCGTGTGATTCTTTTTTCCAGTTCACGTCTCCATTGAAAAAGTTTTTGGTGCGCGATTGCCAAAACTTTTACTTTGTACTTTTTTATAAAAGCGTCCGCGTGCAAGAAAAGTTTCTGTTTTTTAACAGATTGAGATGATTGAATTTTAAAAAAAAAAAAAATAATTCAGCGAAGAAAATGTTTCAAATTGTTTTTAACGAAACGTATAATGGTGAAATATACGCATTGGTGAAGTTATAATGTTAAGGAAATTGAGAAAGAAAAGGAGGGATTATAAATATACATTAGGGGGGGGGGGGGGCAGATCTGGCTACTAAAAAAGTGATCTAAAGTGAATTAAAGAATGCCCACTAATTAGCATAGATATTTTAAACTTTTCTATAACGATATTTAGCGAAGTATCCTTTTGAGATGCCGATTTCTAATCATTTTGTGAGATTGTGGGATTGTGAGATTCTGGGTTTTCTGAGGAAGTTGGCCATAATATGGAAACTGTTCGTTTTGAAAAAACACAAACTGGCCAAGTTGATCGCTACTTGTGTCAAATAATCAGATTACCGCAATTTTTCGTTGCTCTACAACTTATGGCTTATAGTTATGCCGGCTCATCTAATTTTCATTAATATACTGTCGTTAATTTTCCATGCAAAGTGTAGTTGCCTAAATTGCAAGAAAATACAGTTACATATATAAAAAGTGCAACTAACTAGCACAATTCAATAAAATAAGTAACCTAGAGTTGGCCTATATTTTCTTAAACCGAACAATTCTAGCTTTGGCATTTTGGACGAATTTTTAAAAATTGTAAAAAAGGCTAGACACGGTAAAATTACTGATACACTGTGGCCATTTCCCATAATCTCAAAGATTTACTAGGTACGGGTCTATATTTTCATAAAGTGGATAGGTTCGCATGATTTGTTATCTACTGTAATTTGTAAATGCTGCCTGACTCATTGTGTAACAGCAGTTTGGAATAAGTTAAGTTACTTCCACTTAACTTGTAGTGAGTATGCCTAGCCCTTTTATCTTAATAACAAAAACTGTTTCGGAAAGTTTGACGTGTCCACAGCCAACCTGGTTCTGCTAGTTATTTGCACTTTTTATGTATATCTACACTTTTTCAATTCACTTATTTCTACTTTCTGTTTGTGGTTTTATGTTTTTTAAATTTATTAAGCGATGTATAAATTATTTTTATCAATTTAAGGGTTATATCTTAGTTGATAAATTTGTTTCCCATACAGGGTTAGCAAATTATGTTCGAGATGATGTTTTTTCATTCCTAATTTCTTCATTTCTAAAACAGCAGGTTGCATTGTCATACCCGCTATTTCTGCCCTAAATAGCGAAGACTCTTTACTTCCGACGATGAAATCTCAAATGGATTTGAGACTGTGTCAGATTCAATATTGCAACATATTGTTAACCAATTCTAAATCACGAAATCATGCTGGTGAAGTTACTGAAATTTTTGCAGAAATTAATTATAACGGTATATAATGATGTTTCGTTTAATATATGGCTATTGATGCCGGAACCCACTGTATGGTGGGTGTGTTGTGTTTGAAGCGAGTGCGCGTAACGGTGTATTAACATGCTTTATGTAACGTGGTGTTGTTCCATATTAGATATAAAAAATCGTGCTGTGATGAAAGTGCGTGTACAGTTGTTTAGGGGGCTATCAAGCATCCGTATAAACTGCTATGCTGTATATACATATATATATATATATATATATATATATATATATATATATATATATATATATATATATATATATATATATATATATATATATATATATATATATATAAACCGGAGGGTTATATTGATGCACAGGTTGAACTTTTTATACTTTATTATTTTTTAGTTTAATGGTTTTAATTTAATAAAAAATTTTATTTACAGAAATTAATGTAAAATTTACATATGTTATGTAATTAATTTAATGAGAAAAATGACTGCCGAAAATGGCGTCGGTTTGCTTTATTTGTCTTCTTTTCGAAAGTTACAGAAGAATCAATTTTTGTTTTTATATAAATGAATAAAATAGTTTTTGACAGGAATAAGAAAAAGGTACTAAAATAAATATTACCAGATGAAATAGTTTTCTGTATTGTTGACATTGATATTTTAACCGACAAGCAACGAATTTAGAATTCGGTACGCTACAATACTCCCTCCCCAGCGAAGCCGTAGCCTGAGCGAGACAACGAGTTCAAAAAACGCGCCGGTGTCTTTGACTGACGACCGCTGGCAGAGCGGAGAGGCAACTGTTCGATTTTTCCGGGCTCGCTAAACGTTACAGTTTTTTTCGCCCACTTAGTTTTTAACTGGGTGTCCATCTGTCTCTGATCTGACGACATGTCAGGGCTTTGCGTCGGGAACTGTTGGTCAGATGTCCAAGGTGTCGTAAAACAAGGCTTAAGTCGGTCGATGCAGATGTTGACCTGTGTGCGGACCAGTGTACGGAGGTTGTAATAATTTACGAACTGCATCCGTGCGTAAGGACACGTGAATGCAAGTTTTAAGCTCTTGACTCACGAATGTTTTTTCGGCGCAATGTCGAGATGCAAGTGTTGGTTTTAATTCGGAGAAGTGATCCTTTAATTGTCTCACAAAATTACTTTGTGGAACCGTATTTCGGGTTATCCAGGAATTGTCCTGGTAACCGGATTGTTGTCCCGTAAACTAGCTCCGCACATGAAGCTTGCAATTACCTAACATGACTGTCGGAAGTATGTTGGTCCAGTCGGCTCGCTCGTGACACATAATGGCAGACTTGAGGTGAGGTGCCATCTCTCAACCATGCCGTTACATTTAGGATTGTAAGCCGTGGTTCGTATTCGTTTGAACCCTAGTAATTTAGATAACTCGTTGAAAAGTTCGGATTCGAACTGGGTTCCTTGATCTGTAAGAATGAAAACTGGAACGCCAAAACGGGATATCCATGTTGAATAAACGGCGAACGCTACAGTGGCAGCCGATATGTCCGGTAGAGGAACCGCTTCAGGTCAACGTGTGAAACGATCAATTAGCGTGACGCAATAACGTTGGCTATATCAGAAATCGGTAAAGGACCAATGATGTCTAGATGTAATTCTGCAAAACGTTGCGAAGCCACTGTGAAATTGCTGAGAGGTGACTTGGTGTGCTTTGAAACATTCGACTTTTGGCAGTGAACACATTGTTGAGTGAAAACTTTCGAATCCTTTGGTAACGAGGGCCAGATAACATTTTTAGTTAAAATATTGGTTGTGGCTTGGATTCCGGGGTGCGAAAGGTTGTGAAATGATGCGAAAATTTGTTTCCGGAAGTCTAACGGAATGAATGGACGTGGTATGATTCCATCGATTGCCTTAACTCGCGAGTGCGACATTGTTTCGAAAACCGCATCGGCTCGTTCAGCCAATAAACTTGGGTCGACGTCGTTTTCAAAAGGTATGAGTACCATTTGGACCTGCTGCGGTAGACGCGACATCCATAGTTGTTGGATAGTTTTCTCGGCGAAATCACTACCAGCGTTAAGTTTAAATTCACTTAGTATTTGTGACGGTTTTTTGTCGCCGAGCGAAAGACCATGTAAAATATTGTTAATTTTTGCGTTTTTCGAATCGTCAAGGACACGAATTACTTCGTCGCGAAAAGTAGTGTAAGATCCGCGAACGTATTGTGTAGTCGCGGGTCGAGTGCGCTAACCGCATGTGAATATTTTGTACCCTCAGTCGTGATATTTGCGATTTGAAAAAGTAGTTCAAAAATATTGAACCACACTGATGGTTTTTGTGAAAAGAGGGGTTGTGGAGACTTGAAAGCTACACGATTAATATGCGTGTCAGCCGACTGTTTTAATTTTGTAATTACGCTAGTGCGTGCGTCGTGGTTGTGTAATTTGGGATCGTCCGTTTGTGTCAGAATCCGAGACGAGACTGCTTTGATAATTTTATTTTGTTTATGTCATTTCGTTTTGTGTTTTTTGGTTTGTCCGTTGGTATGACTGCTATAAAGTAGGCGTATTGATTTTGTCTATTTAATTGTTCGTGTATGAATTAATTATGAGGTGTCGAACGGATCAATTTATGCGCAAGATAAAACTTGCGTGAACCGCCACATAATCTTTTAACGCAAATTGTGAAAGGTTTAGAATTGGATCCTACCGATGTGATGATTCTGCTCGCTACTTCGACCTTCCGAGGTATGTACAAGATTGATATTCAGCTACCGATCATTGTATTGTTCAGAATGTTTAAAGCATATCTGGTTTTCTAAACAAAAATGTTGACAATTTAGCTTTTATGATATCAACAATTATTGTAATCGCTATGAGAGCTGATTTAACGTAGCATACGAGTATGAAGTTGACATTGCAGCCAAACAAAAGTTATACTCGGCTTACAAGGTCGATTAACACCTGTAATTGTCGTTTGCATCATTAAAATCCAAAGCGGACGATATGAAGCGAATTCTGATTTTTTGAATAGTAATAAAACAGTAAAAACTAATAAGCTAATAAAAGAAGATTTTAGGCTTCACAGTTGGTCAGGACAGCGATTTTAGTCGCAAAATGAGGATTGAGGATTGAGAATTTTGCATATATGTACACGGCGTCTAATATACATTTTGCTATTGTGTGTCGTCAAATATTTTTATTGTATTAGTGTGTTTTCTCATGATGGTAAGCGTCAAAAATAAGCGAAGCGGGTGAAATCGGTTCAAATTTTTGGTGCTTTCGCTCGCCTTCAGTCATTTTTCCATTTCTTCGAACATGAAGAATTCATGTTTTTGTATCATTCTTTCTTCGTAATTTTTAATTTTTATTATGGATATTGTTGCTTCTTTCTGAGTTCTGTGAGGGAGTATATAAGAACATAATAAAGTGTAGTTCCCTTCTGAGCTTACTTCTCTTATTTGTGCCATATGTTATTCCTCTTTTTCGTGTGATTTTATTTGTCTTATTTGCAACCCGTTAAATAAAAACTACAATAAAACTCACATTCGACACCAATACAGTCCAGGTGGAAAACCACTTTTTATCATCCCGCAAATCATTTAGCTCTCGGCAATTTGCGTCAAACTCTCAACTTCCTATAACATTCGAAATGTATATTCAGTAATGGGGCATATATATTTCAGATACATGTCTCCTCTAAGATTCTAAAGCATATCAATGTAAAAAAATCAGTTGGATCCAATGGTATTCCACCATCATCCTCCATTCAGCAAGCTTTGCCGTAAACTGCTTAGTACACCCAATTCCTAAAAAGGAAGTAAAATCAGATAATGTCAGCAACCGACCAATAGCTACATAATATCAATTCTGTTGGTGTGGAGAACTCTACGTGGAAATGTAATCGAGTTACAAGCAAACGAATTCAAATGGGATCTTCACCTTCGCAAATCTAACTACTATCAACAATTGGGATAATCAGCCAAACATCCAGTAACATTTCGCTAAATTTTTCTTATACCATCTATTTTCTCTTAAACGATTATTGATTTCTTTTACGTAGGTTATATAAAGTATAGCAATCATGAAAATTTCAGACT
This sequence comes from Tipula vernalis, assembly GCA_958295665.1. Classification (NCBI taxonomy): domain Eukaryota; kingdom Metazoa; phylum Arthropoda; class Insecta; order Diptera; family Tipulidae; genus Tipula; species Tipula vernalis. The sequence continues at coordinate 313,526,388 of OY282560.1, read as the reverse complement.
GTTTCGATGTCGCCTGATGCCGAAAAAATGAGTTTCGAATTAGTGTATGTCGTCAGTATGTCTGTGCCCTTTCCCTTGGGAGGTCCCAGTGAATTTTAGTCCAAATCGACTAACCGGAAGTGGCGACTCTTTGCTGAAACTCTAGGAGGCCTCTTTAATAAAATAGCAGTTTACAACGTCCTAAAATAGATCGTTGGACACATCTTACTATAAGAATAAACAAGAAAGCTAAGTTTCACCAACTACAACGAACGATGCGACGATAAAGGCTTTGACTTTAGAATTCCTGTTTAAAAATGTTTATTTTAAATTAATCCACAATGCCAAAAAGTTCCATCAAGAGTGGACACTTATGGGCCCAGCTAGACCATCTAGCCGTAGCACATTATTCATCTGAAAAATATATAACTCGAAATTACGTTAATCTTCCTTGTGCTGGACAATTTTTTTGAATGAACTATTACTGAAAATACAATATGTGAATATGGTTTACAAAGTAGGATCAAGTTGGTTACTTAATGAACTTATTTTATTCAAGGGCGCCATAGAACCTTGCGCCGGTCCCACGAATATGTACTACTGAATCAATTTTCGGGCGAACCAATAAATATACATCGACTTTTATATGCAGAACCGCTGGATCACTGAAACATTGAACACTTAAGACGAATGAACTCTTACTAATTCGCCAATCCTGTACTGGAAGTGACGCAAGCTATGAAAGCATGATGAGAGCAATAAAAATCTATCCGACTACTTGGACGATACTTTTCCCCCAAAGCGTCCGTTATAGATCAGCATCCAACCATTTATATTTTACAAGCATTTTCCTTATTTAAAGTTAAATATAGAGACTCCTTACCCAATATCAAAATTGGTCACAACACGTTGAACTGATAAGTGTTGAACAGCAATGAAAGTCGTATTCGCCATTTTTCATTTTCGAACTTTAACAATAGATCCAGTTTGATCCAACTCCGTTCAGAGAGCATCCACAATGTTCAAAATTTATTTTATAAAAATTTGTGACATTTGTTCTGGTCACAATATTATGTCAGCCACATGAAAATTGGCCGATTTAATTCCTTACTCAGTGCTTCAGTCTAGATAGGGCATCGATGTGGACCGAGAGAATACAAAATAATAAAACACAAGCAATACAAAATCATAATTAACGTTAGTTATCTTTTGTCACCGAATCCCATCTCCTTGTCACAAAGCATTCCATTTTCTATATCTCCAACACCTCTAAAGGCGATTTTACTAAAGCAATTCACATATGCATCGACAACATGTCTTTGAAATTTCAATCATTAAAAAAATGTCAATGTCACAGAAATGGGAATGTCTTGCTATACTTAAAAGCTTGCTAAATACCATTTATATTTAAATGTTGACGATATTATTTTCCACCAGCAAAATATTTTAGGTAAATTTAAAAATTTTAAGTCCATATTAAATGAACCTCTGTCCATTTTGTCTTAAAGACTCGTAGGACTCGTAGGGAACAATTCATGGAATTTGGAAGGTGTATTAACCGTAGAAAAATAAAATATTTCGTTTGTCCCGTTTTTGCGAAAATCTGCTTAGCAGTTTTCTCTTCAACTGCAACCCCCTCAATTCTAGACTCGAATGGACCTAAAAGTTAACACAAACTGCTTATTGCAAATGGAAATGGAAATGGAGATTTGCAGGCAAAACAAAAATATTAAAAATGTTTGACTGGAAGGACGGAAGGACGAACACCAAATTTTCCTAATCGATGTTTTGGGGTCCTGGTAACCTAATTTCTTGAGAAATGTGAAAATTTGGAACAAAATTTTTTCTTAAATCTAAATAATTCGTGGATTATAGCCAAAGCAACCATTATTTTACAAGCCACAATGTAAAAAATTGAGCTTTTATAAAGGAATTAAAAACGGGGAATAAACCAAACATTTCATATAAAATAAATGAAAATCAATTTTTTGTTTCCTTAAACAAATTTTTAAATCAAAAGATTACAAATTCTAAGTTATGATTTCTGAGATATATTCACATAGATGACAACAGCACAAGAATGAAATGAAAAATTATCACCTGAAAAATTTTCAAGTGGTTTTGTTTATTTGTTTGTTTCTATCTCTGAGATCTTGGTGGTTTGGCGTCTATTGGAGGGGGGACCAAAGTTGAGTAGATTAATCTACCAGCTCCGTAACCTTCCAGTAGGGTGTGCATCACGTGAGCTGTTCTGGTCATGTGTAAGGGGTAACCTGTTCACAATTCGCAAGTGTACGTGCTGCCTCCTCGTGGCAACCACTGATAACTAAGGCCATTTGGCACATTTTTGGCCATTTGGCACAGGCTAAAGCACGGCGCTGAAGGAGAAAACCTTGACAAAAAACCCTATCTAAGGTGGAACAGCATATGCCGATGGATGAATGGCTGATAGGTTAGTCAGTCAAAAATATGCGGACTCTGGATACTAGGCACCCTCCAGTTTTATTTAGCCTTCCTGTAGTAAAGCTAGGTGACCTACAGGCGATTTGCAATTCCCAGCAACTCGTACAAGTAAAATCAAAGGGAATACGGGGCAGGAGTAGGAATATACGGGAGTGGGACAGCCCTCTCGAGGTCCTTGGGCTCCAATGCTACCGTCTTTCTAGCGGAACTACATGCTGTAGTAAACATCTAGGAGGGAGAACAATAATCCTAAATAGTATGTATCACATATCGGGAGGCAGTATTGTCAGGTTCATTAAGAACCGAATATTGACGGGACGGATAATTAAGCAGGGTCCAGCACAATAGATCTTTTAGGTCGCAGTGCGAAGTGGCTCATCGCCCGCATGGCCCTCCAATAATAATAATAATAGTAATTGATCAAAATAGATTGTATAAGCAAGGGGTGAATATGGTTTAAAAAGTAGGATCAAGGTTGGTCACTTAATGAACTTATTTTATTCATATTTTTTCAAATGAGCGTTGAAATAAATCTCGCAGTAGGGCGCCATTAGAACCTTGCGCCAGTCCCACGAATATGTAATATTGAATCAATTTTCGGGCGAACCAATAAATTTACATCGACTTTTATATGCAGAACCGGTGGATCACTGAAACATTGAACACCTAAGATGACTGAACTTTTACTAATGCGCTATGAAATCATGATAAGGCCTTGGTGGATTAAGAGCAATAAGAAAAAATTGGATCTATTCGACTCCTCGGACGACACTTTTCCAACAAAGTGTCCGTTATAGATCACCATCCAACCATTTACATGTTTTACAAACATTTTCCGTTATTTTAGAGTTAAATATAGAGAGCCCTTCCCCAATGAACTTATTTTATTCACATTTTTTTAAATGATCGTCGAAATACATCTTGCAGTAGGGCGCCATAGAACCTTGCGCCGGCGCTTGGCTCCCACGAATATGTACTATTGAATCAATTTTCGAGCGAAACAATAAATTTACATCGACTTTTATATGCAGAACTGCCTCTTCAACTGCAACCCCCTCTATTCTAGATTCGAATGAACCTAAAAGTTAACACAAACTGCTTATGGGAAATTGAAATGGAGATTGGGAGGCAAAACAAAAATATTAAAAATGTTTGACTGGAAGAACGGACACGGCATTTTTCTAATCGATGTTTTGGGGTCCTGGTAACCTAATTCCTTGAGAAATGTGAAAATTTGGAACAAAATTTTTTCGTACCCAATTTAACTTGTTATTAATAGTTCGCGAATTTTAGCCAAAGCAAACATGATTTTACAAGCCACAATGTAAAAAACCGAGCTTTTATAAAAAATTATTATAAAACAAATGAAAATCAATTTTTTTTTCCTTAAACAAATTTTTAAACGAAAAGATAATCTCTAATGTCTGTTCCTGAGACTTATTAATTATCAATGCAAATGTCATTTTATTTGGAATATGCCTTCGTCGTAAAATAAACGGTAGGTCTGCGTTGATCGGCACTAGGTTAATTCTGGGAATGAATACAGTTTCCTTTTCTGCGCTTGCCAAACAATTAGACCATTAGAAACCTCCAATATGTAGCATCGTTTTAACGCCAACAGGTTTCGGGTTTTTCATTATTTCTTTACAAAGCTTTTCTTCAGCATTTATAACAATAGCAGGTGCTACTGTAGATTCATCCTATATAATTAATTTAGCTTTAGGAAGTACCTATGATTGGCACAGGTACTTTAAATTGGGTGTGATATGTTCTGCCTCCGTGGTACAAATGCGTTTTACCGGAACCTCCTGGACCACTAATGAAAAATAATCGATTTGGAAGATTATAATTATTTATAGATGTCATTACGGGTTGAATATGAAATATTTTCTGTTCTTCATTCAATGTGTTTTGCATAGCATCTCCGATTTCTTCCTGGATATGTGCATTATATTATTGTTCCAGCTCTTCTACAATAAATTAGATGGAAGACTTTTTAGTCAATATACTGTTTCCCATGTATTTTAGAGGTTTCTGAATATCTCTTAAGCCAAATATCTCACAAATTATGTATTCATCAGTATGATCTATATGGCAGTGAATGTAATAATCACATAGTTGCTTATTTAAACTTTTTAAACAAATCAAACGCGTTTGATGGATATGTAAAAACACCAATATATGCATAAAGAACGCAGCATGTTTGCTGAAATATTGTAACATATCAGAATGTATTTTCCCATGTACAGCCATCATTAAATAAACCACGTTTTCAGCCGCTTCTATACATGTTGCACTTGTGTAGCCATTGAATGTCTTCAAGTCTTCGAAAGATAAGATTTTAGGAACATGAAAGAGTAAACGTAGTCAAAATTTCGATTTCCGTCATACTAACCGAAAACATTTGGCCAATAGTAATATGTATTTCCTTATCTTTGCGGGGGTTTTCAAATACCATTCATTTTGTCAAATACAGTATTTTCGTCAGATTGATTTAGTTTAAAAAATGTTGCGAGCATTAACAAGATAAGCAAGATAGTTTGATCTACCGGGCCTTTCCATTTCGGCCAATCGTTTTCCTACTTAGAAAAGTGGAAATAAACGCAACATAAGTTACGAGGTGTTGAAATATCAATTTCGCAAATCTCTTAAACCAGACGAAAAGGTCCCATTTTCTAAACATAATCATATATAAAAAAACAACATACCTTAATTTCAGAGATGAGTGCCGAAGTTGCAAGATTATCAAGAGGCAAATGTATGTATACGTCCATTTCTCGGTTCAAAATCCTTTTGTCATTTTAAAATAAGAGGCCCTATTAATAACAATCGACAGCACTGTGTTGCCGTTTCTTTTTGTAACGTTGAAAACGCATATACTAAAGGTATATGTATATAGAAAAAGCAAATGATAAAATAAACGGTCCAAAAATGTAACAAAACACTAAACCAGTCAAGCCTATTTAAGTACCAAAAAGCGCCTTTTCTCTATAGAAACCTTATATTTTCTCCTTAGCAACACTTTTCTTCAAAGAAATACTTTCCATCATAGAAGCAGACTCCATGAATTAACACCCCTCCAAGTGAAATAAGTCCAACAAAAAAAGGAAATAATTTCCAAAAGTGCTTGCATACTTTCCAGGCGAAATGTTACCAAAGTAAAATCCTTAGTAATAATTAAGACTGGTAAAGCCGGTTTGATATCGAAGCGAACAAGACAATCATAATAGGGATGTGCCAATGTTTCTAAATTTGACTAAAAATTGAAATAACTCTTGGTAACTTTAATATTTATTTTTGAGCAAAGCCACTGAATCTTTCACAACCGATCTTAAGTGGCAGAATGGTAGTTTTAACTTTTTCAAAGTCTACTGGAATTTGTTGGAATCTCGTCGGGCGAAATTGCCTCCCAACCAACACACTTTATATTTGGAACTTATTATTCGCTAATGGTAAAAAAAAGATTCTGTGGAAAACTACTACCTGTGGGCCAAATTGTTAAAACTGGCGATATCGACTTTCTATCAAAAATTGAGTTAGCTCGGAATATTAAGTTGGGTTTTGTTTCAAAACTCTATTTTAAGTAGTTTTAGTTGCAACGATGAAAACGCATGAATAGAAACAAAATTAAATGAAATTTGACGGTTTTGTTAGGAAATGAACCTTTAAATTTTAACTTTGAAACATCCCATAAGTCTGAAGTGATTTCAAATTGGTTCAAATTATTGCGACAACGTATTTTCAAGTGAGTTTTATCTGTGCTAGTGGTAGAATAAAATTTGAGCGCTAACTGCTATTACCCGAGCACTAAAGCTCGGCCAATGCGAAACCGACAATTTTGTTTGGATGAGCATATCCTTGATCCCAAGCTATAAAATGTTCAGATGGGCCAATAAACTTTCCATCAACTATTCCCGCCCACATGTTCACTCAACTTTTCCCACCCACATGTTCAATAATGCAAATTATGGATGTTGCAAATCCCTAGCTTTTTAAAACATGTTTCGTTACTCACACTAAAGAATGGCGGATTTTCTTGCTTGCGGTGAAGCATTTGTCGACAAACTTGTACCCATTTTTCATGGTTAGTGAATAAAAGATCTACGCGTTGCACATGAAAAAGGGTGTAATTGTTACCTCTTTAAAATATGATGCACCTGGACCGTGGCACTCCCAATCCTTTTGATAAACGACGAACACTTGTAGATGTTTCGTCTGTCACCATTTCAACTATATTATTTTGGTTTACATCAAACCATCTAGATCAGCTCTCCTCGGATGTCCAGGGATTTCGCCTTCGCTGTACATTCAATGCACGTTCTGATAAATTCTGTAATTGGGAAACCGTTCCGGAATGGGGTATCGTATCTCGTATTCACTTGCAGCAGCAAGAGCGTTACCGTTACAAACAACATAATTGAAATGGATTCCTGCATATTCACGATGGAAATAAGCAGCATTGCTATGGAACTAATGTTAATTTGTATAATTCGGGTTACTAGATTTGTTTAAAAAAATTGAAACAGGCTTTGATTACCGGAATTGTCATGCCAGCTTACATAGTAGTTTCACATATAGAGCAGGTTCAGGTATTAACCCAGAACATTAAATTACTCGAACGCATCTTACCATTTATTTTCAAATGTTCGCCCACCAAACCCAAGGTAGCGTAACTTATTGACTTTTTGAACTACAAATACATATATATATATATAAATACTGAACAAACAACAGCGACCTTTTATCACGCGGTCCTCCAGCAACCGTTTGACAATTTTGACTCAAAAATACTGACACGATTGTACCTTATCTATGTGCTGGGGGTTCACAAATCATCGAATAGGTGTAAAATGATTCGATGGTAGATAATTACGTCTAACATGTTTTCACGTAAATCTCGAGGGAGATGAGCGTGAACTCGCTGGTTGTTTTTTAATCATTGTGTTTTATTTCTGACAAAACAGCACTGGAACCGCCTCCAATCTTGATCCAACGTGCCTTGAAGAACGATATGGTTATATTGGCGACGTTTTGGTTGACTCAAATAAGTACTTTACACTTTGAATTGATGAACAATATTCGACAATAATATTGCAGTTAAATTTGAGACATAAACGTGGATTGTATGAAACAGCCCATGAATTGTCCACTGTGTTACTATTTATTATTGCACTGCCACACAAATAAAATTGTTTTAAGTTTTTAATCCAAATTTGAATATTAAAAGAAAACGGTTTTATTTGTTGTTTAAAGCTCTTTATGCTTTAAAGCTTTCTATGACTTTCGACCTAAATATTTTTTTAATACGGCCACAACTCTCCACGGATTCACAGATATTTTTAGAATATCGTTTTGCGATTTTTAAGTTTTTCTCGTAGAGAAGAGTACCTATGAAACCATAAGTGAAATTTTAAATGTTTAGCTAGTTTATTTAAATTTTGAAGCTTTCCTTTAACTTCGAAACCTTTTCATTTTCAAAAGCGTTAGTATGGCAGTTATTCGAATTCAGACATGCCAAATATGCTGACATGTTCATCATTTTCACAAAACTAGTTTTTGCGAATTGGAAGATATTTTGGTGCAATTTAAAGAAATGTCATATCCAGACGATAACACAGTAGGTACCTAGGGTGGCCAGGTCAAAAATGACTAAACCTGGACGAAGTCTGAAAAAATCACCTTAAAAATATAGGACAATTATTAAGTCTCGAATATGTAATGTTTAAAAAAAATTGCTATATAAAATTGGTTTGGTGGGGATGACTGGTCACAAATCATGCACGTAGTAAATTCTCTTAATCAGTAGTTTCATTTGGGGTAGAGATGGAGTTTCTTTGTTAATTTGTTTTTACTTTCATAACCACACAGGCCTCTACTATATTTACTGGTTCCAGCACCAAGTGGATTACGTTTGTCAATGTATTTTAGTGAAATTTTATATCTGAGTTATTAATCCAATTCAATCAGTCTCAATTCATGATATAAAAATGAATTATTGACGCTCTAAAAATTTCTTGGGTCGTTTCGTTTGGGGTCGGATTTGTTAAATAAAATAACATTAACTATTTTGGTTAATGCCATTTATTAGAAACATTGTTTCACCAATTTTTAATTTTTTTTTTTACATAGACAACCAATCCAGGCAGTCATGTAATACGGATCCAGCTTCAAACGGAACTAGGTTTCACCTCTGTGGATGAATTTTAACGGAATATATATCTGAGATTTCAGATGTTAACTGACTTGATTCTTTTTCTTAATATACAAATTATTAATTCCGGCTCTGAAAATTCATTTGGCTATATTATCTGGGTCGGATTTCTTAATTAAACCATGGTTCAAATTCAGGATATTTTTAGGTTGAAATATTAAATTACAAATGATATTCGTTTATATAAATTTATTTGTAAACAATTTTCTGGCATAAGGTAGGGCTGGGATCAGAGTTTTTAAAATAAAACATGACCCAACGTCACGAAATATTTTGTAACACTGTTCATACTAATGGTATTATGATCGAAACAATGAATCAAAAATTAGATTTCCCAGTTTTGGTTTTCCATACACAGCCACCAACCCAGACAATTTTCTTCGCCTCCAGCACCGAATGAAACACACACTTTCGTCGATGTAGTTTAGGGAAATTTTATTTCGGTAATATCTAGCCGATTCAATATAAAGAGTTCCTAAGCTTAAAAATATTAAATCACTACCTGAAAAATATTTTGGCCCAGTCATTTCGGAGTTCGAATTAAATTTAGTTGAAATTATTATTTTTCTGATCCCTCCTGAATTTTGTATTGTCGCTAATAAATTTAGGAATTTGATATGAATATTATCTAAAAACCAGGATAATGTAAGACAGTTTCCTGGATACCCACAGAAGTTTGAAAAGCCAGAACAGGTCCAGAGAAACCAGCACATCTGGTAACCCTATTCATATCTAGATCCTACCTAGGCGACAAGCAGAATGTCAAAATAAAACTGAAAGACAATTTCGGCTGTCAGCAACTATAATTGCCAGACAAGAAACATGCATGGGAATCTAAATTTTAATCAAATGTAAACAAAGGATTTAAGAATAGTGAAGACAAGGGATATTGGACAACTTTCTTACAACTTTCTAGTCTGGAAAGGTTTAATGACTGCAGAAATTATCTAACTGGATTATTTTGATATAGATGTGGTATATATGTATATATACATATGAGATATATTAGTAAAGTAATAATCAAATAATCAAACCAATTTTTTGAACTTGAATCTTATAAATAATTACTAGACATGATTGGAAGAAAAGCCAACAGCAGCTGCTTTTAATCTTATGCCATAATTCGGAGCCTGCATGTTATTCATTTTTCGTCTGCTCCAAAATTTCAAGAATACGTGGTGAATACTTTCGCCAGCTTGTTCAGACCACAAACCGAAACCTTCCTCTTCATCCAAACATCCAATCGATTCTTGAAGATAACTCAAAATTATATGAATTTTCAAAGTTTCACTCACATCGAGAGCAGCGAGAGCTTTTTTGAGACTTGTTATGTGTTTATGTAAATCTGACTCGATTCTCGTTACTGAGAAGGTCGACTTTACAATTTCGTCCATGGCCCTAAATGCTGCTACGAATTTTATTTTATTTGGTTTATTATAATTCACACACAAAATAATTGGTTTTCATCGCTGTAGTATACGAGTTAAAAACTGTCTTCTCCATATTCTATATAAAACTCCGAGAATGTCACAATCGAGAAATCAAAATTTTATTTTATTAATGTACATATAAATTTTGATTACCACTAATTCACATGTATTGAAACGAAAGAATATATTCCTCAACACTTAATATTTATGACCGAAATATGATGGAAAAGTTTTGTTAGATTTAATTTAATTTAGTTTAGATTTATTTCAACGAACCACTCAGCGCCAAAAGGAAAATCAGAGTGTATATTTTGTTAATGTTTTTTTTACTGCGCGCGAGATTTTGACAGATGCATATTTTTACTGAATGAAGTGTGTTGCGTTGGTGAACAAGGTGCGTTCATGTGCATGCGTGTGAATATGGATGCGCGAATTGTGGCGAAGGACGGGTGATGAATATTTATGTGAATGATTGAATTTAATTGTATGATTGAATATTTGAATTGAATTGTGAGTGAGTCGTCACAGTTTCTTTGATGCGCGGTACAATACCTAACGTAATCAACTTGTGTACACTCGTACACTTGATAATTTTGCTCTTCTTCCTTGATGAACCTTCTTCATGTAGATTTTCAGAAACGCAATTTTCCGGAATTATTGACATACAAATTTTAAAAAACCCTTGTCCGCCATCAGCCATAACTTTGACTGAGTAGTTACCAAGCAAACCACGTCTACCCACTATATTTTCTAAAAATTCTTCTGCGCTACCCCAGACAACAGACCTTTTTTCCTTGACAGAACTTTTTACAACATCAAAATCCAAGATATCGTGCCTATATAGATCTTCCAATAAATTAGCCCTTTCTGACACTTCTTTCTGAAAGAACGCTGGTAATGCATTTTTGCCACAATTTTTTCTAATAAGGCGGCTCAATTTTAGCATTTCCCGTCCAGACGCTTCAGACTCGACTTGATGGCTATGTAGGGCTACAGCTGGAAAAATCTTTGGCTCTTCCACCTTTATCAGAAACACTGATGTCAGAAATACAAGGGTGAGGAGTCCCTCGAGATACTTGTTGGAGACAAGTGGAGCAAATATGTATAGTTTTTGGAATTTTTTCGGCTGGATCTTGACTATTCATAACTCCAGTGATACTTGAGTGGTGAGATCCATACATTCCATTGTCGGGGTTAATTTTTATCGATAAATCAAGTGTTCTACCAACAGGAAACTTTTTTTTTCATATTTATTATTCCCTTATGCCTACCGGTTAAACATATATAACCGTTGCAAATGAAATTGCATTTTTCACGTGACCTAGTTTCTTTTGATAGACATATACATATCTCCATATTAGGCATCACGTTAGTTGGTCTTCTGTTATCATTCTGCCGTTTATGATCTTGAAGAATTTGACGAAAAGTTACACAGATACTTGAAGGGAATTGAGGGTTAGATAGGGCGAAATCGCCGTTTATAAATCTTCTAATATGTAATTCTTAATCTTCACTGATGCGGAAATCTTGTAATTTTAACGAACCGAGATTTATTTTACGACCACAAGGAGCACACATTTTTTTCCTGTTCTCATTATGATCGATTGGCATTTCTGAAAATATAATTCACACAGTACGAATGAGGGGTATTTCGTCCACCGGCGAGCGGTAAATCGGCGATCTAACCGGCTTCACCACAAGGCAGGCACATACTAAACAAATAAAGCATTTATTGCACTTGTGTTATATTCTTTCTCTCTCTCTCTCTCTCTCTCTCTCTCTATTTTCGACTAGTTCATCAATCGACATTTACATGCTCTAAAATATAACTCATGGTCGCACACCTGTAAAGACACACATTCACACATGTACATGCACATAATTGCGCACCCATATATGATTTGCCACACATGTATACCTATATACGACTTTCCACACATGTATACCTATATACATACGTATACACCCTCGATTCTGCTAAGCGTCGTGATAATCAGTGCACGAAATATTAGTTATAAAAAAATGGACCAAAAATAATGAATAATTCGAGCAAATGAACCGTTACGATTTCGGGGCAAAATTTTCCTATTTCCTGGCCAGCTACTGCATAGTTCTGCCATTTCAGTCTTTTTCGTTATCGTATGGAAACCTAAACCACCTTCCGGGGTACTGTGCCATAGATGGTTGAGTTTATCTGGTGCCCTATACAGAGTGCCTTCTTGTTTTTATAAGTTTGAAACAAATTTTCAGATTTTGAGCAAAAATATTATGAAGTTGAACAAATTATGTTCGCAAATTATACATGTTTGAGTTGATATTATCTGCTAAAGTGGATGACCATTAATGCAAGAAAAGGATTTTATGGGTTTTTGCCGGAGAATAACAGAAACCATTATGAATTGCAAGCAAAAGACGATAAGTTAAAATATTGTTTAAAAGTATTACTAGTATAGCAGTTGTTAGATCGGGGGAGTACAAAATGAAATAGTGGAGTACAGGAGAATCGGAATACTCCGATCGTACTCACTTCGACCGCACTGGGCATGAGGTAGTGTTCGTTTTTTTAAATCAGTGACATTCATTGACGCAACTGAAATACCGAAAAAATTGTTTTTTGTGATATCATCGAGCAATTCTTGGAGCTTTATTTTGAAATCGGGGCCAAATTCCGGACACTGACCTTTCAACAAATTATTAGTTATTTTACTCCATTTCGAATTACATGTCACAGTAACGAAATAGTCCAGTTTCTTGATAGTCTGGGCTATACATATCTGGCTTCCTTTGAATAATGATGGAAAAGTATTACAGCTGTTCCAGGTACTGGAACCTTGGTTAATAGCTTCACTGTATTTTTATCGAAGATTATCGAAGTTTTATAATATTTGTGCTTTTTCCATTTACCACCAATTATTTTAAGCGTTGGTTATATTTTTGGTCTCTTTTGGCCTGTCTCTCTTAGTAATATTATACTCTTTGAAATTTGCAAAGACACCAACCGAAAGCTTTTTCGGTTGTGGTGAATTGCTGTGGTGACAATAATGAGATGGCGATGAATAATAACAAAAAGCTTTAAGCTGCTTTAAACTATTATGGATCATTTGATTCACAATAAAATTCAATTACATATTTGTGTCATAAAACTTGTGGACTTTCCTTTATACCTTACAGGTCGAAAGCTCACAATATTTCAAATAAAATTGTATTTTACTCTTTGGTTATTTTACTGTTGGGTTCGAGCTTAGTTTCATGGAATTAAGGTGCTGCTTTATGTGTTTTTCGAAATTGAAAATAAATTTGAAATTTCCAGATACAGGAGAGTACATTTTTATTTTCAAATAACCTAAGATTTTATTTTATCGTGCTACACACGTTAACGATAATATACATAAAATAAAAGTGTTACTCACATGGTTTCCTCGTTTCATTTCTGTTATCATGAAAAATCAGGATTTGATTGTTTTCCTCAGAAGGAAGACATCGTACGTTATTTACAAAGAAGGTCAAGTAGAAAGAACTTTCTTTTATACTTGTACGGATATTTTAAAATAATGTTGATTGAAATAAAGAAATAAAAATGGTTGCCAATTTATTTTTACTTTTCTTACTCGTAATTTATTGCACAATCGTAACAATTTGATATTTCCACAGATTGTTATAACCGTTGATAACATTGCGGTAAATTGTGAATTGTGATACACAAACAACAAGATATGCTAAGAAATTTGGGTCGAATTTTATTTGATAAGATAATCGTAAAATAAAGCTCGTCATCAACTAGAAACATTCAAAAATTACGACTGGATTAAGTTTTTGAAGGAGCACACAATTAATTCGCAGCTAGCGTAACAAGTAATCTTAATGACGAAAGAATATAGATTTTGCAATAGAGAAATTGTGCGCTTTAGTCCGGAGGTATCATCGATTTTAGGTTTTTGGTCAAAATTCAAAAAAGGTTCCAGCCGAAAGTAAGAAATGGATGAAAAAAATCAGCCTCTAGAGTGTTATGTCTGGAGATGGATTGCATTGATGAGATTTATCAATAGCTATCGCAGAAAAAAAATTCAGTTCAAGTTTCCCGTGGGAAATCCCGGAAAATTCGATTTTCCAAAAATCATAAGAAAATTTGTATAAAATCAGCCTCTAGAGTGTTATGTCTGGAGATGGATTGCATTGATGTGAGTTGTCAATAGCTATCGCAGGAAAAAAATTCAGTTCAAGCCCGTGGGAAATCTCGGAAAAATTTATTTTCCAAAAATTATTAGAAAATTTGTATAAAACCAGCCTCTAGTGTGTTATGTCTGGAGAGGGATTGCGTTGATGTGATTTGTCAATAGCTTTCGCAGGAAAAAAATTCAGTTCAAGTTTCCCGTGGGAAATCTCGGAAAATTCGATTTTTAAAAATTGTAAATCCCGAGATTTCCCACGGGAAACTTGAACTGAATTTTTTTCCTGCGATAGCTATTGACAAATGACAAAAATGCAATCCATCTCCAGACATAACAATCTAGAGGCTGATTTTATACAAATTTTCTTATGATTTTTGGAAAATCGAATTTTCCGAGATTTCCCACGGGCAACTTGAACTGAACTTTTATAGCTATTGACAAGTCACATTAATGCAATCCATCTCCAGACATAACACTCTAGAGGCTGATTTATTTTCGGCTGGAATGTCAATAACATAATCTGCATTATCGACTTTTAACTTTCGGCTGGAAAATTTCGGCTAACTTTAACAGTGTAAAAAACATAATGTCCATAACAACCAGTTGTACTGAACCGTTTGATATCGTTTAACCGGAAAAATGGGCGAGATCGAGGTAGAGTTACGGAAACGTGCGATTTTCCTCACAGTTTGCAGACCTCAACTCTTTGATCTCCTCGTCACATTGGCATCACCTAAAGAGGTAAGTACTCTTACCCTAAAAGAAATTAAAGATACTCTTAAAAATCATTTTTCTCCCAAACCATCTGAAATTGCGGTGTTCTTCAAATTTTTTAAACGGTACCAATTACCTGACGAACTGTTCGCCTCGTATGTTGCTAAATTACGTCGATTGGCTATGGATTGTAACTTTGGTACCTTATTGGATAAGATGTTGTGTAATCGACTAGTTTGTGGCCTTCGAGACGAACGACTGCAACGAAATCACCTAGCCGAGGTAGGACTGAACCTAACCCAGGTTATCAATCGAGCTCAAACAGCTGAAGCAGCAACAAACAATATTCATGATATTCGTCATCCGGAAAAAGTTCAGCAAATTTCGAGACCGCCATTCCTACAAAAGCAACAGAATCGACCACAATCTACAATTCAACCTTGTGATGGATGTGGTGTATCACATGTATCACACGCATGTATGTCGATCTTCTGCTAAAACAACAATGATCAACAAAAGGAACAAGCACAATCGTAATTCGTAACCAATCGAAATCGAGGACAACCATTACCATCAACGATAAGCCATGTGGTTTCGAAGTCGATTCAGGGTCAAACTATACGATCATATCGTTCAACATCTTTAAAAGTGAGTTTAATGTTAGCTGAATTTAATGGATTTTCATTGTGGGAGGCACGCGATCCAACGTTTTGAGTTGTAACTGGTTTTCACCGTTAGGGATCAGTTTACTATAAGTCGATCGTGTCGATGCCAACCTACCAGTAGAAAATGTTGTGAAAAATTTTCAGCATTTATTCAGTAATAAACTGAGCTGTTATACTGGTTCACCAGTGTCTTTACAAATCGATACCACCATTCATCCAATTCGATTACGTCTGCGACGAATTTCAATCGCCATCAGGTTCGAAATCGAAGCTGAATTAAATCGATTAATCGAGTAAGGCATTTTGGAATCGGTAGAATACTCAGACTGGACCACACCCATCGTTCCAGTACCGAAGAGCGATGGCACCATACGAATTTGTGGAGACTATAAATCAACGCTGAATAAAGCGTTGAAACCACACTGTTTCCAGATACCAGCAATTAGCACACTATTGTCACAAATCGACGGAGGAATAATTTTTGCTAAATTGGATTTAGCATAGGCGTATCAACAATTATCTGTTGAACAGCAATCGTCTATGCACAAGATGATAGTGATCCACAAGGGAGCTTTCCGAGTTTCCAAATTACAATTCGAAATCTCATCTGCTCCTGGGGATATTCCAAAAATTCATCGAGGGAATGCTGGGAGGTATTGAAGGTGTTCTTCCGTACTTCGATGATATCGTCGTCACCGCACGCGTCAAAATTGAAGAATGGCCTTCGCCTTAAGCTAAGAAAATGTAAATTTAGAGTACCAACTATCTCGGTTACAAAATCGACGGACTTGAAATTCGCCCAACTACGGAAAAGATACACGCCATCACAAATGCATCACCACCGATTGACAAGAAACAATTACAAGCGTTCTTGGGCCTCCTGAATTTTTACCACACTTTTCTACCGTAAAAGGCAACCGTCGCCGAACCGATTGTATCGTCTTCTACATCAGAACCAAAAGTGGGAATGGATCCAAAATTCATCTAGAGGCATTCGATGATCTAAAAAACATGGTAGCGTTCGACCAAGTTTTGATACACTATAACGAGTCTGGGTGTCGTACTCTGTCACCGTAGGACCGACGGAGCTGAGAAACCGATATCGTTTTATTCGAAAACAGTGTGAAAAGCTCAGCGAAACTACGCACAGATCGATCGAAAATCCATCGCCATTGTAGAAGGAGCTAAAAAATTTCACGAATTTTTATTTGGTCGACAATTTCGCCATTGTCATCGATCACAGATCGGTCTTGGGATATTTAATCCAGACAAACAAACTCCGAAAATCATCTCAATTACAATCGCTCAGGCGCGAAAATGGGAAATGCTGATTTTCTAAGCCGTCCCATCTTCACATTGATCATGCCGGGCCGTTTCGAGGAAAGAGTTTTTTCATCACCGTGGACTCTTTCTCGAAATGGTTAGAAGTGTTCATCGTCAAATCTACGTCATCACGATGTAGCAACCAGCACTTTCGATCACATTTTGACATCGTATCGGAAGAGTTCTGTGATTTTTGTTAATCGAATCTGATCCGCCACATTCGGGTAGCCCTATTCCACCCATAATCGAACGGACAAACGGAAAGAATGGTGCAAACCACTAAGAGCTTCCTGAAAAAATTATCAAACGATGCCGGTGTCCAATTGAAGCTGTCTCAGTTCCTAATCAGCCAACACATCACGATCTCCATCCGAGCTACTATATAATCAGCAAGTTAAAACATATTTTGATAAAATTCATCCTTACTCTATAGGAGCAAAAAAATAAGCATCATCAAAAAACGACAAACCACCGAGATTATTTAAAGAGAGTGACCGGGTCTGGTGCAGGAATTATGCAAGAGGGCCGTTACCTGTTGCAACTCAAATCTGACATTACCAACAATATCGCCGACAACTCGAGAAACTCCCGAACCATCATGGTCAGAAATCGAAATAGCCATTTCTTCTGACGACGACTGCGAACAATTTTCAGATTCGCCATCATCGACTACGCCACAAGCACCACTAAGGAGAGTGTAGTTAGATTGGGCACGGGAGTATAGAAAAATTACTTCTAAACCCGTGATGACAGCTACTAATTATATTATGACTCTCTAAGAAAAGGTTCATTCTGCTTTTAATAACTTTTTCCATAACTTTTAATAAAACTGGTTGCAATGCAATAGGCCGATAGTTATTAAGATCTCAGTGCGAACCATTTTTGTACAATGGAAGTACAATTGCTGTTTTTAACATTTCCGGTACAATACCATTTACAAAACTGTGATTAAAAATATGTGTTAACGTAGGGACAATTATTGCAATTCGGGTCCCATCGATGTACCCAACAACATTTGGAAACCAATACTTTTTATAAAAATCCCGCTTGACTAGCTGCAAATTTTCGAGTGAAATAGGAAATTTTATAAACTTCTTAGTTCTGGAATTCATCGCACTTAAAAATTGTTGCAACAGTTTACTTACTGTTGGTTGCTGGAGATTGTGATAGTTCTGATCTCCAGAAACATATTGAAAATGTCCAGAGTCCAAAACGTTCAAACTTATAAGCACCTTCTAACAAAAGCAGTATTTTTATCACGCCGAAACGTTAAAGTTAATATTATAACACATAAAGTTTGATTAAATCGTCAAAAAAGGTGGAATAGCTTTGCTTCGTAAAGTTACTCGTTTCAGGTCTGCTGAAAAAAGTTCAATAATAAAGTTGGCGGCATCTTTGGTAAACCTGTTCCGTTTAAAAAAAGTTGCATCTTTACATTCAAAAGGATTCTCCCTATCACGAAAATACTCCCTATTAGTAACCACTCCACTTTTAATTCTAAACAAATATTTTAAGTTTTAACAAATCAGCTTTACAACCGAACTTTTGAAACAGATGTTTTATTTTCTTTAGAAATGCCACTCAACCTAACCTAAAATTACATTAATGTTTGATTTAACATCTCAAAAACTTGACAGCAAGATTTTGTGCTATTTTGATTACTAATAGCTAGCAAAAATGGTTGAGAATGAGAAAATTCGATTTCAGCCACCAAAGTTGCTAATTTGCTTGAAATGTGGTATCGAGAATGTAGCCCATAAAAGTGAATCGTATACACAGACAAAAAAAAAAATAATTTTCGTCAAAATCTGTTAAGTGACATTAAATTAAATTTTCTAAAGAATAAAATAATAAAAGAACAATTTACGTTTCTGTGATTATTAGAGTAGTGTAACCGTAACCAACAGCCCAATTCTTCTTGCAATTACAACAGCAAGAAATAGCAACAGGTAAGTGCTCAAATACCAAACGAGTAAAAGTGATCAGATCGATTACGGGTCTATCTAAAACTCAACAAAAAACAAATCAACGTCGTGGTCCGGTTACCGGTACCTATCTAAGCGAAACATCAACATTTCATCAGTTTCATCAAATTTCGTCAAAATTTCTGCAACAATAATTTCGTCGGGTGTTCGACAATTATCGCCGTAATTCTCAGTTGATGTTAGCAAATTAAGCAAAGCGTCCAACAATATATCAACCATGTTTTGTAAAACGACGACCATGGAACATCAACTTGGACATTGGAAAATTTAGCAACGACGTTTTCATCAATAACGGTAGTGAACGTCCGTTTTTACGGGTCGATAAAACGCCACAAAAAAATCGGCGCAAAAAAATTTTTGTTTTTGTGTTTTATACATGCATGTAAAATGTGGACACCTGGTACGAACCCGTACCAGGTAAATGGTATGTATGTACCTAACAAAAAATAAAATCGGCAAAGTGCCTTTATTAATTATTATTTTTTGTTTCTTTTGTGTTTTTTTGTTTTGGGGTATTTTCGGCGACAAGGCATGTACCTACACACATACACACGTACCGTATCGTGCACATACATCATGAAACAAAATGGAGTCAGACATTCAGTCAACAAACACTTGCAGGCAGACATACATAATAACGAGTCACACCACAATCACACGATAGTCAACGGCTACTGCCAACACCTCTTGGCAGGCCCCAAAGCTGACTCCAAACTGCAGAATTCATTTTCTGGTCTGGCATGTTACAGCTTTGCTTCCCGACATGGAAACTCGGTCACTGCACCATTCCTGTGTCGCACTGGTATGATGGATAATGAGGGAAGATTCGGGGTACACACCAGGTATTGGACGAAGCCCTTGCTCCCAACCTTCCTGCCTAGTCTGTGCTTCGACGATTCCTTTCGCCGCTACCCACCTGCCTAGCACGACACAGATGGCACACTCACTGGCTTGCGTCACCAGACATGTAAGGACAGCTTTGCCTGCGGTACGGCAACTTCAGTGAAGGAACATAAGAGGTGCCCACCGATATTTGGTCGATGCCTCCTGCTCCCATCCTATCAGGTGTTGGCCTCGACGAACATCCTCCTTCACAGTAACTGACGCAACCATCGACCGACCACATTCTGCTCCCTTTCACTCTGTGTCGGCCCATTAACTCCGTTAATGAATCTTACGAGTTAAGACATTTCAACGAAGCGATCGCCACTCCTATTCGGCTGATCAAATATCAGTCTCCGAACACACAGACAGACCGACACCAACCATGTTTCGCAGGGAGAACTCACTTGCGGGGGAGTCCCGTAGCGATTCACCCAATTAACCACTACAAACTTGACGGCACACATTCCACATCGAATGCTTATTGGGTCGATTTCCCCTTTCGTGCTCAATCACAGCAAGACGAACATACAACACAAACACAAAATAAAATAAATTATTTGTTTTTTCGGTAGTCTCGCCTCGGATATCAACGCTTCAACACGCCGCTCTTTGTGTTGGCCGCCAACCACTCATTTTGTGTGTATCAAAAAAGGAGGTGCAAAACAATAAATTTAAATAAATATTTTATTTAAATAAATTAAGAAATTATAATTAATAATAAATTAAGTTTATAAAATAAATAAATTTAACCAATTCAAAATAAAAATACATTTTATGTTAATTTAAATTGTGTGTGTTCGGTGTACAATCATTATATTGGTGACCCCGACATACAACATTATAAAGCTTTATTTTTCATATTTCGTATAACATATAGAATTTCGCCCTTTGAAATGAGAGTTAGAAAAAAGCTACTCGATTCAATATTCACATATTCAAGCTCAGGATATAGAGAGATTGGAATATTATTCCTTAAGTGAGCAGCCAATTCGATAACGTATCGGTTAAATTTACTAGCTATATAGATGCATTAGCTCAAATTATACCTGAGTTCGATGGGTCTCCTAAAAATCTTGATAAATTCCTAGCTTGTTGTGAAATTGTTGAATTGTTTTTAGAAATTTTAAAATCTAAACCAGGCGTGAAACTTTGCGATGTTATTACAATTTTCTGATAGCCGCCCGCCCTGTTGAACGGTTGCAAGTTGAACTAGTTCAGCTCAAACAAAAACATAATGACATTCCGTTTGTTAGTCAAAGCGTGTAGGTTTTCAAATTTAAAAGATGCTGTATTCAAAGCCGTAAAAATTTTAATAATTCACTTAATAGTTGTGTCTAGTAGTAATACTCAAAATACGTCACTAAATCAAACTTCTAATTATAATCGACATTTTTCAAATAATAATAAATCATCATCTTATCAAAATTCAAACAAACAAGTCTAATTTTAAACCAGATAATTCAGATCAAACTTCACCTTCCATGTCGATAAACTACAATCAGTTCAACCAGTCGAATGCAGTCGTTCGGGCTTCGGAAATTTAAATATGTGTTCAAGTGAATGTTCAAAACGTCAACAATTTCAAATACTAAAAGAAGTTCTACTTCAAACGTCAATGATGCCAAAAGTAACGTTAACAATTCCTGTTCTTTAAACCGATCATCGTAATCAAAAGCGATCTTTAAAGGTTAGGAGAACACAGTTATTCACTCGCTGAGAATGTAGGCAACGAATAGCGTACAGCCAAACTATTTCTGGGTGCTTTCAATTTAGTGATCAAGAATAGAATAAACAAACGACACATATGAAGATTTTAGTGTGAGCGTGTCATTAAAGTTTTTAGATTACGCTTAACGAGGCGTAAAATTAAGGAAAGATTAGATGAGCAGATTATACCCAAGTCAGACATTAACTCAACTCTATCAAGAGCCATATTATAAAGGAAGAAATAACCTTACCTCTTTATAATTTTATACAATCAGAAATTGTTGAAACCGGAGCGAATCTTTTCTTATCATGTGCGTAAAAGAGCGTGCAAATTTAAAACACTCCACAACATCATTAATAAATAACGAAAACATAAGTGGATCAATGTAACTGTCTTGCGGTACTCCACAAGTTACACCGATATAATGAGAAGTAGAATAATTTATCTTATCGTACTGTGACCAATCCGAAAGGTAAGATTGCAACCACTTGATAGGGATGAACTCGTAATTTAGTTTCTCTCGCTTATAGACAAGAATCGAATGATCAATTTAGCAAAAGCTTTAGAAAAGTCAGTGTAAACTACAGGCACTTGTTGTCGGCACTCAATACTACTATATAAATGTCCACATACAGACCAAATTGGTAATTGTAGATCTACCAATCCGAATATATACTTTTACCAAAGATGTAAGTTATCGGAAGAGCTAAACTATCGGCACAATTCTTAATAAGAATAAGTGGAATGCCATTATGACTAGGGGGCTTTACATCAAGAAGAGGCAAGCAATCATACACCTCCTTTTCAATGAATTTTATTACACTAAATTCAGTTTGATTACAAGAAATTGGAGACGTGTGATTTGATCAAACTATCATCGCGGATGGTTCGTAAATGGCCTCAAAATATTTGGCGAACAGATTGCAGATATCAGAGGGTTCACTCGCGAATGAAATCAGTGAAGGAGACCCAACTAATTTCAAAATTAAAATTCCATTCGAGCTGCAACAGCCTCATACAGTCTCACTGAGGCGCAACAGTCTCATACTGTACCATGGTACATTTCAGCACCAGCCTTACTATTCCTCTACTGTTGCTTATCCGGTTCAACTGCTTTTTTGATGTACTAGCAAAGTAATCGGTGACGGCTAATGATGTTTGATCATTTGAAGAAGGCGTGAAAAAACCATCCTGTCAAACCAAACAATACCAGAAAGAATAAGGTCACCAATGAGCAAGAGTTGTTCGACAAAACGTACTGAGGACAAAGTTGAGTTAACGCACGTACAACCATAAAGTCGTATACCGCCATGTTTCACAAATAACTGTGACATCATCGCTCTGGGAGTCTTGATGTCTTCAATTGGTTTGTGAAATTTGAAGTTTGAGGCAATTGCTTTCCGAAAATTTTGTTTCTTAAATGGTCTCATATAATACCAGTTAGTCAGGTTTCCGAACTTAATGTCTTGTCCTTGAGATTTCCGTTTATTTCCAACTTAAAACATAACTATTCTAGGACCAGAGTTGTTTTCGCTTTGAGGATCAATTTACCAACATCGTAAAACCTGGCTCCCAAACCATTATTAGCCAGAGTTAAAATATCATCCTCAATAGTTTGGCGCCTTAACCAGGGCAACAGCTTCGGATAGTACATCAGCAATCAGGGAGTGGGTAAAGCAAATGTTATACACTTTGCTGGCTGTTGCATTCAGATAAATCAATACCTCGAGACTTAATTGCTAATAATCTAGTAGTAGTGTTGCAGATCGGTTGGATATTGATTGTTACATTATGAGCGTCATTAATCGAGCATTCCACTTGTTGACACATTTCACCAAATCCTACTGGGTATTGTTAATTGGTTTTTGAATATCCTAGTTAGAATGTGAGCTTCAAGTAAAACCATACTCAAACCAACCCTAACCTCAACTATAACCCAACCTTCTTCGATTAAATTCTTAAATCAAACCGATTCGAAAATTACAGGCATATAAGAACTCACCTTGATCTAATGTCTACCTCAACCCCTGACTCAACCCCCAAATAAATGCTCAACTGAATCCCAAGGCTCGACCTTTCGTCATGACGAAACGTTCAATGCAACCCTCAACTAAAACGCCCAGCTCAACTCTCAAAATCAAGAAAGTTCGAAAAATTATATGCTTGCATTATATCAACTCAGAATAACTCAAACTAACAAATCAAAATTCAACTCAACTCTCAAATAAATTCCTACCTGAATTACTAAATGAACCCCGAATCAACCACAACAAAAAATACATGCGTATATGAATTCAACTCATATTAATTTTGAAATCATCCTAGAAACCCTCGCCCCCCCCCCCCAAAAATTCAAATAAACTTTAACTTAACCCCAACTCAACCTTAAACTCAACCCCAAAATCAACCCCTAAACCAACAAATGTGAAAACTGTATGTGTGTATAAACTCAACTCAATCCTAACTCAACCTCTAAGTCGACCTCAAACTCAACCCTCAACTTCACCGTAAAACTCAACGTTCAACTCAATACTCAAATCGACGCGACTCGAAGAGCTACATTCGTACATGAACCCAACTCAAAACAACTCAAGCTAACATCCAACTCACCACACAATACAACTCCAAATAAATTTCCAACTTTACCGCTCTATCTTACTCAACTCAATCGCAGCCCAGCTCAACCTTAGCCCAACCCCACAAACTTAACTCGACCTGCAAACTAAGTAGGCCGTAAATCAACTACAAACTCATGCCCAACTCAACTCCCAAATCAACATGATCTGAAATACTACATGCATACAAGAACTGAACTGCTCACTAAGCCCTCACCCAACCTCGATTCAACTCTAACTCAACCCCAACTTAACTCGTAAATTGACCCCTAAATTAATCTTCAATTCAAACCCAAATTCATCGCCCAACTCAATCACCAAACCAGCATATACGAGTATAAAAAATTGGTAAATATTTATGTAAGGCAGGTACCCGACCCCCTTGACGTAGTAACCGTTCTCGAGAACCATGGCTACACAGGCAGACGGACGGACATTTTTTTTGGGGGGCTTCTTCGGACTCAGGGACTTTCAAAACGTGGAGAAAAGTGATTTTGGAGCAACAAAATGTTTGATCATTTTTGACAGGATTTCAATACTTTGGTCCTCTTCGACGAGAATAACAATATAAATCACTTGTTTAATATTTTAGACAAGACAGATTCTCTGTATTATTCGGTAACGGAGGAAAATGACATTCAATTTTCAAAAATGTAGCATGTGTCGCACTGGTCGCGATAGTAGAAAGTTTGCGGCCGATCCGTTTTATAAATTATAGAGTAAGCCTTAGTTTAACCGGAGTTTATCACCAGCCACGGATATTTCACAGTAAATTGCATACGCCATACGCAAAAGCTACAGTCTAAATCGACGGGCATTTTGAGTACAGACTTTAATCAAAGAGGCGGTAGTTTTTCCACCCAGCCATCGACATAACGACAGAAAACATTTCATAAATTTATATCTAACGTTCAAAATCTTTCCCTCACAAAAAAAAAATTTTCTTTACAAAATTTCAAAAGTTTGACATTAAATAACTTTCATACTCAAGAAAGCTTTAAAAAGAACTCGTAAAATGTTAAATAATAACTTAATAGAATTTTAAACAGTGTGACAAAATATATTTTAACCGCATCCTAAATTATCAAATACGAGTACATCTCTAAACACAAAAAGTATACAGAATCATCTAACTGAGAATCGAATTATAATGTCACAGTACATTAAACAACGAATTTTAATTGCTAACGTAATAAAAATGGATCATTTGTGGTTATGTTTATAGTCGTACATCGTATTCAGACCGCCCCTCACAATGTCTTCATTTAATTTATATAGTATGCTCAACTTTGGCATTTTAAATGGATTACAACATTTTTACGACTTCATACAAATATGGTTTTATCAAAAAAAAAATAAAAATAGATAATAATAATCATAAAATTATGTAAATGTTGCACAAGAATATATCGTACATTGTTCCGTACTAAACTACACCAAAAACACTTACCTTTCCCATGATAGCCGTCGTGGTGCATCATCTTTTGGTAAACTATTTGTATTCGATGTTTGTAATTTTGTTGATTGATTTAAAAGACGTGCTAGCCGATATAATGCTGTACCACCAGTGCTATTATTACTCGTACTACTACTGCCACTTCCGGTACTTCCACAACCGCCACCACCACCACTTTGATTTATATTATTACTCACACTAGAATTGCTACTTAAATTATTACTATTATTTTGATATCCTAAAAAAAAATTTCCACCACTCGGATTTGTTGTTGGACTAATCGACAAATTTCCCGATGACATACGATAAGCACGTGCGGCGACAATATGTGGTGCTGGTATTCTATAAAACAAACAAAAAAAAAAACATAAAAAAGAAAAACTATAAAATATGAGTGAAACACTCGGGCTGTCGAAGGGATGTGCTTTACATATTTTCGATATTTTAAGTGGTTTGTTGTTGTTATCTCTCTCGTTATCGTTTCAGCAGAAGATGACAGAAAACATTTCTAATTCGCCTTCAGATTTATTATGTACAAAATATTACGTAAAATGGTTATTGTCAATTCTAAATTGTTTCGGAAAAATAATAAAACAAAAAAAAAAAAAGTCTTCGTGAAAATGAGTGACAGGAAAAAGTTTTTCCCGTTTTCTTCGTTTGTTTTTATTTTGTTTCGATGGTATGATTGATTTTCTTTGGCGCTTATTTTGACAAGAAAAGTTTTGTCTTTCTATTTACGTACATATATACGAAGAAGCTTTAACTGTGGGGAATTGAAAATATAGTCAATTACTGTAGATTCTTTTGGATGCCGTAATAAGTTAACGGAAATCAATTTTTTGGAATGACGGAAATTTAAGTGGTTATCAATTTGTTTGTATTTTTGTTGGTGTTTTAGTGAGAGTTCTAGGAACGAGTAATGTTTTATGTTTTTTTGGATCTGATGTTACTGTAATTACTTTCAGAGGCAGTACGGTTACTATTAAATTTTCCCTGCTAGTGTTTATAAGTTAAAGAGCCGTTAAAGAGCGAAAATAAAAGCGAAAGTTACGTCTACATCTTTATTCGATTCAAAGCCACTACCACAATTCAACTTACACAATTCAACTTGGATAATTCAACCTGGCGTAAAAATAATGCGTTTGATTATGAAAAAGTTGAATTGTGCAAGCTGAATTCGATTAATTAAAAAAAAAAGATAAAGTTTAAATGTTATCTAAAGAAAGAAATACGAATGTTAAAGTAGTGGAATTGTAGCAGTGGAATTGTATGCAGTGGAATCGTGTCCAGTGGAATTATGCTAGTGGAATAGGCCTACCATCGTAATAACGGCAGCAACGGAAATATGTTTACCATTGCTACCTTCACCATTTTTTTAAAAGGTATACCCTTCTTTTATTATAAATTAGCTTCTTTGCCCATTTTAGTTTAAAGTCCATAGTTATTATTATCTTCGTGATTAAATTTCAATAAGACCAATAAAATATTAAAGTGCGATTATTCGATTTTATTGGATATGGATCTAACTTCTCTAATAATCTGGTTATTGGGAAAAAAATCGGGAAATAGTTGAAAAAATGCAGAATAAGCTCAAAATATTCAAATAACTCTCGAATAATCTATTTGGGATATAGAACTATTTCGAAAATCACAAAATTTCACGAGCAACTTGCTACCTCGAATAATTTTATATCTAATGCAAAGCGAATCAGTCTAACACTAATAATTTTAAAGGTCTCGAAAATTCAGAAAAGAACCGCGGGACTGTTTTGAAAAATTTCTAAAAAAAATGTAAAATATCATGACAGCATCAAAAATCTTGAATAAACTGGCAAATATTAAATACTTCCTAGAAGTAATACTTACAATCCTAAATTCGACTACGAGCCGAAATGAGTGACTTTGTGGATTATTCCGAGGATATGTAATTATATAGGACGCCTCACTTTAAATCATCAGAGAAGTGAGAAGAATTGGCTGATCAGTATTGTGTGAGTAAAATGTTTGAGGACAATTGTACAAGAATAACTGTGTAGGACGAATTGTTCGTGAAGAATTAGCCGGCAGCATTTTAAATGTACCTACAACAAAATAAAACAATAACAAATCGAAAATAACCGTCGAATTTCTTCTTAACGCTCCAAATTTGCGAACTCATCTCTAGAATTCCTTGTCATTATTCGAAAAGCAAGTAATGGAAAAATGTAGTCTTATGGAAAATATGCATCGCCTAAAGCCCCTCGACTAGTGTCGAATAATCAGTGGATTTGTTTTGGTATTGGATAGCGATTCCGATTGCATTTTGAATCATTTTCTTAAGCATTATTTTTAGCCTTAATTTAGGCAATAAAACTACAGATAAAACTGCATACAAATTATTTCCGTTATAAAAACAAAATTAAAAAAAATCTTTCCCATAAAAATGCCAAACTATTAAAATTATCAGTGTACACAATATTTATGTACATGTATTACTTGGACTGCCATAAAATGATCTCGATTCGAGATCGATCTTCGAAAGATCACTCTCTACTGCTGTGTAAATCGAACAATAAAATCGAATTACTCTGTATTATTGCTCCGTATTATATACGTGTGTGTTTTTGACGTTTTAATATAAACATAACCTATAATTTTTACAAAAGATGTAGTCGATACTCGATAATAAAACAACATTAAAAAAAAATGAGCTTATCAATTAATATTTATATAAAAAATAAACAGAAATACAAAAAAAAACACAAAACACAAATGACGCTTTCAATAAACTCAATTCGAATGAAAAATGGCATTCAAAATGACAGTTCTATTTGTGTTTGTTTGTGTTACTAAATCTGCCAAAAAATCGAGATTCGTAAACTATCATCAAATTTGCTCGAGCGTGTGACTTTTCTTGACAAATCGAACAGTTTGACAGCAGAAAGAGAATCTTTCATCGAGCCGGATTGGTCTTTTTTGATGAATCGAAAATCACATTAATTTCGATCTCAGTGCACTAACACAGACACACATTTTTTGTAAGTAAAACCTGGACTGACTCCGTTTTGTGTCTCGTCCACACAACCAACGATTTTATACTTTTATCTCAAGTTATTTTTACTGACAAACATTGATTCACAATGATTGTGAATTTCTTCCTAAACTTTCCTAAATTCACAAAAACAACAAATTGTGAGAATGTATGAGTAAAACTACGCATTAACGAATAAATTATACATTACTCATTAAGTAAAGGACATTAAAACTTTTGTATTGATACGTCTAAATATTATCATGTAATATTTTTCAATATTCCATTACTAATTTCTGTGTTTAGTATAACAGAACCATATTACAGCTTCCGTTTATGTCTTACTTAAATTTCCCAAACGTTTCCGCAACTTATGAAAACCGGCCAAAAATACTAAGTATATTTTTGAGTAACTGTGGATGTAAACTAATAGAAAACCATCATCATTTGAAAAGTTATAGAGACTAAAGGTGTTTAGTATAACAAAATCATATTACGGCTTCCGTATATGTCTTACGTAAATTTTCCAAACGTTTTCCGCAACTTAGGAAAACCGGTCAAAAATACTAAGTATACTTCTGAGTAACTGTGAATGTAAACTAAAAGAAAACCATCATCATTTGAAAAGTTATAGAGACTAAGGGTGTTTAGTATAACGAAATCTTATTACGGCTTCCGTGTATGTCTTACGTAAATTTTCCAAACGTATTCCGCAACTTAGGAAAACCGGCCAAAAATACTAAGTATATTTTTGAGTAACTGTGGATGTAAACTAACAGAAAACCATCATCATTTGAAAAGTTATAGAGACTAAGGGTGTTTAGTATAACAAAATCATATTACGGCTCTTGTATATGTCTTACGTAAATTTCCCAAACGTTTTCCGCAACTTAGGGAAACCGGCCAAAAATACTAAGTATATTTTTGAGTAACTGTGGATGTAAACTAACAGAAAACCATCATAATTTGAAAAGTTATAGAGACTAAGGGTGTTTAGTATAACAAAATCATATTACGGCTTCCGTATATGTCTTACGTAAATTTTCCAAACGTTTTCCGCAACTTAGGACAACCGGCCAAATACTAAGTAAATTTCTGAGTAACTGTGAATGTAAACTAACAGAAAACCATCATAATTTGAAAAGTTATAGAGACTAAGGGTGTTTCGTATAACAAAATCATATTACGGCTTCCGTATATGTCTTACGTAAATTTTCCAAACGTTTTTCGCAACTTAGGAAAACCGGCCAAAAATACTAAGTATATTTTTAAGTAACTGTGGATGTAAACTAACAGAAAACCATCATCATTTGAAAAGTTATAGAGACTAAGGGTGTTTAGTATAACAAAATCATATTACGGCTTCCGTATATGTCTTACGTAAATTTTCCAAACGTTTTCCGCAACTTAGGACAACCGGCTAAATACTAAGTAAATTTCTGAGTAACTGTGAATGTAAACTAACAGAAAACCATCATCATTTGAAAAGTTATAGAGACTAAGGGTGTTTCGTATAACAAAATCATATTACGGCTTCCGTATATGTCTTACGTAAATTTTCCAAACGTTTTCCGCAACTTAGGAAAACCGGCCAAAAATACTAAGTATATTTCTGAGTAACTGTGAATGTAAACTAACAGAAAACCATCATCATTTGAAAAGTTATAGAGACTAAGGGTGTTTAGTATAACAAAATCATATTACGGCTTCCTTATATGTCTTACGTAAAATTTCCAAACGTTTTTCGCAACTTAGGAAAACCGGCCAAAAATACTAAGTATATTTTTGAGTAACTGTGAATGTAAACTAACAGAAAACCATCATCATTTGAAAAGTTATAGAGACTATAGGTGTTTAGTATGACAAAATCACATTACGGCTTCCATATACGTCTTACGTAAACTTTCCAAACGTTTTCCGCAACTTAGGAAAACCGGCCAAAAATACTAAGTATATTTTTGAGTAACTGTGAATGTAAACTAACAGAAAACCATCATCATTTGAAAAGTTATAGAGACTAAGGGTGTTTAGTATAACAAAATCATATTACGGCTTCCGTATATGTCTTACGTAAATTTTCCAAACGTTTTCCGCAACTTAGGAAAACCGGCCAAAAATACTAAGTATATTTCTGAGTAACTCTGAATGTAAACTAACAGGAAACCATCATTATTTGAAAAGTTATAGAGACTGAGGGTGTTTAGTATAACAAAATCATATTACGGCTTCCGTATATGTCTTACGTAAATTTTCCAAACGTTTTCCGCAACTTAGGAAAACCGGCCATAAATACTAAGTATATTTCTGAGTAACTGTGAATGTAAACTAACAGAAAACCATCATCATTTGAAAAGTTATAGAGACTAAGGGTGTTTAGTATAACAAAATCATATTACGGCTTCCGTATATGTCTTACGTAAATTTTCCAAACGTTTTCCGCAACTTAGGAAAATCGGCCAAAAATACTAAGTATATTTTTGAGTAACTGTGAATGTAAACTAACAGAAAACCATCATCATTTGAAAAGTTATAGAGACTAAGGGTGTTTAGTATAACAAAATCATATTACGGCTTCGGTTTATGTCTTATGTAAATTTTCCAAACGTTTTCCGCAACTTAGGAAAACCGGCCAAAAATACTAAGTATATTTTTGAGTAACTGTGAATGTAAACTAACAGAAAACCATCATCATTTGAAAAGTTATAGAGACTAAGGGTGTTTAGTATAACAAAATCATATTACGGCTTCCGTATATGTCTTATGTAAATTTTCCAAACGTTTTCCGCAACTTAGGAAAACCGGCCAAAAATACTAAGTATATTTCTGAGTAACTGTGAATGTAAGCTAATAGAAAACCATCATCATTTGAAAAGTTATAGAGACTAAGGGTGTTTAGTATAACAAAATCATATTACGGCTTCCGTATATGTCTTACGTAAATTTTCCAAACGTTTTCCGCAACTTAAGAAAAACCGGCCAAAAATACTAAGTATATTTCTGAGTAACTGTGAATGTAAGCTAATAGAAAACCATCATCATTTGAAAAGTTATAGAGACTAAGGGTGTTTAGTATAACAAAATCATATTACGGCTTCCGTATATGTCTTACGTAAATTTTCCAAACGTTTTCCGCAACTTAGGAAAACCGGCCAAAAATACTAAGTATATTTCTGAGTAACTCTGAATGTAAACTAACAGGAAACCATCATTATTTGAAAAGTTATAGAGACTGAGGGTGTTTAGTATAACAAAATCATATTACGGCTTCCGTATATGTCTTACGTAAATTTTCCAAACGTTTTCCGCAACTTAGGAAAGCCGGCCATAAATACTAAGTATATTTCTGAGTAACTGTGAATGTAAACTAACAGAAAACCATCATCATTTGAAAAGTTATAGAGACTAAGGGTGTTTAGTATAACAAAATCATATTACGGCTTCCGTATATGTCTTACGTAAATTTTCCAAACGTTTTCCGCAACTTAGGAAAATCGGCCAAAAATACTAAGTAAATTTTTGAGTAACTGTGAATGTAAACTAACAGAAAACCATCATCATTTGAAAAGTTATAGAGACTAAGGGTGTTTAGTATAACAAAATCATATTACGGCTTCGGTTTATGTCTTATGTAAATTTTCCAAACGTTTTCCGCAACTTAGGAAAACCGGCCAAAAATACTAAGTATATTTTTGAGTAACTGTGAATGTAAACTAACAGAAAACCATCATCATTTGAAAAGTTATAGAGACTAAGGGTGTTTAGTATAACAAAATCATATTACAGCTTCCGTATATGTCTTATGTAAATTTTCCAAACGTTTTCCGCAACTTAGGAAAACCGGCCAAAAATACTAAGTATATTTCTGAGTAACTGTGAATGTAAGCTAATAGAAAACCATCATCATTTGAAAAGTTATAGAGACTAAGGGTGTTTAGTATAACAAAATCATATTACGGCTTCCGTATATGTCTTACGTAAATTTCCAATCGATTTCCGCAACTTAGGAAAACCGGCCAAAAATACTAAGTATATTTCTGAGTAACTGTGAATGTAAGCTAATAGAAAACCATCATCATTTGAAAAGTTATAGAGACTAAGGGTGTTTAGTATAACAAAATCATATTACAGCTTCCGTAAATGTCTTACGTAAATTTTCCAAACGTTTTCCGCAACTTAGGAAAACCGGCCAAAAATACTAAGTATATTTCTGAGTAACTGTGAATGTAAACTAACAGAAAACCATCATCATTTGAAAAGTTATAGAGACTAAGGGTGTTTAGTATAACAAAATCATATTACGGCTTCCGTATATGTCTTACGTAAATTTCCAATCGATTTCCGCAACTTAGGAAAACCGACCAAAAATACTAAGTATATTTCTTAATAACTGTGAATGTAAACTAACAGAAAAATATCATCATTTGAAAAGTTATAGAGACTAAGGGTGTTTAGTATAACAAAATCATATTACGGCTTCGGTTTATGTCTTACGTAAACTTTCCAAACGTTTTCCGCAACTTAGGAAAACCGGCCAAAAATACTAAGTATATTTCTGAGTAACTGTGAATGTAAACTAACAGAAAACCATCATCATTTGAAAAGTTATAGAGAATAAAGGTGTTTAGTATAACAAAATCATAATACGGCTTCCATATATGTCTTACGTAAATTTTCCAAACGTTTTCCGCAACTTAGGAAAACCGGCCAAAAATACTAAGTATATTTTTGAGTAACTGTGGATGTAAACTAACAGAAAACCATCATCATTTGAAAAGTTATAGAGACTAAGGGTGTTTAGTATAACGAAATCATATTACGGCTTCCGTAAATGTCTTACGTAAATTTTCCAAACGTTTTCCGCCACTTAGGAAAACCGGCCAAAAATACTAAGTATATTTCTGAGTAACTGTGAATGTAAACTAACAGAAAACCATCATCATTTGAAAAGTTATAGAGACTAAGGGTGTTTAGTATAACAAAATCATATTACGGCTTCCGTAAATGTCTTACATAAACTTTCCAAACGTTTTCCGCAACTTAGGAAAACCGGCCAAAAATACTAAGTATATTTCTGAGTAACTGTGAATGTAAACGAACAGAAAACCATCATCATATGAAAAGTTATAGAGGCTAAGGGTGTTTAGTATAACAAAATCATATTACGGCTTCGGTTTATGTCTTACGTAAATTTTCCAAACGTTTTCCGCAACTTAGGAAAACCGGCCATAAATACTAAGTATATTTCTGAGCAACTGTGAATGTAAACTAACAGAAAACCATCATCATTTGAAAAGTTATAGAGACTAAGGGTGTTTAGTATAACAAAATCATATTACGGCTTCCGTATATGTCTTACGTAAATTTTCCAAACGTTTTCCGCAACTTAGGAAAATCGGCCAAAAATACTAAGTAAATTTTTGAGTAACTGTGAATGTAAACTAACAGAAAACCATCATCATTTGAAAAGTTATAGAGACTAAGGGTGTTTAGTATAACAAAATCATATTACGGCTTCGGTTTATGTCTTATGTAAATTTTCCAAACGTTTTCCGCAACTTAGGAAAACCGGCCAAAAATACTAAGTATATTTTTGAGTAACTGTGAATGTAAACTAACAGAAAACCATCATCATTTGAAAAGTTATAGAGACTAAGGATGTTTAGTATAACAAAATCATATTACAGCTTCCGTATATGTCTTATGTAAATTTTCCAAACGTTTTCCGCAACTTAGGAAAACCGGCCAAAAATACTAAGTATATTTCTGAGTAACTGTGAATGTAAGCTAATAGAAAACCATCATCATTTGAAAAGTTATAGACTAAGGGTGTTTAGTATAACAAAATCATATTACGGCTTCCGTATATGTCTTACGTAAATTTCCAATCGATTTCCGCAACTTAGGAAAACCGGCCAAAAATACTAAGTATATTTCTGAGTAACTGTGAATGTAAGCTAATAGAAAACCATCATCATTTGAAAAGTTATAGAGACTAAGGGTGTTTAGTATAACAAAATCATATTACAGCTTCCGTAAATGTCTTACGTAAATTTTCCAAACGTTTTCCGCAACTTAGGAAAACCGGCCAAAAATACTAAGTATATTTCTGAGTAACTGTGAATGTAAACTAACAGAAAACCATCATCATTTGAAAAGTTATAGAGACTAAGGGTGTTTAGTATAACAAAATCATATTACGGCTTCCGTATATGTCTTACGTAAATTTCCAATCGATTTCCGCAACTTAGGAAAACCAACCAAAAATACTAAGTATATTTCTTAATAACTGTGAATGTAAACTAACAGAAAAATATCATCATTTGAAAAGTTATAGAGACTAAGGGTGTTTAGTATAACAAAATCATATTACGGCTTCGGTTTATGTCTTACGTAAACTTTCCAAACGTTTTCCGCAACTTAGGAAAACCGGCCAAAAATACTAAGTATATTTCTGAGTAACTGTGAATGTAAACTAACAGAAAACCATCATCATTTGAAAAGTTATAGAGAATAAAGGTGTTTAGTATAACAAAATCATAATACGGCTTCCATATATGTCTTACGTAAATTTTCCAAACGTTTTCCGCAACTTAGGAAAACCGGCCAAAAATACTAAGTATATTTTTGAGTAACTGTGGATGTAAACTAACAGAAAACCATCATCATTTGAAAAGTTATAGAGACTAAGGGTGTTTAGTATAACGAAATCATATTACGGCTTCCGTAAATGTCTTACGTAAATTTTCCAAACGTTTTCCGCCACTTAGGAAAACCGGCCAAAAATACTAAGTATATTTCTGAGTAACTGTGAATGTAAACTAACAGAAAACCATCATCATTTGAAAAGTTATAGAGACTAAGGGTGTTTAGTATAACAAAATCATATTACGGCTTCGGTAAATGTCTTACATAAACTTTCCAAACGTTTTCCGCAACTTAGGAAAACCGGCCAAAAATACTAAGTATATTTCTGAGTAACTGTGAATGTAAACGAACAGAAAACCATCATCATATGAAAAGTTATAGAGGCTAAGGGTGTTTAGTATAACAAAATCATATTACGGCTTCGGTTTATGTCTTACGTAAATTTTCCAAACGTTTTCCGCAACTTAGGAAAACCGGCCAAAAATACTAAGTATATTTCTGAGTAACTGTGAATGTAAACTAACAGAAAACCATCATCATTTGAAAAGTTATAGAGACTAAGGGTGTTTAGTATAACAAAATCATATTACGGCTTCCGTATATGTCTTACGTAAAATTTCCCAAAAGTTTTCTGCAACTTAGGAAAACCGGCCAAAAATACTAAGTATATTTCTGAGTAACTGTGAATGTAAACTAACAGAAAACCATCATCATTTGAAAAGTTATAGAGACTAAGGGTGTTTAGTATAACAAAATCATATTACGGCTTCCGTATATGTCTTACGTAAATTTCCCAAACGTTTTCCGCAACTTAGGGAAACCGGCCAAAAATACTAAGTATATTTTTGAGTAACTGTGGATGTAAACTAACAGAAAACCATCATAATTTGAAAAGTTATAGAGACTAAGGGTGTTTCGTATAACAAAATCATATTACGGCTTCCGTATATGTCTTACGTAAATTTTCCAAACGTTTTCCGCAACTTAGGAAAACCGGCCAAAAATACTAAGTATATTTCTGAGTAACTGTGAATGTAAACTAACAGAAAACCATCATCATTTGAAAAGTTATAGAGACTAAGGGTGTTTAGTATAACAAAATCATATTACGGCTTCCGTATATGTCTTACGTAAAATTTCCAAACGTTTTTCGCAACTTAGGAAAACCGGCCAAAAATACTAAGTATATTTCTGAGTAACTGTGAATGTAAACTAACAGAAAACCATCATCATTTGAAAAGTTATAGAGACTATAGGTGTTTAGTATGACAAAATCACATTACGGCTTCCGTATACGTCTTACGTAAACTTTCCAAACGTTTTCCGCAACTTAGGAAAACCGGCCAAAAATACTAAGTATATTTTTGAGTAACTGTGAATGTAAACTAACAGAAAACCATCATCATTTGAAAAGTTATAGAGACTAAGGGTGTTTAGTATAACAAAATCATATTACGGCTTCCGTATATGTCTTACGTAAATTTTCCAAACGTTTTCCGCAACTTAGGAAAACCGGCCAAAAATACTAAGAATATTTCTGAGTAACTCTGAATGTAAACTAACAGGAAACCATCATTATTTGAAAAGTTATAGAGACTGAGGGTGTTTAGTATAACAAAATCATATTACGGCTTCCGTATATGTCTTACGTAAATTTTCCAAACGTTTTCCGCAACTTAGGAAAACCGGCCATAAATACTAAGTATATTTCTGAGTAACTGTGAATGTAAACTAACAGAAAACCATCATCATTTGAAAAGTTATAGAGACTAAGGGTGTTTAGTATAACAAAATCATATTACGGCTTCCGTATATGTCTTACGTAAATTTTCCAAACGTTTTCCGCAACTTAGGAAAATCGGCCAAAAATACTAAGTATATTTTTGAGTAACTGTGAATGTAAACTAACAGAAAACCATCATCATTTGAAAAGTTATAGAGACTAAGGGTGTTTAGTATAACAAAATCATATTACGGCTTCGGTTTATGTCTTATGTAAATTTTCCAAACGTTTTCCGCAACTTAGGAAAACCGGCCAAAAACACTAAGTATATTTTTGAGTAACTGTGAATGTAAACTAACAGAAAACCATCATCATTTGAAAAGTTATAGAGACTAAGGGTGTTTAGTATAACAAAATCATATTACGGCTTCCGTATATGTCTTATGTAAATTTTCCAAACGTTTTCCGCAACTTAGGAAAACCGGCCAAAAATACTAAGTATATTTCTGAGTAACTGTGAATGTAAGCTAATAGAAAACCATCATCATTTGAAAAGTTATAGAGACTAAGGGTGTTTAGTATAACAAAATCATATTACGGCTTCCGTATATGTCTTACGTAAATTTTCCAAACGTTTTCCGCAACTTAGGAAAACCGGCCAAAAATACTAAGTATATTTCTGAGTAACTGTGAATGTAAGCTAATAGAAAACCATCATCATTTGAAAAGTTATAGAGACTAAGGGTGTTTAGTATAACAAAATCATATTACGGCTTCCGTATATGTCTTACGTAAATTTTCCAAACGTTTTCCGCAACTTAGGAAAACCGGCCAAAAATACTAAGTATATTTCTGAGTAACTCTGAATGTAAACTAACAGGAAACCATCATTATTTGAAAAGTTATAGAGACTGAGGGTGTTTAGTATAACAAAATCATATTACGGCTTCCGTATATGTCTTACGTAAACTTTCCAAACGTTTTCCGCAACTTAGGAAAACCGGCCATAAATACTAAGTATATTTCTGAGTAACTTTGAATGTAAACTAACAGAAAACCATCATCATTTGAAAAGTTATAGAGACTAAGGGTGTTTAGTATAACAAAATCATATTACGGCTTCGGTATATGTCTTACGTAAATTTTCCAAACGTTTTCCGCAACTTAGGAAAATCGGCCAAAAATACTAAGTATATTTTTGAGTAACTGTGAATGTAAACTAACAGAAAACCATCATCATTTGAAAAGTTATAGAGACTAAGGGTGTTTAGTATAACAAAATCATATTACGGCTTCGGTTTATGTCTTATGTAAATTTTCCAAACGTTTTCCGCAACTTAGGAAAACCGGCCAAAAATACTAAGTATATTTTTGAGTAACTGTGAATGTAAACTAACAGAAAACCATCATCATTTGAAAAGTTATAGAGACTAAGGGTGTTTAGTATAACAAAATCATATTACAGCTTCCGTATATGTCTTATGTAAATTTTCCAAACGTTTTCCGCAACTTAAGAAAACCGGCCAAAAATACTAAGTATATTTCTGAGTAACTGTGAATGTAAACTAACAGAAAACCATCATCATTTGAAAAGTTATAGAGAATAAGGGTGTTTAGTATAACAAAATCATAATACGGCTTCCATATATGTCTTACGTAAATTTTCCAAACGTTTTCCGCAACTTAGGAAAACCGGCCAAAAATACTAAGTATATTTTTGAGTAACTGTGGATGTAAACTAACAGAAGAAAACCATCATCATTTGAAAAGTTATAGAGACTAAGGGTGTTTAGTATAACAAAATCATATTACGGCTTCCGTAAATGTCTTACATAATCTTTCCAAACGTTTTCCGCAACTTAGGAAAACCGGCCAAAAATACTAAGTATATTTCTGAGTAACTGTGAATGTAAACTAACAGAAAACCATCATCATTTGAAAAGTTATAGAGACTAAGGGTGTTTAGTATAACAAAATCATATTACGGCTTCCGTAAATGTCTTACGTAAATTTTCCAATCGTTTTCCGCAACTTAGGAAAACCGGCCAAAAATACTAAGTATATTTTTGAGTAACTGTGAATGTAAACTAACAGAAAAATATCATCATTTGAAAAGTTATAGAGACTAAGGGTGTTTAGTATAACAAAATCATATTACGGCTTCGGTTTATGTCTTACGTAAATTTTCCAAACGTTTTCCGCAACTTAGGAAAACCGGCCAAAAATACTAGGTATATTTTTGAGTAACTGTGAATGTAAACTAAAAGAAAACCATCATCATTTGAAAAGTTATAGAGACTAAGGGTGTTTAGTATAACAAAATCATATTACGGCTTCCGTATATGTCTTATGTAAAATTTCCAAACGTTTTCCGCAACTTAGGAAAACCGGCCAAAAATACTAAGTATATTTCTTAATAACTGTGAATGAACACTAACAGAAAACCATCATCATTTGAAAAGTTATAGAGACTAAAGGTGTTTAGTATGACAAAATCATATTACGGCTTCGGTTTATGTCTTACGTAAACTTTCCAAACGTTTTCCGCAACTTAGGAAAACCGGCCATAAATACTAAGTATATTTCTGAGTAACTGTGAATGTAAACTAACAGAAAACCATCATCATTTGAAAAGTTATAGAGACTAAGGGTGTTTAGTATAACAAAATCATAATACGGCTTCCGTATATGTCTTACGTAAATTTTCCAAACGTTTTCCGCAACTTAGGAAAACCGGCCAAAAATACTAAGTATATTTTTGAGTAACTGTGAATGTAAACGAACAGAAAACCATCATCATTTGAAAAGTTATAGAGACTAAGGGTGTTTAGTATAACAAAATCATATTACGGCTTCCGTATATGTCTTACGTAAATTTTCCAAACGTTTTCCGCAACTTAGGAAAACCGGCCAAAAATACTAAGTATATTTTTGAGTAACTGTGAATGTAAACTAACAGAAAACCATCATCATTTGAAAAGTTATAGAGACTAAGGGTGTTTAGTATAACAAAATCATATTACGGCTTCCGTATATGTCTTACGTAAAATTTCCAAACGTTTTCCGCAACTTAGGAAAACCGGCCAAAAATACTAAGTATATTTTTGAGTAACTGTGAATGTAAACTAACAGAAAACCATCATCATTTGAAAAGTTATAGAGACTAAGGGTGTTTAGTATAACAAAATCATATTACGGCTTCAGTTTATGTCTTACGTAAATTTTCCAAACGTTTTCCGCAACTTAGGAAAACCGGCCAAAAATACTAAGTATATTTTTGAGTACCTGTGGATGTAAACTAACAGAAAACCATAACAAAATCATATTACGGCTTCGGTATATGTCTTACGTAAATTTTCCAAACGTTTTCCGCAACTTAGGAAAACCGGCCAAATATACTAAGTATATTTCTGAGTAACTGTGAATGTAAACTAACAGAAAACCATCATCATTTGAAAAGTTATAGAGACTAAGGGTGTTTAGTATAACAAAATCATATTACGGCTTCCGTGTATGTCTTACGTAAATTTTCCAAACGTTTTCCGCAACTTAGGAAAACCGGCCAAAAATATTAAGTTGCGGAAAATGCTCGGGAAATTTATCTAAGACATAAACGGAATCCGTAATATGATTTTTTCATAGTAAACATCCTGGTCTCTATAACTTTTCAAATAAGCGAGCGGAATTTAAACATTTACCTTACTTGGTAAAGTTAGGCAATTTGTACCCTGCCGAGCGAGTTCATCTACCCTTTTATTCATCGCAACGCTGAAGTGCCTTGGCATCTACGTTAAGTGGATGTTAATCTGATCTGCTATCTCGTTAAGAGATGAGAGACTGCTCTGGGCTACCATCGACGTATGAAAATAAGGTCGTGGATTGTCCGTAAAAATGCGAATATCCCCTACAGATACTGCATTATACCTCAACCAATTCACGGTCTCAATTATCGCAGCTAATTCAGCCTAAAAAATGCTGCAATTAATGCTGTAATAATGGTCCACATAGAAATGGATTTTATCTTTAATGCCTGAGTGGTTTTACTCCCGAGTGCACCACTAATACACAGGGTGGAAATTCTTTAAATTTTCATCAGCAACTTTTAATTAGCCTTACTATTTAAGGCTGGCCACCAAACAACAATCTCATATAAAAGTACACCAGGGATTTCGCTTTATTTTTATTTAATATTCAAATGATGATGTTCTCATTTTAGGAAAGTCTAGGTTTGGGCTCATTTTTTAGGCCATATTCATTTTATAAACTATGTAATTCGAATCGCGTTTCTTCTTTATATAATGCTGATTATCGGTTAATTCGAATTAAGTATATTATAATCACGAACACATGCAAAACTATTAAAATTTAGGAAAAACTTCACACATTTGTGCAAAGACGTGAAGTTTTTCCTAAACGATCCTATTTTTTTTTTTTTTTTTTTTTTTTTTTTTAGGATAGTTTAGGATAAACTTCACGCGAATGATTCACAATGGAATTGAGGCGTAATTTGTACAATAATATTTTATGATCGTTGTTTGAATACATATTTACAGTTGACTTCCAAGTTACAAAACAAATTCGGTCACAAAATCCAATCGTTTAGTGAAATTTTCTTAAATTGAAATCAAAATTGCGCAAATATTGTATAATTCGTTCTGAGATGATTTTTAATATGTTCCGAGGACTGTAGTAAGAGAATTCTATCGAGTTTCGAACTGATGAGCTTGCTGATGAGCATGATTATGAAAAAATCAATCTTCTCATCAGACCGCGGCGACTGGACTGATTATACCACAATTTACATTCTATATATATATATAGAATGTATTGTGCATTTAAGTACTAGCGAATCATACTAATACAGATGAAATCTCTTACAAATTTAAAAGTTTGCTTACACAGAAATAGAGCTGTGTTGTGAATATTGTAAAGAGGAAATTTGTAAGAGATTTCATCTGTATTAGTATGATTCGCTAGTACTTAAACGCACAATACATTCTATATATATAGAATGTAAATCGTGGTATAATCAGTCCAGTCGCCGCGGCCTGATGAGAAGATTGATTTTTTCATAATCATAAGCTCATCAGTTCGAAACTGGATTGAATTCTCTTACTACATACAATCCTCGGAACATATTAAAAATCATATAAAAAATTTAAAAATTAAATAAATAGAATTCTGTCTATTAGTCGGTATCGTTGAATTATCGTTCGTAAAAACTAATATACTTCTAGTATTAATAAAAACTCATTTAAAACCGCGTAAGTGGTTGTAGGGAATTGGAAATGGAGTGGTGTACAGCGAGGGAGAAACCATGTGTGCATGGTGGTGTGGATGCTGGTGTATGTGGCCATATGCATGGATGAAGGTGTGATTGCGTGGGCTCTATGTCGGTAGATGGAGTGGATACCCTTTGAGACTAATAAATGTTTGTTATCGTTCGGTTTTGATTTGTAGAGATAGGGAGTAGGATAGAGTATTGTAATTGAGTTCTTCTATATATATAAAAATGAATGTTTGTATGTATGTCCATTATAGAATCGTAAACTATGCATTTGATCATGTGATGATCTTTAGCATGTAAATTGTGAAATTCATGTCCGGCTCACA
Source organism: Tipula vernalis (assembly GCA_958295665.1). Classification (NCBI taxonomy): domain Eukaryota; kingdom Metazoa; phylum Arthropoda; class Insecta; order Diptera; family Tipulidae; genus Tipula; species Tipula vernalis. The sequence goes on along the minus strand of OY282560.1, from coordinate 313,483,794 downwards.
TTGAACAGACAATATTGTGCGTATTTTTATATTTGGGAACGTTTTTCGAATAATTTTGTGCATTTCATTGTGAGTTAAATTAATAATTTAGATAAATAATTCAATCGAATTGAATTTTCGTAGTTTCCGTCAACTGATTTTATTCATTCTTTACAGTGTATTCACGAAGATCATCGAATGTGTATGTGAAGGATCTGACTGCTGATTGACGTTCCGAACGCATTTGCTGCGCAGTTTTTTTTTCGGATATCATCGTGAGTGGAATTATATCGATTTCAACAGTTCTCGAATGCTGATTTTTTTCACTTCAAATTTCTCTCAGCGAATTGGTGATCACCGTCAATATTAACATTTCCATCCGTGTGTGAACAGCCGGTTCAATTGGATTGAATACATTGTGAGATTCGGATTGCTGATTGACATCTAATAAATTCAAACGCATTTTTCACGTCGTTCCCGTACAATTATGCCTCCAAAGCGACAAGCAATTGGCCGATGTACACCTCAAGCACGAAAGAAACGAGCATTACGAGCCTCAGAATCAGACGAGCAACGAGCATTAAGGCTGGAAAATCTTCGAGTACATGCCGCTGAGACCCGTTCGTCTGAATCATCTGAACAACGAGAAGTGAGGTTAGAAACTGATCGAATACGTACTACTCAGGCCCGTTCGTCTGAGACAACTGAACAACGGGAAAGAAGGCTGCAAAATGTTCGAATAAACACCGCCCGATCAAGACGAACACTGTACGCTGATTTAAATCTTGGTGCATTCCATTATGACAGTAATAATGATTACAGTCTTCATCCAAGTGTCGTCATTGGAAAAATGGATAAAATTTGTATGTATTGTAGCGCCCTCAAATTTAAGAATGAAACGCCAGGAATGTGCTGCGCCAATGGAAAAGTTAAACTGCCAGAATTACATCCACCACCCGAACCACTATCAACGTTGCTATCATCCGCAAATACAATTCATGTTTTCAAATGACATCGTTTAGTGCAACGAACATCGTGCGCGAAAATTACATGCCAACATTCAGAGTCCAAGGGCAAATTTATCATCGTGCCGGATCGCTTCTACCATTGCCGGACGCAGATCACAAGTTTCTTCAAATTTATTTCTTGGCAAACAGTGATGAACAAATTGAACAACGATGTCATTATAATGCGGGCACTAGACAAGAAATCGTGGCTGCGTTACAAGCCCTTTTCGATCAACACAATGAATTAGTTCAGTTGATTAAAACCGCCATTCAACGAATGCCAGCCGATGACTACGCAGTTGTTATTCGAGCAGACAAAAGACCCGTTGGCGAACACGAAAGACAGTTCAATGCATCGATTGTTGATGCAGCGCGACATAATTCTTCATCGCATTCGTCACCACGTTCAGCGAGTCTCCGATACTCATACGACGGATTGCAGTATCCGATTCTGTTTTGGCGAGGAGAAGATGGATATCATTTCAACATCAAAATGAGAAATCCACAAGCAGACGAGGAAACGAATAAGAAAGTCAGTGCCATGAATTATTATTCGTATCGATTGATGATTCATCAAGACGCTGAGAACCACATTCTTAAATGTCGACAATTGTTCCATCAATACATCGTCGACATGTACGCGAAGATTGAAACCGACCTACTCCTATATATTCGATTGAATCAAAGCGAGTTGCGTTCTGAAGAGTACATCCATTTACGAGACGCAATCGTTAATGATGGTAACGTGAATCCAAACGAATTGGGAAGATTGGTCATATTACCGTCTACATTCACGGGGAGTCCACGGCACATGCATGAATACGCACAACATGCGATGACATACGTTCGCGCATATGGTCATGTCATCTCAGCAGAAATACCAGATAAGGACATTGATCCAGACTTATTCGACGTCGTTACCAAAAATATGATTCATGGTCCATGTGGCGCATTCAACAACAATTCACCATGCATGTCTAATGGGAAATGCACGAAACGATACCCAAGAAACTTGGTTTCTGATACCATCACTGGCAGTGACGGATACCCACTGTATCGTCGACGATCAGTTGAGGATGGCGGCAAATCCATCGTTCTGAAAGTACGAAACGTTGATGTCGAAGTCGATAATCGTTGGGTTGTGCCATATTCACCGTTGCTCTCACAGACCTTCAAAGCACACATTAATGTTGAGTATTGCAATTCAGTGAAGTCGATAAAATACATTTGCAAATATACCAACAAAGGAAGCGACATGGCAGTCTTCGGAGTAGGGAATGTGGCCGCACCGCTCGATGAAATCAACCAATACCAACTTGGACGCTACATTAGAAGCAATGAAGCTCTATGGCGCATCTTATCATTTCCAATCCATGAACGACATCCAACAGTAGTACACTTGGCGGTGCATCTCGAGAATGGACAGCGCGTGTACTTCACAGCAGATAATGTGCGTGCAAGAGCATTTGTTACACCGGCAACAATTTTAACTGCATTTTACTCATTGTGCCAAGATGATATTTTTGCAAAGACTCTACTTTATTCTGAGGTACCGAAATTCTACACATGGAATGCATCGGCTAAAAAGTTTTAACGTCGCAAACAAGGTAAAGCAGTTGAAGGACATCCCAATTTGTATTCAAGTGACGCATTGTGTCGTCTATACACTGTTCACCCGAACAATACAGAATACTTCTATCTGCGATTGCTATTAATCAATGTACGTGGACCGACATCTTTCCAAGATTTAAGAACAGTGAATGGTCCGCTGTGCGCCACTTATCGCCAAGCTTGCCAGGAACTAAATCTTCTTGAGAATGATACACATTGGGATACTGCACTCGCTGATGCATCGAATACTGCTCGACCACAGCAAATACTGCTTCCCATCTAATCCAAAATATCTTTGGGAAAAATACAAGGACTACATGAGTGAAGATATTCTACATCATTTGCGCGCTGCGAATCAAAATCCGGACATTCAATTCACACCAAACGTGTATAATGAGGCATTGATTTTGATTGAAGACATATGTTTGGCAATCGCTAACAAGGCACTGGTGCAACTGGGAATGCCTGCTCCGAACCGACCAGCGAACGACCTTTTCGATCGTGATTTGCAACGAGAAACACACTTTGATTCTGACGAACTGGGGACATTTGCTCAGACAAATCTTCCGCAGTTGGTTCCAGAACAACGCATTGCGTATGACAGAATTATGCGTGCAATCACAGAACAAAGCGGAGGACTGTTTTTCATAGATGCGCCCGGTGGTACAGGCAAGACTTTTCTCCTTTCACTCATTTTGGCAACCATACGATCACAAAATAATATTGCACTGGCCATTGCCCGTTGAATTTACAAAACACTGAGGCACCAACATGCAACATCAGCAAAAACTCTGGAATGGGCAAAGTACTCCAAACGTGTCAAATTATCGTATGGTACGAATGTACAATGTCTCACAAGAAAGCATTGGAAGCGTTTGATATAAATCCATCGATACTGTGGTGAATCAAGACGAAGTTGTCAACTATCCAACTGAATTTTTGAATTCGCTTGATTTGCCAGGCATACAACGCACGTTCTTACATTGAAAATTGGCGTACCCATCATTCTTCTTCGAAACATAAATCCACCACGACTTTGCAACGGAACCAGACTCTCAGTCGAGAAAATGATGAACAATGTTATCGAGGCAACAATTTTGACTGGAAAATTCAAAGGTGAAGACGTACTGTTGCCACGTATCCCAATGATCCCGACAGATATGCCATTCGAATTCAAACGTTTGCAGTTCCCGGTGCGACTCGCTTTCGCAATAACTATCAACAAAGCACAAGGACAATCGTTGCAAGTGTGTGGATTAAATTTGGAGAATCCATGCTTCTCACATGGGCAGCTCTATGTGGCCTGCTCACGCGTCGGAAAACCTTCTGATTTATTCGTTTATGCACCAGATGGAAAAACAAGAAATATTGTGTATCCCACAGCACTTCAATAAATATCTAATTGAAACGAAACGCTGCAATCTCACAATTTTTTCGAAATGAACAAAATCAATAAAATGACTCAAAATGAATTGAATATTTGTATAATGTCTTTCCTTCCAATTTATTTTAGTTGGTAGCGTAGCAACGCGCGCAGGGTACAGCTAGTTGTTTATAAAAATATTTCCATCAAGTTCATCATTCTCTTTACTTTATTGATCTACATTGTGGAAGAAGTTGGCATAAAAACTCCTGTGTTGTTTTCGAAATTTCTTTGACATGCCTCCAAAGGCGAATTTTTCGAATGATACCGTTAACAACAATTTTCCATCAAACCATCATACCATCTTAACATCGTACCATCTTACCATCGTACCATCTTACAATCTTACCATTATACCATCATAGCACTGTATCGTCATACTACCATACCATCATAACATCATACAACCGAACCAACATACAATCATACCATCTTCCATCATACCATCATAACTTCACACCATCCTACCAACACACCATCATACCATCGTACATCATCACCATCACTATACAATCACAATCAGCACCATCACCATTACCATCTCTATTACCATTTTAGTTTTCATCATCATCATTAACATCTTCAACACCATCATGATCAGAACCACCATTACCGTTAAAAAAATAATGTTACACGTGTCGATTTATTTTTGATTTTCCACTAAAGCTTTAGAAATTCCTCCATGGTATTGGTAACTTTGGACCTGATTATCACTCCACGAGATGGAGGTTGAGACGTGAGATATTGACAGTGACCATAGAGGATACAATCAAAAATTCAGTCGACTGCACAGACAATCCACCTTTGCGTTTAAAAATTAATGCTGCTTGAAAATACTGGCAATTCGATATATGAAATTGATTTTCATTTACGAATGCAGCCCTAAAGCAGTTTTTGCTGTCTTTTAATACACTTTGCATTGATATAATTTCAACTGCGGAATCTGATACTGAGAATTTTGTTTCCCGAAGAATTTCATTTATCTTCTTCATTCGTTATTATTGTGTGAATGGATTTCCATTTTTTTCACTGTTTTGTGTTCTTTTGTTACTTTGTAAATTTTTTTATAAAAAAGAAAAATTCTTTATTATTATTTTTAATATTATTTTTTTATTATTTTAATATTTTTAGCTTCCTTATAGTAACAATTTGTTTTATTTTTAAAAAAATCGTTTTCGGATGCTTTCGCCTTCCTTTCTCAATTTCTAATTTAATATTAATCTTAAATTAAAAATTGAGAAAGGAAGGCGAAAGCATCCGAAATCGATTTTTTTTAAAATAAAACAAATTGTTACTATAAGGAAGCTAAAAATATTAAAATAATAAAAAAATAATATTAAAAATAATAATAAAGAATTTTTCTTTTTTATAAAAAATTATAAAAAATTCTTCATTCGGTCTTTCCGAGCTGGGATGAAAACTCCTATGTAAACATAAGAAACAGTTCTCGGCACGAGAGAAAACCATTTATTATTTGAGTTTTTACTGAGCTTTCCGCATTGTACATACAAGTTAGCTTAATAAAATGACTGTCATTCTTCCGAAATTAATGAAATACAATTTCTCATGAAACAAAATTTAAAAATGTCTATAAAGTCTTGAGAATTCTTGAGGCAGTAATTTTCCATCGCAATCTCTACTAGTGGTCTAGCCTTTGAACATTAAACGCCTGTTAAAAGCGACAAAAAGAAAAAGCAACCATTAATACCAAACGAATTCGAATGGTTGTGTTGTTATTTTGGCTGTAAAGATTTTTTAATTTCTTATGTCCATCTTCCTCATGCTCTGCACAATCGATTATGAACTCTTGCTCAAGATAAATTGTGAAGGAATATCTTTTTTAATGCATACTAATGAAGGAAACGAGTTTTCTTAGTTGAACTGGTAGTAAATGGGGTAGCAACTAAGGTGGTTTGGCTATAATCCTGAATGGAAGATTACTCAACTTAATAACCGCCGTAAACTATTCTTGGAAGATTTAGTGGAAGATTAAGCAATACCAAACATTTCAAGGCATAGTATTAAAATTAGTTCCATCCTTATTGGTTGTATTTCAAAACTAATTTCAGAATTCCATTTCCATCGCTCATGAATTTCATTAAAATCAGGTAAGACATAACCAATATGCCCATATTTTAGAACTTTTCAAAATATTATTTTAGACATTTAAAAATCAATTTAAAATTCCATTCCCATCGTGCATCGGTTAAAAAATAATCAAGTTCAGTCGATAATGGTCATATTCAAAAATTGTATCCAATTTCAACCATTCATGTTCGAATGAATTGACAACTGTCTAATGGCCGTATTGTCATCTTAGCATGTCGAATTTGATTAAAACCGGCAATATTCTAGAACTGTATTCCACCTTTTACTACATCCAAATATTGTATCTTTTATGTCACTATACCGAATCGTTTTACAAAACAACAACAAGGCTCGATAGAGCATCTCGCTAGTGCAGGTAAAAAAACGAATTCTAAGCTTCTAAACGCTTTTATACTTCCTCCAAATTAAATCAATTTATTGTTGACGAACATAATAAATTCATCGAGCCCTGTCATGAATAATGAATTAATTTAAAATATTTTCCAACTCATTTATTTTATTACTATAAACAGCGAGCGTAAAATTTAACTAATAAAAAATATTTAATTATTGTTTAATAACAAAAAAGTTTTTTGCGAAAAAACTGTTCATTGAAAAATTTATTATCAAACTGTGTTGTTCAACGAGAATGAGAGATAGTAAAATAAAATAAAAATCTAAATTTGTTCGTGCATCTATTATATATACTGCCACCACCACCCCCTCTATAAAATTTAATATTTACCTTAAAACCACCGTACCATCTGGATGCCGTTCTACATCGTCGAACGCATAAATATATGGATCGGCGGACGAGGTGGAATTACGTCCCGACGATAAACTACTATGTGATGGTGCATCCGCTGATTTGCGACGATAATCCAGTGGGGTGTCATCGCACGTCAACGAAACACGTGGACTTGATCGCGGTTGAAGTGATAAGCGTGCCGATGAAAATCCGGTTGGTGTGTAAACGTCCCCTACAAATATAAAAATGAAAAAAAAAAAAAAAATTTATAAAAATCACTTATGGTTAATTACGAAAAATTTCACTTAGGTGATGGTCACACAAATTAAATTGTTAATAATTTTGGAAAAATTATTTTTGATTGACATTGATATGGGTTAGAATTTCCTAAATCTGTTCAAGTCATATTTATTTATCAGTAAAACATTTATTGAACGACTCATCTTAGGGGCAACATTTTTTTGATAATTTCATTATCCTTGTGTTAACCATAATTAATCAACATTTTTGTTCGCCACTCTCACGCGCTTCTATACACTTTGATAAATGATCTTCCACATCAAGATCTCAAATATATTAATTTCCTCGCGTATATTTTATAATACTATTTGAGTATAAAAAATTAACTTTGCCATGTTACCAGTCAGCTGGAAAATTTATAACACAATTTTTCATTGTGCTTTCATTCCAACAGACAAAAGCATCAAAATATGTATAATGTATACGATTTGAAACAATACAAATCTGTTTTTTTTACTTTGTACATTGTAGTACAATTACTCAACAATATAGCAAACGAACTCGAAACGGAAAATGTATAATAATTTAAAAGATGAAAATGAAATGGAAAATTAAAAATATTTGTTAGCTAAATTAAATGGATTCGTCCGTTATTTGGATTTTGTTTATTGGGTTGGTGGAAAAGTAATGCACGCTCGCTGCTTATAAACTCGTCAGTCATAAAACTAAATCGTTAATACTCTTCAATTATAGTTGGACAGTTTACTTATATGAGTGGGGTTAAATTGTATAACCCAAATAGACTTCCGATAATGCAACTTAAATTTTTATTTTCGAATATGTTAATTCAAATGTAAATTAGGAAAAATGTAAAATGTAAAGGAAGGTCTTATTGATAACCCTTTAGAGAATCTAGACTGATAATCCATCACTAGGTGTTCGCACAAAAATTCAGATATCTCAAGCTGACATTTAACAGCTTCATAGGTCGCTCTAATTTCAAGTATCGATTTGGTCAATCATTTAACAGAATGTATGCTGGTCAAATAAAAGACGCCGTATACCAAAAGTACTTAGGCTTTACTCCAGAACACGAAATCTGGATAAATATCCGATCTAAAACATGGCGACAACCTGTGTGGACGTGTGCAGAATGTGCTCCGTAAAAATTGTGTTTAAAAAAGATATATATTAAAATTGTAAGGGATATTGTAAACAATACAACATTTTCATTCTGAAAATTTGTGGAAAATTTATAAACAATGACAAAACAATGTCCCAAGTGCCAAATGTTAACTTTAGCATTAAACACAATGAACAAGAAAAACTTAAAAACAAGTTAGAAAATCTAAAGGGCTGAAACTCGATGAGGTGGTCAAAATTTCGATCTTGAACTCCAAATCAACTCTTAAATAATTCCCCAACCGAACAACTTGCTTAACCCCATTGCAGGCTAACTAAATCCTAACTCAACTTCAACTCAACTTTGCTCGAACCAAATCTCAACCTTCTGCTCAACTCAGACTATCATACCAACATACCATCAAACCATCAGCATCATATATTGTCATATCATCATACCACCATACAATCATACCATCATACCATGATCATCGTCATACCTGCTGGTAGTATTACCATTACCTGATCATCACACAATTCTTAAATACAAACCAGCATACCATTATACCATCATAACATCATATCTTCATACCATCATACCGTCAATATACCATCAAACCATCACCATCATATATTGTCATATCATCATACCACCATACAATCGTACCATCACACCATGATCATCGTCATACCTGATGGTGGTATTACCATTACCATCACCATAACACAATTTTTATATATAAACCAGCATACCATTATACCATCATACCATCATAACATCATAGCTTCATACCATCATACTGTCAATATATCATCAAGCCATCACCATCATATATTGTCATATCATCATACCACCATACCATCATACCATGATCATCGTCATACCTGACTGTGGTATTACCATTACCATCACCATCACACAATTGTAATATACAAACCAGCATACCATTATAACATCATAACATCATACCTTCATACCGTCAAACCGTCATCAAAAATCGACTTAATTTTTGAAGTTTTAGAAATTCATCTGTAGTAAGTTAGACCTGATTGTCATCTCTCAAGAAGGAAATGAATGTTTCAGATATTTATAGTGACCTTTCATAAGTCTTAAACCATATTTGTGTAAAGTTTGGTTCAAATCATTCAATGCGTGTGCTATTTGTTTCAATATCACATACATATACTGTACATTTAAAAAAACACTCACTTTTAAATACAGTGAAACCTCATTTCAACGGGCACTCAATTTAGCGGAATCCTCACCTCAACGGACAAACTTTTAGGTTCCATGCGTACTGATTATGATTATATGATAATCGGATAAGAAATAGCTAAGTTCCATCTTACTTGGGCATATTCCAAAACTCTATCCAAAAATCACTTTATAACCCCATTTCCATGCCAGATGCCAATTTAACTGCGTTAAGAAACAGCCAAGTTATGTCCTAATTGGCCATATTCCAGAACTTTATCCAAAAGTCATTTTAGAATCCCATTTTCATCGCACATGTCAAATTTCTTAATAATCGGTTAAGGAATAGCCTAGTTCCATCCTACTTGGCCATATTCCAGAACTTTGTCTAAAAATCATTTGAGAATCCAATTTCCATTGGAAATGCTGGATTTCATCAAAATCGGATAAGATATAGAATCACAATAAAAATTTTTTAATAAAAAAATCACAAATCCTCAGTTTAATGGACACTGTCCTCGTTTCAAATTTCAAATCCTCTATTTCCTCGTTCAATAAATACCTCTTTCGGCCAGGAAACGATGCCAATACAAAATCCTTCAGTCTCAGAGAACCAAGTACGGCCCAACTTATTTTCATCTTAGCTACCTTCTTCACCGCTGAATTGTTTACCGAACGATACCTCTTTAAATGTTCCAAACACAACCAATTTCAACTAAGGAGCAATTCCTAAAAGAAATTATGGAAACTATACAACTGCGTGAAATCCATATTTATTAACATACCAAACTTCTGTAGCTCCAACAAATATTTTATACAATCCACCAAAGGAGCACTACGAAAGTATGTTTAATCCAACATCCATACCGCCTAATCATTATCAACAAAATCATTCAAGTCAATTTCCACCATAGACACAAAATTATAACTATTATCAAAATGTTCTGGAAAACCAACGGAGAACGTAAATGAATTCTCAGGATATACATGAAACAGAACTGTTGGGGTCAATTTTTTTATTATTAAATGGCACTGAAATAGCATGATGGAAGGAATTCACTCTAGCCTTGCAGTGGGCATACTCAGACTCGGATGCATATGAAAAATTAATGGATTCAATAAGAAATCGAAAGCAAAAAAAGAGGCCAAAAGCCTGAAAATTTGTTTAATCGAAAGAGAAAAACTTCGATTTTTGTATAATAATTTATGGCCCTCATATTTAAGAGGACTTGGAGTTAAAACACTCCAAAATATTCAATAAATTGAAGAGTTAACATTATTGTGTAGAAGCATAGAAAGAATGGAAAACCTATGCAGAGAAAATGCAGCATTTAGGGGTACAAGACAATTTCAACAACTAAATGAAATTGAAAATCGCAGTACCGCAAATCATACACAACAACATGCGCAACAAAATTTTAAAGTGAAATCCAACAATATCAAATTTGAATCTAAGGAAAATTCAAATCCGAAAAATAAGCACTTTCAACAGGCTTCAATGCCAAACGAAAAAATATTTTTAAATAACTCATCTACTGTTCCAACTGGAAGCAACAATTTAATGCGAGCAGCCTTTAATTGTGTAAATTGTTTTGATAATGGCCATCGACCGGATGAATGCCCAAAATCAAGACGTATAGCTTATATGTGCTACCGGTGTGGAAGAGAAAACACAATTTACCACGAGAATTACCAAAATTGTAACTGCAAATGACCAAGCAATGGAATGGAAAGCTGTGAGGTAGCCGATATTACAATTCAGTTTAAAAACAGACAGAGAAATTTAACTGTATATGTTTTGCCACAAATCAAACAACACTTCATACTTGGAATGGATTTTTGGCAATCATTTGATTTGCATCCAACGCAATTTTATTAACGCGAAAACGGATTAACATTCTTGACTTTACCTCAACAGAAACTGTTAGATGAAGTTACTCGAACATTCGGTATCACCACTTCTGCTAATTTCGGTTGTATATGTGTTGATATCAACACAGGAGATAATAAGCCTGTAATGCAGAGATGTTATCCAATATCACCACATGTTTTAGAAGCTGCAGACGTAGAATTGAAGCGGATGCTGAAATTAGGTGTAATCAAGCCATGTCCAGCCAAGTCGAATGGTATAAGATTCGCATATGTCTCGATGCCAGAAAATTAAAGTCAGTAACATTTGAGAAACATATTTATTATTTGAAAATTGTGGCGGAAAAATTTCGAAATGCAAATTTAACCATTATAATGAAACAAAATCAAAGTTTTTTGTTCCAGAATTAAATTATCTGGGATTTATAGTGAACAAAAATTGAATTCATATAGCACCAGACAAACTTGATGCAATCATTAATTATCCTCCCCACGGACAGTGAAACAAATTAGAACATTTTTGGGAGTAACTGGATGGAATTGACGATTCATTGCGGATTATTCTATTGTAGTAGCTCCAATTACAGATTTGCTTAAAGACTAATCGTCCAAAATCGAGTGGACACCATCATTAAAACGGTTATTATGCCAGAGTGATTCTGTATGAAATGTCGAAAGATGAATATAGTACCAGATGCATTATCGCGACGATGCAAACAAATGATTGCAAAAACTGGGATAAATATATCACAGAAATAGGGATTGCTATAAGGTCTGCTTTGCATGAAGCTACACAATGCACTCCTTACTTTCTCAACTTTGGAATGGAAATAATTGTAGATGGGAACGAATATCAGAAACTTCAATATTTTCCTCCACCCAATTTAAACAAAGAAAGAAATAATTTGGGCCATCTTACTGATACGTATAGCAGGATATTGATGCAGCCGTATTAATATTTTAAGTGTGTTAGTTGGATAGCAACTAAATTATTAATAATAATATTAAAATTGATAATTATTGTTAAATATTAGTTTTTCTTTAAACCTTAAGTGAATTTTAGTGTTAATTTTTATAAATTAATTATTAAAGTTTTATGGTATAAATCTTTAAGTCACAAAAAAAAAAAAAAAAACAACAACAAATAGTGTCTTGTAAATGTGTAAAATTTGCATGAGAAAAACAAAAATAATAATTTAAGTGGGTTTGAGGACCTTTAATTTTCAGCTCGTGGACAAGCAACATGGAGCTCTTTGTCACATTGTCTGGTGAGTTTTTTTATTATTAACATATTATTATTTTTATAAGCCCTAAATTGAATTATTTTCATTTTCTTCTTCAAGATTCAAAAAAATAGTTTTAATCAAAATTTGATTAAGTTTAATTTGATTACTTATGTTCTATATTGAGAATTTTTATTTAAATATATTGTGACTGATTGGTTTGAAATGAACTAAGTTTCGTTTTCCTTTTTGGTGATGATGTTGTCTGAGTGTGAGTCATTAGCAGAAATTTCATGATTTCTTATAAGCACGTATGGTTTGTCTTCCATCAAACTAATTGACAAAAAAAAAGACCCAAGCCGTTGAGATTACCCGAAAAAAAAACGTGCAGTTAATTAAGATGGATGGTTACAATATGATAAAAAGCTCGATCATATCCAAGATCAACTAAAAGATCAAATTAAAAGCCTTAGGTCAGAAATTAAAACCTTAAATTCGGAAACTGTACCCTGAAAAAATATTTAGAAAATATTTTAGCATTAATAACATTAAACAAGAAAAACTTAAAAACAAGTTAGAAAATATAAAGGGCTGAAACCTCATGAGGTGGTCAGAACTTCGATCTTAATTAATTCAACTCCCAAACCAATCCCGAAATGAATCTCAGTATACAAATCAATTCTAAACGCAATCACCAAATAAACCACCAACCAAACCGTAAAATCAATCATCAAATCACCACAAATCAACTTTTAAATAATTCCCCAACCGAACAAGTCGCTTAACCCCAGTGCAGGCTAACTAATTCCAATCAGCTCAAACCAATTCTCAACCCTCTGCTCAACTCATACCATCATACCAATATACCATCAAACCATCATCATTATACCATCATAGCACCATACAATCATACCATCATACCATGATTTTCATCATACCACCATCACCATCACACGATGAAGTTTTAGAAAATCATCTGTAGTAACTTTAGACCTGAGTATCATTTCTCCAGAAGGAGATGAATGTTTCAGATATTAACAGTGAACTTTCATAGGTCTTAAACAATATTTGTGTAAAGTTTAGATCAAATCGTTCAATGCGTGCGCATTTGTTTAAATATCACACACATATATATAAACATTCACTTTTAAATACAGTGAAACCTCATTTAAATGGACACTCAATTTAGCGGAATCCTAACTTCAACGGACAAACTTTAAAGTCCCATGCAACTGAAGTTTTTCAATGAAAGCCTCCCTTAGATAAACCGACACTTTAATAGAGCCGACACGGATAGATATTTCTGCGATGATACAGGTTTTACGAGTACACTTCAAATTGAGACTTTTACACTTCAATTTGTTCATTTTGTACATTTTACATTTCAAATTGATCCTTTAGCAAATTATATGTATGGCCAATTAGGGTGGAACTTGGCTATTTCTTAGCCGGTTTTAGTGAAATTTGACATAGATGATTGAAATGGGATTCTTAAATAATTTTTAGATGAAGTTATGGAATACGACAACAACTTTATCTGAAACACAGATTAGAACCCCATTTCCCTCGCACATGTAAAATTTCATCATAATCGTATAAGAAATAGCCAAGTTTCATCTTGCTTGGGCATATTCCAAAACTATATCCAAAAATCACTTTAGAATCTCATTCCCATGCCAGATGCCAATTTCACTCCGTTAAGAAACAGCCAAGTTCTTTTCTAACTGGCCATATTTCAGAACTTCATCTAAAAATCATTTTAGAATCAATTTCCAACGCATATGTTAAATTTCATCATAATCGGTTGAGAAATAGGCAAATTCCATAATACTTGGCCATATTCTAGAACTTTATCCAAAAAATCATTTTATAATCCCATTTCCATCACTAATATCAAATTTCATCATAATGGGTTAAGAAATAGTCAAATTACGTCATCATTAGCCATATTCCAGAAATTTATCCAAAAATCATTTTAGAATCCCATTTCCAACGCACATGTTAAATTTCACCATTATCAAGTAAGGAATAGCCATGTTCCATCCTACTTAGCCAAATTCCAGAACGTCGTCTAAAAATCATTTGAGAAACCCATTTGTTTGGAAATACTGGATTCCATCAAAACCGGACCAGAAATAGAATCCCAATAAAATTTGTATAATAAAAAAGTCACAAATCCTCAGTTTAACGGACACCTCACTACAGCGGACAATGTTTTTGGTCCGTTTGATTGTAGTGAGGTTCCCCTGTATATAGATGACTCAACTGCTCACTAAACCCTAATCCAACCCCAACTAAACCGCAACTCAACCCTAATTAAACTCGCATAAGGAACCCAACTTAACCATCAACTAAATCGCATACTTTACGCCGATGTCAGTCCTCAAACCACACATATAAAAAATTGGTCAGCAACTCACAATATCCTATCCAATCCCAACTCAACTTCAACTGAACTTCATTTCAACCCGCAAATTAAACGCTAACGTAACCATCAAATCAACCCCAAATTTAATGCCCAATTCAATAATCAAACCAGCATATATAAAAAATTCGTAAATATTTGTGAATAACCAGGTGTTTTGGTTCAATTCGTATAGAAGGTACCTCACACTCTTGACGTACAGTTTCCAAAAGCTTTTCAAATCTCCGCCTTGATCATAGTAACAGATTGGCCAAAAAATATCCCAAATCGGACAAGCCGTTCTCGAGATACCATGGGTACAGACGTCCATACATCCAGACATCCAGACATTCAGACATCCAGAGGACCAGACAGACGAACGAATATTGTTTTCTTTTTTGCTTCTTAAGACTCAGGGGCTTTTAAAACGTCGAGAAAAATGGTTTTGAACCAACCAACATTTTTCGTCATTTTTGACAGGATTTCAATACTTTGGTCTTTTTAGACCGAAGTAATATCAGGTATACCAGGTGTGTAAATATGAAACCGGAAATTTTTAGTAAAAAGTACACGTGCATCTTATGATAATGGTTAAGAGTATTTTATTCGAAGTATTGCACGCCAAAACAACTGTTCCTCTTTTAAGGCAAACCAATTATCGAGACATTTTCGCACATTTTCGTAGGAAGAAAAATGCTGATCAGCAAGCTCGTGCCGCATCGATGCAAATAAATGATAATCGGATGGAGCCAAATCTGGCGAGTAAGCCGCATGTGAAAGTATTTTCCAATTAAGCGCTTCCAACGTTTCCTTGAACGGTTTTGCTTTGTGTGATGATTCATTATCAAGCAAAATCACTTTGTGTTGCCTTTTATCATATGCACCAGGTTTTAGCAGCTCAAGATAAATCACACTATTCTGATCCCACCAAATACAGAGCATTGTCTTCCGTCCAAAGTGATTTGGAATTGCAGTCGTAGTCGATGGTTATCCTAGATCAACCCAAGACTTTTTGCGCGTTGGATTGTCAGAATAGATCCGTTTTTCATCGCCAGTCACAATTCGATGAAGAAATGACTTTCTTCTGTATCTGGCGAAAAACATTTCGCAAGTGGTTTTTCGATTTTCCTGTTGTCTTTTATTCAGTTTATGCGGAACCCATTTTCCTAGCTTTTGGATCTTTCCCATGGCTTTTAAACGTATGGAGACGGCTTCTCGTAACACATTCAATTTATCCGCGAGTTGATTTTACGTTTGAGCATCATCCTCATCTAACAATACTTGCAATTCACTGTGTTCAAACTTTTTTGGTGGTCTGCCACGTCCTTCGTTTCTCACGTCAAAATCACCACTCTTGATATTAAACCACTCATAGTATTGTGAATCACCAAGAGAATGCTCACCGTAAGTTTCGACAAGCATTCGATATGATTATCCAGCAGTTTTCTTCAAATGATAACAAAAAATCAATGACGTACGCAAATCGTAAAATGTAGGCAAAAAATTTTACATTTTCAACACGTCAAAAACATGCGTTATTGTATGAAACTTGTATGGTTATGAACTGGATATTGTTGACAGATGCGATGACGCGGTTTGCCGAAAGGTACATTGACAGGTGGCGCCATTTATTAGTAAATTCCTGTTTCATATATATACCTGGTACAAAGGGAAACTAAACGAAAATTTAAAGGAAATTAGCTTAAAAATGAATTCAAAAGTTAAAGGTGGACTGTCAAATGGAAACATCCGAAAAAATAGTTTCTAATTTGAAAAAATAGAAATGGGCTACCTGACTCTTTTATTATAGTATCTGTCCGTGATCATAACCTGAAAAAAGAATTTGTGTCCAATTGCCGTAAAATTCAGAATCTTGATGTAAGCATTTTAGAATTAGAACAAGTGGAGAAAAGGCCGATTGATGTAAATCACTAATTAACTAAAACATCACAATTCTTTTACTCAAAAGCAAAAGAAAAGTAAAGATCAGGACTACTGAAACATGTTTTGATTAACAGTAATGGTAGCATTCTAACTAATAGGACCGATAATGGTCACAACTCAAATTCGTTTTCTTAATCAACTGAATTATAAAAATGATTCATCTAGTAAATCCTCGACAGAAATTATCATTACTCCAAATACAATAGTTAAGTATCATCATTTGTACAACAAGATATCAACATCGAGAAATTCCCCTGAATCCTAGCTAAATTCAATAGATGAAACGAAAGTAGAGCTAATATAATTGGTTATTCCACTATTGCAGGCAGTCGCCCAACTAAATCTGGAGGAGGTATTTATTTCTTTATTAATAATCACCTAAAACACTATGATGTCATCGAACAATTTAATGACGACATATTTAGTTACGTATGTATAAACATTTAATTGAAAACATCTGAATCCATGAACAAAATCGAACACAGATTTTAGCAACTTTATAGGCTTTTTCCTATCAAAGCTAAATAAATATTCGGATAAGAAAAATATACTCGATCGAGACTTCAATATTGGCTTAAGAATTCACTAGAACATATATCAATATATTCCATCAAACTACATTCTTTCTGTATAGCGATAACATAGTTACAAGACCCACTTCTTGATCTCCACTGGACCACGTTACCGGAAACGATAGCTCACTGGATGCGGTTAAACATCACTTTGAAAGCGATTTGTCAAATCACAATCCAATACTCAAACGCACTAAAACTATTGTCAGCCCGGTTTCACAAAAAAATGTCCAATCTCTAATTAAATAATATTTCCTCCCTTTCATCTTTTATTAAATTGCATTTTGTTTCATAATACAAATTCAATGCAAGTTGGTTATATTTTTTTTCTACATAGAAATATTTAGCATTCAGCTAAATATTTAGCTGGACGAAATTGGCCATTGTATTATAAAATAAATCGCACTTTCATAAAACAAAAAAGAGATGAAATTTTATTTAACCAGAGATTACCTCTATTTTTGTGAAATCGGGCATTAGATATATTTGCCGCTGCAAGCATTACAAATAATTGAAAAAGAATATAAGCATCGGAGAAATAAATTTAGTGTGTTGCGTAAAACAAAAAAACAAAATTATTTTAAGATATGGAAAGGCATAAATTGTGTATTAAAAGATGGTATGATAGGATCAGGATATTCATCTTCTAATTAGCTTCAGTTACCAACCAAAAAGATGTGGCCACCGAACTAAATAAATTATTAATCTTCTCAATTGAAAATAATCTAGCAAACCACTTTACATCGAAGATAGCTCTACAAATGTTATTCAATGTCCCATATATCTATGTCCCACTAACAAAGACGAAATCTTGCAAGTAATCACACAGTTAAAGAATACAACGTCAGTTGGAGTTGATGGAATAAGTACGCGGCTGTTGAAAATATATTCAAGGAATTAGCAGGCTGTATAGTTCAAATTTCAACATTTGTGGGAGGAGTTTTCCCTGACCAATTTATATGCACGAAAATTATACCAATATATATGGATTACACTGGATATATCTCACTGGACGTCAATCAAGAAATGAATTGCCATTTTCCAAAATAAGCGCTCACACTGGATATATGTCACTGGATGTCAATCAAGAAATGAAATAAACATTTTCCAAAATAATCGCTTACACTTATTATCAGTCAAAAAATGAAATTATATCTCACTGGATATCAATAAAAATTAGGCATACCACAGATTTTTCCTTTTATTTCAATTGCAACGGGTTTTTGCAACAGTATTTTGAATAAAATGGCATTGGAAAATTCTACTAAATAGCACAAAATCTAACGTCAAAATTTCCAAAATTAGTTCACATATGATAAAATAGATGGCACTGATTAGCAATGATACATTATTTGGTAATCCAAAGAAACACACCAAATGGACCAAATTTTAGTACTAAATGTTTCTACCCTTAGCAAAGACTCAACCCTTTTTGCATAGTTTCCAATTATTTGCGCTGTATACAATTTGGCGCCACCATCATTTAGTTGACGTCGAAAGCCCAAAGTAGTTCTAATTGTAGAAACTCAACATTTCAAATATCTATGTGTTAATTTTGACAAAAAAAGTGAACTTCAAGGAACGTGCCGATGCTGTTGGAAGAAAATTTTGGGAATTGAGATTTGGCGCTCATTAAATATAACGAAAATCAACGAACTGCAAAATTATCTAGAATAAGGCTATACAAAATTTATATGGGTTAGATTAACGTTCACGAACCACATGGATCCACGAATTGCGTAACCTTCTTCCTTTCGAATTGGTCTACAAGCAAAACGTTGTGCACAGTTAAACACAATAAATTAAACTGGATTTGTTTTTTATTTGTCCGATTTTTTATTAGTACATACATGTTAGCGCAAAAGTGAGTGAATTTGACTTGTTTATAGAATCCACTATAAACTCTCGATTTAATTAGTGATAATTATATTAATATCCTTACAATACAATTTATCATTTTTAATGATGTATAGTGATGTTTATGGTAGCGGATAAAGTAAACCGTAATAAATGTAAGTAGTTAAAGCTGTAAATCTGTCTACAGACTTCCGTCGCTATACAGATGTTGGATCTGATTTATATTACATCATACACAAGGAGTTCATTCAATAAGGCATCTATTTGAACGGTGGTTTGGCGTCTATTGGATGGGGGGACCAAAGTTGAGTAGATTAATCTACCAGCTCCGTAACCTTCCAGTAGGGTGCGCATCACGTGAGCTGTTCTGGTCTTGTCAATTGTACAATTGTGTAAGGGGTAACCTGTTCACAATTCGCAAGTGTACGTGCTGCCTCCTCGTGGCAACCACTGGTAACTGAGGCCATTTGGCACATTTTTGGCCATTTGGCATAGGCTAAAGTACGGCGCTAAAGGAGAAAACTTTGACAAAAACCCTAATCTAAGGTGTAACAGCATATGCCGATGGGTGAATGGTTGATAAGTTAATCAGTCCAAAATATTCGGGCTCTGGATACCAGGCACACTCCAGTTTTATTTAGCCTTCCTGTAGTAAAGCTGGGTGACCTACAGGTGATTTGCAATTCTCAGCAACTCGTAAGAGTAAAATCAAACAGAATACGGGGCAGGAGTAGGAATATACGGGAGTGGGACAACCCTCTCGAAGTCCTTGGGCTCCAATGCTACCATCTTTCTAGCGGAACTACATGCTGTAGTAAACATCTAGGAGGGAGAGCAATAAGCCCAGATAGTAAGTATCAAGTACCGGGAGGCAGTATCAGGTTCATTAAGAACATAAATATTGACTGGACGGATAATAAAGCAGGGTCCAGCACAATAGATCTTTTAGGTCGCAGTGCGCCCTCCAATAATAATAATAATAATCTATTTGAATGTGTCTTACTATTTATCTAGCATGGAATAAGAATATGTAACTCATAGATGCGCCACTAGATCTTCAAATTGCTTGACCTGCCATACCATAAGAACAGAATTTATAAGAAAATCTACCTGACATAATTTAGAAGTCTGATAATATCTTTAAATTTAAGAAAATGTTAAAAGCACATTTGAAGTCAAGTAAAGTTATAAACGATACCTTTATCTTTGATAATTCCAAATTTTATTTTATTTTATTTACTGAAGGGGAACCGATTTGCTTTAAGAGGACATAAAATCGATTAGCCGGTCGTAACTAGGGGTTGCGTCCCGGGATGTCCAGGCATATAATTCTCGGGAATTTAAGAAATTGAAAGTATTCCCGTTCCCCAGGAATGTTGTGTAGAATTCTCAGGAATACAAAATCCAATTTCAAGACTCCTCTATATCGTTTATTAACTTGAAGGGTGCAACGCAATAATAAATAAAGACACTTTTTAAAGAGTAGAGTGTAAAGAACTGAATATTATGTTAGATAGCCACATCCGCTGGAGCACATTGTAGAGTTAGCTGGAACGGTTCTTTCGTAAAAACAGTACTTAGGGAACTGAAAATATATGATATGAATATTGAGCAATGTACCCCAGCTGAAAAATGTTCTTAAAACGTTGATATTACCTCCAAAAGCGTTAAGCAACCAATAGATGGATATTAGGGGTGTTCCTAATTTTAACGTTGTTTTTCCCTTTTGATATGTAATGTCTTCTGAGTCTCAGAGGGCCTAAATTCTAAAAACAGGTAATAACTACTTAAAACTCAGAAGGTAACTTTGAACCTACAATTTGGTCCAATGAAATAAATTTTACTATCACTCCGAAGATGTCTTGCCATAATAAAGCGAAATATAAAAATCGGTTTAGTTAAAAATAATAAAAAATAATTTTATTTAAATGATTAGCTCAACTTCTTCAAAGATATGCAAATAACTACTCGAATCAGGAAAATAAGGGGTGTGCGTTATTGATTTATAGTGTTTGAAAATAAGGGGCATCCTAATGAACACACCCAAAGCTGAAGCATCTTTAGCATGATTGCTTCGAAATTTAAAAGAACAGACAACTATTATTGACCGCAGGACCATTAAAAGAAAAATTTCGATCAATTCTTTGTCGCACTAAATAATATGCTGATCTGCGTAAACCTTTAAAAAAATAATTTGCAATGCGAATATTGTCAAGTTGGACAGCGCTGCTCTAGAACATTAGAGATTCCACTATAACACATTCAAGAGCATCACTTGGAACCAATGCAAGACAGCAGTAATCAGGTAAGAACTGTATATTAAATTATTATTAAATAAATTAACTCAGTTCTATCACGATAAACAAACGGATTACCAGAGATACGTGCACTCCAGTTGTTCCAGTTATACATCTGTTAACAACAAAATAGAGAGAGAGAGAGAGAGAGAGAGAGAGAGAGAAAAGGGATACTTATTTGAGTTCAACTTGTTATTTTTGGCAAACCCCGTGTATCACCAGATAGACGTGAAGCTAACGTACATCTGTCCACTGTAAGATAAAGGCAGATATACTTAATTCAAAAACTCCGTATACATATATGAGAAAGAAGAAATCAATTGAAATTTACAACAAAAATCGAAATATTGATACAAACGAAATAGACATAGAAGACTACAAAAAGCTAAACAGTGTACATGTGAACACGATGAAAGACTAGCTTTCCTGTACGTTTCAGTAAGGGATTATATTCATTTGAACACACCGAATTAAAATTCAATGTTCTTATTTTCGACTACCAAATTTTCAAACCATCCCGATTTAATCTCAAAAATCCCCTTATATGATTCTCTTGTAATAACACCAACGAAAAACTCATTTACTTCGATCTAAAAAGACCAAGGTATTGAAATACTGTCAAAAATGACCAAACATTTGGTTGGTTCAAAACCACTTTTCTGCGGACGTTTTGAAAGTCCCTGAGTCTGAATAAGCAAAAAAAAAAAATTTCCGTCCGTCTCACAATCCATAGACATTGCCTCTGTCATTTGTAGTTGTCTTCTCTTCGACTGCCTTGTGACTTTGCAAAAATCGAAGTTGACCATTGGTTGTTTCCGACATTCGACAATATTCTATTGTTCTATCTAATACAGCATCATCATGTTTCAGCTTGATCATTTTTTCTTGTAAAGTTTTGCCTTCCAATCCTGTCACTTCTGACCTTTTCACTTCGGTCTTTCTGGAATTGCTTAAAACCCTTGAAAAGCGCAGGTTTGGGGGCGACAGCCATAATTTGAATTTTAAAACATAGGAAAGATTTTAAATTAGGCCGATTTAAGTGAAGATGACCGCGGAAAACGGCCATTTTTAGAATTTAATACGCATGTCGGAAAAGATTTAAAAAAATCCGACATTTCTAAAAGTCCTGGAAAAGCGGGGGTTTAGAGACAGCAGCCATTTGCAATTTTCTTGCTTTCAGTGGTTGTCAGAAGGAGGCAGCACGTACACTTGCGAGTTGTAAACAGGTTACTCCTTACACAATTGTACCCATCACGTAGCTGCCTAATACATGACCAGAACAGTTCACGTGATGCACACCCTACTGGAAGGTTAAGGATCTGGTAGATTAATCTACTTAACTTTGGTCCCTCTCCAATAAACGCCAAACCACCTACTAGATGTAAAAAACTGGACTATCCAGATAAGTACCACCGAATGCAATTATGCGAATGCGGGCTGTTATGATGGGTAGACTGGAGGGTGATATGGGTTATGATAAGTAAACCATGATTCAATAGCATTTAGTTCAGGAAATTCTAACATCCTTAGGAAATGTTTGCTAAATATTTAAATGGTTTCATGCCATCCTAGTGTATTGCAACAAACATATCAAGAAGCTTAGGTTAACAGCGTGCTACTATTTTAAATTCTTCGTCTGTATTGTCGGTGTTTATCAAAAAATTTCATTGTTTTTAAAAATCCTCGACATTGAACTGGCCTATTAAAATATATTATAGTTTTGTTTCGACAGTATCATTTCACGCAGATTTTCTTCAATAACGTACACGAGTCGCAATCATTTCAAATTAAGGCCAAATTATTCTGAGAACCAATTAGTAATGGTTACATATCTTGGAAAATCCGATCATTTTTCGTATCAGACGGTTATCGAATTTGACTGTATTGTTAGAAAACATAAGTTGTTTATCCTATATGGCTAATGTAAGATTGATTGCTTATAACAGAGGTCACAACATAAACATTAGATGCTAAAAACTAATTTTTTGAGGTATTGGATAAAAAACATCCAAGGATTACTTATCAGACTACACTTGTGATTGTTGAGCACAACTAATATAAGGTTTTAATCAACTACTCTTCTGGTGAGACATAATAACAGTCGACATTTCTAAACCCACTTCATTGAAATAACCCCCCCAAAAAAATCCAATCATTCCGTACGAGTATCCCAAATATGTAAGATTGTAAAAGTATTCGAAAACTAAAAACGAAATAAACACAAAACCGTATTTCAAAATAATTCTATTTTGCAATTTTCATATTTTAGACTTTTTTTTTTTTTTGACTGTCAAATTTATTTACTTCCCTATAAATGTGTATATACATTTAAAAATCTCTTAAACATGTAAATTAAGATTTATATTTTTTTTTATAAACAACAACAATTTCTCATTGTAGCCATCTAACGTCCAAATAAATTTAAAATGCCAGAGAAAAATATTTCTACAAAATACGGAAAAACGACAGATATTTGTATGTATGTATATGTATTTATATATATCCAAAATATTAAGGATAAAAACACAAAAATATGTTCTATCCGCATATTATTCATATTATTCTACTGGTGCTGCCTGCGTTCAACTTTTTGTTGTTATTGCTTTTTAAAAATTCGTAAAACTAAAAAAAAAAACAACAAATGGAAACTTTCCATATACTCTATAGCTGTTTTGTACCTATGGTTGAATGTTAACTACTATGGTTTCCTGCTTTACTGTATATTTTGTTTGGTGCTGAAAAATCCCACAACATCTTCATTTCACAGATGATGTAGTCACGCAATTGTTATATAATCAAAATGTACACAAAAAAACACTAGAAACAAACATCGTAAATTTATTTTAATAAAAACAAAACAAAAGATTGTGTAGCAACGGTTTTTTTATCCGGTTATAAAAAAGTGAGGTAAAACCAAAAATATATGAACAAAATGGCGGAAAAATGTTGTACGTGGTCGATTTATTAAGTTATAAAAATAAACTTTGGTTATTTGTACGAATATGTACGTGGCATACCGCGTTGCGAACAAACGTCCTTGATATTATTAAAAATCCCCAAAGTTTCCCCTTCTTAAAATGAAAGTTCAGAATTAAAAAAAAGAAATAAAAAATGGTTTGTAATTTTTATGAAGGCCGCTAAAAGTTGTTTCAATTATACCAATTTCGTTTACCCTTAAATTGTTATCTAGTTTTCAATGTCGAACCTAGTTGTCATGTTTTACTTTGTTTTACTCATAAACGTGCTTACCCAGGGAATAACACGATATTGAGATCAATGCACTACAGAACTCTACAGATTGACCGCAAGCGTTTCATCTGGTTGCTCGATTCTGACGTATAATACTGCAACACAACTTTTTCAGCATAGCTCTCATCTCTTGAAAATAGGTCTTTGTGTAAGGCACCCCTCTTCTAATAACCATTAGAATTAAAAGCAATCTTTCTGACAGCCTGAAACGCAAATATATTTTGTAGTATATTAGCTAAATCTCTTGGGGCCGAAAACTTAGAAGATTATAAAAAACAAGCCATAGTCCATTGAACTTTTACTCTTCCCACTATAACGAAGTTATAATGGGTAAATATTCTAATTGCGAAAAAATGAGTTCCAGATTTTCACAAATGTTTACCAGGACTCCTCAATTTTGCCTATGACTTCTGTCCTTCAGTTCTTCCATCCTTCCAGTCATATATTTTAATTTAACTAATTGAGTGGGCGAGTGTGCTGGTGTGTGAGTGGCAGATATGTGTTGACGAGACGAAAGATGTGTCAGCAACATAAAATATTCAAGAAAGTTTTAGAATTTTTTAGAAAATTTCGGAATATTCCAAAATTTTCTAGAATGTTCTAGAATTTTCTGGGAAATTCGGAATATTCCGAAATGTTTTAGAATTTCCAAGGATTTGGAAATTTCTAGTTAGTTCAGAATTTCCTATAATATTCTGGAATGTTTCAAAATTTACTAGAATGTTTCAGGATGTTTTATAATTTTCTAGAAAATTTCAGATGGTTTTAGAATGTTCTAAAAGTTTTCAGAATATTCTCAAGAAAGTTTCAAAATATTTCAAAATTTTCTAAAAAGTTTTAGGTACATTGGAATATTCCAGGATTTTTTAGAATGTTTCGAATTGTTCCAGAATTTTCAAGAATATTCTTAAATTTTCCAGAATGTTCCAAAACAAATTTCTAGAAAATTCCAGGTATTAAAAAAAATTCACTAGAATGTTTCAGAATGTTCCAGAATTTTTTTAGAATTTTCCGGAGATTTCAAAATTTGCTAGCATGTTCCAGGACATTCCAGAATTTTGCAGGATTCAGAAAATTTTAAAAGGTTACAGAATTTTCTATAAAGTTTCAGAATATTCCAGAATTTCTAGAAAATTGCATGAATACTAAATGTTCCTGGATTATTTACAATGTTTTGCAATGTTTCAGAATTTCCTAGAATTTTCTAGAAAATTCGAAATGTTTCGAAATTTTTTAGAATTTTTAAAGATTTGGAAATTTCTAGTTAATTCAGAATTTTCTTTAATGTTCTGGAATATTCCATAATTTACTAGAACGTTCCAGAATATTTATAATTTTCTAAAAAAAATTCAGAAGGCTTTAGAATCTTCCAAAAGTTTCCACAATTTTTTTTAGAAAGTTTCAAAATATTTCAAAATTGTCTAGAAAGTTTCATGTGTATTGGAATATTACAGGATTTTTTAGAATGTTTTGGATTGTTCCACAATTTTCAGGAATATTCACAAATTTCCAGAATGTTCCAAAATTTTCTACAAATTTCTAGAAAATTCCAGGTATTCAAAAATATACTAGAACGTTTCAGAATGTTCCAGAATTTTTTAGAATTTTCTGGAATTTCCAAAATTTGCTAGAATGTTCCGGTCCGGACATTCCATAATTTTGCAAGATTTTCTAGAAAATTTCTTAATGTTTCAGAAAATTCTAAAAGGTTACAGAAGATTCTATTAAGTTTCAGAATATTCCAGAATTTCTAGAAAATTGAAGGTATACTATATGTTCCAGGATTTTTTAGAATGTTTTGCAATGTTCCAGAAGTTTCTAGAATTTCCTAAAATTTTCTAGAAAATTCGAAATGTTCCGAAATTTTTTAAGAATTTTCAAGGTTTAGGAAATTTCTAGTTAGTTCAGAATTTTCTATAATGTTCTGGAATATTCCATAATATACTAGAACGTTCCAGAATATTTATAATTTTCTAAAAAAAATTCAGAAGGCTCTAGAATCTTCCAAAAGTTTCCACAAATTTTTTATAGAAGGCTTCAAAATATTTCAACATTTTCTATAAAGTTTCAGGTGTATTGGAATATTACAAGATTTTTTAGAATGTTTCGGATTGTACCAGAATTTTGAAAAATATTCTCAAATTTTCCAGAATGTTCCAAAATTTTGTACAAATTTCTAGAAAATTCCAGGTATTACAAAAATTTACTAGAACGTTTCAGAATGTTCCAGAATTTTTTAGAATTTTCTGGAATTTCCAAAATTTGCTAGAATGTTCCAGAATATTTATAATTTTCTAAAAAAAATTCAGAAGGCTCTAGAATCTTCCAAAAGTTTCCACAAATTTTTTATAGAAAGCTTCAAAATATTTCAACATTTTCTATAAAGTTTCAGGTGTATTGGAATATTACAAGATTTTTTAGAATGTTTCGGATTGTACCAGAATTTTGAAAAATATTCTCAAATTTTCCAGAATGTTCCAAAATTTTGTACAAATTTCTAGAAAATTCCAGGTATTACAAAAATTTACTAGAACGTTTCAGAATGTTCCAGAATTTTTTAGAATTTTCTGGAATTTCCAAAATTTGATAGAATGTTCCAGGACATTCCAGAATTTTGCAAGATTTTCTAGAAAATTTCTTAATGTTTCAGAAAATTCTAAAAGGTTACAGAAGTGTCTATCAAGTTTCAGAATATTCCAGAATTTCTAGAAAATTTAAGGTATTGTATGTTCCAGAATTTTTTAAAATGTTTTGCAATGTTCCAGAATTTTCTAGAATTTCCTAGAATTTTCTACAAAATTCGAAATGTTTTAGAATTTTCAAGGATTTGGAAATTTCTAGTTATAATGTTCTGGATTATTCCAAAATATACTTGAACGTTTCAAAATATTTATAATTTTCTAAAAAAAAATTCAGATGGCTTTAGAATCTTCCGAAAGTTTCCACAATTCCAGGTCTACTGGAATATTTCAGAACTCTCTCTGAATGTTTCGGAATGTTCCAGAATTTCCAAGAATATTCTCAAATTTGCTGAAATATTCCAGAATTTTCTAGAAAATTTCAAGTATTCTAGAATTTTCTAGAATTTTTCGGAATTTCCAAAATTTTCTGGAATTTTTTCAGGACATTTTAAAATTTCCAAAAATTTTCTAGAAAATTTCAGAATGTTTCAGAATATTCTAAAAGGTTCCAGAATTTTGTAGAAAGTTTCAGAATATTCCAGAATCTTCTAGAAAGATCCAGGCGTTTTCCAGAATTTTGTAGAATGTTTCGTAATGTTTCAGAATTTTAAAGAATAATCTCAACTTTTCTAAAATGTTCCAGAATTTTCTACAATTTTCTAGAAAATTCCAGGTTTTCTAAAATTTATTAGAACGTTTCGAATTTCCCGAATTTTCTAGAATTTTCCAGGACATTCCAGAATTTCCTAGGATTTTCTAACATATTTTATTTCAGAATGTTTCAGAATATTCTAAAAGGTTCCAGAATTTTGTAGAAAGTTTCAGAATATTCCAGAATTGACTAGGAAGATGCAGGTGTACTGAAGTGTTCCAGGATTTTTCAGAATGTTTCGGAATGTTTCAGAATTTTCAAGAATATTCTCAGATTTTCTACAATGTTCCACAATTTTCTAGACAATTCCAGGTGTTCTAGAATTTTCTAGAAAGTTTCAACATGTTCTAGAATTTTCCGGAATTTTAAATTTTCTAGAATATTCCAGGACGTTCCAGAATTTCCTATTTTAAAAAAATTTCAGATTGTTTCAGAATGTACAAAATTGTTCCAGAATTTTCAAGAAAGTTTCAAAATAATCCAAGATTTTCTAGAAAGTTTCCGGTATTTTCCAGAATTTTGTAGAATGTTTTGGAATGTTCCAGAATTATCAGGAATAATCTTAAATTTTCTAGAATGTTCCAGAATTGTCTACAATTTTCTAGAAAACTCCAGGTTTCCCAAATTTTACTAGAATGTTTCAGAATGTTCCCGAATTTTCTAGAATTTTCTGGAATTTCCCAAATTTTCTAGAATGTTTCAGGAAATCAGGACTTTCCAGAATTTCGTAGGATTTTCTAAAAAAATTTTAGAATGTTTCCGAATGTTCTAAAAGGTTCAAGAATTTTCTAGAAAGTTTTAAAATATTCCAGAATTGACAAGAACGTTGCAGATGTACTAAAGTGTTCCAAGATTTTGTCGAATGTTTCGGAATGTTTCAGAATTTTCAAGAATATTCTCATGTTTTCTAGAATATTTTAGAATTTTCTTGACAATTCCAGGTGTTCTAGAATTTTCTAAAAAGTTTCAGGATGGTCCACAATTTTCCGGAATTTTGAAAATTTTCTAGAATCTTCCAGAATTTCTTATTATGTATTTTCTAAAAAATTTGATAATGTTTCAGAATGTTTCAGAATGTACAAAAAGGTTCCAGAATTTTCATGAAAGTTTTAAAATATTCCAAAATTTTCTAGAAAGTTCCAGGTATTTTCCAAAATTTTGTGGAATGTTTTGGAATGTTCCAGAATTTTCAGGAATAGTCTCAAATTTTCTAGAATGTTCCAGAATTTTCTATAATTTTCTACAAAATTTCAGGTTTCCCAAATTTTACTAGAACGTTTCAGAATGTTCCACAGTTTTCTAGAATTTTCCGGAATTTTCCAAATTTTCTAGAATGTTTCAGGACGTTCCAGAATTTCCTAGGATTTTCTAAAAAATTTTAGAATGTTTCCGAATGTTCTAAAAGGTTCGAGAATTTTCTAGAAAGTTTCAGATTATTCCAGAATCGACTAGAAAGATGCAGGTGTTCCAGGATTTTGTCGAATGTTTCGGAATGTTTCAGAATTTTCAAGAATATTCTCAGGTTTTCTAGAAGGTTCCAGAATTTTCTAGACAATTCCAGGTGTTTCAGAATTTTCTAGAAAGTTTCGCATATTACAGAATTTTGAAAATTTTCTAGAATATTGCAGGACATTCCAGAATTTCCTACGATTTTCAAAAAAAAAATTTCAGAATGTTTCAGAATGTACCAAAAGGTTCCAGAATTTTCAAGAAAGTTTCAAAATATTCCAAGATTTTGTAGAATGTTCCTGGTGTTTTCCAGAATTGTGTAGCATGTTTTGGAATGTTCCAGAATTTTCAGGAATAATCTCAAATTTTCTAGAATGTTCCAGAATTTTCTACAATTTTCTAGCAAAATTGAGGTTTTTCAAAATTTACTAATCGTTTCAGAATGTTCCAGAATTTTCTAAAATTTTCCAGAATTTTCCAAATTTTCTAGAATGTTTCAGGACGTTCCAGAATTTCCTAGGATTTTCTAAAAAATTTTAGAATGTTTCCGAATGTTCTAAAAGGTTCGAGAATTTTCTAGAAAGTTTCAGATTATTCCAGAATCGACTAGAAAGATGCAGGTGCACTGAAGTGTTCCAGGATTTTGTAGATTGTTTCGGAATATTTCAAAATTTTCTAGAATATTCTCAGATTTTCTAGCATGTTCCACAATTTTCCGGAATTTCCAAAATTTGTTAGAATGTTCCAGAACGTTCCAGAATTCTCTAGGGTTTTCTAAAAAAATTTCAGAATGTTTCAGAATGTATATAAAGGTTCCAGAATTTGCAGAAAGTTTCAGAATATTCCAGAATTTTCTACAAAGTTCAGGTGGGTTATAGGATTCCAGAATTTTCTAGAAAGTTCCGGTGGGTTAAAGGATTTTGTAGAATGTTTGGGAATGTTTCAGAATTTTCAAGAAGAAAACTCAATTTTTTTAGAATGTCAAATTATCTAAAATTTCCTCGAAAATTCCAGGTTTTCTAAAATTTACTAGAACGTTTCAGAACGTTCTAGAATTTTCCGGAATTTTCCAAATTTTCTAGAATATTTCAGGACGTTCTAGAATTTCCTAATGTTTTCTAAAAAAATTTAGAATGTTTCAAAATGTTCTAAAAGCCTCAAGAATTTTCTAGAAAGTTTCAGAATTCTAGGTGTTTCAAAATTTTCTAGAAAGTTTCAGAATGCCCCAGAATTTTCTAGCATTTTCAGGATTTTCCAAAATTTTCTAGATTGTTCCAGGACGTTCCAGAATTTCTAAAGATTTTCAAGAAAATTTCAGAATATTTCAGAATGTTCTGAAATGTTTCACATCATTTTCGAGATAGTTCCAGAACTTTCAAAAAAATTTCATAATTCTAGCAAGTTTGACAATCTTTCAGAATCGTTAGTGAAGTTCATTTGAATATTCTAGAATGTTCGGAAACCGGAAATCGAATGCATCTGAATGTTTTGAAATCGATAATCGTAGATGCTATGCTCTAGAAATTTCGGTCCTTAAAGGTATAAGGCGAAGTTTGACGCACTGCGACAGTATTATTTTAGCAACAAAGAAAAATGCATTCAAGAGCATAAATAGTGAAAGTTCAAAGTGAAAATCCAAAGCGAATATTTAAGGGACAAGTTTAAAAGTAGATTCGAAAAATTATTTTTGGTTTAATTTTTTGCATTTTAACATTTCATTCAAGTAAGTAGAGAGATATTAGAAAGACACTCTTCGCCAAAATCGATGAGTCGAAGGACCTAGGAATTACAATTTGGAACTTGCAGCGTTTCATTATGATCTCATGAAAGAATATAGTCAATTTCGAAACTCAAGGCACGTATTGTATGAGTGGCAATATTTGATGTGGATGTATTCGATTAAATGGCAAAAGCGAGGACTGCCACATTCACACAACTTGATTTTTTAGACGACGGCATCAAGTTTGAATTTCCAAGTACGGGAATAGATGACGAACTCTACGCAATAATTGTGAAAAACATGGTTCATGGTCCATGTGACACATTAAATAAAGATTCGTCGTACATGCAGGACAATCATGCATTGTTAAATGAGACACAAATTGGCGAAGACAGTTGTCTTCCACAATACAGACGTAGATCACCAAAACAGGGCAGATTCACGGCAAAGATTAAAACTCGGAGAAATCGAAACCACCTATAAAATGGATAGCGTGTATATTTCACCCGGAAAATGTCAGAAAGAATAGTTGTGGAACCATCAGCAAGAACAACTTTGACTACCTTCTTCAAGCTATGCCAAGCTGACCCATTTGTCATGATTTTACTCTACCCAGAAGAATTAAATCAACGAAAATGTTGATCACCAGTGCAAGGACACGACAGGGTGTTCGAGACAGACGATAGGACGAGTCTACACGGTGCATCCAAGAAACGGTGAATGCTTCTATTTCCATTTACTGCTTCACACGATTCATGTTCTGACATGTTTTGCAGATCTAATAACTGTCGACGGCTGTATTTGTGAAATATATCGAGAAGCATGTCAGCGATTAGGCCTGTTAGCGACGACGAAATTTTTAACAAAGCTCTGATATTAGCCAAACTAGATTAGACGTGACAACAAATTAGATTTGACGTGACGAACAGTGAAATATTGGAGACGAGCAAATAAAATCGGTAAGCTAATCTGCTGCTTCATGATAAGATGAATATCATCCAACCGAACTTCCAGTTCGTGTTGAGTTATTTTGTATCGGAAAAAGGAATCGTTTAGGTGCCCTTATTTGGCTTTAGGTGCCCTCATTCTCTACATATGAAACCATAACAAACACCATCATCTCGCCATCAACCAATATTCTTTTAATTAAGCTACCCAGCACTAGGTGTCTCTAGTATTAATGAAATAATATTACATTTTTCTCTTGTCAATCAAAGTTCGAATGACTTCAATTTATCAGAAACTAATTTATTTATTGAACCCAACACAAATATTAAGAATAATTCATAAAATAACTTATTACAATATTCGCACTATTTTACCAACACTTATAACTTTTATATCGCACTAAATCACTTCTTAAATCACTCGGTTTAAACCTCACTCTATCGCGTTCAACTTACTAATCACGCAATTTGATCGCATTTGGATTTTTATAGATTCATTAATATTAGTCTAGTACAAAGTAGAACTTTGAGAATGAAAAATTTCCATTTAGTACAATTAACTAAGATACCCTAACCTAGGCGTCACCAGTAGTAAACTTTACTACTGATGACACCTAGGTGATTTTGGTATAGGCACCCAATTTCATCAATCTTAATATCTCGGTGACCGTTACTTTCTGAATGAATGATTAACATTTAGGACAACCCCTCATATTTAATCAATTCATCATTCCTATTTAGAAACGAATTGGACTATCTGCAATTACAGAACTAATTAAAATATAAGAAACTAAATATTACTAGACCCAATCTTCCTACGCAACAACCACATTATAAGAAGTATTCCTGTTAATAAAAAAAAATTGAATGAGTTTTTAAAAATAATTATTACTTAGTTAAGGTCTTATAAATATTCAGCACCGTACCACATCATAAATTATTACAAAGCGAACAACATCATTGTAATGTATTCCACGAAACTTGATTCACATTAGGCTGCTCTAATCAAAAAAATAAAAATAAAAATGTTAATATTAAATCTGGCACCAGAATAAACAGCTCATTACAGTACAGTATTTTTACGAGTATACTATATATTCCCAAATTAAATTTAATGCTTTCCCCGAAAAAAAAAAAAAAAAAAGTTTATAACACAATTTTATGCCATTAGAAAGATACAGAATTTGCATAATAATGTTAACCAGATTGAAACTGTTCAGTTTTATACATAAAATCAAAACACCCAGCCCATCATAATTTGTGGCATGGAAAAACGACAAAACATAACATTCGGTATATAAAAAACTCGAGCATAGACAACATCACAACATAACAACAAAATAAATTAATTAAATTTACAATTTAAATTTACACACCAAAAAAAAAAAAAATTAAAAATTCTGGAAAAATCAACATGTATAATGTGGTACTAAGCTCCTATATCCTTTTTTTATCCAGGACATACAAATCTATGAGATGATGTTAACAATAATGTTCTGTACCATATAAAAAAAAAATTTCAATCAACCAAAATTTAGCATGATTTTTGGCATGCAAATCAAATTCTAATCTTTCAATTTTTATACTATACTTGATGAGGAAACATAAGGACGCACCACAACAACAACAACAACAAAACTAAATGAAAAAGGATGTCACATTTTTCTGTTAATTGATTTAATTTATTTCTATTTTACATATTTTAATCAGAATGGTTTAATTAGAGAGCACGTTCGAGGCATTGATTCAATTTATTATACATAATTATGTTATATGCCTCCATGAAGTTGAGTTTTTCCAAAATTTCAGTTTGTTTTTTTTTTTGTTGAGGTCGCCCTTGTTGTGTGGTTTTGGTTGAATAAAAAATAACATTTGTCTACTCGTCCAGCAAAATGCCCCTTAGTGGGCTGAAACGTAATATCGAGGTTTTTCAACGTGTTGGAAGAAGGCAGAATTTGATTCATGAAAATTAAAAGTCAAAATTCTTAACTTTTAAATAATGCTTTTGTTGTACAAATCATCCATAGTTCATTACCCAGAACATGATGAAACCAGAGTACAGGTAACGCATATTTGAGATCAAGCTTCCAGTTTCAAAACAAACTTTAAACGAAATATACGAATTGAAAGCAACTCGATATTGCGTAAGTTGCCCAATTAGTAGGGAAAAGTAGAGTTTTGGCGGGGCATGATGAATCCAGGCGACGATATATAATTAACTAAACATTTTTAAAGCGCAGCCACAAGAAACTATTACATTTAAAAATGATGTTCTAAATAATAGGGTATCCTAAATACAAACGTTAGCTTGGTACTAAATAACTGTTGTACTAAAAGCATATATCTACAGAAGAAAGGGGGTATTTATTTATATATTAAAATAAGGTTTATTTATATTAAAATAAATAGGATTAGTAATTTTAGAACAAGTAATTTTAGTACTTAACATTTTTAGTACAAAACTAAAAATTACATTTTAAGTTCAACTAATAAATTTGGTACTTAAATAAAAGCTTTTGTTTGCGGAAAAAATATTATGAGTACTAAATAGTACAAATTTACCAATATTGGTTAATTTTAAATATATAAATCTAAATGTATAACATCTCGAGAGTTACTCTAGCCTAGCTAGCACAAAACGCCAAATGAAAGAAATATATGTACAGCAATAATATGGAACCAAAAGTCGCTTTTGCGATATATTAAAATCAAAAATTTTGGCAAAAAAAGTTAAATTTTAGTTGTCAAAATATTCAACATAAAATGACAAGAAATTAAGCGTACAAACTCATATTATTATCATTTTGGCACAACGTCATGAGTCATGACTAAAATATGAATATTTCCGAACTTTTCCTTTCTTGCCAATATTTCAATAAGCATACCCATAACTGGTCTCCACTTATATATTTTTCTTTTGATGAAAAAAATGGTTTGAGCTCGTGACATTTTTTTGTACAACTTCCAACCATGAAGAATAAACATGTTAAAAACAATTTTTGTGTACGTCTTTTGCAAAATGCACTAAAAAATGTCACAAGCTAGTAAAAGTTGCTTTTGGCAAGAGAAAAATGTGTAAGCGGAGACCGGCTCTAAGACAACTAATGATGTGTCTCTTATTTCGGATCTAATAGATCTGATCGTTCTGAGTACTAAAAATCAGTGCTTTAACTTTTTAGTACTCATTTGTTATCTAAAGGATGACTTTTAGGCTGTTGAATTTTTACCAATTAAAAGTAATGAATTAAATCAAGAAAATATATTGTATCCAGGCAAACAATTCAAGGGTGCATTTCCAGGCTCGAAAAGGACCAGATTCTAACAAAAAGCAAAGAATCTGAAATTGGTACATAGATGATTCAAAGTCATCGCAAAGAGTTTCTTCGGTAAAAGATCAACGTACAAACCGCCGTCAAACAATTTTTGGACAAAGATGCGCGAAAAAATCCATTTCACGATAACATGCCCGGCGATAACTGGGACAGGCTTTGTTTGAACCGCTATCTTCTTGGAGCAGAACTTGTTT
The DNA here is from genome assembly GCA_958295665.1 of Tipula vernalis. Classification (NCBI taxonomy): domain Eukaryota; kingdom Metazoa; phylum Arthropoda; class Insecta; order Diptera; family Tipulidae; genus Tipula; species Tipula vernalis. The sequence continues at coordinate 313,447,991 of OY282560.1, read as the reverse complement.
CAGAAGCTGTGACAGGAGTAATGTTCCCTTTTCTGTTTCGGAAGAAATGATTCTATATCAATATAAAAGGATCCCCGCTAACGTGGGGGTTTGTGTTATCGGAAACCAGCTAGATGAAGTGTGTATTATATAAAAAATGTTCTGCACCTCCATTTGGTTTCGAAAAATGTTGAGTTTGTCAATATTTTAATTTTGGATGGAAGTTAATCTCTGAAAAGGCAGGATGGAAAAGCCATTATAGAATTCAGGACCAAAAATTTGGACCGATGCCACAAAAGCGGACATAGCTCCAATTTTCCGAAAAGCCATCACCAGTCTTTTACATTAGTCTACCATAATTATTATTTTGTCTAGGGAAAATGATGTCCTTGATTGAACAGATTGAATGATATTCCAATTTTTAAGAAACTGAAGAAATCATAACATTTAGAGACGAACAACTTTTAAATTTACAGGAAGATCTGAACTTGGAAATAGAAGATTTACCTGTTGTTTTTTTTTGACAACATCCCAGGCCTTTCCACAACTCGTTCGTTATTACATCAAAAAAATGAGACGAAAATGAAAATAAATTAAAACAATTTAATGATGATGATTAATGCAACGGTGGACAATGGATTGTGACAAAAGCGCGAATTCAATCAAAAACAATGGCTTAGAGTTTGCTAACTGTACAACTCGATGACTATCACATTAAATGTACTAAAAATTTTACCATTCCGAGCGAAAATATTTTCGGTTGCAAAGCTTGTATATTTAATAAAAATTTTAGTTCTTTAAGGTCTAAATGTTAAATTGAATTATTTTATACCTAATATTTATAGATTAAAGCCCACCTAGGTAACAAAGTTCCATATTTTTGTTAAAATTATTTAATGAAGTGAAATTATAAATGAAACAGCCTACTATGCAGGTACGGTTTTATTTAAATTTAAATAAACGCTTATTTTATATATGGTGAAAAATACGTCAAATCACCTTTTTTTGGAAGTCATGTTTTAATAATATGATTTTTATGTTCTGAATGGGTAGCATTTTGGTTTTTTTAAGGTAAAGAATCTCATATATTTTAAAATTCTATGCACTTTGTGTTGTCTTTATTGCTATAGAAAATCCGCGTATCATCTCGTTTTGTTTTCTTGGAAAATACGTTTAAGTATAAAAATCTACAAATGTTTTGTATCTCAAAATAAAATTTAAAACAAAAATTATTGATAAAAAATATTTTATTACAAAATACAGACAAAAATTTTGAAATTCAAAAAGAACAGTTCGGCGGCCATTTTGAAAAAAAAAAATGATGAAAGAAATGATCACAATTTTATAATTTTCAGATAATTAGTTTATTTTATAGCAATAAAAACGGGCATGAATCTTTTAAATATTTCACACTCTGTATCTTAAAAAAACAACAACAATAACATAAAGCATGCTGCCTAAATAGTTCGTTTTACTCAGTGCTACACGTTCAAAACAAACAAAAAATCATAAAATTAAAACATGTTTCTGTCCCATATAAATAATTTGTGATTTCACGTGTTTTTCTCCAAATATTTATTTTTTTTTTTTTCAAAGATAATCGCTTCCAGCTTACAAAATGCATACCTGCCTTATTCATCTAATTTCTAGATTTTATTTTTTATTTTTAGTTTTATCTAGCTTCCATTCATATTTTACACCAAATTGCTGTGCTCATTTTTAGAATAATTAAGGGCTGGTTATTGGTATAAGTAGTGCATCTTACTGGAAAATGTGTGTAAGAGCATATTTTGTTCTAAAATAAACATTTTGATTGGTGTTCAGCTAGAAAGTATTATTTAAATCAACCTATAAATGTTTGTCTTTTAATTAAATGGTTATTTTTCATCTATTTATATTAATACATGTTCGTCGTTCCAAGGCAAGGAAAAATAATTAAAAAGAAACCATTGAAACCAAAATTACCGTTAATCAGCGCACAATCAGTTATGTTAACGACTTCCGTTATAGACATAGACAGCCATTGATAGCCAATCAATTAATCAGTTCTCAAATGGGATCAACTAATGCACCGGTGGACAATCAAACACAATGGCTTAGAGTATGCTAACTGTACTCGTGTCTTTTTATAGATTAAAGCCAACAAAGCCAACAAAGTTCCATATTTTTGTTTAAATTAAATAATGAAGTGAAACTATAAATGTAACCTACTACGTAAGTATGGTTTTATTTAAATTTAAATAAACGTTTTTATTATATATGGTGAAAAATACTTCAAACCACCTTTTTTTGGAAGTCATGTTTTAATTTTATGGGTTTTATGTTTTGAATTTACTAATGCACTAATTAAGAAAACATATGGAACATGATTTTGTTGTTCTTGTTGTGTTGTCTCTATTCCCTTCGAAAAAAATAATTATCCAAAAATTATAAAATTCTGCTCATTTTCAAAATAAAACAATTACAAAAATGGTACCATCCTTATTTCTTCTGTTTCAAAATGGACGCAGTAACGTTCCTTTTGAATTTTCCTCCATGTTTTAAATTTTTAGTTTTTTTTTTCATGTTTTTCCCATTTATTTCTATTAGACATACCTACTAAAAAATTAGCAAATCATCTCGTTTTGTTTTCTTGCAAAAAACGTTTAAGTATGGCAATCTACAAAAGTTTTGCATCTCAAAATGAAATTTGAAACCAAAATTATTAATAAAAAATATTTTACTATATGCATTTATCTTTAAATTGACCCCAATTTGATAATTTTCGGATAATTATTTTTTTTTCTACAGCAATAAAAATAACGCGGGCATGAAATTTTTAAATATTTCACCCATGTATCTTAAAAAAACAAGAACAACAATAAATCATGTTGCATAAATTGTTTATTTTACTCAGTGCTACAAATTCAAAAAAAAAAAAAAAAATCATAAAATTAAAACATGACTTTCGGTCTCATATAAAAAATTTGTGATTTTACGTATTTTTCTCCATATATTGTTTATTATTTCAAAGCTTCCTTCCAGCTTAAAAAATTCATACCTGCCGATGAATAAGGCTCTAGTTTAGAACACAGGGTGTATCAAGGAAAATTGGGAAGAAGCGCATCACAGAACTTCTCAAATCAAAGAATCTTGTTAACATAAAGGTTGACAAATTGGAAAAATTGGATTACGATGATAGGGTCAAGAACATGATAACCGAAGGTCCATATAAGAAAATGAATTATTAAAACGGGAATATAGGAAACCGTCTGCCCACGATGATTAAGTCGGCAAAGAAAGTTTGAAATATTTTGGAAAAAACTTTGGGAATTCCATATAGGAACTACAGAATGAATATGCAGAACCGGAGGATAACCTATTTGTATGCATTACCTAAGATATATAAAGAAGGTAAAAAAATGAGGCCAATTATTTCAAATATTTCAACCTCAACTGAAAAACTATCTAAGTGGTTGGTTAATAAATTCAGCAAAATGTCTGAGCCACTGGGTTTATATGTGAAAAATTCCTTAGAGTTCGTGAATAAAATAACGGATGTCACCCTTAGAGACGACGAAATAATGGTCTCATTTGATAGTACTGATCTATATCCCAATGTTCCTGTGGACATCGCAAATCAGTGAGGTTAAATTGATCGACATGTACCGGAAGGTATCGGAAGTATGTATGGAAAAATTTATCAGCAGACAATTTGGAACTTGTAGCAGTAACTTTCAATTGTTTCTTGGTATATGGTAGAGATATACCGATGATGTTAAGAAAAGTTATTTGAACTCGACCTTGGATATGCTAAATAATCAATACCCTACCATAAAGTTTACTAATTGTTTTACCCTTTCTGATATTAGGATCATTAGAAATGAGTGTGAAATAGTGTTTGGTATTTACCGCCAGTCAACCAACACTTCGAGATTCATCACTGCGGACTATCACCATAAGGATCCCATAAGAAAGCCTTTCCACGCGCTAGCTCATAGAATGTACAGCACACTTTTGACAAAAGACGAAGTTCCAAAAATAAGAGAATTTCATCATAGACGCTGCACGAACAAACGACAACAGTCAAATTTTTATCCATTCGATTTTGGATAAACACAGAAGGAAACAAGACGTAGATCTACATCTAAGAAACGAATCTAGCTGAAACGATACGCAGTTATAAAGATGTCCAACCAAGTTAATTGAGAAATAGGCAAGTTCCATCATACTTGGCCATATTCCAGAACTTCATCCAAAAATCATTTTAGAATCACATTTCCAATGTACAAACCGAATTGCATCAAAATTGGTTGAGAAATAGGCAACGAACAAATCGAACTTCATTATAATTGATTGAGAAATAGGCAAGTTCCATCATACTTGGCCATATTACAGAACCTCATCCAAAAATCATTTTAGAATCTCACTTCCAACGCACATGTCAAATTTGATCATAATCAATTGAGTAATAGGCAAGTTCCATCGTAATTGGCCATTTTTCAGAGCTTTATTCCAAAATCATACACGTATGTCGTACACACATACAAACACTCACTTATATAGATTGCTCAACTGCTCACAACAACTGCTCAACTGCTCAATGCAACTCAACCCCAATTCAAACGTCCCCTAGCTCAACCCTAAACTATCAATCCAAACGCAAACTCTCTTTCAATTTAATCCTCAAACCAGCATATATAACACATTAGCCAACTGCTCACTACATTTTAATCCAACCCCAACTTAACTCCAACTCAACTTCAACTCAACCCGCAAATTCAAACCTAACTTAACCTTTAATTCTTAACAGAATGGCGAAAAAAAAATCTAAATGAGGTACAGACATCCAAACAGCTAGACATCCTAGAATCCAGACGTCCAGACAGACGGACGGAAATTTTTTTTTTGTTTCTTTTTTTCAGAAAATGTCGAGAAAAGTGGTTTTGGGCCTACCAAATTTGTAGAGAGAAGTGAAAAGTGGTTTGGAAGATTTCGTGATGGCAATTTTAGTCTTGTGGACAACACACGTCCAGGTGCAGTGAAAAAATTTGAAGACGAAGAACTTAAAGTTTTACTGGATCAAAGAATAGTTAGGACTTACTCACTAAGCAATATCACTTCGATTGCATGCAATAGATGGGCAAAGATACAGAAGGAACGAAAATCGGTCTTGGTACAAAAGAAGGAATTTTTACCACAAAATCATTACGTGTGATGAAAAGTGGATTTTATACAGGCCAGCCAAATGAATATTCATGGCATGAAAATGTTATTTTGTGTGTGTGGTAGGATTGGAAAGGAGTCATTTACTATGAGTTTCTGGAACCTGGCCAAACTATTACAGTTGAACGTTACCAGGCCGAATTGATCAAATCAAGTGATGCCCTGGAGGAAAAAAGACCATTTACGGGCCAAGGAAGGCGGAAGTGATATTGCTACATGATAATGCTCGCCCATCTACAGCAAAATCAATCCAGGAACTCATCTTCTCCTTAGGTGCGCGAGACATATTTTTGAAACGTATTGGTGAACCTATCTGTCGAAACATGATCTTGAATAAATATCTAGAATTATCAATGTTATGTTTCATGTTTAGCTTGATTCAGAAGCTCCCTCCTTGTTATCTATATCAAAACCTTAATTTCAGTAAGTCGAGACACACATTAAATTCGAATCTGCCTAAATCATGCAAGTCTAAACCGAGACATCAATCTTTCTTTGTCCATGGAGTTAAACTATGGAATCATGTTCAACCAAATGCTAAAGCTGCGACTAGTTTGTGTAACTTAATGGGCTTTGACTTATTTGATGCCTGTGAAGAACATAGCAAAAAAATCTCGTATACGTATACGTATTTTTATGTAGTGGTAATACAAATTATACGCCTGAATGTGGATAAAGAGTGCAATTACCTAATAAGTTATAATCGAATTCAGTGACGATTTTTGTTCAATAAAGAAACCAAACAAGATTTTCCTAGAACTTCCAAAGTATAGACTTGATGTCAAAATTATCAAATGGCCGGTCCCTGGGGTCGGCCATATAAACAAGAAACATTATTTTCATCAAATCAACAAAAATTAAAAGTCCCAAAGTCAAATGATTTTTGTCGAATGTCCCTTGAATGGACTTGGTGCAAAATTATGAAAGTTTTGTTTGTTATATGTATGGCCGACCCCGGGGACCGGCCATTTGATAATTTTTGCATCAAGTGCATACTAGGAACATTCGAGAAAAATCATTTGACATTGGAACTTTTGATTTTTGTGAAACAAATTTCGTCGGCGGAAAATCATATCACATTTGATGCAAATATGGCCATTTGAGTATTTTTTTCATCTACAACGGGCAATCGAGAAGAATCGTATGACATTGGGATTTTTCATTGAATAAATTAAGTCACTTCCATCGTTTGTTCGACAAAAATCCCCTAAATGTATCCTATTTAAGTTACTCACACTACTACATTTTTTGTTATTTGCTAAGAACTTCACTTCGGTCTTATTTGTGTACGTTTTTTAATGATGAATATACAAAAAAAATGTTATTAAACTTTATGATAATGACTGAAGGTGTTGAAAGCACTCATTGGACAAGGTCGCCTTACTAACGTTGAACTTCTCAGCATAGAAAAGGAAACGCTAAAAAAAAAAGATCGGGGGTGGCTGTGTCGTTTAAACGGCCGTAAGTGTTTTGCGTGTTAACGTCATTAGGCGTTGATAAAATTGTACAGGTTTATTAAAATCAATTTATTTAGTACCATGAAACTAGGAATGGGAGTACAGATGAAGCGTTCTCTCGCCAGTACTCTCAAGCATTGTAAATTGTTATTTTGTAGTTTGTAATTTTCATTAAAATTTATGTGGAGATTAATTATTTGAAGAATTGATCCGATTAGAAGAGGCATTCTCTCTAAATTAACGCCAGAATTAAGGCGTTAGATAAGGCGTTCTCCCGCTGCAGTGCTTCCAAGCATTATAAACCGCACGAAATCAAAGCTTTGCGGCGCGACATCATTACGACAATTTGTCGCGTAAGGCATGAATCCTAAGGACCATCGTTTGCCATCATATATTTAAATTAATGGTAATGCTTATTGTTGATGTTCGCTTACTTTCCGAACATAAGGCTCTAAGGTGTAAGAGACGTTATAACGTCAAAACAGTTTTTTCTGATGTAATAATTAGTTTCAAGGAGTCGAAAAATCGTAAAATTTATTTTTAATAACATTCTTATATTTTCTTTTTGTTGTTGATTGAAACCAATCTGTTTTGGCTTCCACCAAACAATCTATTTTTATGATTGGAAAAGTTTTTGCAATGTAATAAAAGCATGCTTCGCAAAATACTAAATTGTTGTCCAAAATAAAAACAATTTAACCCCTAAAGATAACCCCATATATGGTACACCCTTGCCAAACTTTGCATGGAGCAATTCATAAATTTGTAACCCATCCAGTTTTGTATTTTTCTAATAAGTCGTCCTTATATTATCAGATAATTGAACAGCCTTATTGTTTTCCGACTAACCCTTTTCTGTTTCAAAAATAAAATAATGATAATAATGTTGATAAGGATCAAAATTACTTAATCATAATAATCATTAAATATTTACATGGTATAGGGTAAAGCGTAAGCATTTCATAATGTTCACATACATAAATACATATTCACATATTCTTGATTTTTATGAACCTCCTCCCTCCACCCAGCCGCAACCTTTTTTTGTGTTCAAAGTGTATATTCATTATATGTACTTAAGTGGTTTTAACAATTAACCAGCAAATTACGATTACTATCTGATTGAAAGATAACAGAGGGGCAACCAAAAAAAGGATAACAAGGAAAAAGGAAAAAATTTAAAGCCAATCAATATTTTGTTATTGTAATCTTATCAATTTTCTTATACGCTGTCCGACAAATGACAAAGGTCATGTAAATAAATTCATATGAAATTACATAAATTTCCAATTCACTAATCAATTTTTGAAATATTTATTTGCTTCAAGTTCAAAATGTCGTATTTTGAATTTATGTATTATATGAGAGTATACGGCGAAGTGCAGAACAATAAAAAGTCCATAAAAAATATTTTGTCCTTTTTCCGAATAAATTTAATGTTACAGTGATAATAAAACGTACAGATGAGACAATAAAAAATCGAATATACATTCACATACACTAAAATAAAATAAAATTTTCCCAGAAGAAAATTTCGTTTTCCACTCGAAACATATAACGTTCACCGAAAAAACCGAAACAATCTTTTCAATGAAAATCTCCTTAAGTTGTGCCATATAATAAACGAATAAAAATGAAAATTGCAACATGACAAACAATAAAATAAATATATGAAATCTCTTTTGGGAACGATCCTCATCCTTCTTTCCACCCTCCCGATTTTTTTTAAATACTATTTCAATTGTGGTTGGCTTTAGTGTAAAAACGATTTTTAGCTTAGCACGTCAATACGCGATAATAGCATGTCGAAACATATCGAAAAAATTGGTCGTAAATAATGAAAATTTAGTCGCGACGTTATTTTATAGAGTCGAATACATATCTGCTTTTTGTCTACTTCTCATGCGCTGACACTAAAAACAGTGGCCATAAAACCTCCGCCGAAATAGTCAATAAATACACTGTAGGGGTATATTCTGTACAATTGCACAATTTTATTATTTATTGGTTTCGACCGCCTTAACGATGTTCCTCCAAATAGTTTGATCAACTGCCCAAGAACGCTAGACACGCTGACCGATTGTGTTCAGGTTCCTATGTCAACGTCACCATCCATCGGGTAGGTGGTCTCCCACAAGGTCCTACTTTCGTTGGTGTCAGCTCTAAGACCCGTTTAGTGGCCCAATTTTGCAAACGAAGATCATGCCTGCAAAACTTGAAGCATTGGGCGAAATCAATAATAAAAATTGTGAAGTGAAAAAAATGTTCGAATATGGCTGCCTTTTGGAACACCGCACACGGTATGTTGAATATGAAAGAACTAACCTATGTGATATTCACATAATGCATTCATACTGCTAAGTAAAATGCAATCCAGAAATGAAATCTTATCCGAAGTCAACAAATTAGAAGTGTAGATAACATCAACATCAATCTAGCAGCCGTGGTTTCCAAATATGTCAAATACGCCGCTCGAAATTACCATCAAGTTTGTAACTGTTGATTTACCTTGAACAAAGCCGTATTAACGTGAACTGATTCTATTTTTCTATCAAATTCTATTCTGGATTTAACTAAAAATACAAGAAGCTTAGGTACAGCAGAAAGAACCAAAATGCCTTCGTAACACGTGAGAATTTAAATGGGAGATAGTAAATGATTTTTTCCATAGAATGCACACATTTACTCAAGACCAAAGGTGAGACACCACCGGAACTTACACCACCTGCGATAATTCGGAAGAGGGTCGAAAGGCCGAATATCGAAAGGCCAAATGTTGAAAGGACAAATGTCGAAAGGCTGAATGTCGAAAGGCCGAAAATGTCGGAAGGCCAATATCAAAATGCCGAATGTCGAAACGACGAACGGTATCGATGGGCCGATAGTGTCGAAAGGCCGAATGTGCCAAGAGGCCAAATGTCGAAAGGACGAATATATCGGCGAGCCGATACTGTCGAAAGGCCGAATGTGTCAAATGGCCGAATCAAAGTGAAGGGAATTAAGTGAAGGAGTATTTTTTTAAGTAAAGGATGATTCTATTAAATGATGAAGTATCTAGTTAAGTAAAGGAAAATTTGATATCGTTAAGTCAAAGAAAATTAAACTACATCAAAGGAAAATTCCAAAAGGTGAAGGAAAAGATATCACTACATTTGCCTCTCAAAAAAAAAAATCTAGAAATGTTAAAATCCAAAACAATTGAAAAGTAAAACCAAAAAATAAATCCCTCTCATAGGGGTTGATGGCAGTGCTCCTTTAAACGCAGCAGTCTCAGAAGATGACATAGACCATTCAGGCCCTGCTTCTGAGATCGTAATGGATAACTCCAGTACGGACGTAGTGGTGGGCTCTCATGTACATGGCACTCTATTGCCTGAAATGGATACCCAATCCACGTCGACTACGGCCGAAATAAATAAGGACCTCGAGGAGTTGGAGCTCGAGGGAAAATCAAAGAGAGCACGCCTCGGTGGGCCGCGAGGAGACGTATGTCCCATTTAATTCGGTCAGGGGTCCCCCGCGACGCTGCCTTGCAGCAATGTAAGGAAAAAATCAAGGGCACAATTGTCTCAACTAACAAAAGGAATAGGTCGGATCACAACTCGACCCCTAAAGGCATCGTGACTAAAAGAGGGAAAGTTTCCAGCTACCAGGAAACAAAACTGAATATGGCCCAGATTCTGGCAGTACAAGATGCCATAATGGAGACAGTGGTGGAGCTGCCGTTAGATGATGTCAGTCCTAATTTACTGGGATGTCGCACCAGAAACGGTTGGCTCACGGTCAACTGTGCCAACGAAGATACGGCAGAGTGGCTCAGGGCCACAGTGCCCTCACTTAAGCCATGGGACGGGGCATCCCTGAAGGCAGTCGGGGAGGAGGAGTTGCCCCGACCAAGGATTATGTTTGCTTACCTGCCACGAGGGGGTAAGGAGACAAACGACAAAATACTGCGTCGCCTGGCAATCCAGAATAAGAATCTTAGAGACGCAGACTGGAGAATTATAGCGAGGAAGGAGCGAGAAGGCGACCTCCTTTAACTCACAATGTCAGTGTCACATAAAACGGCGGAGATACTGAAGGGCTGCAACTACAGAGTCAATTGGATGTTTGGCTCTATACACTTCCGCCCAAAGAAGGAGGGGGCAGTGGATACAGTCAAGGGGAGAGTGGCGGAGCCGAATCTGCCCGGCACGTCAAGGGCAGCTTTGGCTGAGAATGCCAGCCGCGGTTATGGGGTTGCTGGGACGAGGGAAGCCAGGAGACCTGGCAACTCCGGAATAGGTAGACCGGCCAAACCGGGCCGAGGAAAGAGCGGGAAGAGCCATGGGCTGACCCCTAGAGGAAGGATGGCACAGCAACCTAGTAAGTCGGACTCTCTGGAGCCTAAGACATAAAAAAAAATATATATATATATCAATACACATCATGGTGATACACATCAAACCTGCAACCGTAGCGAAACTGAGAGTCGTGCAGATTAATCTGCATCGATCGAACACGGCTACCAACAACTTAAACCGTATTTTTATGATTAAGGACTGGGATATACCGCTCATACCTACAATGGGAAGATTAAAGGTTTTGCAGCCAACATAGGTAAGCTAGTCTATGACACGGCTGCAGACAGGCCTAGAGCAGCAATTCTCTGTCGCTCAAGGCACAATATCTTCTCTATTAACCAATTTATTTCTAGGGATATCACGGCTGTTTCAATAGAAATGCCCTTACCAAAAAGAGGCAGGAGGGTGATTAACATCGCTTGTGCATACTTTCCCGGGGATGAAAATGATCCCCCTCCAGAATTGATATATTTTTGCACGATACATCACCAAAAATTCGTAATTGGTTGCGATGCTAATGCACACCACATAGTCTGGGAAAGCAGCAACACCAATTTAAGAGGTGTGCAACTTTTTGAATTCTGCCTTAGTAACAACTTAGCAGCTAACAATAAAGGGAGTGATGCGACCTTTGTGAATGCGGTTAGGAGAGAGGTACTGGATCTTACCCTGTCTGACATGGGTACCTTCAGTGCAATTATCGACTGGCATGTGTCCAAGGAAGCGTCTCTCTTAGATCATATGTACATCATGTGTGATATCAATATCCCTTTGAGACAAGAGTTGATGGTAAGGGTACCAAAACGCACCAACTGGCCAGTCTATAAAGACAGACTTTCAGAAAACTTAGCTGGTCTACAGACCACGATAAACTCTGTCGATGACCTCAACGTGTATAAGCGTGTATAATCCAGTGCCCTAACGCCGACCCATTGGATATGCATCAGGTAGCGGCGTTTATCAAGGATATAGATCTACAGTTCACTTAGGAATCTCTAGGAATGCACAATAGGCTCAATGGTCGCAGTGCTCTGGGCTGCATACACCCACCCTTTAAAAAAAAAAAAAAAAATAGGTTGATGACAAAATTCCGAATTACAAAATCCCGAAAAAACAAAAAATCCCGAAAAATCAAGTTTTTTAAATATAAAAAATGTTTGAAATATTGGTTTAATTCGTTTCATACCTTAGAACATGGGGGCTGCCGCCCCCAAACCCCCGCTTTGACGATTTTTAAAAAATCAAACATTCATACAAATTTTTGGAATTTTTGAAAAATTAAAGAAAATAAAAGCTCCGCAAAGCCGCTTAGGATTGGCCATTTCCGCGCAAGGATAACATGAAATTATATAGATTTCTTTTGTGTTCATATTGTAGTTAAGAAAAATGTAATGGGGTATTCCTTTTCGATGGAGCAGTTTACTTTGTATTTTTCGGTATTTTTTCGGAATTTTTTCGTTCAGGAATAGGATGGTCGGTCTTCTGGTAAAAAAATTTGTGTTTTTCGGGATTTTTTTTGGGGATTTTTTTTTTTTTTGTTGAGCATTCGAAGGTAACCTGAATTTGTTGAATTTCGTGATAAAAAAATTCGGAATCTTGAAAAAAAAACTTAAATTAAGTAAAGGATAATTTCATGAAAATTCGGCGTTTCGGCCATTCGACATTTGGTCCTTCGACCCATTCGGTCTTTCGATCAATTAGGCCCTTCGAAATTCGGCCTTTCGACATTCAATCCAACCCGTTCGGCTTTTCGACATTCGGTCTTTCAACATCAAACCGATATTTCAAATTTCTGAGGAATTGAATTGGATTGTAACATATGAGTTGTTCCTACCGACAATTTCATCTGAAGAGTTTAACAAATTTTAACCATTAAAGAAGCTCTGGAAAAAATTGGATACGCGTTACAGGTATCATGTGAATCCGAAAAAGAAGCATTATTGTAAGTTATAATCCTCGGGATGCTCAAAAGCGAAAAGTTGGAGTCATCCTGGGTAGTGATGTGAACTCACATCACGCAATATGGAGAAGTCCGGGTATAAACGAGAGAGGTGAGTTACTAAGGTAAGGTATCACGCTTGTCTCAGATTTTATTAAGGGTAGGTTTGTGAATTGGAAAGTATCTGATGACCATTCCTTTTCTGATCACTGCTATCTTACCTAAGCAGGAGTTGGATGACTCAGTAGAAAAGATATCTGATGTTTTTCAAGCTTTGGGCAAACAAAGGCCACTCCAAAGCTCTTGCGAAAAATGCAAACGGCTTTTTACAAAAGTCACGAAAACAAAAACTGCGGCGGATTGGGACTGCTATAAGGAAGTCCACAGAACATACAAGTATGAAAAAAGAAGTGCCAAAATCAGTGCCTGGAGGCTCTACTGTGGTAAAATTCAGGAGTACTCGGTGGCTGCGAGGCTGCGCAAAATACTAGCTTCAAGTCCTATCATCCCGAGTCATCACCAACGACCGGATGGTTCTTGGACCACAACTAGTGCTAAATCTTTGAAGTTACTACTGATAGTGATAACCCACTTTCCGAAGTGCTCCGAACTGGCGCCTAAAATGCCGAATGCTTTATGGGGTCAGGCGTTGAACATGCAATAAAAAGCAGACGGAAGTTTGTGCGGGCAATTAACAGCTTTAAGTTATGCAGCATCATTCCTGCGGATGTTCAGCAAGCCATTGACTTGGCTCTAACCTGGCTGGAAGTTATCTGTAGAGGCAGCCCAGAACTTTGCCATATTCCTAGAAAATGGACTGTGGTAAACATAACATTTATACTTAAGGCGGGGAAAATCTCTCATTGTCATCCCACAAACCTTAGGCCAATAAGAGGATCTATTGAGCCGGCTAGTTGGTCGAAATCTCAACATGCGTACTGTAAAGGGAGATCGGTAGAAACCACTCTACACTCCCTGATTTATCCTGTTGAGGAATCCATTGAAATTTAGGAATACTCCTTGTAAACTTTCTGGACATAGAAGGTGCCTTTAGGTTAACGTTAAACCAGTGTCAATAGATCGGGCTTTGTCGGGTCTGGGTGTGGATGAATCGCTCGTTGGCTGGCACACCTCAAGGTGGAGTTTTGTCCCCCATTCTTTGAAACTTCGTCATAAAAAACCTGCTTGCTATTGAACCTGGAGGTCAAGATTTTAAGGTAGTTGTTTATGCAGGTTATGACGTTACAATTGGTGTCTTTAGTTAGTATCCTTGTGCCTTAAGAGAGAGCATGCAAAGAGCGCTTGGTTTTTTTTTCCAAATGGACCAACAATTGTGGACTAAATGTTAATCCACGTAAAACTGAGGTGGTCCTCTTCTCTAGGAAAAACGAACTCCCTCAGACTGAGCCTCTTACTTTAAATGGCATTAGCTTGACCTTTACTGATAAAGCGAATTACCTGGGAGTTGTTTTGGATAGCAAATTTAACTGAAAGGCTAATATTTTAGAAAAAGTAAAGAAAGCTACTATAGCGCTATAATTCTGTAAAAACGCCATTGGAAAAACATGGGATCTTGAACCCCATATCGTACACTGGCTATATAACTCAGTGATAATCATAGTATGGCTAATCAAAAATTGCTGAAGTAAATTCAGAGAACTTCCATCTTGTGTATAAGTAGTGCACTCAGGACTACACCCACTCAGACATTGGAGGTTCTTTTTCATCTCATACCACTAGATATTCTGGACATTCAAATGGCAGCGAACACAACTATAAGGCTTAAATCCTTTTCTATGTGTACTTGTAGTAATACAGGACACTCATCCATTTACATGATTCCATTACCATGTTTTAAGGAAAGGTTTCTTACTGATATTCCCTCCAGAGAGGACTGGCTGAGTGAAGAGACTTGTTGAACCCTGAGGTTTTGAACATCAACCTCTCATTTTATCTCCCCGACTATTGCAGCGTTTTCCAGGCAGAATTAATTGAGATAATGGAGGCCGTGGATTGATTGAGGTAGAGGATATTCGCATTTTACGGACAGTCAGGCCGATATTAAAACGCTACGAGCTTAGTTTCTTACTCGAAGGTAGCCCAGAGCTGTTTCTCATCTCTTAACATGAGTGCCAGGGTAATTCAGTATTGCGGGGAATGAAAAGGCAGATAAACTTGCTCAGTACGGTACAAATTGTCTCACTTTACCAAGTAAGGTTAATATTGAAATTCCGCTCGCTACATGCAAAATCTAGCTTCGGGAAGAAGGTGGGAGAGCAGCGAACTATAGATGGTCCAATGGTATCTCGTGTGTTATAACTATGCAGATTTGGCAAAAACTATATCACGTAAGGACTGAGCAGCTGCTAACAATTCAGCGTCGCCATATTAGGACACTGTCTATTAGGAGTCTCGTCGAATGATTACTGTAGAAGTTGCGAGAATGTAGAGGAGGATGAAACTGTACTCCATTTACTCTGCACTTGTCCCCGTCTAATGTTAAGCAGATGGAAGTTTTTAGGAGCTTCTCTCCTCAGCGACCTGATGGATCTCAATATTATGAACGTCAGGTGTATTCAACGCTTCGTTGTAGGCTCCGGACACAATTCAAACTAATTTCATCAAACTCAAGGTCATTATTCACCGCAATAATGACACCACCACCAAAGAGATTGATATTGTTAGGCTCTCGATCACGAGGAAAAGCGGAGTAGCCTGATAAGAAATACTCCTCAGACTTAAAATCATAATTCAACCAGGTGTCCGCACGAATGACAATGTCGTAACCAAAACCAGCATTGGTGTGCACAGAAACTACTTCCGTTGATGTTCTTCTGTGGTTTGGAATTTCCAAAACTTTTTAACTCGAGGAGTGCATGGGAATCAGTCAGTCGTGGTAAATACCAACACACAATGACGGACAATTATTAATTAATTGCAATGTCCAAAATTATTTCATTCTGATAAAGTTTGTAACGATTTTGATTTCAGCATTATAAGCTTCGAAAGTAATTTGGTCATTGTGTTTCTACCTTAAATTCAAACATGAAGAGTGTAGAGTTAATGTTTTAATTTTGGTACTGATTTGGAAATCACCTGGCGGTTCGAGGTATTTCGGACATTGATTCTGCTGACGGTATGCGACGAACGCTAAGAAATCATATGCGAAATGAAGCGAAAGGTTCTGCATGTGTACCACAAACGGTTAGTTTGAATTCTTATGAAGAGTTCAAGGCATGTGAAGAAAAGTATAGAAGGCTGACTGGAACACCAACCACAGAAAGAGAAAAACAAGGTAAGAGATATAATTCTAAATTTCTCCATTTGAAGATGCGACTCGAATGACTTATTAATACTATACCTGTTACCTCCGAAATGAAGCCAAAGTTAACCGATATGATAGACAACGTTGTTAATTTAATTGAAGCACAGTTGATAGCTCCTGGAATAGAGAGTGGAGAAGAGGGAGGCAAACTTCCAAGTGGTAATTTGAATTTTGATTCAGAAATTCAACACACCCTAATCAACCCCTATGGTGAAACTTCGAATCACAACTCCCGTACTAGTATAGATACTGCAAGAGCTGTTGCTTTAGGTAATAAAAACAGAAGTTCCATTCAATCGTTTCGAGCAGGACTTTTAGACTTGTCAGAATCGGATGACAATGATAGTTTAGGTCCACCTTCGTGGGAATCCGTAGCAGGCCCTCCACAAGGTCGTTCCTCTGGAATTACTAGTAGAGAATCTAAATTTCGGTCCAAGGGATGTCCAATCCACAAATGGAAACTTTTCTTCAGAGGTGATTCCCAAGGAATGACACTTAATGATTTTTTGCAACAAATTAAAATGTATGCCAAATCTGAGCGTGTTTCTGATCATGAACTGCTAGCCTCAATATTTCACTTATTAGATGGCCCAGCTAAAATATGGTACAGATCATCATATGGTAAATATAAAACTTGGGATGAGTTAGTACATGGATTGAAAGAAGTGTTTTTACCAGAAGACCATGATTTTTGGTTGATGCAAGATATTAACCGACGATTTCAAAAAGAAGCAGAAAATTTTAATATTTATTTGGCTGAAATGGAATTACTATTTCAAAATTTTCTGGAGCCAGTCAGTGAAAGGGAAAAGTTAAAATGCATAATTCGCAATCTTTTACCATTTTATTTGGAAAAAATGCCAGTAGCACAAATAAAATCAATAAACGAACTTAGTCGTTACTGTAAAAGTATTGAAGATATGCGTTATAATTTATCACGAAGGCATTCTCTAAACCCTGTCTTTTCGAAAGAAACAGTAAATCGACCGGCACGAACATCTTTACCCGAACGGATTGCAGCGTGTTCGAGTGAAACAACTGAAGAACAGGCTAGCGCGGATAACAATAGTGCACAAGCAGAAACTTCTGCTGGAATTTCGAGAGTTGAGAAGCCAATGAATAAAACTGTTACTTGTTGGAATTGTCGACAAGCAGGACACGTGTATTATAATTGCCTTCTAGATAAAAGCAAGCTGTTTTGCTATAAGTGTGGTATTACTGGTTTTACTTGTAGAGATTGTCCCAAATGTTCCAAAATGACTACGGGAAACGGCCGATAGAAGTTAGAAGTCAGAGTCCTTCTAAATACTGTAAAACATCGACTCCAAACAAACCTAATTCGTCTTCTTACTCTTACTTTGATAATGTATTAAATTGTATTATTCATTATTCCAACGATGGCAGACCTACAATTGAAGTATCTATATTAGACGTAAAAATTCAAGGTCTACTTGATTCCGGGGCAAGTTGCACAATTTTTGGAAAAAATTCCGACAGTATTTTAAAATCCTTAAATTTGACGGTGTATCCAATACATTTTTCCGTGTCAACTGCTGATGGAACAAATCACTCTATTCGAGGGTATGTTAATGTACCTTTCTCATATAATGGGAAAACTTACGTGCTACCTATATTGATTGTTCCTTCCATAACAAACACTTTAATACTAGGCATTGACTTTTGGAAAATGTTTAGGATAAAACTAATTGTTGAATAGGTAAAGATTTAATAGCCCATAAAATCTCTGAAATTGCACACAACCTTTCTGAAACAGAAGTTAATAAATTATCGTCCATACTTACCCGGTTTACGGGGTTTACTTACGCACGACGCCCTATTAAGCAGAGGAACTACCCAATGTCCCCCTTTATTCAGAAAAAGATGGACAAAGAAATAGATCGAATGTTACGATTGGGTGTGATTGAAAATTCAATCAGTCCGTGGAGCAACCCTCTAGTACCTGTTTCGAAACCAAATAGAAAATTACGTATTTGTTTAGATTCTAGAAAACTAAATTTGGTTACGAAACCGGACGCTTACCCTTTGCCGCATGTCTCTCGAATTCTTGGTCGGTTTAAGAGTACATACTAATTATCTTTCGAGTGTGGATTTGTCCGATGCCTTCTAGAAGAAGCTTCTAAAGAAAAGACAGCCTTTTCTATTTCATCAAGGAGGCACTTTCAGTTTACTGTGATGCCTTTTGGTCTACATAATGCTCCTCAAACTCAAGCCCGCCTCATGGATCGTGTGCTTGGGGTTGATCTCGAACCCCAAGTTTTCGTCTATTTGGACGATATAATCATTTCGACGGAGACGCTGGATGAACATATTCGGCTTTTGGAATTAGTGGCTGATATAGATTGAAACTTGCGGGACTGACAATCAATCTGGAAAAATCCAAATTTCTGCAATTTCAAAGGAAATACTTAGGATATATAATATCCCGAGAGGGGCTGCGAACTGACCCGGAAAAGGTATCTTCAATTTTAAATTATCCGGTACCAAATTCAGCGAAAGCTGTTCGTAGATTTTTAGGAATGGAAAGTTGGTACAGGAGGTTTATCAACAATTTTTCCACCATTACCTCCCCAATTTCCGATATCCTTAAAAACGGTTAAACGATTTAAATGGACCGAAGACGCAAACTTAGCTTTCTTAAACTTAAAAACACTTCTAGTATCTCCACCAATTCTCGCCAATCCCGATTTTGCTAAAGAATTTATTATCCAAACTGATGCTTCAGATGTTGGAGTTGGAGCTGTCCTCACTCAAGGAGAAGGGGATGCTAAAAAAGTTATTTCATTTTATAGCCATAAATTGACGAGCCAACAACGGAAGTACCATACTACAGAAAAAGAGTGTCTTGCGGTCATTTTAGCAATCGATAGGTTTCGCCCTTATATTGAAGGAAGTCATTTTACGGTCATCACGGATCATGCTTCTTTGCTTTGGTTGAATAATCTTAACGATCCGAGTGGACGGTTAGGTCGGTGGGCATTAAGACTTCAACAATATAAATTTACATTGAGGCACCGAAAGGGAAAATTTAATGTGGTTCCTGATGCCTTATCGAGATCCATGATATGCGATGCAATTGAGGGGAATAATAAGGATTCGTGGTACGACGAGATAAAGAGTGGTATATTGAATTGTCCCGAAAAGTTTCCTGATTATTCTTTTATTGATAATGAAATATTTAGGCGTTATCCTGGTTCTAAGTTAAAAATGGTAATACCTGAGTATAGAAGAGAGCTGCTTTAAGATAAATTTTCCATTTACAACGTAAAATTTAGGTAAAAATAGCTAAAAATTACCAATTTCCCTTACATTTTCGCTGATCGGTACTGTTCTTTCTCTACGAGCAAAACTTAAAAATCTCAAAACGATAATCTAAAAATATCTGTGGTTTCGTGGAGAGTTGTGTTCGCGTTAAAAACTGTTTAGCTCGAGCAGCATACACAGAGCTTAAAACAGTTTTAGGGTAATTTTTTTTAAATCCAAAATCACCAACAATTACGTATTTATAAGGTCTAGCTATTGTATTTCGTATGTACTCCCATCTGACTAGAAATACTCCCCTGAAAATTTGAAAAGTAGTCCGTTTAAGGTTCCTACATTAAACGGTTTGGGCTGGGCAATGATTTTCAGTCAGTCAGCACATCTCACTTTAAACACACATTAAAAATTCGTGGAACGGAAATTGCAAATAAATTTAAAATTTATGAAGTATCCTGTACTTTTTACTTATCACTTTGCTTTTAACACCTGCCATTATTTTACTTCGTCTATCCAAAATGGATATTGACCCAATATTTAGCAGTTCCTGTAAGCGAGTTGTTTGAGTTATCAAACATCGCAATCGGATCACTATTACAGATTTCAGATTTTTTTTTTTTAGGTCCCGAGAGGTCTCTTGTAACGACCAACGATTGTTTTTACTTCTCTCTACATTCTGCATTCTAAAGAACCTTTGTATTCAATATTAGACGTACGCAAATTGAAAAATTTCCAAACATTAAAATTAAATATGTCATTACACTTTACCATTTACCTTTCAGCAATTTAATATTTTTTTTTTCCTGCAGCAAATGGCAACCTCATTTATTTTAGACTACTAAATTCCGTACTCATTAAACATTATGGTTTATGAGTATAAAAATGGAACAAATCGAAAAGACAATAAATTATGGGCCAAAATGTTATTAATAAAACAAAAATTTCAGCAACCGAACCGAACACACACACATAGTAAGTAGGTGTACTATATCAAAAAGGATATTTTTTGGTATTTTCTGAATTATTTTTAGACGACCAATACGGGGGCGGGTGGAACGAAATTTATTTTTGTTGATTTAATTTGTAAAAAAATTATCGTTATGTAACCACATTTCAACTCTAGTGTATGTTCTTCTGGTTGTTATTCTTGTTTGAAAGGAAAACCTATAAATGTTTAATTAAGCGATAAAAACAATAAATAAATGTTACATTTTTAATAATCATAAAAATTTTGGAGACATAAAAACATAAAGAATAATTTTTTTTTTTTTTGGATTGGTTTTGGTTTTAGGATATTTCCCATACATACTCTCGTATACCACACATTTTTCGTAATTTTTTATGAAGTTTGCGAAGCGAATTAATGTACTGTGCCATGATGAAACCAATCATGTAGATAATTTTCCGTGATACGAGTCAATGAAGTACATTGATTGGGTGCGATCAATCACAGTGTAAAATAAAAAAACTTTTGTGTGTCTGCGTGTTTGGATTATACAATTCCTACTTCCGTACAGAACGTACACAAAAAAAAAAAAAAAAAATCGATGTTTACAAAAGTGGCTTACATAAAATCTATTTAAATTGCAATACCTACACACATCATGTGGTATCATGTATGTTTATAAATTTTCCAATTTATTATGTGTATTACCTCCTCCTGGCTCTGTTTTATTTATTTATTTTTTTTTTTTTGGGTTTCGTTTTTGATTAGATCATAAAAACAAATTTGCCATTCGCCATTTAGAGTTTCCCAAATTTTTATTTTTTTACATTTTTCAATGCATAACAAATCAGTGTACATAATCCATTTTGCGTTAATGGAATATTTACCACTTCGTATATACAAATGTGTTTATGTACCCGTATAGGTTATGTTGGAATCCGCGTGCAAACATAAAAATAAAATTCTGGTAAATTGAAAAAAAAAAAAAAAAAAATGAAACGAATCGATTTTTAGTCGTCTCAGATCAATCAAATTTTTTATATACGCATGTAAAGGTACATTTATACATAATTGATTGACTGACATTCATTGACATTCACAATTTTATAACGACACAGGGAGATAAATGTTGAATCCAAAAATAAAGCAGAGATTGAATCCAGCCGGAAAAGGTGTGCACGCAAAACCTTAGTCCGAATTAGTCTCTCTTTCGTTTTAGGCATCTCAACTCAAGCAAAGTGCTAGAGCGAGAGAGATGCCTTATATCCTTGCTGTTGATATCTGTTAACAAATATTAATTCGAAACAAAGATAGACTAATAGACCATGATCAAGTAGGAAAAACAAGGTATGGCAAGGTAATTTCAAAATTTTATTTTGCTTATGAAATAAATGAATGGAAATGGTTTTGTTTGTTTGTATATGTTACGGCTAATGTCAGAGCCTTCTAGAGTATAGAGCCATAATCTTAATGACGTATTTTTTAGTGGTATAACTTTTCACTGATTTCCATAAGAATCCATAGTAAAAATGGTGTTTTTTAGCTTCAAGTTTTTCAATGAAAAAAGAAAAAATGTCATAAAATGTTTATGCGAGCAAACGGCGCAGTGGTTAAAGCTGTGGCGGTTGGATCGGGAGGTACCGGGTTCGAATCCCTATAGGGGCGGGATGCAAAAGGGATTTTTCATCATCTGATTGCGATCGGTGATGAAGATGAACACATCTATGACCCCCTGTTGAGAGTGCAGAATCCATGGGCCGACCCACCTTTCATGTCAGCACTACGGGTTGGCATGAAGCAATGCAATGTGCAGGTGGTTTTCAAAGACGGATCTGTAGCCGCCCGTCCTCGATTTGGCTACTCCAGGCGTAAGGTAGGACGGTAAAAAATAAATCAAGAAACAAACAAACAAACAAACAAAATGTTTATGTAAAACTTTTCTACATATCTTTAAGAACAATATACAAGAAGGCCATATTGGTATTAAGTAAATATTAATTGCAGAAATATTAAAATTAAATTATTTCTAAAATATATTTTTTCGAACTTTCATTTTGAAAAATACATCAAAGTTGGCTCTGACAAATTAAAATAATACTTGCTAAATTTATCTTTAGTTTTACTAGTGTACGTAAGATGTCTAAAATGGTCACAGAAAAATACGAAAAAAAATTATTTAATCGCAAAATTATCACACGTTCCTATATTTTGTGAATTTGTTTTGCTTTTCCTATAATTTTTGAACTTGAAATTTTCCCAGGTGGTAATTTTTGGTACGATTTAAGAAAATTTTTACGGCTATCACTGCCATCTATGTAATGTATATTGAATTAATGAACATACGAATCGTAGTAAGCTTTTATTTTAATTTGACCAGAATGCTGTTGTTATGAATTTTTTTTAATATTTTGGTTTAAATAAATCAATTATTACAAGAAAATGAAAACGATTTATTTAAAGGATATTCATATATGTGGAAATTCAAACATTTATGAAAGTATTTCAGAAATCATAATTAAGAATTTGTAACGTTTTCATTTAAAAATTTGTCTTAGGAAAAAAAGTGATTTCCCATATGTTTTGTGTGTTTTACTATGAAAAGTTTCGTTTTTTCCTCGTTTCTAATTCCCTTATAAAAGCTCAGATTTTTTGATTATGGCTCTATAAAATACAGGGTGCTCTGCTAATGTGCGAAATAGGAGAATGAACACATTTACCGGAAAATGTTTACATTTCCCACAGTGAGTGGTAAATGTGCGTATAAATTGACCAAAATACTCATATTTCGTATATTTTCCGGTGAATGTGCTCCTTTTCCATAGGTCATTCCAATAGGTGAATGTAATTTTCCTCTAAATATGAAAATTTGTACACTAAATTGATGCCAGTATACAATTATTAAATTTAAAAGAATATTCGATTTCGACGGAAATTTGACATGGGCGGTTGGAAATGGGATTTTAAAATGATTTTTTGACAAAGTTCTGGAATGTGGCCAATTAAGATGGAACTGCGCTGTTTCTTGACCGATTATGGTGAAATTTGACATGAGCGGTGGAAATGGGATTCTAAAATGATTTTTTGACAAAGTTCCAGAATATGGCCAAATAAGACAAAACTTCGCTGTTTTTTGACCTATTATGATGAATTTTGGCAAGAGCGATGGAAATGGGATAAAGTTCTGGAATGTGACAAATTAAGGTGATACTTCGCTGTTTCCTGGGCGATGGAAATGGGATTCTAAAATGATTTTTTGACAAAGTTCCAGAATATGGCCAATTAAGATGGAACTTCGTTGTTCCTTGACCGATTATGATGAAATTTGACATGGGCCATGGAAATGGGATGCTAAAATGATTTTTGGATAAAGTTCTGGAATGTGGCCAATTGAGATTGAACTTCGCTGTTTCCTGGGCGATGAAAAATAGATTCTAAAATAATTGTTGGATAAAGCTCTGGAATGTGGCCAATTAAGATGGAACTGCGCTGTTTCTTGACCGATTATGGTGAAATTTGACATGAGCGGTAGAAATGGGATTTTAAAATGAATTTTTGACAAAGTTCTGGAATATGGCCAAATAAGACAAAACTTCGCTGTTTCTTGACCTATTATGATGAATTTTGACAAGAGCGATGGAAATGGGATAAAGTTCTGGAATGTGACCAATTAAGGTGATACTTCGCTGTTTCCTGGGCGATGGAAATGGGATTCTAAAATGATTTTTTGACAAAGTTCCAGAATATGGCCAATTAAGATGGAACTTCGTTGTTCCTTGACCGATTATGATGAAATTTGACATGGGCCATGGAAATGGGATGCTAAAATGATTTTTTGGATAAAGTTCTGGAATGTGGCCAATTGAGATTGAACTTCGCTGTTTCCTGGGCGATGAAAAGGAGATTCTAAAATAATTGTTGGATAAAGCTCTGGAATGTGGCCAATTAAGATGGAACTGCGCTGTTTCTTGACCGATTATGGTGAAATTTGACATGAGCGGTGGAAATGGGATTTTAAAATAAATTTTTGACAAAGTTCTGGAATATGGTCAAATAAGACAAAACTTCGCTGTTTTTTGACCTATTATGATGAATTTTGACAAGAGCGATGGAAATGGGATAAAGTTCTGGAATGTGACCAATTAAGGTGATACTTCGCTGTTTCCTGGGCGATGGAAATGGGATCCTAAAATGATTTTTTGACAAAGTTCCAGAATATGGCCAATTAAGATGGAACTTCGTTGTTCCTTGACCGATTATGATGAAATTTTACATGGGCCATGGTAATGGGATGCTAAAATGATTTTTTGAGAAAGTTCTGGAATGTGGCCAATTGAGATTGAACTTCGCTGTTTCCTGGGCGATGAAAAGGAGATTCTAAAATGATTGTTGGATAAAGCTCTGAAATGTGGCCAATTACGATGGAACTGCGCTGTTTCTTGACCGATTATGGTGAAATTTGACATGAGCTGTGGAAATGGGATTTTAAAATGAATTTTTGACAAAGTTCTGGAATATGGCCAGATAAGACAAAACTTCGCTGTTTCTTGACCTATTATGATGAATTTTGACAAGAGCGATGGAAATGGGATAAAGTTCTGGAATGTGACCAATTAAGGTGATACTTCGCTGTTTCCTGGGCGATGGAAATGGGATTCTAAAATGATTTTTTGACAAAGTTCCAGAATATGGCCAATTAAGATGGAACTTCGTTGTTCCTTGACCGATTATGATGAAATTTGACATGGGCTATGGAAATGGGATGCTAAAATGATTTTTGGATAAAGTTCTGGAATGTGACCAATTAAGGTGATACTTCGCTATTTCCTGGGCGATGGAAATGGGATTCTAAAATGATTTTGGAATAAAGTTCTGGAATATGGCCAATTTAGATAGAACGTCGCTGTTTCTTGACCGATTATGATGAAATTTGACTTGGGCGGTGGAAATGGGATTCTAAAATGATTTTTTTACAAAGTTCTGGAATATGGCCAATTTAGACAAAACTTCCCTGTTTCTTGACCTATTATGATGAATTTTGACAAGAGCGATGAAAAAGTTCTGGAATGTGACTAATTAAGGTGGAATTTTGCTGTTTCTTGACCAATTATGATGAAATTTGACATGGGCCGTGCAAATGGGATTCCAAAATGTTTTTTTGACAAAGTTATATAAAATGTAAATATAAAATTTAATTAATATCAATTAAATGTATTAATTCAAATTCATCAAAGATAAAATATTAAGTTAAATGTTTTGTTTAAATATAATATAATAAAAGTAAATTTAATATTTATCGCAATCAATTAGACAATAATTTTGATAAACAAATTAAAATGTAAATTTGAATTAACTAATTTTAATTCATCCCTTATTGCTACACGGGTTGCTGTTATGGCTTTTTGAGTTATAAAGTATTCCAACTGTTTTGCATAATCATTTTCTTTTGCAACTTAGTTTGCAGTTGCACTTTGTTAATCGGACAACCGCCAAGCAAGGGTTAAAAATGAATATTAAAACTCAACTGTCAATCTAGGGTTAAAAATAACGTCATCTACCGACAATGAATTCAACTTCAGTTGTTTATTTTATATTTTTTGTTAGTTCTCATATTCGCCACTTTACCGCATGATTATTTTTTGTAGTAGTAGTAAAAATATTCTCAATGTGTTTGGACGCTTCTCGCCAATAAAATAATTAAATTAATTGTACTTGAACTACATAAAAATTTAGGCATTAACATTGGTTGTTTCAATTCTAACGTGTGAAAAATTACAGTCCACTAAATCCAGTACTATTGTTAACAATCAACAAGTAAATTACCACACACTTTTAAAATCCGTTTCCTCCGGTAAGCGACTGTTTTCTAATCACCTCTCTAACGGACACCACAACTTCAGGAATGTCACCAACTGTCAGCAACTTTTCTTTACACACATCGAACTCATTCCTCATATATAGTTGGTTTAATTTTCCGACATTTATACCTAATTTGTATAATTGTGTTGCTTCATCTACGCTTAAAATGGTGCAGAGCAAATTTCGATGATCTGTTTTGCCTCGATCATATTCGAATATAGGCATTTTTACAATGTCTCCTACGGATGCGGCCGCTTATTTCGAAGTTGATAGAAGTTGGCTTGTATTTCCAAATTTTGCTTTGCCATTAACCGTTTTTTTTGTATTTGGGTTTTTTTCTTCCAATATTTTCAAACCTTTTGAAATTTCCGTATAAAATATCGTCGGTAGAATCAGAAAATTTCCCAAAACTAATCCTTGTAGGTTTTTCGCCAGAACAGGCTGACGTGTGCGTATCTGATGGTTCATCTGGTTCTTGTTTAAGCTCTTTTTCTGGGTATCCTGCAAAATCATCGAAACACAATTCTGCGAAACAACAATTAAACGAACAACAATTCATCGAAAACAATTCATAGAACAACATTTCAGAGAACAACAATTTTTCGAAATCACAATTCTTCGCAATAACAATTCATCGAAAAATGGCGGCAAATACGGCTGTACGACTTGCAGCCGTCTCTCAGTGGAGGTGTCTTAGTACAGGACACTCTACTATTGTTAGATCGTTGAAGGATGAGCTGGGGAATCTTGACTACATTAAACCTACTCTACGCTTCGAGAAGCGATTTCGGACCTCCTTCCCTTCAAGGGAATCCTGGAGGGATAGACCGTTATCGGAAATCGAAGCGTTACAATTCTTCACAGATGGCTCCAAGCTAGACGGCAAAGTGGGAGCTGGAGTATTCTGTGACAAATTAAATGTAAACATTTCTATTCGTCTCCCTGATTACTGCAGCGTGTACCAAGCTGAAGTCGTAGCGATTGAGGAGGTCATGACGTGGTTGAAGCATAATGTGGTATCCTCAGATGATATCGCAATCTATGTGGACAGTCAAGCGGCGATCCGGTCGTTAGAATCGGTCTCTTTGGCGTCACGGGTGGTGTTGAGTTCCAGCTAATCTGGGTCCCAGGTCACTCGGGCGTCATGGGAAACTGCAGGGCGGATGAACTTGCTAGGCATAGTACGACTCTCCAGCTGCAACCGGAAAGGGTAAGTCTGGGGAGGCCCATCACAGCGCTGAGACAAGCACCTGGGAAGCAGGCGCTATTCTCAGCGGGGGAAAAGTGGTCTACCCTCACCTGTAGAGTTGCAAGACAAGTTTGGCCAAAGCTGGACTTGGGGCGCACTAGGGCATTAATATCCCTACGCAGACGTGAATTAAGAACGGTCGTAGGAATTCTCACGGGACACTGCCTTTTTGGAGAACATGCAAGAAGGCTGGGTCTGGAGGCAAATGACTTCTGCTGAAGCTGCTTGGACGAAGAGGAGGAAGAGACGTTGGTCCACTTCCTCTGCTCGTGTCCAGCATTGGCATTCAGAAGGCACAAACACTTGGGTAAGTACAGGATGGACTGACTCTCGTATCTCGAAAACATTTAAGTGCGGGACGTCTTACACTAAAGGGGATATATGCGGTGGTATCACAATGGACCGTCACCAGTCTAAGTGTGCGTAAGCAGCCACTCCAAACCTAGCCTAACCTAGGTAAACCCCAATAACATTTTAAACAGGTTGTCATGATTAATCTAGATACACAGGCCTACCGATTATAGAAAATATTTTATATTAATTCGCCCGAATGTATACTTTTTAAAAAACAAACTTATATGCAAATTTCTTGTTGTTGTTTATTCTAGTTTTAACAAGTTCATTCGCATCAAATATCATAATCGCAAGCGATTTTAAACTTTTCAGAGCCACGAAAAACCTGGTTTAGGGGACGCGCCTAGAAGTGACTTACTAGCTTCTAGTTGTATCCTGCTGTTGTGAAATCTTATGGTTGACAAACTTCTATAGTCCTATTGATATATGCCAGCTAATAAGCCCTAAGATACGCCTAATTACTAAGGAACTAACTCGACGTTTGAAACTACCCAGGATTTTAATTAGAATAAGAGAATATTTAAATTAAAATATTTACATGAAGTCCTGTTTAATGTTTTTGCCAGGCCAAATAAAAAAAATATTTGGCGACCTAGAGTTTAAGAATTGCTGGGCAAATGTATGGATCTGGTGGTTTAGGCAAACGGTTAGTAATTTTTTTTTCTTTATAAATAGAAAATATCAAAAAACTTAACAGATTCAGTCGAACGAACAGGCGAAGAGAGAGAGAGAGAGAGAGAGAGAGACGTTTCTACTGTTGAAAACAAAAAGGTTCAACAATTTCTTCTTGTTTTCCAAGAAGATTGCAATGATGCAGGAAAACTTTCCAAGGATGTTTTTTGACTATACTGGCAGTGGGAGCTATTAGGCTAAATTAGGCTTATCAAACACACATATACCATGAAACTAATAGTTCGTAGGTACCATAAATCCACAAAGACTTGAATAATGACTCCACCAAACAAATAATAATTTTCTATATATTTTCACTGCCAATAAGCCAGAATAAAAACAAAACAAAACAAATAGACGTTTGCCAGAAAAACCACCATACCGGTAAACAGAACTTAATTTTCCTAAACTTTTCCAAACTTTCTCTCGATTAAAAAGAATTAAACAAAATGAGTTAGCAACGAGTTTAAAGTTTATAAAAAATTACATTTAAGATTTTATTTTATCTTATCAGACTCGTTTTCAGTGCGGTACAGGAATGAATCTTAAAATACTGGTGGTACATATTTTGTACAGGGTTAACAAAATATTTTTTAAACACCTTGTTTCTGTTGATAGGTCATTTCAAGGTCATCAAAAAAAAATTTGTTATTTCCGTAGTCCGTTTTTCTCAAGACCAAATGACCAAATAACTCTCTCTCGTGGAACGTATTTTACGACAAATTGATGGATCCACCCGGTATATAATTCATGTAGAAAGCTAAGACCGCTTTTATCGATGTACATAAGTAAAAATTAATGTTTATATTGTTGAAGAAAGCAAGAAAAGATAAAATATCCTTTTGTTTTTTATGTCATGTTGTTATCATACCACTCTGTTACTACACAATATATATAACTTCTGTCTGTCTATGTGGATGAGTTTTTTTTTTGTTTTTGTTAACCACAAATAATAAAAGAAGTTTGATAAGAAAATAAAATTTTGTAGTTAAGTAATGATACTAATCTTAATCATCTTTGTCATTTCTCATCAACATCATCATCATCTTGAGTTTATATCGGTTGTACGAGAGGGTAAATCTTTAAATTTAGTTACATGAACTTATGTAAATGAGATAATATTAATTTTTATGCTTACCTGTATTCAAACGATTTGGATCAATTTGGTTTTGAAGTATTGAAATGCCTGGAACTATGATTGCGGGTAAGGTGCGTGAACGTAATAATGGTGCTGGCTTTGGTTTTGCCGGTTTTGGATTACAACCGCTGCTACCATATTGTGATCCATATTGCTGTTGTGCTGCTCTGTAAAATATAATAACCGTGAAAGATGGATTAGTGCACCAATCGTATATAAAAGAAAAAAAAATCGATTTTCGTTTTGTATAAATTCCTAACTCGTTTAACGCAAGTGAAAACAAAAAAACACAAAAAGTTTTTATTTTGCCGTAGGGGGATATAGCGCAAAACGTGGATTTCTGTATACCATAAAGACATAAAGTCGATTACTGGAATTAGAAAATAAAATCTTCGGAAATATATTTTATGGGTTGATTTGCAATTTATGGAATTAAAATGTGTTTTCGTTATTTCTAAATTGACGAAAACATGTGTGTGCGCGCGGCGCGATATCTTAACTTGGGAAAATTCTAATCTTAGTAATTGACATAATGCTCTCTCGTCTTTAGTTGTTAAATGTTCCGTGAATAAGATATTATGATAAACGTAAAATAATGGAACATTATAGTCAAATATTTTCTTTATCAAAAAAGTTTTAAAGACGCTGAATAATTAACTTAGTAGACCCGGTGCAATGTGTGTCAGTACCAAGATGGTTACAGGAGACCATCGGTCGGGTCAGGTTTATACTAAAACGATCGATTGTAATGAACCTACATAATAGCAAATCGACTGTGACAAAAATTGCATGTCATACGATCTCTGAGTTAGAGCTATGAACAGTATTAATTATGACTTGAGTGATGAGAGTATTAGAAGCCGAAAGGAACGTAATCAGGATAACGTAAAATTATATCACGCGAACAGATTAAACCATCATTCTCAATTGGTTTATTCGGTATCCATAAATTAGGAAACGTTCCTCAGAAATCGACTATAATCAATAGTATAACAAATCATCATGTCGAAATTGCGGTTGGGATAGTTGATTTAATGGCCACAAAATACTCCAAATTTGTTATTTGTTATTTTATCTCATTAAATTTTGTCAACGTGCTAAGACACCCTCTTCTCTACGTATACCGTAACAGAATCCGCACAGGGTTGTAATATTCAGAGCAATGCAATTAACTATTTTGGGAAGGAGTTGAACGGGCTGGCTGAATCCAATATTCAACGCTTATGGTATTTTGCGTATTGGCGGTCCAGAACTCGTTGATTTTCACGTAGAACATTCGATTTTATTGGATGGAAAATCTTGGGTGCAGGTTCAACTTTGATGCTCAGTATTCTGCGCCAGAGATATTTCATCGTCGGATTGAAGACAATGGTAAAGACGGCGAAACCAACGTTATTAACTCAAGAAATGGCCGCATTGCCTGATTATCAAATTAAGTTTACGCTGGTCGACTCTTAGCTTATTTAATACGACGTAGCGGTCAACATGCTGTAAAAGTGTATATTTGCATTTTTGAATTTCTTTCTGGGAATGCTATACATATCGAGTTAGTTAATGATCTAACTTCTGAATCATTTCTAGCAGCAATGCGTCGTAGTGATTATGGCACGATTTTGTAGAAGAGAACCAAATTTTGTCAGAGTGGTACCATATTCTAGAGACCATTAAGGAACACATTTGGAATTCGCTCCTGTGGCATTTCAACCTACGAAGAGTGCCTCATTTTGGGGGAATTTGGGAGGCGGCAGTTAATAGCGTCTGTGGGCTCAAATTAATTATATTTTTGAGTCGCCACATTGGATTTTAACGCGGCAACACGTCGTCATCATGCTGGCTGCATGCGCTGTTGACATATAAAATGGTGGTGAATAATATTATATAATAATAATGTTAACAAAGAAATTAAAATAAAATAAATATTTGTTCAATTGAAAATATAAAATTATTGTATTCAACGGAAATAATAACGTCATCATCCCGTTATTCATCAAAATAATAAGCAGTTTTGGACGACATATTCATCCACGTTGAACCTCTTACAACGGGACAAGGTCAAGTTTACGTTCCTATATTACAATTATAACATTTATATTTTTTTTTGCCTTACTAATTCTGTTTGTATTCTTTATGATATTTTTTTTAGCGAAAATTGTGCAGTAAAATACAAAATCGGTGAGATCGTACACTACGTTGGAGCAACGCACTGTAAATGGTGAGAATTGCTTTTGCTTTTACTACATATTTTCGGCCGTGAATTGCTATTTGCCATTTTATTCGATTCCTTGGTCCATAATTTGTTTTCCCAATCATAATTTGTTTTTGATAGTCAATTTCACTCATATATTTTTTTGTCGACAAATTCGGTTTGTTAATAAACTACGAAACTATTTAAAAGTAAAGTGTTGTGAAAATTAAACGATGTCGGACAGTGAAAATACAGACACTAAAGGAAAATCGCGCAGCGTGGATTCATCAATTTCTGTTCCGTTTCCACCCTTTTGGCATGAAATGCCAGGTCTTTGGTTTGTGCAAGCGGAAGCCGTGTTTAGCTCGAAACGGATAACATCGGACAATCAGCAATATTTGCTAACGGTTGCTGCACTACCCGTTGATATAATCGCGACCGTGTCGGACATACTTACAAAACCGCCAGAAACTGGGAAATTTGCAGCACTTAAGGCAGAAGTAATCAAACGATTAAGTCTATCGGAAACCCAACGCCTTTAAAAATTAATAGGTGCTACTGTTATGGGCGATTTAACACCTTCCGCGTTTTATCGCCGGTTGCAACAGTTGGCTGGTTCTTCGACTGCAGTGACTGACGACCTTATTAAAGCATTATGGCTAAAACGTTTACCAGACCAATTACGATCTATTGTACTCGTGCAAGAATCCGAAACGATCGAGAAAATAACTTGCTTAGCTGATAAAATTTGGGAATTTCATAGCCCATCAACGTCGTCATCGGGAGTCTGTGGTGTCTCTAAACCAAACGAAACCCCCACGACCGGAACAGTAACCTTAGAGAGCCTTGCGGTAGCGATTAACGAACTTCGTCAACATGTTTTTAAACAAAATCGATCAAGATCTCGGAACTATTCTCACAATCAGTCGCGCAATAGATCAGCTTCAAATTCACGTAACCGTTCTTCCTCTGGCAGACGAAAATTTTGTTATTACCATTACCGATTTGGTTCTGCGGCCAGAAAGTGTGCGGGAGGTTCATGTGAGTTCGTTGGTCAGTCCCATAATAATATTAATAAAAACGAAAAGTCGAAAAACTAACTAGTCCCAAAGTTCTCGCGACAAATGATGGGACACATAATACTCGTCGCTTATTTATTAAATGTGCCAAAACTAACTTCAGTTTTCTGATCGATACAGGAGCTGATGTCTCAGTTGTCCCTGTAAGTTATTTCAAAAATATTACACGCGACTCAGGCAGTAAAGTTTTCGCTGCAAATGGTTCTCTTATAGTAACTTATGGAGTAAGATTACTCGGCAACGATTTAGGTTTCCGCCGTGAATTCAAACATCCTTTTATAATTGCGCCAGTAACTAGGCCTATTATAGGTGCTGATTTCTTGACTAAGTTTGGAATCGTGGTGGACTTAGGGAATAAACGGTTACTTGATTCGAACACGTCGTTATCAGTTAATACCATGGACGTATACTATCCATTACCAACAATTCGACTGTTCATGGTCAACGAACCATTCGGAGATCTACTTCGATCATTCCCTAGCCTAACACAAGAACCCAGATACGACTTGCCGATTAAACATGATGTTGTGCATAGAATCATAACTCTAGGACGACTCCCGTTTTCCCGCGCACGTCGCTTAGACGCCGAAAAACACAGAATAGCGAAGAGCGAATTCGAGTACATGAATTCACTAGGCCTGTGTAGACAATCAAAATCATCCGTCTCTTCACCTTTGCACCTGGTTCCTAAACGCGACAATAACGATTGGCGACCTTGTGGGGATTATCGGAGACTCAACGAGGTGACAGTACCAGACAGGTATCCCCTTCCCCATATTCAGAATTTTTCACTGAACTTGCAAGGTTGTACTATTTTTTCAAAGATAGACCTGATTCGAGCTTACCACCAGATACCAGTGGCGATGGAAGATATATACAAGACAGCTATCACAACTCCTTTTGGACTTTTTGAGTTCATGAGAATGCCGTATGGTCTGCGCAACGCTGCGCAGACTTTTCAGCGTTTCATGGATAAAGTCACAGAAGGGTTGAATTTCGTATACACTTATATCGACGATATTTTGGTGGCTAGCCGGTCAGAGTCCGAACACTTAAAACACCTTCGCATCCTCTTCCAACGCCTTACAGATTTCGGCATTATCCTAAAACCCTCGATGTGTGTGTTCGGTGCAGCCTCGCTAAATTTTCTTAGTCACGATATCTCTAAAGATGGAATACGACCATCTTCAGAGAGAATCGTGGCTATAAACAGTTTTCCCCAACCCACATCTATAAGGCAAGTGCAGCGTTTTATCGGAATGGTTAACTACTATCACCGATTCATTCCTCACTTAGCCGAACTGCTCGCTCCAATACACTCTCAATTAGCGATACTTCAACAAGGCAAGAAGAAAAATTTTATTTGGCCACCTGATTGTCAAGCAGCTATGGATAAAACCAAAGCTGCCCTGGCTCAGGTAACACTTCTTGCCCATCCCCTGGAGCGTGGAAAATTCCGGATAACCACGGACGCTTCCAACACTGCGCTCGGGGCTGTATTGGAGCAGTACAACAAAGGATGCTGGGAACCATTGGGATTTTTCTCCAAAAAGCTCTCCCCACCCGAACGTAAGTATTCTGCCTTCGACCGTGAGTTGCTTGCAATATATTGCGCCATCAAGCATTTCAGATGCTTCGTCGAAGGTAGGGTATTTACTATCCTTAGCGACCATAAACCGCTGACTACTGCCATGTCCTCAAAGTCGGAGCGAAGTCCCCGCCAGGCTCGTCAGTTAGATTATATATCTCAATTTACGTCCGATATACAATTTATCAAAGGTGTAAGTAACGTGGTAGCAGATACATTATCAAGAAACGACGAAAACGAACTATCTCCTATCAGTCACACAGGTTTAGATATCGAAAGACTCGTCTCACTTCAGGAATCAGACAACGAGTTAAAAACACTTCTAAACACCAGTCATCCAGGTTCTAAATTAAAACTACAAAGGATTCATCATTCTGCCTCCGAACTAGCAGTCTGGTGTGAGACATCGATGGGCATTAATCATCCATATATACCACCAGAACTACGTCTGGAAGTATTCCAGAAACTTCACAGTTTATCCCACCCAGGAATACGGTCATCGCGTAAACTAGTCTCATCAAAATATTTCTGGCCTAGTATGAATTTAGACACGGGGTATTGGTCCAAAACCTGTATCGCCTGCCAGAAGTCAAAGGTCAATCGACACACGCGCCCTGAATGCGGCCGTTTTGATGTTCCTTCTGGCAGGTTTGAGCACATTCATATCGATTTAGTTGGACCACTACCTCCGTCAAATGGTTATACATATCTACTGACCATAATTGACCGGTTTACGCGGTGGCCGGAACCTATTCCTTTGGTGGATATGCGAACAACAACGGTAGTGCGTGCTTTCGTAGACCAGTACATCTCGAGATTCGGTGTACCACTCGAGATAACGACTGATCAAGGCAGTCAGTTTGAAAGTAATCTATTTCAGGAATTTAACCAACTGTTAGGTTCACACAGAATACGGACTACGACTTATCATCCACAGGCAAATGGAATGGTGGAGCGGTTCCATCGAACCCTTAAAGCCTCATTATATAGAGAAAATACCCTGAACTGGAGCACTGAGCTACCATTCATTCTCCTTGGAATTAGAACTTCAGTCAAGCATGACCTCGGATGCACTCCAGCAGATCTTGTCTACGGACAGTCACTAAAGGTCCCTGGAGAACTTGTAATGCATCCCTCCTCTGTGACATCGACAGATCCCACTTCACTGGTCGATCGCCTGCGACAATCGATGCGCAACGTCGTACCTAAAAATATCCGAAGTCCCCCTCATAACAGTATTTTTATACCTAAGGACTTAACGGACTGTGACCAAGTTTTCGTCAGAGTGGACAGAGTTAAGATCGGCTTAACTCCTCCATATGAGGGGCCATATAAAGTAGTGAAACGACTTCGTAAGTATTTTGTTATAGAAATGAAGGGAAAGAACGTTTCTATATCCTTAGAACGACTTAAACCAGCATACATGACGGACTACTTAAGTGAAAATAACGATCCGCTTGTACCAAACTTAAAAAGGAAAGTAAATTTTAAAGTATAGGCATCATTTAATTTCGTAATGGTTTTACTGCGGGGTGAGTGAATGTGGCGACTCAAAAATATAATTAATTTGAGCCCACACAAAAATTATAAGTTCTTTGCAGAATATCTACGCTTTTCCTCATTTTGCCCAACTATACCCTATTACAAACCAACTCTCATTGATTAACAAAACACAAAATATCCCGTACTAACAGAATGGAATACAATTGATAATAAATGATCGAAATGTTAGTAAATAGGCATAGAGTAATTATCATCATATCTCACGTACACCAACGAGCAGCAAGATATATTTATTTTGTATTTTATTATTATATAACTCGTTAATGAATGAATTATTTCTAGAATTTGTATTGTTAATTAGTATGTGTGCCAGTTGGGGAAAATGGACTGGTTTTTAAATAAACTTGAAAATGTATAAACATTGTAATTTTAAAAAAAAATAAAAATTTTTGGTAATGAGACAGAGTACGAAAGCTGGAACATTAAGTTTACATTTCAAATTTTTAAATAAAACTTTAAAATTTATAATAAATAAAACTAGAATAAATAGTTAAATTAAAAGGTGTTTTTATTCTAATAAAAGGGAAAAATCATAAGTGATAAGTGTTGTAGTTGCTGGGCTCAACGGGGTCAATCCAAACAGCAACTATACGTCAAAGTACATTTAACGAGGGTTAATGCTGCTAATGTAATCACCATTGAAAAGCGTATAACGTTGTTGATTGAGATTGAAGCCTACTGAACTTCAGACCGTGCATTTAGCAATGACGATGTTGATATTTTAACACCGTTGCATTTTTTGGTAGGGAAGCATCTTCTTGTGGTTCCAAAAGCAAGATGTGAAGCAAGCAAGATGATGAGTGGTTAAACAACGGGCACAAGACTTTCCAACTCGGTAGCATAAAGAGTTATTTAACACTCCTTCAGCATCGCAAGAAAAAAGATCAACAAGTCAAAGAAAATCCAATTGTGTGACACAGTGTTAATCAAAGATGGTGACAAGATAGCAGTGAGATGGCCAATGAACGAGTTTTTCGACCAACGTTCATTCAAATTTGTGAGAAAAATCCGTGAGAATTCGTGAGAAAGTCGGATGACTGGTACCGCAAGAACTGATTTAGAAGTTTTTTGCCAACCTGTTTCTATGATCAAGGCAGAAAATTGATAAGCTTTTGGATCCTGTACGTTAAGAAGGTGGGGTACCTGCAAAGCGTATTGATGCAAAACTACCGCTTTATTAAAAATATTTACCAATTTGTATATATTCTGGTTTGCGGATTGAGCTAGGCGTAGAGTTTTGGGTTAAGTTAAAGGTTAAGTTAGGGGCCAAATTGGGGGTTGATTTGGGGTTGGATTAAGGTGTAGTGAATGGTTGCCCTATTTTTAGTATATGCTTGTTTGAGAATTGAGTTAGGCGTTGAGTTTGCTTTTGAGTTGAAGGTTGAATTGGAGCTGAGTTGTGGTTGGGTTAGGGTTTAGTGAGGAGTTCAGCAGGGGATTTATTTGTGTGTTGAATTGATGGTTAAACTACAGTTAGCATGAGTTGATATCATGTCCGGATGTAGCTGATTTTGGAGTTGATTTGGGCGTGAGTTTGGGTTTCCAGTTGAGTTGAAGTTGAGTTGGAGCTGAACTAAGGCTGAGTTGGGGTTGTGTTGAAAGTGAGTTGAGATTGAGTTGAGTTGGAGTTAGCTTATTTGTTCTAAGTTATTAGTACCAAAGTTCAAACTGAAACGAATTAATGGAAGGGCTACACCGGGAGTGGACCTTGCTGATTAATTTGACTCAACACGAAGAATTTTACC
The DNA here is from genome assembly GCA_958295665.1 of Tipula vernalis. NCBI lineage: Eukaryota > Metazoa > Arthropoda > Insecta > Diptera > Tipulidae > Tipula > Tipula vernalis. The sequence goes on along the minus strand of OY282560.1, from coordinate 313,410,092 downwards.
AAGTCCGAAGGATCTTACCAAGTCGGTTCGTAGGCTACAGGTGACCATGAACTAAACTTAATCTAATCGCTCAGTACTAAGTCAAAAACCTAGCCGACTTCAACTTAAGCCTTAACACTCAACTAAACGTCCAACTCAATCATCAAACCAACACGGTGCAAAAACTTCATATGTACAGGAACTCAACTCAAGCTAACTCTAATTCAACCGTCAATTCTAAACACAAATAAAACCTCAGCTGAAATACTCACCAAACCTTAACCAAACCCCAACTCAACTCAAGCTCAAACCCGACTCAACCCGCTAACCAGCATATATAAAAAATGGCCAAACTGCTGACTAGACCCTAATCCAACTCCAACTCAACTCCAACACAACCCGGAAACGGAACCCAACCTAACCCTCAACTCCATCGGTTCATCAAACTAGCATGTATAAAATATTGGTCAACGTAGTAATTTCACCGCATGGTTTTCGATCAAATCGTACGGCAGGTACCCGATTCTCGATGGTCAGCTTCCAAAATTTTTAGAGTCTTCGAGACCATAGAAGCAGTGGAAAAAATTCAAACCGAACAAAACATTTTCAGTATACCTTCGGTTCAGACAGACATCCAGACAGGACATTTTTTTGCTTTTCCTGACTCAGAGACTTTTAAAACTTCGAGAAAAGTAGTTTTTGGAGCAACACAATATTTGGTCATTTTAAACAGGATTTCAATAACTTTGGCCCTTTTGGTGGTTACCTGGTACGAGATACTGCTTTGATTTATATGGGATTTTATTGAGGAGAGAGTTGGAAGTTAGTTAGAGTTGTTTTGAGTTAAGTTCATGTTAGTTAAGTTGGCCGTTCATTTTAATGGGGTCGACTTGGAGATTAAGTTAGAATTAAACTTAATTCCATGTAATGTGCCATTCTCGGACCGTGTTGATTTAGGGATTTAGTTGAATGTTGAGTTTGGGATTGATTTACGGATTTATTTGGGGTGAATTGATTGTTTCCTCTGCTAGGATAAGCATCCGCCATTCTAGCCGCCATTTGAAGTTTCCCTGCCCTTTTATGAACTGGTTAACCCCTTGGAAGATGTCGACCAGATCATGGTACTAATGCCAAAACGACGTCGAATGCTTCGGTAACAAATTAACTTTCGTATGTATCCCTAACTGTTGCTAGTAACTAATCCTAACAAGACCATCAACATATGTTTCGGATGCGACGGCGGAAGTGGTGGACATTTTACTTAATTTTGCGCTTCTTCTTCCGCGGAGCAGCTAGTCTCTCTACACCAGTTACTTTATATGAATTTCGGTGATAATACGGAGGTGTTCCAGATTCACACTGATATCAGCAAGTCCAAACCAATAATTAGACCAAAAAAACCGATATATTAGTTACAAAAATTGATAATTTAATTAAAATTACGAACAAATGCTTAACACTGCCGAATTTACCGACTGGTTCCCAAGACCGCTTGTAGTCCTTAACTGGATGTCGGAAAAGCAGGCAATTGTTGGGCAAACAAATGAATCAAACGACTCTGTTCTGAAAGATTTAACCATTTCTCCTAAAGCATTTAGCACACTCAAGCTGACGCTTTTATATATATTCGATGAAACGATGGATTCAGTGAATACAAACGATTTTGAATTGTGAAACGATTTAGAATTGTCTAAACACTTGGTTCATAAATATTGTTAAATCCATAACACTCTTTTTTGGTATATTCCTTCTAATTCTCAGTGATTTGCGTTCTATATTTTCAGCGTTGGTTCTTCCACCGAGAGTCACATTTTTAGTAAACAGGACCCTTAGGATTCAATAGGAAGATTCGGATATATATCTTGCAAAGGTTGCTCTCCTTTTTCACATCAGACCCATTTGCAAAAGTAGTGTGCTCTGATCTTAAATGATAAGTAAGCTTCAATATCGTTTAATGAAAGGTGCTTGTAAAATCTGCAGGCATCTTTCATCTATTTCTGTGTTAATTAGAATTTTCAAGTTTTTGTTTCTATGGCAAGTTTTGCAAGACACAAATCATTCATAAACCTACTGCTTGAGGTTACAAGGCTGGTGGCCTGCCCTCCTTTTAGAGTTTCTCAAAAGTTTAGATATTTGAACTAATTATACAATTGTTATTTGAAAAGTTAGTTTTGAAAGAATCTAGTAGACTTCGATTGCGAATTTAAACCCTACGGCACGGCAGGGAAAGCTCAACATCGAATACTGTAAGTGGCATGATTGTTCTTTGAATTCTGTGCAAGTATCATGGAAAAAATGTTTGATATTATTTAAATTATCGAATTAAATCAAAGCCACCTAAATATTACAAAGGCATAATGTAAAAAATTGAGCGTTTATAAAAAAATTAGAAACGTGGAAAAACCAAATTTTTCAAATGGAAAATGACTTTTTTCAAGTCCCAAATTCTTAACTATGATCTCTGAGATATTTTTTGAAATCGTAGTAGACTGATGTCTAGCCTTTTGGTATGATGTTCTGAAAGAAACATAGAAAAGCTTTATATAAAAATTGTATAACATTCCTGCTTTTTCCATTGAAAATCTAGAAGCTACAAAATTTTGACTATAGGGCTCTTTACATACAAGTAGTAAGCAGTTATATACACAACGGCAACGTAGCATGGCTAAGAATAAATGAGGAATTTAGCGTTCAAGAATCCTATTTTTGATATTCAGTTTGAATTTCTATAGTGTATATGCCAACGGGAAAACCTCGTTTCCCGCAGCCCTTTCCACAAACGTATACTCCGAATTCAAAGAAAGGATAACTTTTGAACTTATTGGACTTCACACAATTTAATTCGAGGTGTGAACTGACCATTTGATGTATGTTTTAGCCTAAACCAACTAGCCATCAGTTCATAAAGTACACTTGCCTTGAATGTATTTTTAGACCACAAACAATGCTCTCGCGTTCTGTCTGTTGATAAGAGACACGATGGTAAAGGAGACGTTAGTGCACGGTCGGTCCAATGAGGTGGGTGTGATAAATGTTTTATAAATTTTTAATATTTCAGAAACATCCAGATGCACCGGATGTTGCTATAGCACCGACCATATCAACCGATTCAAAAAAATGGTGCTTATTTATCATTTTTACCGGCGAAAACGAACAACTGAAACGTATTGGGATTGCATCCAGCCCTATTTCATTGAAAACCATAGATAAAATAACATTGATTAAATTAAAAGCAAATGTGAGATAGGACGGACCCCGAAGGAACCTGCAGTTAATATGTGAGGAACGAAAATCCTACCATTCATCAATGCTCGGATTCGGCGACAAAAAATATTTCTCAATCCTCTCAATCCAAGAAACCATTCTGAGTAAAGGACATTTGCTTCCGATTTACAAAGTACACTCTTAAATCACACACATAATCGAACGCCTTTGAGATATCAAGTGCTGTATATTGCTCAATGACGTAATTTATTAAATCACCACACACCAGCCGATCGACTGCACCGAAATACGTACTGATGGTCTAATATGCTATAAGGTGGATTATTATAAATATTTCATCAGACGAAAGTTTATTTTTAAAAACTAAAAGCAGTTTGATAAAAAGTGTTGTCTTGTTTTGTTCAAATTTTGGTCAGCATTCCATTGCTGCGGAATCAATGGACATTTGCGTGAATCATGTTCTTGTTTGTATTAAAGTCAATATCCTTTATGGCTTTAACCGAAGCCCCAATATTCACAAAAATCACAAAATTCTGAAACCAGCGAGTCATTTCAATATCCATAAACAAGTAACTGTAAGTAATTTAAAAAGCTTTGGAATACAGAAACGTATTTTTAAAATTTTGCATTATTTTACGAACGTTAAGAGTTTCAATTTTTGGAGAATTTTTATCGTAATCATTCAACAATCTAAAACCAAGTTGCAATCTTTAAAGGTTTACAATGTCGACACTCAAAGCCAGCATTCTTACAAAACTTTAATGCTTTGAGTAAAAAATTCTTCATTAACTAAAATCATATTATAAGTTTAAGAATGAATTCAATTACTCAACTCATTCAAACTTAGTGATACGGTAAATGATCAATAAACGAAGAGCTCACAGCATAATAGTAAGTTGGATAAATGGACAATCTACAAAATAAAAGAAATTAAATTATTAAACTTTGAAATAAATTTCTAAAATCTCAAATATTGCTGCCAATAAGATTTAGAATGGCCGAAAAATAGCTCAGCTTTTAACGTTTAACAGCGACAATATCGTATATGCTTCAAAGTCATCAGTTGTTTGAAAAATGTTTTGTTCGAAGAATTCAAAGTGTATTTTGCATAAGAGGAATAATTTTTAAAACTACTCATTGACTATTAAGTGAAATATGGAATTAATTCAGACGACCATCTTACAAATTTCAAAATATGGTGAAATTATGAACTAAAATCACCAAACTAGCCCTCTCGAACAACTAGGATTTGAACACACACAACAACTGATTCGTCTCTGACTATAGTTTGAGTTTGTGATGAGAGTTTCCAGAAACCGGCTGAATCATTGTGAAAATTGGTTAAACATTTCATGGAGCTTTTCGTGATCTAATATTGTCCGAGAGTGTAGCTTTAAACTGTGATGGAAACTTTTTTCGACTATTGTGACCGGCTCAAAAAGTAATTTGCTAATCCTATAAGTCTTAAAGGATTTCAGAGCTTTTGTGAAAGAAACATATGGCAATCTCTTATAGTATAAGAGATTGCCATATGCTTCTTTCACAAAAGCTCTGAAAAAGTCCAAACAAGAAAGCTTCCCTTTAATAGATGTCCACCGTTCAATAATTTGTGTAATGGAAGCTAAGGTTATAAATGAATTTTAATCAAAGCACGCAAGGTGAAATCCGTTAAATTAACGCCTTTAACCCCTTTTAAGTAGCTCAGAAGCTTATTTAGACTTTTCACCTCCGTTTATTTTTTCCATTTTGACCCTTTTCGATAGTTGCAAAAAGCTTTCCTATCTTACATAAATTGGTCACATTTCAAAAATATCATGCTTCAGATTGCATAGTAAAAAGCTGTCAGTTTAGTTATTAAAGCAACTTCTGAACAATGACGATTTAGAAGATCACGTATATAAAATGTGGAGAAACCACAAAACAATTTTCGACTCATTCAGGATATATTCTGTCCTTATATGCTCATTAAATCATCGATCTAATCTTTCCTGGAAAAAATTAAACCGTTTCTCCATTTCATCCCAGCGACACAGTATAGTGCATCATCATGAAGAGCAATAAAGTGTCTGCCTTCCCTATATACAAACGATTTTTAATAGGACAAGCTGCTTGCCAATTTTCATCCTAACAACAAACTGAACATAATATGGTTAGCTCACGGAAGGAATCAGGGTCAATTAAGGGTTAAGAACAAATATCATTGCGTGAATTTAGACGACCCTTTAGACAAAAACAACAAAACAAAAACAAAAATTAAAAAAATGTATTTAATGAAACCTACACAAATTTCACCTTCATATTACATTTGAAAAACGTTTTATTTTATAAACATGTCACTACAGGCACGAGACAAACGTTTCAATCTCATATCTCTCACATAATAAAAACATAAATAAATTCTAATTAATTTTTATGAATGTGGCGTAATAAACTAAAGGAAATTATAATTTCTGTCATTCATGAACTTAATTATGTAAACACAACCCAGCCAACTCCTAGCAACAAAAAAGCTTTCTAACCATATCTTCCTCCTGTATTTACTACTAATGTCAAGTATGTTTTTTTCACTTTGCGCGTTCTCGGTGAGCAGCAATATGCTTTTTTATGTTCTGTTTTTAAAATAAACTTAAAAGCTTATTTAATTTTATTAAAAACAAAAAAAAAATCGTAAACGAAATTTTTTTTTACTTTGAAAACAATTTTTTTTTTTTTGCGTTGGAATATTTTAAAATTAAATAAGAAAATTTATTTATGGTAAAATGGCACTTTAGAAGCCGCGTCACTGTGTTCATCTAAAAATAGGATTTCTATATTTATGATTATATGTCGTCGTTGTTGGTGTTGCTTAATTTTGAATATTTTTTTTTTGAGCAAGGGTGTGACGGCGGTATTTTATTATAAATTTACGCTTTGTACTTGTTGTTTCGCAATAAATCCTATTATGTGATGTGTACGGAAATTTTCTGTTTTATGTGAAAATTTGTGTATTTGCCTATACGTATACTTATGTGTAAGTACTTATGTGCGGTAAGAAGCGTTTGAGTATATAAACAAAGAGTTTAACTAAGATTACGTTTTTTTTAAAATGGGTCTAATCAAATTTCAAAGAGTTTTTATTTTTTATAATCTGACGCGAGATGGGAAAATTGGGTTTTAATTTCTAAATTTTTTTTTGGAGGAATACTGTTTTGAAATAAGACCGGTTGATTAAATGTTTATTACGTTTCAAAGAAATAAAGAAATACCGCATTTCATTTATGCCAAAAAGTTACCAACAATTTTTAAAACCCAATCCATGCTCAAAAATAATGTGAGCTATTTTAAATTATTTTTCACAAAGTGTCTTCACCAAAAAGTTGTAGTTCATGAAACACCAGTCATATAAATAATAAAATTATGCAAAACAGTGATAATGTACAAAATTAAAATGTATCTCAAACATTAGTGCAAACAACAATGAGTGATTTGCAAAACAAAAATAAACGCAAAGTATTCAGAGGGGACTGAATCAAGCATGAAGAGCGTAGAACTAAATCCAACCTAAATAGGGATGACAAGGTTAATAGGGATGACAAGGGATACCTCCGCCACTTTACGAAAGCGGGGAGCCAGCAGAATTGTTATTAGCTGCCCTAAATGAGGAAACAACTGACAACGTTATAAAGCCCTATTATACATTGAAAACTAATCCAGAAACATTGACGCCACGTTTGTTTTACGATCCATCCAAAAATATCATTGGCGAAAGCTGCCACAGATAATGATATCGCTCTTATTCCACCTTCATACAACGACCAGAAAATTTACAAAGTGGTAAATACCATCAATGAATTTGTGAGAGTAACTAAAACGAGCTTCACGCTCCACAACAAGATAACCTCATGCAATCCCTTATAAAAATGTTTGACTTTTCTCGACGTTTTGGAAGTAAAAAGCTTTTGAAAAAGCTCAAAAAGTATCCGTCTGTACCCATGGTATCTCGCGATCTAGATTTATTCTAATGAAAAATGTATAATGAAAAGTGTAAAATGTAAAATGTAAAATGTAAAATGTAAAATGTAAAATGTAAAATGTAAAATGTAAAATGTAAAATGTAAAATGTAAAATGTAAAATGTAAAATGTAAAATGTAAAATGTAAAATGTAAAATGTAAAATGTAAAATGTAAAATGTAAAATGTAAAATGTAAAATGTAAAATGTAAAATGTAAAATGTAAAATGTAAAATGTAAAATGTAAAATGTAAAATGTAAAATGTAAAATGTAAAATGTAAAATGTAAAATGTAAAATGTAAAATGTAAAATGTAAAATGTAAAATGTAAAATGTAAAATGTAAAATGTAAAATGTAAAATGTAAAATGTAAAATGTAAAATGTAAAATGTAAAATGTAAAATGTAAAATGTAAAATGTAAAATGTAAAATGTAAAATGTAAAATGTAAAATGTAAAATGTAAAATGTAAAATGTAAAATGTAAAATGTAAAATGTAAAATGTAAAATGTAAAATGTAAAATGTAAAATGTAAAATGTAAAATGTAAAATGTAAAATGTAAAATGTAAAATGTAAAATGTAAAATGTAAAATGTAAAATGTAAAATGTAAAATGTAAAATGTAAAATGTAAAATGTAAAATGTAAAATGTAAAATGTAAAATGTAAAATGTAAAATGTAAAATGTAAAATGTAAAATGTAAAATGTAAAATGTAAAATGTAAAATGTAAAATGTAAAATGTAAAATGTAAAATGTAAAATGTAAAATGTAAAATGTAAAATGTAAAATGTAAAATGTAAAATGTAAAATGTTAAATGTAAAATGTAAAATGTAAAATGTAAAATGTAAAATGTAAAATGTAAAATGTAAAATGTAAAATGTAAAATGTAAAATGTAAAATGTAAAATGTAAAATGTAAAATGTAAAATGTAAAATGTAAAATGTAAAATGTAAAATGTAAAATGTAAAATGTAAAATGTAAAATGTAAAATGTAAAATGTAAAATGTAAAATGTAAAATGTAAAATGTAAAATGTAAAATGTAAAATGTAAAATGTAAAATGTAAAATGTAAAATGTAAAATGTAAAATGTAAAATGTAAAATGTAAAATGTAAAATGTAAAATGTAAAATGTAAAATGTAAAATGTAAAATGTAAAATGTAAAATGTAAAATGTAAAATGTAAAATGTAAAATGTAAAATGTAAAATGTAAAATGTAAAATGTAAAATGTAAAATGTAAAATGTAAAATGTAAAATGTAAAATGTAAAATGTAAAATGTAAAATGTAAAATGTAAAATGTAAAATGTAAAATGTAAAATGTAAAATGTAAAATGTAAAATGTAAAATGTAAAATGTAAAATGTAAAATGTAAAATGTAAAATGTAAAATGTAAAATGTAAAATGTAAAATGTAAAATGTAAAATGTAAAATGTAAAATGTAAAATGTAAAATGTAAAATGTAAAATGTAAAATGTAAAATGTAAAATGTAAAATGTAAAATGTAAAATGTAAAATGTAAAATGTAAAATGTAAAATGTAAAATGTAAAATGTAAAATGTAAAATGTAAAATGTAAAATGTAAAATGTAAAATGTAAAATGTAAAATGTAAAATGTAAAATTTAAAATTTAAAATTTAAAATTTAAAATTTAAAATTTAAAATTTAAAATTTAAAATTTAAAATTTAAAATTTAAAATTTAAAATTTAAAATTTAAAATTTAAAATTTAAAATTTAAAATTTAAAATTTAAAATTTAAAATTTAAAATTTAAAATTTAAAATGTAAAATGTAAAATGTAAAATGTAAAATGTAAAATGTAAAATGTAAAATGTAAAATGTAAAATGTAAAATGTAAAATGTAAAATGTAAAATGTAAAATGTAAAATGTAAAATGTAAAATGTAAAATGTAAAATGTAAAATGTAAAATGTAAAATGTAAAATGTAAAATGTAAAATGTAAAATGTAAAATGTAAAATGTAAAATGTAAAATGTAAAATGTAAAATGTAAAATGTAAAATGTAAAATGTAAAATGTAAAATGTAAAATGTAAAATGTAAAATGTAAAATGTAAAATGTAAAATGTAAAATGTAAAATGTAAAATGTAAAATGTAAAATGTAAAATGTAAAATGTAAAATGTAAAATGTAAAATGTAAAATGTAAAATGTAAAATGTAAAATGTAAAATGTAAAATGTAAAATGTAAAATGTAAAATGTAAAATGTAAAATGTAAAATGTAAAATGTAAAATGTAAAATGTAAAATGTAAAATGTAAAATGTAAAATGTAAAATGTAAAATGTAAAATGTAAAATGTAAAATGTAAAATGTAAAATGTAAAATGTAAAATGTAAAATGTAAAATGTAAAATGTAAAATGTAAAATGTAAAATGTAAAATGTAAAATGTAAAATGTAAAATGTAAAATGTAAAATGTAAAATGTAAAATGTAAAATGTAAAATGTAAAATGTAAAATGTAAAATGTAAAATGTAAAATGTAAAATGTAAAATGTAAAATGTAAAATGTAAAATGTAAAATGTAAAATGTAAAATGTAAAATGTAAAATGTAAAATGTAAAATGTAAAATGTAAAATGTAAAATGTAAAATGTAAAATGTAAAATATAAAATGTAAAATGTAAACTGTAAAAAGTATAAAGTATAAAGTATAAAGTATAAAGTATAAAGTATAAAGTATAAAGTATAAAGTATAAAGTATAAAGTATAAAGTATAAAGTATAAAGTATAAAGTATAAAGTATAAAGTATAAAGTATAAAGTATAAAGTATAAAGTATAAAGTATAAAGTATAAAGTATAAAGTATAAAGTATAAAGTATAAAGTATAAAGTATAAAGTATAAAGTATAAAGTATAAAGTATAAAGTATAAAGTATAAAGTATAAAGTATAAAGTATAAAGTATAAAGTATAAAGTATAAAGTATAAAGTATAAAGTATAAAGTATAAAGTATAAAGTATAAAGTATAAAGTATAAAGTATAAAGTATAAAGTATAAAGTATAAAGTATAAAGTATAAAGTATAAAGTATAAAGTATAAAGTATAAAGTATAAAGTATAAAGTATAAAGTATAAAGTATAAAGTATAAAGTATAAAGTATAAAGTATAAAGTATAAAGTATAAAGTATAAAGTATAAAGTATAAAGTATAAAGTATAAAGTATAAAGTATAAAGTATAAAGTATAAAGTATAAAGTATAAAGTATAAAGTATAAAGTATAAAGTATAAAGTATAAAGTATAAAGTATAAAGTATAAAGTATAAAGTATAAAGTATAAAGTATAAAGTATAAAGTATAAAGTATAAAGTATAAAGTATAAAGTATAAAGTATAAAGTATAAAGTATAAAGTATAAAGTATAAAGTATAAAGTATAAAGTATAAAGTATAAAGTATAAAGTATAAAGTATAAAGTATAAAGTATAAAGTATAAAGTATAAAGTATAAAGTATAAAGTATAAAGTATAAAGTATAAAGTATAAAGTATAAAGTATAAAGTATAAAGTATAAAGTATAAAGTATAAAGTATAAAGTATAAAGTATAAAGTATAAAGTATAAAGTATAAAGTATAAAGTATAAAGTATAAAGTATAAAGTATAAAGTATAAAGTATAAAGTATAAAGTATAAAGTATAAAGTATAAAGTATAAAGTATAAAGTATAAAGTATAAAGTATAAAGTATAAAGTATAAAGTATAAAGTATAAAGTATAAAGTATAAAGTATAAAGTATTAAGTATAAAGTATAAAGTATAAAGTATAAAGTATAAAGTATAAAGTATTAAGTATAAAGTATAAAGTATAAAGTATAAAGTATAAAGTATAAAGTATAAAGTATAAAGTATAAAGTATAAAGTATAAAGTATAAAGTATAAAGTATAAAGTATAAAGTATAAAGTATATAGTATAAAGTATAAAGTATAAAGTATAAAGTATAAAGTATAAAGTATAAAGTATAAAGTATAAAGTATAAAGTATAAAGTATAAAGTATAAAGTATAAAGTATAAAGTATAAAGTATAAAGTATAAAGTATAAAGTATAAAGTATAAAGTATAAAGTATAAAGTATAAAGTATAAAGTATAAAGTATAAAGTATAAAGTATAAAGTATAAAGTATAAAGTATAAAGTATAAAGTATAAAGTATAAAGTATAAAGTATAAAGTATAAAGTATAAAGCTTTCGAAAAGAGTTGATTTCGGGATTGAGTTGCCCACTGAGGGTGGAGTTGGGTAGAACGTTGAAATTTGGTTCGAACCAAGTGAAGTTGAAATTGAGTTAGGGTTGAGTTAGCTTGCGGTGGGGTTGAATAAGGGGTTGGAAAGTTATTAGGGGGTTGGTTTGTGGTTAGGTTAAGCTAATGGTTGACTTGAAACTTGATTTGAGGTTGAATTGGTGATTAAGTTTCAGGTTTGGATTGTCGGTTGATTTAGTGATTTCTCTTAGGACTGCGTTAAGATTGATTCGGAGGACCGAAGTTCTGATCACCTCGCTAGGCTCATTTATTAGTTGTTACCATAATAATTTATCCAATGATAATATGGACTATTTTAAAACTCAGAGTTTGGAAATTGATTTTACATGAAGGGTGAAAAAACCAAAACTAAAATTGAGACATTCAGTACAATAACGGACTAAGCCACACATTTTTTTTGTTCGACTTAATGACACAATAGCAATCATAAGTCATAAAGCTCAATGCAAAAACAGTCTACGCCACTTTTACTTTATAAATAAATAGAATACAGAAAGTACAATTGGTCTTAAGCTACTCCTTAGAACCAGACGAAATTGCAGATTTCGATAATGATAGATTTATAAAACGTAATTAGTTAAGCCCTTGGGCAAGTTTTTGAAGGCAAATTAGCAGTTTGAAGTGCGAAAGGTGATGCAATTAAATTATGAACTACTTGAAGACTTTAGTGGATTCTTTCTGAAAGCTGAAAATCAACAAGGTGTATTGGAACTCTGCTAATTTTATTGAAACGTCTTCGTCTGCTAATTCAATTTTAAATGTACAAGTAAAAGCAAATAGCAAACAAGCAGGATACATTTTAAAATATTCTAAAGAAAACAACATTAAAATCTCATTACAGCAGAGAGTATTAAGCACTCTCATTAATCTTAATGTCTGTTAAACGAGTTGAAATAAAAATCAGCATGGACTATCATCATTTTTCCATATCCAATTTGCATATACATATATACAAAGCTGTACACATATTCACTTAGAGACGGATTTCCATCTATTTTTCTTCATTCTTCTTTTGTTTCTAAAAGCTATTACTAAATTTGTCAACACAAGAATTATCACTGTATAAGATCAGATTACGTAAAAAATTACCATAAAGTTATTCGTTCACAATCCCAGATGTATCGTATAATAAATTTATTTTGTATATGTACCTTTGAATGAAAAATGTACTACCTTATATCACTTGCTAAATGTAAACACAAAACGGTCAGACAGATTATTGCTGGATACCGGAAAATATATTTTAGCTAATTTAGGTGAATTCTTCACCAGACAATGGTGAAGGAGGTAGTGTGTTGTAGTTCGATTCGTCTCTATAAATAATAACATATCTTTGTGTCATACCAATGAACTCCACATGAGTTGTCTTCTATACCACCACAACAGGACAATTTAATTTAATTATTTTCTTTATTGACCGCATAGACATAACACACAATGTATAGAAGAGCTGAGGAAAATTCCATAATTTTCCATTTACAGAATTGCGATAAAGGCGCCTTGTCTATGGCAATGACAATACATACATAAAAACGAACAACAACACAGATTGTATAACATGAATACGTGGCGTGTGAAATGGAAGGATGCAGAGCATTTTTTTTTTTGTTTTTCGAATTTAATACACCGCACAGATCGCCGTAAAGATATTGGGGTTGGCGGTGTTTGTACATCGATTCGAATGAAAGTATCGAACGGCGCATTTAATTGATACAATTTTGGTGTGCATCTGAGGATCAATAAACTCTAATAATCTTCGTTTATAGTGAAATATGTAGATTAAGCTGAAATAATTTATTCTATACATCCTACACCGTATCAAAGTTAATGCCATTGCCGTAAACATAAACAATAATCATAAAAAAAAAAAATTATTAATTTGTGTTGATTTTGGGCGCCGCATTTCTGCTCTTCACCCACACCCTCCAACCCCACAGCAAAGCTCGTCATATGTTTTTATCGTTTGTTCGCAATTTTAATCAAAATCGAAGATGAATCGGAGAAAAGTATAAAATGCGAATGGAAATGTTAAAGGACAAATGATTTTAGTAAATGTTTGTTATTGTTGTTGATGTTGGTATATACTTAATGGTTATGATCTTTGGCCTTGATGGCGTTTTATTAACGGTCTGTTGAAATGTCACAAATATTTATTGTGTGAATAAACAATAAAATTGTGATGATGATAAGTGAGACGTATTATAAATATTGATTTTGTATATTGACTAGGGCAAGATTTAGCAGATTATTAAATTAACGCGGAAGAGAAGTAAAAAATGTTGCCAGTTTTATTCATAAGCTAGCCGAAAAAATTTGTACGGAACCGTATTCCTTTTACCATGTGCCAAGGCAAATTTTCAATGTTTCACCTATTCAAGGGTACAAGAATCCCGATACTTTCAAATATTTCTGAAACTCCTAGTACTATTGAGAGAGTCGTAAGGTAAATTTCAAAATAACCCGCGAAGGTCTTCAACATTTATGAAATACTGTTAATTTTTGAAACTATCATAAATTTTATTTTGACGAACACCTGCCATCCATCTAAAGAACTGATCATTTACATTTAGTCTTTTCATACAAAGTGGTACAAAATATTCAAGAAAATGTTACTGAAAAGCGATGTGTCTCCAAAGGACTGCGTTATTTTAAACGGGAAAAAAAATTGGTGAGGTTTAAACGCCAAACAAAATATATAACTCGATAGGGTTTACACAATCTCTTACCGAGGGCAATTCTGCATAATAACCAAATATAAAGTCATCAAACAATTAACACGTGTGGAAATACGAGCCACTTTATTACAGACTGCGAAAATTTTCTGGACCTTAATATGCCAGAGAGATGGAAATTGGTAAGGGCCTAAAGGCTTTATAGAAGATTATTGGGATTCTTTCGAAATGGGTGTGAATTTAAACATCATCCTCTGTTATACACGATCCAAATAAACGCGCAAAGCGTAATAATTCAAAATGTGAAGCGGTTGCAAAAATTAATTGGGCAGTTTGGTCTGGTTTGACCATTCTTGAGTGGCATTTCCCTTATGGTTATATGGACCTTTGAGTTTCTTGACGAAGGATCATTGATTACACTTCTTTAAAAAGTCATAACCAAAAGTCTTGCACTAAGAGATTCGGTAGAATGCCTGTCTGTGCTGGATCGATGGGCCTTCAAAGAAGCAAAACGACTGCAAAGTAGTGAAACTAGAAATATCGGGTGCTCAATCCAAGGCTCCAACCTCTAAAGTATCGAATTCTCGATGTCCGAACTATAGAAAATCTAAGCCTACCAGCGCAGTCACGTACATATGATGCTTAAAGTTACAGGTGTGGTACCTTCTTCAACACTGAAAAGTGGGATTGCCACTTTAGGTCAGAGAATGGCAGGGACAGAGCCAGTTTCTGCAAAACCCAAATTAGGATGGAAAATATTTGGTCATTACTCGACGGATACGTTCCTGTTAAGTGTACAGCCACTACCACATACGCGACTTTCATTGCGACAAAAGTTTGCATCAATAAGTGAAAGAATGTTTCACATCTGAAATCTTTGGCATGGAGCGACCAAAAAATCTATGGAGTCTAAAGATGACAAGGGAGCCAGAGAGATTCACAAAGAATAACTTTAAACAACAGTGGACATTATGAGGCTGTTCTCCTAAGCACCTACGAGGACGTTCGGTTGCAGGATAGCTAGGAAAAGAGGTCTAGTTCCTGAAGCAACAGCAAATTATTTATAGGAAACATTTAGGAAACTTCTAAGAGAGGATAAAACTAACATTGTTGGCACACAAACTTGGTATTTACCGTTTTTTACGGCAACAAACCCTAAAATCTGGAAAGTTGAGATTTGTTTATGCTTTTGAAAGGCCCAGACTTGTTTTCGTGCCTAAGCAAGATTCGAAACTTCGGAACAGCAACCTGTTGATTACGTTATAAAGGTGATGACATCTGGTGTAGCCTGCTCACCGAGTATAGCTCAATATGTGACGAATGAAAACGCCATGTACTTTTCTGACAAATATCGTAAGCCATTTATTATCGAGAACCACTAAGTGGAGCAGTCTATATTATCCAACACGCGAAAGATATCCACACTTTTGGAGGCTTTCAGATTCATTAATAGCGCAATCAAATACAAATAACGTGTTAAAATTCGATAACCATCAAAGAAGCTTAAATACAAGATGTGGTGGCACACAAAGGATCATTGTATCCTACTTCTCGAAGAACTGGTCCAGAATAAATACAGAAAAATTGAATAGTACTCTTCGTAAAACTAAAAGGGAAGTTCTCAAAATCCTTATGATATTTTGTAGTAGACGCCAGCGAAAGCGCAATTACTGCCGAGGCTTACTACTTTCGTCTGATAACAGATAACCAGCGTATGTAGCCGCAAAACTTGTAGAAGTAGTACAGTCATTAGCTGTATTGCTTTCGTAGGTATAGAAAAATTGAATACGACAATAAAATTGAATAAATTCAAGAAAGGTTTAGCTACATCAAGAGAACTGTATTGGATATACATGTGTTTACGAACTTTTTAGTTAGATGCCGTTAGTATCGCTGCTTCGATTTTATTCAATCGGGCAATGCTTTGTTTTTGAAGGATAGATGTCAGCATAGATGTTGCTTGAATAATTACTAATAATAATTGTTCAAAGCGTAAACACCAATTATTTTCATCTCTTTGAAAATATCAAATTTTGTGCTTAAAAAATTGCATTTGCAAGAAGAACAATGAAAGGATTTTTTGGGAATCCGCTTATTGTCTGACCGATGAGGAAGTTTGTAGCTTCCGATGGAGCATACTTTGAACCATTATGTCATTTTCTACAGAAGCAAATGTATTTTATTTCACTAATGAAAGTTCGGAAATACCTCTGTACAACCAAAAATCGAAAACTAAATCCTAATTCATTTTTAAGAAAGCAATACAGTTATTATTCACTAATTATTTATTAATATTCACTCATTACTCACTCATAATGCATTGTTCATCGATCAATATTTTTTCACTGATGTACTAATCATTATTCAACCGTTGTTCATGCATTACTCACTCAGAATTCCCTTAATATTCACTGGTGCATGATGATTTTACTAATTATTCACCAGTATTCTTCCATTATCCATTTTTTATACACCGATTATCCACATTTTTTGATAAGAGACTCACCATCAAAACTGTTACTGCTGCGGATATGCTGCTTTCTGAAACACATTTTACAATTACGAGCCATTTCAAAATCAAACGATGCACGTTTAATGATACTATGCATGCTAGCAGAAAATCACAAGGGGACTGCTATCATTATCAAGGACAGAATAAGACATTATGAACTACAAAAATATAGTGAGGAGCATATTCAAAAAAATAGCATCTGTGTGGAGGAACGGACAGGAAAATGCATCTTCAGTTTATTGTCCACCGAAACATTCAGTAAAAAGACATCAGTTTGCAAATTATTAAAACTCTGGGAGATAAGTTCCTTGCGAGAGGTGACTAAAACCTCAAACATATCCAGTGAGGTTCCAGACTAATATCGGCGAATCAACATACTAATTGGACCCAATTCGAGTCTATATTAAACAAAGAATGTTCTGTAAGCATCCCTGTAAAAACAAAACATAAAATGCAGCAGTGCAAAGTTTGACGGATATATTAAAACCAGCTGCAGCGGATGCGACATCATGCAGCTCAGTTTAATAAAGTTGAACAAACTGTCTCAGAATATTCAGTTAATGATAAAACGCTCAATCTGCAGGCAATGGCAATTACACAGATCGTCTACACTTAAATCAAATTTAAATAAAGCGACCAAAAACTTAAAAATGGTTGTTTCCAAAGAAAGTGATTTTGCACGAGAAGAAAATTATTCCTGATCATCAATTCGGATTTAGAGAAGAACACGGAACCATAAAACAAGTTCAAAGAATCGTCTCTGAAGTACTGCTCTGCAGTATTTTTAGACATTGCGCTACCTTACGATATAGTGTGGTTTTAAGAACTTTTACACAAAATTAGAAGACAGTTACCAAACATTTTCTAACATCATTAAAAATTATCTGCTTGATCGCAAGTTTTTAGTGAAATAAAACAGCTGTTTCCTTGTAAATGGACCTCGATATTGGAATATGATTACGAATTTTTGTTTGACGTATTAGAAGGTGTGGATTTCCTGAAAAAATGGTTTCAACAGGACGGTGCCACATGTCATATAGCAACATTTATCCCAAGTTTTTTTCCTATGGAGCTATTTGAAGGCAAAAGTCTATGCCATCGATACACAAGCAATTTATGACCTAAAGAAGAACATTATTAATTGTCATATTCATAAAAATGAGCCACACTTATGCCAGCACGTCATCGAAAATTTTGGTAAAATATTGGTAGCTTGCCCGTACAGCAGCAGGAGGTCACTTACAAGACATTATACTTATCAAATAATTTAAGTGTTTCATTAAAAAATTAAAAATTAACCTCAAGTTCACATCCTTAAAACCATAAAAGTGGGGAACATATTCGAATGACATTTTCTAATGATGAGAGCACCAAACATGCCACAGAGATTCACACAACTGTCTTTCCAGTTGCTATGATTTTACGGTATCAATGATGACAAAGCGAAGCCAGTATGAGTAATGGTGTGTTTTCAAGCATGTCCGGGTGATTAACTTAACAGAACTATGATTTAATCATGCTCATGATCACCAAGACATGGCTTTACTGACGAATAGTCGTTTGTATTTCTCGGTGCCAACGAATAAAATTGTAAATTTCCATTTTTAATTTTACTATTAATATCAGTAAGATTAGTTGGGTTCGTCCTCCAAACCCAAAACAGAATAACTTAATGATATAAAGAGGCTTGAAATGATTCAATAGACTAAATGAAAAGGTTTCCACGAAATTAGTTCATTAGTATTCACTCATTACTCACTAACTCTTCACTCATTATTCACTGAAAGATGATGATTCATTACACTCATTAGTCACACATTAATCAATCAAAATTTGTTCATTATTCATGGATTATTCTTTGAAAGGTGAATGAGAAGCATTAAGTAACGGGTTGGTGACACATTTCCCAGGGACAAAATCCCGCGGGACATAACCCCGAGGGACAACATCCCGAAGGTACAAAATCATGAGGGTAAAAATCCCGAGGCTACAAAATCCCGAGGATACATAATCCAGGAGGTACAAAACCGCGACGGTAAAAAATCCCGAGGGGACCAAATCCCTGGAAGGATACTAAATCCCGTAATCCCGCGGAAATCCCGAGGACCGAAACTTCAAATCAAAACAGGAATTTTTTTTTTTGCGGAACCGGGGTTTTTAAAGCGGGATTATGAAAAAATGGGATTTAAAAAGCGGGATTTTTTTTGGGTGCAATTTTAATTAATTGGGATTTTAAAGTACGAGATATCGTCGTTACGATCCCGTTGTAACCATCATTATTGTCGATGTTCGATTAAATCCTCGGAATTTAGTATCTTCGGGATTTTGTATCTTCCGGATTTTGTATCCTCGGGATTTTGTACCCTCAGAATTTTGTATCCTCGGGGTTTTATACTCTCGGGATTTTTTTAAATCCTCGGGATTTTGTACCCTCGGGGTTTTGACTCTCTGGAGTTTGTCTCTCTCCCTAAGTGACGAACGATTAATCAGTGAATGACAAATGAATAATAACTGAATATTGGTAACAACAGGGTGAATAATAAGATAATAAAGAGTGAAACAATTGTGAATAATGAGTGAAAAATGAGTGACTATTGAGTGAATTATTTTTTGTGATCTACATTTTCTGTTTTTCCCTATATTAAATAAAACAAAACGAATCGACAGCTATATTTAAAAAAATGGTAGAACATTTTATACTAATAACAAAAATTACTTTGGAATAGTAGACCTGTCAACTTTATGGAAATATATGCCCACACCTGGTAAGATCTCTACGATTATCAATAAATGCTCATAGTGTTTAGTAGCAATTTTAACGTTAGTCTCTTTCACAATTTTCAAAATTTGGTAGAACAAAGTTTGACAGTCCATTTTATAAAAATACAGACCAACTCCAGGGTCCATTTGACCCACCAGGTCTGATTGGTCCAATAATTATAACAGAAAACTGATTAAGCAATAACTATAGTTATTGGAATAAAAGTGGATTGAAGAATTACAGGATGCATTTAAGCAAAAACATGACAATGCATGTTAGTAATTCAGCATTGTGAATTTAGGCTCCTTGCAGAAGGTCTGCTTTGGGCCCCTCAAACAGTGGGTTGGATCGGAGGTGAGCCACAGACAGTGGCGTAACTACAAATGACGCCCCCTCCCCCCTGCAATATCTTTTTGGGCCCCTCAAAATGCTTCTTCTACCTATCAACAAGTAAAGCTTTTAGTGAAAAACTTATTTCTTCCTATCGTCTAGTCTCGCATTAATTAAAAGTATCTGATTTCGAGAGTAGATGACACGAAACATCTTGCAACTCAATGCTTTGACGGTTTCTAAATATATTGATAAAGCATCACAAATTTCGAATATAATTTTAAAAATATCAAGAATTTCGAATTTTCAAAGTATCTTGAATATTCTTGAAAGTTCTGTAAATTCAGTAAATTTTGTTAAAAAATTATATAAACAAAAAAATATGTATTTGCCAAAATTGTCATTTAGGTTTAAGTTTTAAACAATTTTTGGTTTTAACTTAACTTTCAACGTTGAGCCTTTTTCATACTTTTAGGTTTTTGATAAAAAGTTTTATAAAAAAAGTATTTGCAAAAAAATTTTAATTTTATAAGCTTTCAATTATCAAAGCTTTTTTAACCAACCCATTTTACTGAGAAATATGATT
This sequence comes from Tipula vernalis, assembly GCA_958295665.1. NCBI lineage: Eukaryota > Metazoa > Arthropoda > Insecta > Diptera > Tipulidae > Tipula > Tipula vernalis. Next base: position 313,389,769 of record OY282560.1, on the reverse strand, counting down.
TTAAAAAAGGTGCCGAAATTTTGGCTAAAATTTAGAATATTTGTTCTCAAAGTTAATCATTAATCATCGAAAGCTTTCAGTTTTGAAAGGTTTTCAAACCAAACCATTTAACTCTAAAATTTGATAATACAAAGGAAGGTGCGATATTTTTGGATAAATTAAGAATATTTGTGTTCAATGAGCTTTAAGCTTGATAATTAATTTATACTATGTATTTGGGTTTAAACTTAACATTTCTAAATCTTTTAATAATTTTAGGTTTTTGTTACAATGTTTTATGTGCAAAAAATATGTATTTGCAAAAAGTTTCAAGAGCTTTTAGTTTTAAAAGCTTTCAATGATCGAAGCTTTTTAAACAATTTATTCCAAAATTTCGTTAACTTTGTAACGGAATTTTAGGATAAATTTAGAATGTTTGTTTCCAATGAGCTTTAAGATTAATAATTAATTTATGCTTTTTGGATTTGAACTTTACGTTTGTGAGCTTTTTCCTAATTTGATGTTTTTGTTAAAAGGTTTTATAAACATAAATTATGTATTTGCAAAAAATGTTGAACTTTAAGTTTTCGGAGCTTTCACGTATCGAAGCTTTTTAACCTAAATAAATCATTTACTTTTTATTCTGAAATTTGATAGTTTAAAGGAAGGTGAGATTTTGAAATAAATTGAGAATATTTGTTTTCAATAAGCTTAAAGCTTGACAATTAATCAATACTTTTTGGGTTTAAACTTAACATTCTTGAGCTGTTTAATAATTTCATGGTTTCAATAAAATGTTTTATGAGCATACATTATGTATTTTAAAAAATTGTGAGAGCTTTAGTTCTAAGAGCTTTCACTTATCGAAGCTTTTTAAATTGACCATTTTTCTTCGAAATTTGATATTACAATGGATGACGGAACTTTGGGTTAAATTTAAAATATTTGTCCTAAATGTATGTAAATTATTAAGAGCTTTTAATTTTAAGAGCTTTACAAAACAAACCTTTTGATGTTATAAAGGAAGGTGGTATTTTTTGGAAAAAATTCAGAATATTTCTTTTCAAAACGTGTTTCCATTTTCGAGCGTTCCATGTGTAAGAAAACCAACTGGTTTACTCAGATTTAGTTTTCAGGACATATTCGGGCCATCGTTCAAAAGTAGATGAAACAGAACGTGAGTCATTTGAATTACCTCTAATAAAATGAAACGTCTTGCAACTCTACGAATTATAGAAGAATTTGAAATAATCTCAAAAATGTTAAATTTTCAAAGTATCTTGAATGTCCTTGAAAGTTTTCAAATATTAAATTATCCATAAATAATCACCGCCATGTAAAACGTAAATAACCTGGACATTCTTCAATATTTGCGAATAACCTACAGGAAATCAGACAAATATTGAAATTTTCTTGAATTTTCTATGGGTGCGTTCGAAATAGAAAATGAACACATTTAAAAACTGTATGCGATGTAGTTTTTATGTGTAAATTTTTAATACATTTGTTTGATGTCAATTTATATTTTAATTAGCCATATTTATCGATTTATTAATCTGGTTTTGTCCAATTTTAGTTAATTTAATGAGTTTAATGAAATTTAAACATTTTAAAAAATGTGCATTTAAATTTGCATTTCGGATTCACCCAATGTTTTTGTTACGGACCTATAAGTCCTTTTGGTTGATGATTCTAATTTTTCTATTTCATTCATTAAATTGTAGGCTCTTTGCAGAAGGTCAGCAGCTTTGGGCCCCTCAAATAGTGGGCTGGATAGGAAGTGAGGCACAGACAGTGGCGTAACTACAAATTTCGCTCCCCCCGTTCCGCCACATTTTGTTGGGCCCCTAAAAATGCTTCTTGTACCTATAAACAAGTAAAGCTTTTAGTGAAAAACTTATTTCTTCATATCGTCTAGTCTCGCATTAATTAAAAGTATCTGATTTCGAGAGTAGATGACACGAAACATCTTGCAACTCAATGCTTTGACGGTTTCTAAATATATTGATAAAGCATCACAAATTTCGAAATTTCAAAGTATCTTAAAACTTCTCAAATATTGAATTTTCCGTAAATTTTGTTAAAAAATTGTATAAACACAAAATATGTACTTGCCAAAATTGTCATTTAGTTTTAAGTTTGATAATTAATTTAAACAAGTTTGGGTTTTAACTTAATTTGCAACGTTGAGCCGTTTTCATATTTTAAAGCTTTTTTAACCAAACCAAGGGTGACGGAATTTTGGCTAAAATTTAGAATATTTGTTCTCAAAGTTAATCATCAATCATCAAAAGTTTTCAGTTTTGCGAGGTTTTCAAACCAAACCATTTAACCCTAAAATTTGATATTATAGGGGAAGGTGCGGTATTTTTGGATAAATTTAGAATATTTGTATTTAATGAGCTTTACTCTCTTTAGACTTAATTAGTCTATACTTTCTGGGTTTAAACTTAACCTTCCTGAGTCTTTTAATAATTTTCGGTTTTTGTTACAAAAAATAAGTATTTCCAAAAAGTTTCAAGAGCTTTTAGTTTTAAAAGCTTTCAATGATCGAAACTTTTTAAACAATTTATCCCGAAATTTCGTTACCTTTGTAACGGAATTTTAGAATAAATTTAGAATGTTTGTTTTCAATAAGCTTTAAGATTAATAATTAATTTATACTTTTGGGGTTTGAACTTAAAGTTTGTGAGCCTTTTCATAATTTGAGCTTTGGGTTAAAAGGTTAATTAAACATAAATTATGTATTTGCAAATAATGTCGAACTTTTAGTTTTAGGAGCTTTCACGTATCGAAGCTTTTTAACCCAAATAATTTATTTTATATTCTGAAATTTGATAGTTTAAAGGAAGATGGGATATTGAAATAAATTTAGAATTTTGTTTTCAATGAGCTTTAAGCTTAACAATTAATCTATACTTTTTGGGTTTGAACTTAACATTTTTGAGCTTTTTAATAATTTCATGGTTTTAATAAAACGTTTTATGAGCATAAATTATGCATCTTAAAAATTGTTCAAGAGCTTTAGTTTTAAGAGCTTTCACTTATCGAAGCTTTTTAAAATAACCATTTTGGTTCGAAATTTTATATTACAAGGGATGACGGAACTTTCGGTTAAATTTAGAATATTATTGCTCAATGTAAATTATTAAGAGCTATTTAGTTTTATGAGCTTTTCAAACCAAACCTTTTGTTATTATAAAGGGATTAATTTAGAGTATTTCTTCTCAATGAGCTTTTAACTTGATAATTTATTTATACTATGTATTTGGGTTTAAACTTAACATTTCTGAGTCTTTTAATAATTTTAGGTTTTTGTTACAATGTTTTATGTGCAAAAATATGTATTTCTTAAAAGTTTCCACTGATCGAAACTTTTTAAACAATTTATCGCAAAATTTCGTTACCCTTTGTAACGGAATTTTAGGATAAATTTAGAATGTTTGTTTCTAATGAGCTTTAAGATTAATAATTAATTTAAGCTTTTTAAGGATGATTGATGGTTTGCGTTAAAAGGTTTTATAAACATAAATTATATATTTGTAAAAAATGTCGAACTTTTAGTTTTAAGAGCTTTCACGTATCGAAGCTTTCTATTCGAAGCTATTAATGGAATTTTGAAATAAATTTAGAATATTTGTTTTCAATAAGCTTTAAGCTTGACAATTAATCCATACTTTCTGGGTTTGAACTTAACATTTTTGAGCTTTTTAATAATTTCATGGTTTTAATAAAATGTTTTATGAGCATAAATTATGTATTTTATATAATTGTCAAGAGCTTTAGTTTTAAGATCTTTCACTTATCGAAGCTTCTTAAACTAACCATTTTGCTTCGAAATTTGATATTACAAGGGATGGCGGAAGTTTGGTTTAAATTTAGAATGTTTGTACTTCATTTAAATTATTAAGAGATTTTAGTTTTAAGAGCTTTTCAACCCAAACCTCTTGACTTTCAAATTTGATATTACAAAGGAAGGTGGTACTTTGGGACTAATTTAGAGTATGTATTTATTCTCAATGAGCTTAAAGCTTGATAATTTGTTTATGCTTTCTCGGTAATTTTTGTGCCTTTCCATAAATTCTATCTTTCGTTTTAACTTTTAGTTTTAAGAGCTTTCACTTATCGTAGCTTTTCAACTCAAATCATTTTACTTAGAAATTTGATATTACAAAGGGTATTTTTTGGAAAAAATTCAGAATATTTGTTCTCCATGTAAATATCCTTCATCCAAAATGTATTTCCATTTTCGACCGTTCCATGTGTAAGAAAACCAACTGGTTTACTCAGATTTAGTTTTCAGGACAAATGCTGGCCATCGTTCAAAAGTAGATGAAACAGAACGTGAGTCATTTAAATAACCTCCAATAAAACGAAACGTCTTGCAACTCTCTGTTATGACGAGTTATATCGATAAAGCATCACAAATTTCGAATATAATTTGAAAAATATCAAGAATCTCGAAATAATCTCAAAAATGTCGAATTTTCAAAGTATCTTAAATATCCTTGAAAGTTCTCGGATAATTATTTAATTATAACCTTAAAAACTCTTTTAGATATCACCAGTTAGATTTAAATCTGTAAATCTGCAAGTTCTTACAACTCAAAGCTAAGCGCAGAACATTGCCTTACAAAATTCGAATAAATTCAAAAAACTTTAATAATCTCGAATAATCCTAGCAACGTCGAAAAACTAAAGAAACCTAGAATAAACCGCGGAATAATCTCGATTACCCCATATATTATGTGATATATCAATTGACCTCGAACAATTTCAATAATATCGAAAAATCGGGATATTAATGAATAATCTGGGGAAGAGTGTAAAAATCTAGAAAACCCACGAAAATTTTGAAAAATTCCGAAAATTCAAGTAACTTAATGTTACTAATTCTACTAAGCAAGTTAAGGCTAAGCTCAATAAAACGATATGTAATAAGTATAAAACCCTCGAATCTTATCGGGTAATTTTTTAAATATCGAAAAATCATATTCTTCGAATAGGCTCTAAATACACCCTACTAAATAATCTCAAACATACTCGAATAATCTCGAAAATCTCGAATAACCTGACTGTTTCGTAACCCCGAATCACCAATTAAGTCTCAAACATCACGCATCTCTTTCCAATTATAAACTCGAAAAATCTCGGGAAATTTTAAAAAGTGATCGAAAAACGAAACCTTAGACAAGCGGAAATGAAATCAGAAAGCGAGAATTTCCAAAATCAGGAGAACCCCACTAAAAACAACCCAAAAAAAAACACCATCACTAGTTGTAAAATTATGTTGGGCATTGGCATTTTCCTTGTTAGAAAAAGAGTTTTTCAAAATAAACCTGTAAATTTCAATTGTATTTACCGTTTTATTTACCGTTTACAGTCGCGGTGCTAAAACCAGCAGATTACTATAAGCTCTCTCTTTTAAATCAAATTGAACCTTTTGTAATCAAAACTTGATTTGTGAAAGGTTGAATTTGTTTGGCTAAAAGTTCAATTTGATTTGAAAAAGATTGATTTTTAAATGCAAAAGCGGTAAACTTGCCAGTTTCGCTAATTTTCTTCTAAATCTAAATATCGGCTAGAACCTAAAGGTATTTTTATTTCTCTGGAGTCAGGACTGAGAGGAAATGGTTGAGAATGTCTTAAGAAAATATTTAAAAGCAAAAGGATGGTTTGACTATCTTAAAATTTTCCTAGAAATGTACCGTTCTGCAAATTCGCACTTTAAGCTCTCAGATTAAGCTATCCAATCTTAAATTTGAACTAATAAAGAAAATCTCGTGGGGCCCAACAACCATGCTCCCCTCCCCCCGCGGCTGCGGGTGTTGCGGATACCTAGTTACGTTACTGAGCACAGATCGTAAAAGTTAACAGATGCGTGTAAGGTAATAGATATTTTTCATTCGCACGCATATTAAAGCAACAGCTGGAAAATAGAAATAAAATCGATATATTATGGTTGATGTATACTATCGAATCAACGTAAAATATTTTTTGGCTGACGCCACGTCTCGTATAGTCTTTTAGCAGTAGATAAACAAAAGATTATTACGCGAGACCAACTATCAAACAAAAAGAAAATTATTTGGTATCTATCGAAAGGGTATAACTAAAGCGGAAATCCATATTTTAAATTATAATTGAATGAGTCAGTTAATAACGTTTAATTTTTACGTTGATTTAGACATAATTGAAAGTCATTGCATTCAACTATATAACAACCACGTTTTATTAACGAAACAATTTATTTAAACCTTATAAATCCAATCCCCTTTATACATCATTATTCCGTGCTCATTGGAAAAATACATAATACAGTTTTTCCAGCATTACCAAACACATAATCACACGAATAAATCTAGAAAATAAACCAAATCGTATAAAACACACACAAAAAAAACTGTCACGTTCGAAATCAAAACGAAATTTCATTTACTGTTATGTAACTTTTTTGTTTGTCTTATGGCATGTAAGATTTGTACAAGATTTAAAATTCAACCGGTTCACCCTTTGACTATTATATTTCTATGTCGCATTTCCGTTACAATTTCTCTCTGTCTCGCTCTCTCGTTTTGCTTTGCTTTTCGTGAATTCTTTCTTAGAAAATTGGTAAAAGGAAAAATATTCTTGTAACACAAAAGAGTGGAAATTATAATCAATTTTCCATTTATAATCTTATTGGGAAAGAACAACCACCAATAACAACATCAAAAACAATAAATTGATTTACTGTTATGAATTTATGATAGAAATTGTGAACAGAAATTCAACGATGGCAATACTTTTTTCGTTTTTTTTTTTTTGGGAGGAAATTGTATAAGGCGTATACACGACAAATGGATTATTATTGATTTTACGCGATTGAAATTATTTGTCTGCAATAAATAACAAAATAAATTAATTCCAAGTACCAAAACAATATTTGGAAATGGTCGGGTATTTGATGGAAAGTGTGACACAAATTCACAAAAAGTATAAAATAAATTTTAATTAACAGTTCTTTTTGAACCGGGTATACTTGGTCTTACTAGTTAATACAAAGTTTAATTAACTGCTTTCAAGGGCGAATTGTCTAAACTCCCATGGAATCAAATTGGCAAAGTAGCCAGTATATTTGATAAAAATTTTAATTCAATCTGTGAATTGGGATTGCCGCTCTAAGCGATAGACCTTTAAAAAAAATAAAAATTGATCCTATATGAATAAACCTAAACGCTTTTAGCACCAAAGAGAAAGATTTTATTCCCATAAGATTCATAAGATTTTATATTGGAATCAATATAGACTAGCCCAAAAAGGAAAGATGCCTTCCATAATTTGAAACAAGTGAAAAAGGCGCCACAAATTAGTGGCAAAATAAATAAAAATGTGTATGAAAACGTTTTGCATCTCCTTAATCTTTACTATCTAGAATCCGTAATATTCTTCTGAAGAAAGACAGATTATGTTGAATTACACTGTGCCCATTTTGGTGATTCTGAAGGTTGAAAAAGAATAACAAAATTCATAAAATATCAAATATTGAACCAGAGTATATGAAATTTAGATTTCACGTTTAGTTCGTTTATACGTAGGAGGTTGAACACTTTGTCAGAATATTCTAGATTACATTTCTCTTTATTCTTAGAAAAAATTATCGCTTTTCTAATGACAATGTCCCTACCAACTAAAGCATCCGACAGCGTGGACTCTAGCAAACGCAAGATAATAATCAGTTTATCGGAATCAAATCACTAGGATTACAAGAATTCGGTCTCCTCGCCTTTTTTGGGATCTACTCCAATCTCCTAAGCAAGTGCAATTTCAATCGAATAAAAAATCTACCACAGAGCACATGTTAATTCCACCCTCGCAAACCCTAGTCATAATCGAAATTGGCACTTGATATGGATCAATATGTGAAATGTCCATGGGCATTCCTATGTGAATCATAAGGCCCTTACATGTCAGAATAACGCCGTTGCTCATGAACTGAACTCAGAAATGTATTTTCCCTTCGCATATTTCGTCAAGTACTTGGTTACACGAGAAAGGTGTGCAGTGGGATAAAGACAAGACTCACTTCATGTATCGTAACTGCTTACAACTATAGCATGAGCTCAGCCTGCCTCTCCGAGACGACCACTAGCAACTAATCTGTTAAAAGAGTAGACTAAAGTGTAAGGGACGTGGTCCTTCTACCGGGGGCTAGCGTTGGGTTAGCAGCCCAACCTGTAGAACTAATTTGTTACGAAAACTCAACATGACCCTCGAATATTTTTCGATTCACAACAACATATGATAAAAGAACAACGATTTTAAATTTGGAACATGGAACGTTCTCAACCTAAACCGCCCGGAGAGTCTCCATCAACTCTTTGAACAAGCATCTACGTTTAAACTCGACGTCATAGCGCTGCAGGAAAGAGAAAGACTAATCGTCAATGATATCATCGAGTACAGTCGCTACGGACTCACTCTCTATCGCAGCAATAACATGACTAAACATGAATATGGCGTCGATTGATTTCTTGATTAGCAACCGATTTTGTCAATTTGTGACTGACTTCATGCCTGTCAACAATTGGATTTGTACACGCAAGTTTCATACGGAAGACATTGTGAATGTTCATGCCCCCCCCCCTCTCCAAGGAGGAGCCTGATCAAAACAAAAACACTTTTACGAGTCGATCACATCCTCTTGTCCAAAAAACATTTTTCTACCCTTAAACACATTAAAACTATACGTGGAGCTAACATCGACTCTGACCACTTCCTGGTAGTTGCTGAAATAAAATTTCGTCTATCCACGACATATAATCATCGGGTCCGGCGCATTACGCGTTGGAACACTACGGCATTGAACAAAAAGGTTATCCGGACCACCTTCGGGATTACTGTAATCTTGGAAAATAAACGAATTCCTGACTTCGTTCAAGAACAGTGGAATCTCAAACGGAAAACTAAATTGTCCCAAGGTGAATGCGACAACCGACAGGACTTATTACAATCGTCGCTTAACCATTAACTGTCCCATTACAAAATTTAATTTTCTAATCGATACGAGTGCAGATGTTTCCATCGTACCAAAATCTACTTTAGACAAATTGTAAACGATTCGGAGAGTCGCTTGGTGGCAGCTAACGGCTCTAGCATAAGCACTTTTGGCACACGTCTATTGCACGTAGACTTAGGCTTACGTTGTTAATAATTGGTGCTGATTTTTTGGCTAAATTTGGATTGGTCGTGGACCTCAAGCACAAACGCCTTGTGGACACCAGTACGGATTTGTCAGTAAACACAGTGGATTCTAACATTCCAACTGATATGATACCCCGATTATTCACAATCGAAGGTCCGTATGGCGCACTCCTCCATAAATTTCCAAGTCTTACGCAGGAGCTTCGTTATGATCTCCCAGTAAAACATCACGTACTGCCAGAATCGTTAGCGGAGGTCACTTACCTTTTTCAAGAGCGAGACGACTAGATTCGGAAAAACATAAGATAGTCAAAAACGAGTTTGAACATATGTTACAACTGGGCTTATGTAGACAGAGTTTTTCCAGCGCTGCATCACCTTTGCAGCTTGTTCCAAAACGTGACAGCAACGACTGGCTCATTTAGCCGAACATCTTGCTCCAATACACCGCCACCTCAGCAAACTAGGTAAAGTTAGCAAGAAGAACCCATTTTCATGGTCAACTGAATGTGAATTAGCTTTTAATGCAACGAAATTTGCACTCACACAAACCACTCTTCTTGCTCATCCTATAGAACATGGAACACTTCGTATCAGTACCGACGTCTCTGGTGTTGCGATGGGTGCTGTATTGGAACAATTACATGATAGAAGTTGGCAACCTCTAGCTTTCTTTTCCAAAAAGTTTTCCCCCCTGAACAAAAATATTCTACTTTCGACAGAGAACTCCTGGCCATTTATTATTCTATCAAGAATTTCCGGTGTTTTGTCGAAGGTAGAATATTTCATATTAATACCGATCAAAAGCCACTGACTACTGCAATCGCGGCCAAGCCGGAACGTAGTCCACGTCAGAGTCGCCAACTCGACAATATTTCACAATTTACTACAGATATAAGGTATGTTAAAGTTGAAAGCAACATTGTGGCAGATACCTTGTCACGGTCGGAGGAAACCAAAGTAGCAGCGATTTGTCATACAGGTTTGGATATGGACAAATTACTTGCTCTCCAAGAGTCTGACGACGAGTTAATAACACTGGTCACAAACTGTACAAAACCGTCAAAATGCAAGATGGAACTTCTTTCGGATTTTGCGTCGAAACTTTCAATTGGGTGCGAAACCGGTACCAAACGTCCGGTGGTCAACCGGTACCAAACGTCCATGCATCCCAAAAGAAATGCGTCATACTATTTTTCAAAAGCTGCATAACCTATCAGATCCAGGAATACGTGCAACACGTAAATTATTTGCGCTAAAACATTTCTGGCCTGGTATGAATGTTGATACGGGGTATTGGTCAAAGAATTGCGTTCCTAGCCAGAAGTCGAAGGTCAACCGACATACACGTTCGGAACAGGGACGGTTTGATATTCCTTCTGGCAGGTTTGAACACATACACATCGATCTAGTCGGACCATTACCACCGTCCAATGGCAATCTCTACATACTAATGATACTAGATCGGTTCTCTCGATGACCAGAAGCCATACCCCTAACGGATATGAGAGCAAATACGGTAGTGAGAGCTTTCGTAGACCAGTATATTTCGAGATTTGATGTTCCACTCAAAATAACGACTGATCAAGGCAGTCAATTCTAGAGCAACCTGTTCTAGGAATTTACGATACTGTCAGGTTCTCACAGAATACGAACGACGACATATCACCCTCAAGCAAATGGCATGGTAGAGCGACTACATCGCCATTTAAAAGCCTCTCTCTATGCTAGATCGATTACCCTTAATTGGAGTGATGAGCTCACATTTATTCTCCTTGGTATAAAAACTTCGATCAAGACTGATCTCGGATGCACTCCTGCTGATCTTGTCTACGGACAGCCGCTGAAGGTCCCAGGAGAATTATTATTGCATCCCAACCCTACGTTATCGACAGATCCAACTTCACTGGTCGAGAAACTACGAGAGTCGATGTGTATCGTCGTTCCCAAAGATACTCGGAATAGCCCTCGGGACAATATTTATATCCCAAAAGACTTAACGGACTGCGACCAAGTTTTCGTCCGGCTACACAAAATAAAAACGGAATTATCACCACCATATGAGGGGCCATTTTCAGTTCAGCGAAGATTCCGAAAATATTTTGTAGTTGATTACAACGGTAAGAACGTATCAATCGCCATCGACAGACTGATCTCTAATCGGCTATGCAGATGGATGAGCGGCTGGCATGCAACATCGAAAATTCTAGTGTGAGAGATAGATATCGTTGCATAAGAGAAATAGCTACTGACTTTCATCTACGATTTAGAAGCGCTATTCGCAATGAATCCGGTTAATTAAAAATGGACACTAAAACCGTCCTCGAAGTGTGACGGAACTACTTCTCCTTACTTCTAAATAGAAAGGCACCACCTTCCGAGCAACAACTTCTCAAGGTTCAACGCGACATCAATATCCAGATGATACCACCACCTCCTCCAACATATGATGAAGTGCGGTACGTGATATTGCAGAAGAAAATTTACAAGACACTCGGTGGGGATAGTATCTGCACCAATATGCTCAAATATGGCAGCGATTATCTGTTCTATACCGCATGTTTCAACTCATATCAAAAATGTGTGAAAGGCGGCTCTTATCTGCCCGCTTCATAAAAAGGGAGATTGGTTAAACTGCCGCGGTTTATCTTTGATGAACACAGGTTATAAGGTTTTAGCCAACTTATAGCGAGACCGATATCAACGACCGATCAAACTTTTACGCTGAGGATGGTGCTGGATAAATACTATGAAAAGGACATACATGTGCACAGTCTATTCGTAGAGTTCCAACAGGCATACGACAACTTTAACAGGAATACGTTATGGAACATATTGTCCTACCTGGGCATACCGTCAAAGTTGGTATCAATGTGCCAGGTTTTAATGAATGGCTCAATATGTAAGGTGCTAATTTCTGATGCCTTCGAAATAACATCTGGAGTATGGCAAGGAGGCCCAATAGCTCAAGCTCTCCTCAACCTATCAGTTGCCGATATTATAAATCAACTGAGCTATTACAATTCGCCGACGAATTGTAATAGCTGAGTTGATTTATAATATCGGCAACTGGGTCGCAACGTCCGTTCGAATTAACAGCCCAACAAATTAGCCTTCAGATCAATGAAGCGAAGGCTAAATTCATGGTCGCTGTGAGAAGGCAGACGCTTAGTAACTTTAATTCAGTAGGTACACAATATGAAAAGTTCACTGTGCAAAATTCCGTTTTAGCGGACAGCAGTAGGCTACCGGGCGTCTTGCGCCAATATCAATATATTCAAGTGGCCTGATAAGGCCAATTATCATCTTTGATTGCGAGTCTTGGACACCGACAGCACAAAACATCCAGAAAATTGTGGTAACTGAGCGGAATATCAAAAGAATAATTCTCGGTCCCATTAAAGAGAGAGTCAGTACAGATTGCGAATGATTAGAAATGAACTCGATAATGTTAACATCATCGGAATTGTCAAATCGTCAAGGCTAAGTTGGCTTAGAGTCGGCATCAACGAAAGTAAGACCTCGTAGAAGACCACCTGCGGTATAATGGACAACGTAGAAAGGGGCCAAAACACACTTGGTCACCGTGTCTAGCGTTCTCTTGCGGCGGATCGAACTACTTGGAAAAACATCGTTGAAATAAATTTAATTATTCCAGTGTTTCTTTGATGGAATCACCTCTTTGAAATGGAAGTTCTTCAACCAATCAAAATTACATTTGGCTTCTTCAGTAACACGTCCTTGAGTAAGCGCTTTAATAGCTACAGAAATGCAAGGGCCAAAAATATTAAAATCCTACCAAAATTGACCAAACATTTTTTTTGTTCAAAACCACTTCTTATTATCTAAGTTTTAAAGGCCCATCAGTATGAAAAAGCAAAGAAAAAATATTGTCCGATTGGGATTTGTTCAGGCAATCTGTTTCCATGGTCAAGGTGGGAAATTGAAAAGCTTTCTGAATGTTTACATCAAGAGGTTGGAAACCTTCCACACGAATTGTTTTGTTTTCGTTCCACGTTGACCAATTTTTCATATATATGCGGCGGTTGAGAAAGGAAAGTTGTTTTAGGGATTAAGTTAAGCGTTGAATTTCGCGTTGAATTAAGAGTTGAGTTGGCTTTAAGTGAGGCGAGAGTTAGCCTAGAGTTTGTTGCTAGGGTTGAGTTTGGATTGCGTTTAGATGGAATTGGAGGTCTAGTTGGGATTGAGCAGGGGTTCAGATGAATTTGATTTAGTGTTGAATTTGTAGTTGCGTTGAAGATTGGGTTGGGCTTGAGGGAACATTGTTGAGTTGGAGATTCAGTTGGAGGTTGAGTTTCAGATTGAGTTGAGCTTGAGTTAAGACAATGATTTGAAATTTGACTTAAGATAAGTTCACTTGTGCACGTAATTTTCTGGACCATAGTTCATCTGATAGAATTGTGAGATGATGTACAAGCCATTTGCTTCATCAAAGCTTCATTTCGATAATACAAAAATCATGGGAGTTTGAGCTCTATCTGGAAATTGGGTACAAATGTACGCATCTTTAATCCGATACCAAAGGAAGATAAGCCTTTGTCAATGTACTATGTCGATCACTTAGATCCGGTGACTGCTACCAAAAATCGTTATTCCTATTCCATGAAATGTATTTGGTTGTAAACAGTAAAGACCTTAACATTAAAGGAGGTGATCTAGAAAAGTGAGGTGCCGAAAAAAAACTTCAGTAGCCCATTTTATTCAAATGAAAATATCCAACATTTGTTGATAACAATGGGGGTACCATGGGGTAAGGCTAGATCGAAAAGATACACCAAATTATCATAACTGCTTTATGAAAGACATCTTTATCCAATCCCAAAGGTTGGTACTGTTAACCAATTATAAACCTTTATTAATTCAGTTGGCAGCGAACCATTTTTAAGAGTCCGTTTCAATTATTATTTGGCGGTAAAAATGCATGTTAGGGATTACTGCTGCCTGACAGAAACACATTCTGCAACATTTTCATAAGCAGGTAGCTTAATGCGTTGGTTGATGTTTCAGAAAGATTGAGTAATGCCAAACAAACAGCTTATTATCGTTATTTTGTGAGAAAAAAAACATTTCACGGGCTGAGGAAAGAAGAAACTAGGTTAGCACGATTCAATGGAAGTTTAAGCGATTGGTTGCGGATAAAAGAAATTATAATTCACAATAGATTGTCAGACCCACAGCAATTGTATTATCTAAGTGGTTATTTGGAAGGTGGTGACAAAAAGGCCACAGATTCAGTTTAATTGTCATCTGATGGTGACCGTCAGCACTTTCAACGTGGGAAATGATAATAAAATTCCTAGAAAACGGTACTCTTAGAGTCTATTGAATAGAGTCTCGAATCAAAGCACACCCAAATTTGTTAGTAAATACATACCACAGGCGGAACCAACCTTACCATTAATTCTTAAATTAAAATGTGACAAGTCCGGGCAATTTACTACAAAGAATATTACGTGCAAATACAGCACTGGCACACGAAGACCTAGAGGATAGTGACTGTAGACCCAGAAGGGTACACCGGTGACTGTATGGCAATTTTCTGTGAATAGCGCGATAGAGATTTACCGATAATAATTTAATGAGGGCAAATAGTAAAACCTGATTCTGAACATTTTCGTATCTTCTTGCGTAAGTGTCATAGGATGGAGACCAAATAATGATTGCATATTTGAGTTGCGAATGAACGACGTTGGCTGATATTTTTTCATCAGCGAATAACAAACAATCTGCTTATTTAAAAACACAACATTATGGATAAAAAGCTAGAACCATATAGCGGTCCTAAATCGCTACCTTGAGCGACGCCTGAAAATACATTGAAACAGTCTGAAGTTATATAGTGTAGTGTTCCTAACTGAGCTTTCCAAAAACAACAACCACATGAACTTTTGAAATAACGCTAGCTAGATTAGTAGAGGCGGAACGACCCAAATGATTCGAATAGCTTGAGAATGCTTGATAAAATTGCAATTTATCATTTGGGCACCGTTTTTGAAAACCGGTAACACATAAGAAATTTTAAAATCCCCCGGAAATTCTCTCAGACCTAGAGGAGCAGAAAGCTCAGAAACGCTATTTTTTAAAGAAAAAAAAACATCAGTACCATCAGTATCAATACTTTTTTGGAATTGTCCAAATTGAACAAGGCAAGGCTTTCTCCGACCCTTGCAGCGAAAACGTAACCTTTGAATAATTCGGAAAACGCGCTCCGATGACTGGTGCAGGTGGTGCAACATCTTCAATAAAAACATTAGAAAAAAATGCAGCGAGCAAATTGCGGTGATAAGCTAGCAGTATTGGTTTTGAGACTAATAAAGTTCCAGAACAGTTTTGGATTATTCTGTGAGAATCACAAGAATCACAGTACCAATGAAATTTTTTTCCGGAATTCGAAACTTTTAATATTGATGAAGAAACTTCAGCACATTTAAGATGATAAACTCAACTTTACATTCACAAGACTTGCTCATAGTTGGAAAATTGATGGAAACATCACTAAAAGATGATTAATTCGTCGAGACTCAAATGGAAAACCAAAATATTCGGACCATTGTTTAAATTGATTTTACAGATTAAGCGTCAAAAAAGTAACATTAGAATCATGAATTTAACGCATCTCATTCAGTTGGTGTTCGGCTTCAAAATAGCTCACTTCAGTTTGATCTAAAACACCAAATTGTACAATACTTCCGAAAAATCATTTAATAACATTTATTATTAGATATTACCACTCTAAGATATGCCACGGTGAAAAAAAACTACGTTGTCTCCTATTCCTGAAAAATTCTGGTAATTAAATTCTAAACATTCAGTAGAGGAAATTATTACAAAATGTAAATCGTGCTTTAAGGCTATAGATTAAATCTTTCCTTCCCAAGGACCGAAATTTGTCGGCCAAGCTACGAAAACGTTGCCATTTAGTAAACCCTTAAAACAAAGTTTTATCAGATTTTAGGGCAACAGAAGAAACAGATTTGAAATGTATACCCCAACATCTCCACATTTTGAGGGCATCGGTCATTAAGATCTTTAAATCTCATTACAAACATATCAAGCACAATGAATTTCCGCAGTCACAGTACAGAGGAGAACAAAATCAACACAGAACATCAAGAGTGACAAGCCTCAAACAGAAATATTACTATGAGCATGGAAGGGGGGTCTGGCGCCTTCTGGAAGGGGGGAATAAAGCTGTGTAGTAATACCGGCTCCGTAACCTTCCTTTAGGGTGGGCTACAGCAGGCTGTCCTGGTCATGTTTAGGCAGTCCTGTCTGTAGGGCCACGATCTGCGCGAAGGGTAACCTGAGCGTGATTCGCAAGTGTACGTACTACCTCCTTGTGGTGACCTCCGGTAACTGTTGGCTCGTTTACCGAACAACAGGCTAAAGTACGACGCTAAAGGATGGTATAAACCTTGAAAAAAAAAAACAAATCTAAGGTGAGACACGTGCGCCGAGGGATGTAAGTAGGTCACTAGCACGGAACTCCGGATACTAGGCGACCTCCGGTTTCAATCAGCCTTACCATGGCAAAAGGCGCTGCCGTGGTGGACCTTCTATTCCTCAACCAAATCGACAATGTATGGAATTAATTAAAAACAAAAATAATAAGGGCAGTGCTCTTTTAAACGTACCAGTCTCAGAAGATGACATGGACCATTCAGGCCCTGCTTCTGAAATCGTAATGGATAACTCCAGTACGGACGAAGTGGTGAACTCTCCTGTACATGGCACTCTATTGCCTGAAATGCATACCCAATCCACGCCGACTACGGCCGGCCGAAATAAATAAGGACCTCGAGGAGTTGGAGCTCGAGGCAAAATCAAAGAGGAGACGCCTCAGTGGGGCCTCGAGGAGACATCTGTCCCATTTAATTCGGTCAGGGGTCCCCCGCGACGCTGCCCAACTAACAAGATGAATAGGTCGATGACGACTCGACCCCCAAAGGCATCGCGGCTAAAAGAGGGAAAGTTTCCAGTCCTTCACCGAAGGCATTGGAAGCCGCCCCAAAAGCTGCAACGGAAGGCGACAATAAGGAGAGTTGCCCCGAGAACAGGACCGACACGGCCACGACATATAGTGCCGCAGTGAAGGCTATCAGGTTGGAGATTACCGACCAAGGCTACCCAGAAACCAAACTGCTACCCAGAAACCAACACTAATTTCCTGCGATGTTGCACCAGAAACGGTTGGCTCACGGTCAACTGTGCTGACGAAGAGACGGCAGAGTTGCTCGGGGTGACAGTGCCATCACTCTGTCCAGTCGGGGAGGAGGAGTTGCCTCGCCCAAGGATTATGTTTGTTTACCTGCGACGAGGGGGTAAGGAGACAAACGAAAAAATACTGCGTCGTCTGGCAATCCAGAATAAGGACCTTAGAGACGCAGACTGGACAATTATAGCGAGGAATGAGCGAGAAGGCGACCTCCTTCAACTCACAATGTCAGTGTCACATAAAACGGCGAAAAAACTGAAGGGCTCCAACTGCAGAGCCAATTGGATGTTTGGCTCTGCCCAAAGACGGAGAGGGCGGTGGATACAGTCAAGGGGAGAGTGGCGGAGCCGAATCTGCCCGGCACGTCAAGGGCAGCTTTGGCTGAGAACGCAACCCGCGGTGATCGGGTTGCTGGGACGAGGGAAGCAAGGAGACCTGGCACCTCCGGAACAGGTAGACCGGCCAAACCGGGCCTAGAAAAGAGCGGGAAAAGCCATGGGCTGACCCCTAGAGGAAGGGTGGCACAGCAACCTGGCAAGCCGGGCTCTCTGGAGCCTAAGACATAAATAATAAAAAATATATATACATATATACATCACGGTGATACACACCAAACCTGCAACCGTAGCGAAACTGAGAGTCGTGCAGATTAATCTGCATCGATCGAAGACGGCTACAAACAACTTAAACCGTCTTTTTATAATTAAGGACTGGGATATAGCGCTCATACAGGAGCCTTGGACCAACAATGGGAAGATTAAAGGTTTTGCAGCCAAAACAGGTAAACTAGTGTACGACACGGCAGCAGACAGGCCGAAGGCAGCAATTCTCTGTCGCTCAAGGCACAATATATTCTCTATTAACCAATTTATTTCTATGAATATCACGGCTGTTTCAATAGAAATGCCCTTACCAAAAGGAGGCAGGAGTGTGATTAACATCGCTTCTGCATACTTTCCCGGGGGTGAAAATGACCCCCCTCCAGAATTGATACAGAGCTTCGTGCATTTTTGAACGATACATCACCAAAAATTCGTAATTGGTTGCGACGCTAATGCACACCACGTAGTCTGAGGAATCAGCAACACCAATTTAAGAGGTGAGCAACTTTTTGAATTATGTCTTAGTAACAACTTAGCAGTTAACAATAAGGGGAATGATGCGCCACCTTTGTGAATGCGGTTAGGAGAGAGCTACTGGATCTTACCCTGTCTGACATGGTGCAATTCTCGACTGGCATGTGTCCAAGTGCAATTCTCGACTGGCATGTGTCCAAGGAAGCGTCCCTCTCAGATCATATGTACATCAGGTTTGATATCAATATCCCTTTGAGATAAGAGTTGATGGTAAGGATACCAAAACGCACCAACTGGCCAGTCTATAACGACCGACTTTCGGATAACTTAGCTGGTCTACAGACCAGGATAAACTCTGTCGATGACCTCGACAGGGTTGCAAATGACGTTACAGAGGCAATAATTAATGCCTACCACTCAAGCTCACCCCTGGTGCGTATTAAAGGCACAAGGGATGTTCCTTGCTGGAACCAAAACTTGGAAAACATGAGACGGAATGTCCGTAAACTTTTTAATAGGGCTAAGAGGACGAACGATTGGACTACCTATCGGAATTCGCTTACCCAATACAATATAGCTCTTAGGCAGAGCAAAAGACTCCACTGGAGAGACTTCTGTAAGAAAATAGACAAACTACCTATGGTATCCAACTGATGCCTCTGGACTCTAGGCAGCATGCCTACCAAGCAAGGAAATCAACTGAAACGGCCCTACACGAGCTGACATCGGAAATCGAAGATACGCTTTAGAATAAAGAGTTATTACTATGCTCCTTCATTGATATCCAGGGAGCTTTTGATAACACTTGTTTCGAGGCAATTCAGGAGCAATCACTAGCAAGGGGTATAGACCCCTAAACCGTAAGGTGGATTATAAACCTTTTGAAAAATAGGAGGATTACGGCCTCTTTTGGAGACAAAACCATCACCATAGCGGCCACCAGGGGTTTATTTATTTATTTATTTATTTATCAACAACATGGAATAAAGCATATAGCTTTTCTATTCCAACTATTATCTAGTTACAATAGTGTACAGTATAAACTTATAAAATATAACATATAAACAAACACTAATTAGAAATTATTTTTAATAAAATCAAAAACCAAAGATTTAAATTTTGATAAAGGTCTTGCACTTCTAATCTCAACCGGAACCCTATTCCAAATTGTAAAAGTTGTAAACAAGGGTGAGTTATTGTAGACATTGGATCGGTTGGCTGGCAGAATTATGCTGCCATTGCGAATAGATCCAATTTTTATTTTATTGTATAAGTACAAAGGAACCCGATTATTAATAATTTTATATAGTAGTAGCATCGCTCTATAATAAAAGAACTGAATCATTGTGCAGCCGAGCAATTCCTTGAACATTGCAGAAATATGATCATATTTCCTTAATCCGTTGACATACCTCACAATATTATTCAGAGTAACTTGTAGAATATTGCAAGAAATTGAATCACAAATTAAATAGAGGAATTCACAATATAATACATGGGGTATTACTAATGATTTCGAAAGCAAAACCCGAATATTTTTGGGACATATGTGTTTATGAAGCTTCAGTCCATATAAAATAGAATTAATTTTATTACAAACATTAATGACTTGAGAATCCCAGGTAAATCTACTGTTAATACAGATTCCAAGGTTATTTACATGATTTAGAAATGGAATTTTTATATTATTAATAAAGATATCAGGAATAATTGAGAAATTATTCCTAGAAATGAAAATTGCCTGTGTTTTCGCGATGTTCAATGAGATTCCATTCGATTTTGACCATACCAATATATTAGATAGATCTAGGTTAACATTATTGAAAATTTCCAGAATATTATCACTAGTACCACCAAGATATAACTGACAATCATCAGCATACATGTGATATTTGGAATATTTTATTGCAAGCGGCAGATCGTCTATGAACAGGGAAAATAACGTTGGGCCAAGAATGGTTCCTTGGAATACACCTGTCGGTATTCGTTCAGAACCCGATTCTTTACCATTTATGACTACTTTTTGATATCTTTCGAATAAATATCTGTGCAAAAGTTTAAGGGATGTTTTATCAAAGTTAAAGAAAAGCAACAGCTTTTGTAATAACAGTATGTGATTTAGAGAGTCAAATGCTTTAGAGAAATCCAATAGTATTAACACGATAAACGAGTTTTTTTTGTCAAGATGGTGTGCAAGATCATCAACAACATGAAGCAGGGTGGTGCTAGTACTGTGATTATCACGAAATCCAGATTGAAATTGGTTTAAATAATTATGCCTTACTAAATGCTGGCTGATCTGATCCCGGAGTATAATCTCGAAAACTTTAGATAAAATCGATACCAGACTAATCGGTCTAAGGTTATCCAAGGAGTCGTTATTCTTTTTTTTCATTATGGGAATTACAATGTTTGTTTTCCAGATATCTGGAAATATAGACTGCATGATACAAATATTAATAAGGTAGGTCAATTGCGATACAATATGCGGTAAAATAGCCTTTAAGAATTTCAGATTAATTTTATCATGACCAGGCGAGTTAGATTTTATCTGATAAACAGCTTTGACAACGTCGATTTCACCGACACTACTAAAAGAGAAATACATTTGCTCAATAGTGTTTGTAATGTCAAAGTTAGGTAGTGGAAGAGTGACAGACGCAGACTGTCCACCACAAAAATAACGGTTGATGACTGAGGGATACATATCAGTTAAAATATCAGACTTACTTTTCCCCAATCCAACTCTGTGGATGTTATTCCAGATTCGTTTCATAGCTAGTTTACAGTTACCAAAGAAGTAACTCTGTTTAGAACTTCTTATCAAGCTAGTTACTCTGTTGCGTTCAATGCGATATAACTCCAGGTACTTTAAGTTGGATGATCTTTTATATTTAGCAAACGCTCGGTCCCTCACTGACATACTTGTAATGATACGGGTATTTAGCCACGGAGCCACAGATTCGTTATCTACTATTTGCTTAATAGGAACACAATTATTATGGATGTCATACAGGCAGTCATAAAATGATTGGAATAAAGAGTTGACGTTATAAGTCGAATGCATAAAGCTCCAATTAAAATTCGAAAAATAATTCATGATCAACTCTGTGTCCAATTGGCTATAGTCGTAGATATGTTTGTATTCAATTTTCACACGGTTTAATTTAACTTTATACAAAATGACGAGCAAGTCATGGTCAGATATATCTGGGAGATTATATTGACTAGACCTTACAACCCTAAAGTAATCCGACTCAGATACAATAAATTGATCAAGCCAAGCTCCACCACGGGTTGGTGAAAATGGAACCGAAATTAAGTGGTTAACTTTTAAAAGATCGTGAAATTTGTGCGAGTTAGCGAGCATATTAATATTCATATCACAGCCTATAATGAAATGACTATAGTTTGAAACATGTGAGGAGAGGATTTCCTGGAAATTATCTAAATCGGCTTGCACTGGTTTTTTAGGTATGTAACAGACAACAATCAAAACAGTAATTGAAGGAAGTATCAGTTCAGCCATCAGAACTTCAATAATACCATAAGTAGAAGAATGAACGAGCTTAACCTTAAACCATTTCTTATAGTAGAGACAAACGCCTCCGCCAATTTTATGCGTTCTGTCATATCTCAAGATATTATAACCGTTCAGCGCAACAGATTCATTATTAATTCTATTAGTGAGCCAAGTTTCTGCAACACAAAATATGTCAAGATTTTGTTTACTGATAAATATTCTTAATTGGTCGATATGGCAGAACAAACTACGAGCATTGATGAATCCAAAGTCTACACATGTAGCGTTAGTAACATTACCAAGCTTAGATGACCGGTTTGGTATTGATGACGAGTTCAGATTGAGAATAGAATCCGCAAATGACCTAAAATATAAAAACAGATTTAAATTTAAAATATAGAACATAACTAATATTACAGTTGCCCGGAAAATTGGTGAAATTATGAATATTGCTGTTAAGCTTATTATGCTGGCAATGTTGCGGTGTCGGGAAATCTCCGTGAGCGTCGAAAGTTGATAAATGGTTTTACAGCGCATTCCAAAGGCCAAATACTTCCATCATAGGCCTTCTCGAAAACTGCGGAATCCAAACCAACTTTGAATGAAATGAAATTCAGCAAACTTCTATCAGCCGATTTAGAGACCAACTCGTGACACTCAATTTCCGACACTGGAACTTGCAGTTTGTTATGGAGGTGTTTTTTAATGTCGTCGCAGGTAGTCGATGGTTTAAAATTTGAGGCATGTAGAAACTTTTTGGGTTTTACTATCTCTAGCTGAGTATTCGTATTATCGGTGCCGGAAATGACTATTTGTTGTTTTTTAGAATTGTCAATCGAATTGACGCTTAGTGCCGCTGTATTCGTAGTATTAGGACTTGCAACCAGGTTATTTATAGCTTGGAAATTGGCGAATAAATTATTCAACAAGCTGCTGACCTCATTCAACTGGGCCATCAACGTTTGGATCAGATGTTGATGATTGCTGTGGTTACTTAAGCAGTCAGCACAAACAAATTGAATGTTTACATTGTTATTGCACAGTTTTGCATTGGCGTTTGATAACGAAGAGCAACCAAAATGGAACATTTTCTCGCACCCACCAAAGCATTTCAGTACGTTGTTATCAGTGAACGCAACTTCACATTTATTGCATTTGTTTTTATTCATGATGCAATTGACAAACTCAAACAACAGCACCAAAAACAAAAAATAAAAAGTACGTCACGTGTACAGTTCGATGTATATGGTACGAGTTCACTAAATACAGTTGTAAATAGAATGAGTTATTGCTGATAAAATGTATCTTCACAATGATAAAATGCCGTTTCACAGAACAGAAAATCACTTTAAAATGTTTTATTACATACATTTTTAGATATATTGCACTATTTGATAACCAGACTGAATGTAAGGATATAAAACTAGTTACCACTCACAAAACTAATCCTTTGATCAATACCGAAATTAATATAATATTTGTTTTTGTTATTTTTAAATAATCAAAATACTTTGAGCACAGAAAAAAATTTTACGTCCGCACACAATGAATGCAAACACGCGTTTTTTAGAACAGACGAGGGTACCGGTGCAGGGATAGTCGGGCCCGACCTAGAGCTATGCATACCACTGGGTAGCACCCCACAGTTTTTCAGGCAGAAACATTTGCTATTGAGGTATGTGTGCTTCAATGTCTCAAAAAGAAATATAAGAACACCGAGATCTATATAATCTCGGACAGCCAGGCAGCTCTGCTAGCCTTAGGAGCATCAGTGTTTAATTCGAAATTGATCTGGAGCTGCTACTGTAATTTATTAGACCTGGGTAAAGTAAATAAAGTCACCCTTTTGTGGTCTCCTGGCCACTCCACCATTAGAGGAAACGAGGCAGCAAACCGATGTGCAAAAATGGGAGCAAGCCGAGATTTCCTGGGTCCCAGTCCTAGTATTGCTTTTTCCCCATTTGGCAGATGGTATAAGCGATTGGGAGCAGAACTATAGGAAATTACTCTGGTAGTCCTCCATTGGGATGAGACAGGCCAAGCAATTATTCAGTTATAATATTATACGTTTGGGAGAGGCACCGAGGATGGACCGCCAATCCCTAAGATCCCTTACCTGGTTTTTAACAGGGCACGGCCCTTTTAACGGCCATCTACATAAAATGGGAAGGTCCCTTACGGACCAGTGCAGATTCTGCGACTGCGGTAAGGAGACATCGGAACACCTATTATTCACATGCGATGCTATATCATCCTAAAAAGATTAAAGTTTCTCAATGCGTATACAATCCAGTGGCCTAACGCCGACCCACTGGATATGCATCAGGTAGCGGCGTTTATCAAGGATATAGCTCTACAGTTCACGTAGGAAACTCTAGGGATGCACAATAGGCCTAAATAGTCGCAGTGCTCTGGGCTGCATACACCCACCCTTTTAAACAAAAAAATAAAAATAAAAAAATGAGCATGGAAGCAAGCTCACTATTCTTTTTTGTTGAAAGTGGGTAGCCTAACATGAGATAAAAATTCAGTTAAAGTTATGTTAAGTCCGCGACACCGCAGAAAGACAATTAATTTTCAAAGGTATTTACAGTTTAATGTCCTCATAACCTCTTTGCTGGGAAAAGTAATGGATCGTACTCGAGCGAGAATGAAGATTATTTAACCTAATTGTTATATATCGGGGGACCAATATTACTCTTCAGTGGAAGCTGTTTGATTTTATCATCAAATAACAAGTGGGAAGTGTATTTTAGAAGCAGATGTAACGACAGTATTTACCATAAATGGAACTCAGTCGAAAAGAACACCTAACAGGTAGGTTTTTGAATTCGCGACTAATGGATTAATGCATTACAAAAATATTTAGAATTTAGATTTCAACACTAACGGACCGTGTATGTGTATGAACAGCGCTGGCTGAATGAATATTTGGAATTTAATTAATATTTGAGCGGTTATCTTGTGGTTTTTGTATTATCTGCTCAAAATAACCTTTTACATTCATATGTATGTATATAGATGAACGGATTAATTAAATTAAACAAAGAGAAACGGAAAAGCGAATTAGCTTTTCCTTTCCAAAAGCTAGGTTGTTGTTGGGTTTTTCGTCCAAAATAGATGTTTTTCGATTTTTTTTTTTGGTTCATTTTGAATTATTTATGTTAGATTCGTAAATTTTATATTCAGTCCAATGGCTTTATATGCATATGTATTTCAGTATTTAGATTTTGAATCCAAACCAAATTAGAAAAATCAATTTTCATTTTGTTGCTATAATTTTTGTAAACGAGATAATTGGCTATCCACACACAATGTGGCACTGGTAATCAAAAAATGTATGGAACATTATTTAGAAACAGAATTAAATGAAATTTACCCAATGCGGTTGAATTTGAACATTTTTTTATTGAACAGTATCCTTTACGAGATACTCTACTGATATCAGAACAAAACGAGATTATTTCCCTTGTGATCTTAATAAAAAAATAATAAAAATTTGTACAATATTCTGTTTGTTTTATCAAATGTTAAATACATAAAAAGTAGGAAATCACATAATATTTGAATTCATTTTTAAAAGTTGGTATTGAAATAAACGTAATTAGTTTCAGTTCAATATTTATTCAAAACTTGCAACAAAAAATTTTGTCATCAAAATGGAAATGGTTTATGAATTTCCTGCAATTAATAAAAAAAAAGGATTTCAAGACTCTCTCTAGGAGTGATATATTAAATATTGATAATTGAAACGTATTTGACAGTAAAATAACTTTAGCGTTCGAAGTTTTATTTAGGATAAATTCCTTGATAATTAAAAAACGCTACTTAATTAATTCACAAGCGGCTACACAAATTTATTGGCGTGTGCCGCATTTATTTATATTAAATTAAACGTTATAAATATAGGGATATAAAATCCACCACCACGTCATTTATTTGATTCACTACAATGTTTATAATATGATAGTAATTTTTTATTTATTATATTTTCGACCCGGGTATTATAATAATAATTTATTTATTTTAATTTTTACGTTTTATAAAAATTCAAAATGTCACAGCAAGCAAGAATGTATCGTGGTGCTTAACAATGAGAGGGTGTATGTGTGTGAGTATTTTTGAAACGATGAACCAAAAATCTGAGATGAATATTTTTGCGTTCTTAAATCAATCAGCGCACTGAAATAGAAGTTAAAATCAGCTAAAATAATTTGCTGATTGGTTGCATTCGCAACTTTTCATTTGTTTTGTAAACCAATATTTGGTGGTTTTTTAAACTTTCATTTTTAAATTGTCTGTGATTTACGGTATTCCTAAATTAAAACACGGTTAAAAATTCAAAATCATTTTGGAAAATAATCAATACAATTTGTATTAAATTTTTATTCCAGAGAAAATTACAGGTGATATAGGATACCCCAGTTAATCTGTAAAAAAGGTTAAAAATGAGAAATTGATTATGATTGGGATTTTTTCTTTTTTTTTTTTTTTGATTCCTTTAGATTTTGGGCCGTAAATTAGGAAAAAGTAAAGCTTACTCTCAGTTTAGTTCGGAACACCCTTAAAATGGGAAAACACTCTTCATTTCTACCTCCTTTCTAATTATTTTACAAATTGTTAACTTTTCCAACATAGCATTTTTATTTAACGAGACCAAGGCTACTGTCGAATTCTCGGGTAAATCATTTACCACGGTAAATGAAGATTTTTAAGGTTCGTTTTTTGTTAAATTACGCATTTTTTTCTATTAGGGGGGCGAGTAGCAGGGACAGCAGAGACGCAACGATTTCAACAACAACGTCAAGCAACACTACCTACAGTTAGTACAAATTTGGGTGACCGCATGGGAACATGATGATGGAACGAAATCTCGCCCCCCTCTCACAACCGCCGATGGAAAAAATGGTGGAGGGAAATAATAATAGTTGTTTACAGCTTTTCAGAAAAAAAAGAGTTTGCGGTACCAGAAAATTTGTGTTGTCATTGTGTCTTCTTACAGGTTAGAGCAGTAGAGATGAACTTTAAAAATTGTATTGTCTTTGTGTTAAATAAATTACTAAAAAATATATTACTAACAAATTTACTATAACTATCAACTACTTAGGTGTCTGGAACCGGGTTGAGTCTTTGTTGCTAACATTCCTTTCCCATCCTTCGATCTTGTTATATGTAAAAAGGTGTACGACGGCGGCCTGGCCAGGGGCGGATATCACAACTATTAGACTTATGTGGTTATCGATGTGGCGCCTTTCTTTACGAGGTTTGGCTTCATGAAGAATGGTGTCGTGTGTTGTGTAACATGGGTATAGTGGTGTGGTATTCGCATTTATAATACGGGAGACTTGCTTAATGCTTGATCGTACATCGCAATCAATCAATCAAATCAATCAATCAATCAAATTACGCATTTTTTTCTATTTTATGCTCGTTCAATTGTTGACAGCAGAGACACAGCAACGATTTCAACAACAACGTCAAGCAAAACTACCTACAGTTAGTACAAATTTGGGTGACCGCATGGGAACATGATGATGGAACGAAATCTCGCCCCCCTCTCCCACCGCCGATGGAAAAAATGGTGGAGGGGAATAATAATAGTTGTTTACAGCTGTTCAGAAAAAAAGAGTTTGCGGTACCAGAAAATTTGTGTTGTCATTGTGTCTTCTTACAGGTTAGAGCAGTAGAGATGAACTTTAAAAATTGTATTGTCTTTGTGTTAAATAAATTACTAAAAAATTATTACTAACAAATTTACTATCAACTACTTAGGTGTCTGGAACCGGGTTGAGTCTTTGTTGCTAACATTCCTTTCCCATCCCTCGATCTTGTTATATGTAAAAAGGTGTACGACGGCGGCCTGGCCAGGGGCGGATATCACAACTATTAGACTTATGTGGTTATCGATGTGGCGCCTTTCTTTACGGGGTTTGGCTTCATGAAGAATGGTGTCGTGTTGTGTAACATGGGTATAGTGGTGTGTGTGGTATACGCATTTATAATACGGGAGACTTGCTTAATGCTTGATCGTACATCGCAATCAATCAATCAATCAATCAATCAATTTCATGCTCGTTCAATTGTTGTAGCAATAAAGAATAAAGTTTTAACGCTTAGGTTATTTTTGCAGCGAAACACAATTAATTTATTTAATTTTAATTACATTTATTTAATTTTAATTCATTAAAATATAATTATTAATCAATTAAATATTATTTAATTTCACCACCATTTTACTTTGGTTACGACGCGATTTTTTGTTGTGTATTTTTTTGTTTGAATTTTAGTAAAAGACTGGTTAAAACGAAATTTAATTTTCTGTATTTTGTTTTTGTCGCACAGTTGGTATAATTTGCTAAATGAATAGGTGTGTTCATTTGCAAATGAAAATGGTGTTGTTTTTTTTATCGACGGCGATGTTATAAATATAGCGTATGCTATAATAGCCGGTGCGCAAACCAATTGAATAGACATTTGTTTTGCTAATGAGCGCATTGCAGTGCTGCGGTCAGACAAAATATTTAATTTTGTTAATGGTGAATTCACAATAATTGTTACCCAAGTTAATATATTGTGGTGGTGAATGATAATGGCCACCACAAAGTATCTAAACGTAAAGCATTTACCATTTTTAGTTCGTTTAGCGTCTATAAAAAAATGTAAATGCATTTACCGAATTTAGCGTATTTACCCAAGAATTCGATCGCAGCCCAAGTATGAAATGTTCTACTTCTAATGGAAACAATGAGCTTGCCAGGTTAAACATGAAAAAAACGTATTTTTTCTCCAAACGTCTTAAAAGTAGCTTGTTTTAATACTATTATTGGGCATTAAAGTTGGCCTTTTTGTTACGATTAAAAAAAATGTAAGTGTTGCTAGGCTGAACTTTTAATCCTAGGTGTAAATGCTCTTTTAACACTATTTTCAATATTAAAAGTAAATGAGACGTCATAACTTGGTAAGATACACAAACAAAAAAAAAAGTCAAGGCCTCCTTAACTATACAAAATATTTCAATAAAATGTTCAATCTTGAAATTTTAAAGGCCTTCTATTTTGTACTTATAATTAGTGTACGCAATGAATTTCGAGGGTTCTCGATAAAGCACAAATCGACTTGTTTTTAAATTTTGCTCCCAAAGAGTCGAACTTTTCATCTTCGTAGACAAATTGGCAAAGTATGCCAATAGAACGCTTTCTGAATATAATCCAGATTGCACATTTTTTTCAGTACACCACTTCAAAAATCGGTTATATGCGCACTCGTAAATCTTACGTGATTTTGATGGCAATAGGTTTAATACAATTTCCTTTGCTGTTTGAACCACATCCGGAGGTAAATTTGATAAATCTTCTGATTCAAACATTTTGTTCGGAAGAAAAATATTATAATTATAGCTTGGCAGTTTGACACTTACAATAGTCAAACCAAACAAAAGTCATGATCTCCTTAGTTTCACAAAATATTTCAACAAAATTACTTTCAATTTTGAAATTTTAATTACATAATTTGTACTTACTTGTATAATTAGTTTATAATAAGCATTTCTTCGTTGAAGAAAAAATAGTATGTGTTATTCGGATTAAAAGTGACTTTGTTTGACTCGCAAATATTTGCTTTTGCTCGGCTACGCTGCGCTTCGCCTCGCATGCAAATATAATTGCTCGTCAAACAAAGTATCACTTTTAATCCTAATGACACAATGTACTATTATTTGTTTAAAATTTTTAATTCAATTATTTCTTTCAGTCATTTAACCAAATATAATTTTTGAATAATTAAATTAACAATTTTCAGTTCATTTTACCATTTAAAATTATGACAATTAGTTTTAGACTAATTTGAAAAATAACAAATATTAAAAAATTAAATATTTAATTAAATAGTTAAAATATTTTTTATGTATACTATATTAAATAATGTTATATTGTATTTAAAATATTTGTAGTTTTTTGTATAGAACAAAGATTTCTAGCGGTTTGTAATATTACAATATGTACTTTTATTATGAAGAGCGAAATTATCAAGAATTTTGCAATTTCAGTTTCGATCTAAATGAGGAATATCCATCTCATGCTATAGCGATTTAATTGCTAATTGCAGATCCGGAAGAAACTTATATTTCAATCACATTTATTAGTGCATTAATACAAAAAGATAAATTAAATTAGAAAAATGGGAAATGAAAATTACTTCATAAATCCAAATGGTACATAAAATGAAGCTCTTACGTAATTTTCTTGAAACTTTAGATAGAACTCCTAATAGATTGTTATCATAGTTCCTTATTTGACAGGCTTTTATTATTGCTTTCTACTTTAATATTAACTTGAGTCTATTTGGCGTCTTTTTCGTGTATAACCCAAGTTAATTTTCTGCCAATCTTCGGCCAATGCGTTTTGAGCACATTTTTGTTTGGAAATGGGGTGACTTCGAATCCGGAGTTCTAACTTAAGCGACAAGTTTTCAATAATATTTAAGCCCAGTGATGTGTGGTATTTTCATAATTTCGAGACAATTATACAAAATTAATTATTGGACGATATAAGATGAACGTATCGGATCGTTCTCCTGATAAATTTCCAAACAATCTTTAATTATTCCAAGCTTTTTAACACTCCAAGGGTTAAAAAGCTTGGAATCAAGTTTTCCTTGAGAAATCGGTCTATATTTCCGTCTGATATACACCCCTACGCCATTTCATCAAGTCCACCTTCATGTTTCACTGCATATTTTACAGAATTATATTTTCAGCCGAATTGAGTTATTGATGCCAGTCGATAACTAATCAGAAACTTTATCATTAAAATTAACAAAAATAATTACATAACACTAGATTAAGAAACGCTTAAGAAGAATAGTTTTCAATTTTGCTGCAAAATATAATATTTTCAAAAGTTTTACATCGATTTTCCCAAAATTCATTTTCTCTCAATTTTGTAATGGGCGATTACATTTCCTTAAATGCATTTCCGGATGTGTATGATTGGTCGTTTTTCTATGCTTGTGATAATATCGACAATATGTTGAGCGAATTGTATCGAAACATTAATTTAGGTATGGAGAGACTTATCCCTAGGATGACAGCTTCAAGTACAAAAAAGGAACCGTGGTATAATAATGACTTGATAAATCTAAAAATAGAAGGGGCAAGGCTCACAACAAATATAAATTACATCCTAATTGCGTAAGAAGTATATATATGGGCTTATCCATTACTTTTTTAAAAAACCGGGCGCATGCATTTTATTCACCGATTTAGCTGTAACTTTTTTTAAGAAAATTAGTCGATGAAAAATGGGTTTTCCCAAATTTCCCTCCTGGCCCACCCTTCTCGAGCTATAATAGTTTCAAGAAATTGAGTAATTTAGAGGGATAGGTAACCATTCTACTTAGGTTGCTTTGTTTTAAAGTTATAGAGCTCATTATCTCCGTTTTTTTCGCCCCACTGCGTTATAATTTTTTTAAAACACCTAATAACTTGTTTAAAAAAATCAGGAGTAGTAACGTACGTTTTAATTCAGTATTTCACATATATCTCAGCTTCTATTTATCATTGTTGTCAAATTTTAAAACACTTTACCACATATCTCTGTCGGAAATTAACTTGGATGTTTCTTCAATTTTAAGGGTGTCCCGCATTAAACAGCGTACACTTTATATTTTGATAGGAATAGGAATTCAAAAGATATTTCCTTTAAAATCGATTTCAGTGTAAAATTAGAGAAGTTGGCTGAACTAATGAAGCTTTGTTAAAACTGCTTAAAACTTAAGACAAAAAAATGGAGGTGTGGCCAACACACGACTTTCTTTTACGAACAGAGAATTTTGAGAAATTTTATTTTTTTTTATAACTTTTTTTTTTTTTAATTTTTTTTTTTAATTTTTAAATTTTTTTTTTTTAATTTTTAATTTTTTATTTTT
Source organism: Tipula vernalis (assembly GCA_958295665.1). NCBI lineage: Eukaryota > Metazoa > Arthropoda > Insecta > Diptera > Tipulidae > Tipula > Tipula vernalis. The sequence continues at coordinate 313,357,848 of OY282560.1, read as the reverse complement.
ATTTGTTTTTAATTTTTGGAAACATTTTGTATTAAGTAGTTTTTTGTAAACCTTATACTTTTTAAGATATTTGCAAAATAAATTTTCTGGACCAAGGGAGTGGCCACTTCCGATTAGCCGATTTGGAGTAAAATTCACTGGGACCTCCCAATTTATCAAAACAGCTTAAATCTGAAGTTTCAGTTCGATTGGTTAAACCATCTGGGCTGTAGAGAGGACACAGACAGACTGACAGACTGACAGACTGACAGACTGACAGACTGACAGACTGACAGACTGACAGACTGACAGACTGACAGACTGACAGACTGACAGACTGACAGACTGACAGACTGACAGACTGACAGACTGACAGACTGACAGACTGACAGACTGACAGACTGACAGACTGACAGGCTGACAGACTGACAGACTGACAGACTGACAGACTGACAGACTGACAGACTGACAGACTGACAGACTGACAGACTGACAGACTGACAGACTGACAGACTGATAGACTGACAGACTGACAGACTGACAGACTGACAGACTGACAGACTGACAGACTGACAGACTGACAGACTGACAGACTGACAGACTGACAGACTGACAGACTGACAGACTGACAGACTGACAGACAGACACCATTTCGAAACCCACTTTTTCGGACTCAGGGAACCTCAAAACAAATAAATCTCTAAAAATCTCAAGGTCCAAAATTTTCATGATTACTATACTTTATTTTACTAGAGTAAAAGAAAGTAAAAGCAGAAGATTGTGAGACACGGTCTTTAAATGTAGAACTACATACGCCTAGAATTTAAATCACTTTTGTTACACAAATTTTTAAAATCGCTCGCTAACGCTCTCTCGTAAATTAAACAATTATACAATCGCTGGAAAACTTTCACTTTTCTTTACTTGTAGAACAACCTACTATTATTTATGTAAATTGTCCCTTTTAAAGTGGAGAAAAAAGGAAAAACTGAGTTTTTTATTTTCTTCACATTTATATTTATATTTCGATAATGGATGAACGGCCGTTAACGGAAAATGCTGCTCGAGCGCCACAAAAAGAAGTCGTTTTTGCATCGTATTGTCACTGGCGATGAAAAATGGATCCATTACGATAATCCCAAGCGCAAGAAAGCGTATGTCAAGAAAGGCGAGGCCGGCCCATCGACACCAAAGTCGAATATTCAGGGGGCCAAGGTCATGCTGTGCATTTGGTGGGACCAGCTAGGTGTGATCCACTATGAGCTGTTGCCAAGTGGCCAAACCATCAATGCCCAACCCTATCGTCAACAATTGATCCGATTGAAGCAGAAAATCCAAGCAGAGCGGCCAACGTATGCGACCAGACACGAGTCAATCATTTTCCACCACGATAACGCTCGGCCACATATTGCGACGCCGGTTAAAAATTACCTGGAGAATAACGGATGGGAAATTCTGCCTCACCCGCCTTATAGCCCAGACCTTGCTCCTTCTGACTACCACCTATTTCGATCCATGCAGAATGCCCTATCAGGAATACGCTTCACTTCAGTTCAAGGTATCGAAAATTGGCTCGATTCGTTTTTGGCCGCCAAGCCGGCGCAGTTTTTCTGGGATGGAATCCATAAATTGCCAGAAAGATGGGAAAAAGTAGTGGGTAGCGATGGGCAATACTTTAAATAAAAAATCTTGTATTATTTTTCCATAATAAAGGCTCAAATTTCATAAAAAATTCCGGTTTTTAATGCATGCACCCAATACTTGAAGTTAATTTCCGGCAGAGATACGTATGTGGTAAAGTGTTTTAAAATTTTCGCAAAATTATTGAATTTTTACTAAAATACATAGACTTAGTTTTTTTATCTTTTCATGGCCTTTACAAATTGTTGAACCACATTTAATTTTTTCAAAAACCTTTAAAGTTAGGTACAAGCGTTTTTTCGGAAATCGTAATATTCACACCTCTGTAATTTTTCTCGTTTTACTCCGAACGGCACTAACTTTTGTAAGGAAGCTCATCGTTTTATCCTCACAACACCCCATGGAATACTTATTTGGATATTGAGATCCTAACTACCTTATAATTTTTTTAAAACACCTAATAACTCGTTACCAAAAAAATCAGGGGTAGTAACGTACGTTTTAATTCTGTATTTCACAAATATCTCAGCTTCTGTTTATCATATTAAAAAAAAAGTATGTACCACTTTATTTATTTTGAGTTTGCCTTTAAATCGAACATTTTTAACTTAATTTACAATAAAAAATTAAAATCTCTCAGATCAATTTTGATATTATATAGATCATTATCGATACTAAATAGCGAAGTTCAGACGCACAAGGAAGAGCTCTATGAGCGCGGACCTATTCCTTTTTCAAGTCAAGTTAACCATTTTTCGAACCAAATTAACAAATGTTCAAATCAAATTAATAATTTTTCATTGGAAATAAAATTCAGTTCCAGTTCCATTTGCGACTTTTACCAAAGAAGGTTCCAGATTTTGATCTGATTTTTTTGCGGTGATAGCAATTAGAAAGTTAGATCAATTAAATCCATCGCCAGAATAGAAGTTGTTTTATTAGAAGAGAATTTTCTCAGATTCTCCACATTGAACTTGAAGTGAATTTATTTGCAGCAATAGCAAACGACAAATCACATCTATGAAATCCACTCCAGACATAATACTCTAGGGGCTGATTTAAAAAAAAAAGTTTCTCGATTTTTCTCGGATTTCCAACAAGAAAATTGGATACCAATTATTTAGAGCGGTATCTCTTGGCCAATCACTTCAATACAATCCATCTCCAGTCATAACACTCTAGAGGCTATACCAACAGGCGCTCTAGAGTTTATACCAAGTTCATAATGATTTTTGGAAAATCGAATTTTTCCCAGATTTTTCATAATGAAATTGAACCGCATTTATGTTCAACGAACTTTCCCATATTACCCACATGAATTTGAACTGAATTTTTGCAGCAATAACTCACCAGTACAATCCTCCTGTAAATATAATACCCAGGATTAGTGATTAATGAATTCAATGCTCTCAATTTTAATAAATACCTCTCATTCTCACAAATAACATTATCAATGCATCAAAAGAGTTCAAACATATATGAGTTTACGTTTTCCTTTCACAATGTGATGATACCTTTGATCAAAATGATACTTTGTACCGAATTGATACTTTGGATCAATTGATCCGTTTGAGCTATTTGCATGATGCTTTAGATAATTCTTACGATATAATGTCAGCCTGTGAAATTTCTGACAAAAAACGAAAAATTGATTTGTAATTTTTAATAAACCTTTTGCTTATTTTCAAATATGGGCAAAATAACAAGCATTCCCATAGATTTGGGCAAGGTTCGGCTCTATAGATCGCTTAAGTCTATGTATGAAGCACAATATACCGACTAAGCCTTTTAAAAACGGAGGATTTGGAATCTTGTTAACGATAGTTTTTCACTTAAAATATTGAATTATTCTATTGATAGCCCATTAACAAGCACGCCCAAAGATTTGGGCAAGGTTCAGCTAAATAGGTCATTTAAGCCAAGGTATGGGACACATTATCCAGAAGAAGTCTTTTCGAAACGGTGGATTTGGAATCATGTTAATGGCAGTTTTGTACTAAAACTATTGAGTATTTTATATAGAAGGCCCATTAACAAGCACTCCCAGAGGTTTGGGCAAGGTTCAGCATTACAGGTAATATTAGCCAAAGTATCGGGCATGTTATCCAGAAGAAGTTTTTTCGAAAAAGATGATTTGGAATCTTGTTAATGGCAGTTTTGCACTTAAAATATTGAGTATTCTCTGTTGATGGCTCACTAACAAGCACTCCCAGAGATTTGGGCAAGGTTCGGCTATATAGGTCATTTAAGCTAAGGTACGGGGCACATTATCCAGAAGAAGTTTTTTCGAAATGGAAGATTTGGTGGAATCTTGTTAATGGCAGTTATTTACTTAAACTATTGAGTATTTTCTACTGACGGCCCATCAACAAGCACTCGGTACGGGGCACATTCTCCTGAAGAAATTTTTTCGAAATGGAAGATTTGGTGGAATCTTGTTAATGGCAGTTTTGCAAATAAAAAATTGAGTATTTTCAGCTTTTGCTTGTTAATGAAACTTCACGTCAGTTATAATTTTTTGATAAATTTAACCAAATCTTCTCGATTCCTATTTGTTTAAATTATTTATTGGAATTAAATCTTTATTTCTGAAATAAGGATTTAGTTACTGAAATAAAATTTATCAGACAAATATCCACCGATAAATCTTTTTGATTGATTGATTGGAGTGTTCTATATAAGCTATAAGCTAGACACCGAACACCCACAACAAGGTTACACATATAACATAAAGGAGAGGTTTAGTTAGTAATGAAAGAAGTTGACCCGGTTACAGATACCTAAGTATAGGCAACAGTTAGTAACATAATGACAATACATTTCTAATCTAATTTTGTGGTTTACTAAAAATTAAAACTACATTCTGGAAAATACTAATCACAATTAATTTAAATTTGACTTAAAGCTTATAAAACAGTAACTCAGTAGTTACATAATCTAATGATCGATTTCTACCACACTGGTCACTGCCGCAACTAAAAACTACAATTTAATAAATAAACACCAGTAACCAAAATTAAAATGCTAAAACGGTAATTCGTTCCTAGAGTATAAATTCCAAGCTGAAGTGTCTGTAAATTAAGAAGACAAAAAAAAACAATAGATCACAATTTCCTAAACTACATATCCGTCAGATATTTGAAATTTCTGTAAGCTAAATCAAATTTCTAGGGAATCAGAAGTGAAAGGGTGTGAGGTAATTTTTGAAGTTGCCCCCCCCCCCCCCATTCTTATTACCGTACTACTGTACAACTGTTTTCCCTTAAAGAGAGCGAAACCAAATACAAGAGCAAATAAAAACCAAAAACGTATTGAAATGGCCGAATATCAATCACATGGGGAAACAACGATTAATTGCTATTGCTAATACAATAATATTTTTTAAATATTTTTTAGACTAGGTAGCATAAAGAAGGAAAAACAATACAGTTTCCATACAAAAACAACCACCACTAGAAATTCTATAATTTTAATATATAAATAAATTATTGCTGTATTGGTTTGGTCAGTAAACAGGCAACAACCATTTCATCAAACAAAGCAAAAATATTTTAGCAAAACACGAAAAATTTAATTTTTTTTTTTTTAAAAACAACTAAATTTCGCATAACTCGCAGAAACTATTAAATAAACTTTTTTATTGCTGTCTTGAGCACTCCTGAAACAGCCAAAATAATCAAAATTCTTTTATCAAAACAATACGCCATTTAAAACAAAATAAAATGAAACAATTTTTGGTTTACTCATTACAGTTACTTGTAAAACAATGCATGTGATTACCTGTCTAACAGTACCTGAGCAATACCGTTATTTATTTATTCGTGTTAATTTATATATACATGTAATGTAAAATATAACCGATATTCCAATTGATTAGCAGTAGGGCCCTGCTAATAAGTAAACAAAATATGTGTAGGCTAAAGTATTTTGAAGTAAATAATAATTTCCTAATTTTGAAATGGTATGAATTCAACGTGTAAATGTGTATGAAAGTAGTCTAAGTTCGGTCAATTTAAATTTGGTTGGTTGAGACGGTTTTTTTTATTGAGTTAAACATGTAACCTTCAATTTAGTTGAACTGACAAACTTCTTCTTACTGTGAAATGACAAAAGGTTTTTACAAATTTAAAAAGTGATTGCTAAATTATTTTTAACACTATTTCTAATAATTTAAATGTAGTTTTAGAACAAAGTGAAGTTTAAACTGACAATCCAGATCAAATACTAAAATCCCAACAAACCTCTATAGCGGTTCATTCATTTACTTACGCATTCTTTTATACAGTTATACATTTATTACAAATTTCGTTCACTCATTTCACCACTACAAATAAATATATCGAATAAATATATTTTGAACGGATTTTGAATTTAAATTTTCCGGGCGCCATCTTAATTACATTTGGAAAAGCAATCCGTCGCCAAGGCTGGGAAATTGACATTACACTTAGTAATTAAAATACTTTTACGAATTACAACAAACTCAGTAATTAAAATACAAATTACAAGACATAAATTGTAATTTGTATTTTCATTACATAATTCAAATACATGTAATTCGTTACTGCCCAGCCTTGACTTTCGCTAATGAAAGCTGCGATTTTATATTCGCTCCCGATAGCTGCTTTCGAGAGCCGTCATATATTCCAGTGTTTAACGGTGAAAATAGGTTATTACTTTAGAATACTTACGGACAAAACCGATTGACGTGAAATTTGGACAGTATTTACGAATGTTAGATGGACAATTTCTATTCTAAGCTTTTTCTGTTGTCCATCTTATAATTTCATCAAAATCCAAATAACGTTAAACGTAATATAGCCGATAATACGGCAAATTTTATTACTAACATCCAGTATTAGGTAACCTCCAATTAAAATAATCTTGGTCATGTAGCAACAAAAGCAGTTATGACTAATACTCCATACTAATAAGATATATGACCTAATTAAATCTTAGTAGTGAGAGCCAATATTTATCTAAGTTAAATTAAGAAAATAAATTTGTAATATATTTCATTTTGACTTAAGTACATTCTTGACAGATCGTGTTTATCTTTTAAAATTAAAATTAGCTAAACTAAATTTAACTAAAATAAAGAAAAAAAAAATGTAAAACCTTTTTATTATCATTCGGTTTTCCAAATAATTTCGGGTCAAAATTAAAAACCAATCGAACTACTTGGAATCCGAGCAACAGTGAAAGAAGATCTAAAGTGCTCACCAGCGGAACTAGTTTATGGACAAACAATTACCTGGTGCTACTCGGTGAGTTCTTCTTTGAAAATCCTCTTTCACCTTTACCAACTAGCGACACAGTCATCGACCAACTGCAACAAACTATGCAGAACCTTATACCAAAATCGACCCGTCAATCCGAAATCACTCGAAAACTGTGATTTTGTCTTCATAAGAACAGACAAGGTTCGCACCGGATTATCACTTCCCTATGAAAGCCCAATTAAAGTCATTCGACGCCTTCGGAAACAATTCGTCGTATCGATTAATGGTAAAAACCATAACGTTTCAGTCGATCGGCTCAAACCACCATATGACATACTCTATTCGGCTGATAATATTTCAAGCCCTACAACACCTAAAACCGTCTGTATGGTTACTACGTATTCAACTATTCTTTAGGGAGGGAGAATCACTTGCGGCGGAGTACGGCAGCGATTCATTCATTCATTCAATCAATCATTCTTTCAACGTTACAATTATTAGACAACAATACATTCAAATTTAAATGTAATTGTACGTTCCAACAATAATCCGATGCTCTAGTGACGCCTATTAAATATATAGCAACCTGACGCATTTTATATTTTTAGCTATGTTTTCTCACTACAGTGTCTTTACTACATTATAGTACAATGTAGCAACTGTTTTACATCACCATTCACTGCGCTCAACCAACATTAGAAAATAAAAATCCATTTTGATTGCATCGGTTTTTCTACTCCTTTTTTACTCGTTTTTCAAGTAAATTCCTGACAGATCGTGTTTATCTTTTACTATGAGCAGTTCGCTTTTAAAACTAGACGCAACTAAAACAAAGTAAAAAAAAAATTTTAAATCTTTTTATTATCATTCGGTTTTGCAAATAATTTCGGCTGCGCCCCGTCGAGAAGTACCCCTATATCCGATAAGTAGGTACGCGTATTTTACACACTTTTTTAAGTATGTTTCTAACATACCGTGCATTAAATTTTTTAGGACGCGCACATCTTTGTTTATTTTGAACACTTCCTCTGTTATTAAAATTTCGTATTATTGTTTGTATGGTCGCCCGACTTTTACAAACAATTTTAGATATTTCATTATAACTCTTATTCTGCTGTCTTAGCTTTATTATTAAATTTCGAATTTCAATTGATACTTCCGTTCAACGCACCATTTTTTCATTCCAACGCCGAAAAATATTTTAAGCACGAGACAAATACTATTGTAATATTGAATGTGCCGATATGTGCCCATATATATTTACAAAAAAAGATAACGGTACTTTGTAATAATTTAAGAACTAGATTTCTGTGATGCGACTTTATCCAATTTTTTGCTGTGTTTGGAACAATCAGAAACCGTCCCTCCAGATTGGCCGTCAAAATTCTCAAGGTCATATTATTGCTCTAAAAACAAAAGTAAGTTACTTCTCAACGTCCCTTAATCGTCTCCCGCTAATTATTATTTTTTAAATACACTTGTGAAAATCGTTTTGTGATTGTCTAAATTAAATTTTTATCGTGTTAAATACCACGAAATTTATGGAAACGTTAAATGTACTAACAATTAATAAATATAAAATTGTTCTTGTATTTTAAAATGAAATTTTTGAAATGGACAAGAAAACATTAGGTAAAGTAGAACAAATATATTTTATTTAAATATGTATAAAAAAACGATCATACTAACGCAAGCACGATTGCATTTTAACTGTGCGAAAGTAGAAAGATAAAACGTTATAAATTAAAAGGTGTTATACTTGCGGCTACAGTTCGAAATTTGAAAGTAATATCATTATTATACATTTTAGTAGTAGGAACTTTACTTCTCTGTATATATCTACTCTGTGATTCTGCATTAAAAAAAATCAAACAGCATACATGCGTGTTACCAAGCCACTTACGTACAGGCGAATTTAATAAAACAAATCTTTTCAAAAATGTGTTATCTTTAAAGGGCTCAAATGCAAAAAGGAATAATAGAACCTAGAAACGATCTAAATCTTCTAATGATATTTACCGTACCGTAGGTTTGGCCAAAAAAAAAATAGATGTAATTTGCGTTAATGTAACTTAAACCAACCGTGAACCCTATTGTTTAACTAATCTTAAATTTTCACTTAATTCCAACTATTTGATACCGTTTTCGCTTGAAATAAGTCACATTGTTTCTAACATCTTAGTAAATGTTTCCTTAAATTGTTCATCTACCTCCATAACGTTAAATATTGCTTGCGTTAACCTTTTGTCTCGTAATACTTTTTTATAAAATTAAGCTGCATAAAAATAAGTTTTGTTTAAGACGAATGAAGACAAATATATTATCTTCATCATCTATCTGTAAATACCAAAAAACTTATTTTTGCATTTATTATAAAGCATTATAAAGTAAAAAAAAAAAATCCAATCCCGCATCGTATTAGAAAACACTATTGTCTCGACACTGTAATATCAGTCTTCAAATAAGAGCATCTCAACAAAAAAAAAAAAATCTTCTTAAGTTATAACTCAATTCTTCCACCATGCTGCAATCTTATTTCTATGTACTATTTGGCTCCATACACTTTAAATACGAGTCTAGTATGGCAAAAAAGCATTTTACAAATTGAATTAAATTCTTCTCCATCTTTTCAAAAACATTTAAAAGAAAACTCGTAGAAATTGAAAAACTGCATCAACAATATAAAAAATTTTCTTTTATAAAACTTTTTTCTTTTGTTTGTTTTCACAACAAATTCAAAAAACAAAAATGTTCCGTTTTGAATTAAAAGAAAATTAAATTTTCATTTATTATGTACATCAGCATTAAAATTCACTGCTATAATAAATCTGTGAGTAATCTGTGTGAGTACGTTCCCTAATCAATAATCGCTTTAATACAAATTTATGTTCACACGTGTTTGTTCAATGCAATATGTGTGTTCCTACTTAATATACATAATATACAACATTATTTTAATGTTTGTAATCAATAAACAAAGATTTGCTACCCTTTTCACACGAAATATGCTCGTATACCGTACCGTCTCGTTGTTTAAGCATATCCAAATAAATTATGGAGAAAAGTGGATACGAAAATTTTAATTTTATGATTTTTCACCGCATCACAATACCACATCACGCACGTAGGTGTATGAACATAAGAAGTAATATGTTATAAGGTATTTACATAAATACTATATGAGTGATGTGCGGCGCCATCTTTAATTTTGAAATTAACATAAATCGAAAAATTCTCGCACGCTTTCATCTTTAATTAAATTTGGTTCTATAAATTTTAATTAAATTTTGAGGTTAATATTTTCATGTGTGCCAATTTGTTTTTTTTATGGCATTATCATGTTGTTTATTTACATTTGTTTAAAATATTTATTTAAATACACATTATTAATTTGTTGATTTTAATTAAAACAAAAATATTAATTAAATAGTATGCGAGATTTTTTTTATATTTTAGGCGTTCAATACTTTTAATTAAATTTGCTTTTGAAAGAAGAGTTTAATTGAAGCATTTAACTCACAATTGTCACAACCATCTCCCAGAGATTAAAATATTTATCAATTAAACTAAATTGTGTAACACGTATTTGAGGCCTTTTATTTCACCGTTTGGTTTGCCTCTCGAATCTGAAATCGGTAGCTTGAAAGAAGAAGTAACGATTTAATAATATTGTTACGTTTTTGCCTTGTCAATTATGGTTCGTATCACTGGATTGTGAATAATACAAAATCGATTCAATTTATCAGCAACGAATTTATTTATTTAACACAAGAATTATTACAACACAATTGTTTTAACAATAATTCACAAAACGACTTTTGATAAATTATTCTCACAATTTTATTGGTCACTTGTAATTTTTATTTTGCACTAAAACACTTTTTAAATCACTTTTTGATTCTTATTTAATCTTAACACTATCGCTTACCAAATACTAATAATCCAATTCCACTTCGTTCGCCTTTTTATATACACAAACCAAACTTCTAGAAAGCTCATGACTTTTCCAGTTAGAATAGCACAGAAACATTTAGAACAATTTTATCATGGAAAATTCCATTTTAGTACAGTAAAACATTGAGCTATTAAGTTAATTTATTCTATTACACACTAGGTGTCACCGTTACAATATTTGGTTTTTCTTCTCAAAAAGTAGTTTTACAAACAAACAAACAAGTAGTTTACGAAATGAAGGTTGGCCATGACTTTCAAGTTCAAACGGTTGTGTTTTTTTTTATTTTTTTTTTTAAATTTTTCTTGAAAATTTATTTTATTAAAAATAATTAGTTTATTGAGAAAAGTTTAAATTTTAATTTAAATTGAAAAGTTTTAATTCAATATTTAATTGTAGAAGTGAAATAATATTGTAACGGTGACACCTAGTGTGTAATAGAATAAGTTAAATTAATAGCTCTGTTGAAAAATGTAGATCATATTGTGAGCGCCACGGCGAATTTTATCTGTAGTTTCTTATGATTTTTGGTTTTTCAAGTTTTTGCGATTGAGCATGCGTTGATCTTACGTATGCGCTTCAATTTTATAAATGAACGAAGTCGCTTGGCATCCATCGTCCGAGCAACAACAAATTAACGATTATCCTAGTTATTTTTCGAATAAATAGTATTTTTTATATTTTCCATTAGTGCTTTACCCATTGAAAAACGAAAAGAAAAATCGAATTTAGGTTTTTCGATATAATTCCAAAATTATTGCTTTGTTTTCACTAAAAACTTCTCGTTTTTGACCGAGTGTACCATACAATACTATTTTCAATTAAAAAATTTCAAAAAAATTTTAATTAGCTGAGAAAATGAAAATTTAATTTTTTTCGTCCGAAAAAAATGGTTTAGAACCGAAAAAATTAAATTTTCATTTTCTCAGCCAATTAAAAATGTTTTTGAATTTTTAAAATTGAAAATGGTATTGTATGGTATACTCGATCAAAAACGAGAAGATTTTAGCGAAAACAAAGCAATAATTTTAGAATTATATCGAAAAAACTAAATTCGATTATCTTTTCGTTTTTCAATGGGTAAAGCACTTAAGGCACGAGTTGTTTTATTACTCTTCCTAAAACGATTTTGCAACATCTGGCAACCGTGACAGGACAAGTTTAGTGTTGTTGCGAAGAAAATTTCAGTTAGTGTGGAGCTGTATCAATTCGTGAAAAACAATGGACGATATCAAGAAAGTTCGGAAAGTGCAGAGACAAGCGTATACAAGAGGTTTAGGCAAACTGAACGCTGAAATGGAAAACGAAAATCCATCGGCCGATGTGGTAACGGCTCAGTTTGCAATACTCTCAGAAAAAGCTTCTGAACTTGAAGAAACAAACAAGAAGCTTTTTGAACACATGATACAAGCGGATAGCTCTGAAGCGGATTTCGAGACAGAAGATATAAGTGCTGATGAATATAAAAGTAGTTTTCAAGTGGCAAAAGCTGCATTCAATCGATTTTCCACACCGGTAACCCAAGAAAATGGTGGAAATAATTCGACAGTGAACGTTCCACAAGAAAATTCGCGAAAATTTAGACTACCAAAACTCGAGCTGAAGCGTTTCAACGGCGATCCAAAAGATTGGTTGCAGTTTTGGAGCATGTTTGAGAAAGTGCACGAAGACCCCCTAATTCGAACCGAAGATAAGTTCCAATATTTAATCCAATCGATGTGTGAGGAATCAAGAGCGAGCGAAGTTGTGAACAGTTACCCGCCGACGGCGGCAAACTACACGAAAGCAGTTGAAAGTTTGAAAAATAGATTCGGACGGGACGATCTTCTAGTAGGAATTTACGTCCGGGAATTATTAAAACTCGTGATCAGCAAATCGAAAGGTAATTTAACACAGATTTACGATAAGTTGGAAACGCATTTGAGAGCTCTTGAATCATTAGGCGTCACCACGGAAATGTGCGCCGCAATGTTATTTCCTCTCGTCGAATCCTCTCTACCCGAAGAGATTTTGCGTGCCTGGCAACGCCAAAATACTAGAGTTGATAATGCCCAAGATCGATTGAAAGTTTTGATGAAATTCTTGGAATCAGAAGTGCAAAACGAAGAGAGAATTTCATTAGCGATAAACGGATTCGATGAGCAAAAACCAAGTCACAACAACAACAAAAATACGAAGAAAAACAGAAGTGTGACAGAAACTTCAATACCAACCGCGGCTGCTTTGTTTACATCGAATGAAACAAACAAATTTCCGAGTAAGTGTATTTTTTGCGAGGAGGTTCACGACAGCGATTCGTGTGAAAAAGCAAAATTAAGTTTGAGTGCGAGACAAGATATTGTGATAGACAAAAAATCGTGTTTTTCGTGTTTGAAATTGAACCACAGCTACAATAAGTGTCGTTCTAGAATAAAGTGTGCCTGGTGTGGTAAAAAACATGCTTTGTTGATGTGTCGGGAAGTGACCAAAAATGATAGCGATCAGACCGTGGGTGAAATCCAGACAATGACAAAAAATCTCGCTCTCGCCAACGTAACCTTCCAAGATCCCCAAGTTTATTTGCAGACGCTCCGCGTCAAGTTGAAAGGGCCAACGAGACAACGAGTTGTTCACGCGGTCATTGACACCGGGTCGCATAAATCGTCCGTGTTAGCCAGTTTTGCCGAAAAATTAGGTTTCGAAAATATCGGTGAAAATAAGATGGTGCACTTATTGTTTGGTGGGGGGATGTCAGAACCCCGACAACACCAAGTTTCACACATCACACTAAGTAAACTTGATGGTACTTTCAATTGTATTTTTTCGGCATTTCACGAGGAGATCATTTGTCAAAATATTGCGGCATATGAAAACAGCACACGTTTGAACGAGCTGAAAAGTAAAGGAATCTACTTATCCGACATTGGCAACGACACCGCGACCTATAGCTGTGTTGATAGGCGCTGATGTGGTCGGGCGACTGTACACAGGTAAAATTGTACAAATTCCCACTGGTGAGACCGCGGTGGAAACTCTCCTTGGCTGGACTATAATGGGGAAAAATTCAACAAATTTTTCGGAACGCCAAGATGCTGCTCTCACAGTTATTTCGATGTTTGATAGAGAAGCAGATATTACGGATTTATGGAGACTTGATGCGCTGGGAATTACAGATCCAGCTGAGAGAGTTTCAAAGGAAAATTATCTCGCTCAAGCAAAGGCCAATTTTGTATCCACCACTCGGGTCACTCAAGAAGGGCGCTACGAAGTGGCGCTTCCCTGGAAGGAGAAGCACCCCCACTCGCAAATAATCGTTTTATAGTCGAAAAGAGATTGATTAATCTGACCAATAAATTGAAAAATGAACACTTGTTTGAGAAGTACGACAATTTATTGACACTTTGGGAAAAAGACGGCATTATCGAAGAAGTGCCCAGTGATCAGTTATCAGAGCATGATTATTATTTGCCACATCGTCATGTTCTAAAAATTAGTAGCACCACACCAGTTCGACTAGTATTCGATGCTTCCGCGAAAACAAAAGACGGAGTTTCACTCAACAAATGCCTTGAAACTGGTCCAAACCTAATAGAAATGATCCCTAATATTTTGTTGAGATTCAGGAATCATGAAATTGGAATAGTTGCTGACATTGCAAAAGCATTTTTACAAATAAACATTGCGCATTCGGATAGACAATTTTTGAAATTTTTTTGGTGGAGCAAGACAGAACCAAGAAAAATTATTACATTTCAACACCGTCGCGTTGTTTTCGGGTTGACCTGTACCCCATTTCTGCTAGGAGCAACAATCGATTGTCGTTTGGAAAAAATGGTTCAAAAATCCACGAACATTGAAGAATCAGAGTTGATAGAGAAAATACGCGACTCATTCTACGTCGATAATTGTGTCACGAGCGTGAAATCGGAAATGGAGGCGCAGTATTTCCAAGACGAAACTACACAGATCAAGAAAGAAGCCTCGGAGTGATTTAGAACAAGGACAAAAATACATTGGGACTTAATATAACAATAACGGAAAAACGACCAGAAAAAATTACGAAACGTTTTGTTTTATCCGCGGCGCATAAAGTTTCGACCCACTCGGTTGGGCCACGCCCACTTTGCTACTTCCGAAAATATTGCTCCAAAATTTATGGGCAATCAAAGAATTAAATTGGGACGATGAGATCCCAGATGACTACCAAAAACAGTTTCAAGCCTGGTACGATCAGATTCCTGAACTTCGAGATCTAAGAGTCCCACGGTGGATTTTCGGAGACACACGTGACAAAGTAACGTTCCACATGTTTGTCGACGCAAGCAAAACCGCATATGCGGCTGCACTTTTTGTTCGAGTGGAAGGAGAAAATGGTACGAACGTTCAGTTGGTACAAGCGAAATCACGAGTGAAGCCACGAGAAGATATTTCGATTCCACGCATGGAACTCTTGGCAGCAATGCTTGGAGCACGCTTGATGAAAACCACAATCGATTCGTTAAAATTAAAGAAGGTAGAGGTAATTTTTTGGACGGATTCATCAACTGTTTTGTCCTGGATTCGTCGTAATGGTCAATGGGCAGTTTTTGTATGGAATAGAATAACAGAAATACGAGCGACCACTGATATCAAAACTTGGCATCACGTACCAGGCAATAAAAATCCGGCCGATCTGCCTGCCGTCACGAGGGTGTACAATCAGACAGCTCATAAATTCCAAATGGTGGGAAGGACCAGATCGTTTTGAGATTAACGAGGATGAAGTTAACGCAGAGTTGAAGAAAAACGCAGAGAAAACTACGCCCGAAAGTTTCATTCATGAGGCTACGGTACTCAGTTGTGCTAATGTGATTATCAGAAAATCTGATCCACCGTGGTATTTGCTCAGAATGTCAAGTTATTTAAAAACCGTCCGAATGATTGCTTGGATTTTTCGATTTGTGCGAAATTGCAAAGTAAATCCAGAATGCCGCCAAAAGGGTGAAATCAGCGCGAGAGAATTTATTGATGCAGAATCGCGAATTTTGAAAATCAGCCAAGACGAGGCCTTTGAAGGAATAAACGATTCAAGATTAAAGACCCTCGAAGTCTATAAAGAAGAAAGCACCGGATTAATCAGAACGAAATCACTGGTTTCAAATCGCGATTACAGTTTTGGCTTCAGATTTCCGATAGTTTTAAGCCATAATCATGAATTGGTCAAACTGCTTATTACGCATACACACCTGAAAAATAATCACACGGGCATCAATACAATGTTAAAAATTTTGAGAGAAAATTTTTGGATTACTTCAAGTCGGTGTGCTGTAAAAAATTTCATACAAAAGTGTGTTACCTGTCGCCGTTTTGCAGGAAAAACATTAAAAGCACCGCCTACGAGTTTGCTCGCAAGGAGAGTCAGAGATGCAAAAGTTTTTGAAATCACGGGAGTAGACTACGCAGGGCCTCTCTTTCTATGAGAAAGTCAAAAGTGCTACATCTGTTTATTTACCTGCGCAGTATACTGTGCCATTCATCTTGAGCTAGTTACAACATTGTCAGCTGACGGATTTCTCGAAGCTTTGCGCAGATTTATACATCGTAGAAGAAGACCGAGCTACATTTACAGCGATAACGGTATCAATTTTGTCAAAGCTAACCGTTTACTGCAACACGTCAATTGGGAGAAAATTTCGAGTTATTGTGCGACCGAAAAAATTGAGTGGGTTTTAATCCTCCATCCGCCCCATGGTGGGGTGGGTGGTGGGAGAGAATGGTACGCCTTGTAAAAGATCTTCTGAAAAGAACCCTTGGCATTACAAGTCTCAGTTACGAGGAATTGAACACCACACTCTGCGAATGCGAATCGGTCATTAATGCTCGTCCCATCACCTATTCACCGGAAGATAAAAACAACATTTGTGTCATAAGTGCAGACATGTTTTTGAAAGAAATTCACATAGACGGCGTACCAGATATAGACGAAATTGAAAAAACATCGCTATCCCGCAAGTTACGTTATCGGCAGCGACTACGCGAGGAAATCAAAGATCGTTTTCGCACAGAGTACCTCGGTCAACTTTCCAGAAGAACAAAAGTCAATAAAGATCTCTGTAAAACTTTGAAGGTCGGTGACTTATTCTTCATTTCAACTGATAACCAAAAGGCTTGCAAGTGGCCTTTAGCCAGAATACAAGAACTAATTCCCGGCAACGACGGAGAAATTAGGACAGTAAAACTCAAAACCTCCTCAAATGTATTGGTTAGACCAGTTCAGCGATTGATTTCACTGGAAGCGGATTCGGATGAATATCTCCCTAAATCCGTGGAAAAGTCGACGGAAAAGTCAACACCAGAGGAATGTTCTGAAGAACCAATCGACGAAGATCGACAAGACAGGGGCGGATCAAGTTCGGGTGACACCATAGAGCCCCCACAAAACGCATCCGAAGTGCAGTAGGTACTGCAGACACGACGAGGGCGGGCAGTCAAGATGCCGAAACGCTCCATCGAATGACATGTTAAAATAAATCATTATCTATATGGACGTTTGTTAAATTACCGAAATCATCAATTAAAACAATTTAAAAAGGTGGGAGAATGTTGAAAAATGTAGATCATATTGTGAGCGCCACGGCGAATTTTATCTGTAGTTTCTTATGATTTTTGGTTTTTCAAGTTTTTGCGATTGAGCATGCGTTGATCTTACGTGTGCGCTTCAATTTTATAAATGAACGAAGTCGCTTGGCATCCATCGTCCGAGCAACAAAAAATTAACGATTATCCTAGTTATTTTTCGAATAAATAGTATTTTTTATATTTTCCATTCTAAGGCACGAGTTGTTTTATTACTCTTCCTAAAACGATTTTGCAACAAGCTCAATGTTTAACTGTACTAAAATGGAATTTTCCATGCTAAGTTGTTCTAAATGTTCCTACGCTATTCTAACTGGAAAAGGCTTATGCTTTCTAGAAGATTGGTTTGTGTATATAAAAAGGCGAATGAAGTGGAATTGGATTATTAGTATTTGGTAAGCGATAGTGTGAAGATTAAATAGGAATGAAAAAGTGATTTTAAAAGTGTTTTAGTGCGAAATAAAAATTATAAGTGTAAAATTATGGTTAAAAAATTGTGTTGTAATAATTTTTGTGCTAACTAAATAAATTCGTTGGTGATAAATTGAATTGATGTTTGTTTTATTCACAATCCAGTGATACGAACCATGATTAACAAGGCAAAAACGTAACAATATTTTAAGGGGATTGAATATGGTTTAGTCTGTAGTGACGTGTTTCATTTGGCTCCATCATTTTATGAATTTTCTCGTATTTTAGCCCTAAATGATTCAAAAAAGACAACTAGTACTCTCGGCATCTGGTTCGGAATCAATGGAAATAATGTTTTCAAAGTGGGACGAATTATTGCACATTTTTGCAATTTCGGAAAGCTTCATAACCTAAATTAAAAAAAGGAAAAATAAAAAAATACAAAAAATAAAAACGAGAGGATTTAGAGTGTGGAAGGCAAATGAAACAAACTTAAATGAAAAGTGAAGTATCTGTCAAAGATGGGAAAGGTGGAGTTCGTTGAGCGTCTGAGGTGACGCTGATGGGACACGGGAATGCCGGAGATGAGCAATTTTAAGAAAAATGGTGTGACGTTGGAAACGTAAGCAACAACCAGGGATCCAAACGGCAAACGTTTTGATCTCGACCGAGGAGCTCTGCGAGCCGCACCGAAATAACTGCCGGATCTGCCGACTGTTCCAGAAAATGGGTAAGTATAAAAACTAGAAACTATAACCAAATGTCGTGGTGGAGGAAACGATAAAGGTTAAATAAGGTCAGTGGTTGTTTTTATAATTAATTTTACATAAAGTGCATAAGGGTGTAAAATACAGGAAATTTTGTTAATGAAAAAGGCGACATATATATTTAAGGGTTAGGTTTTTCCTTATTACTAAGCAAAGTTTTGAAAATACTGTGTTGGGAAAGACAGCTGGAGGAAACAAAAATATTCATATTGTATATTACAGTGGCCTGAGCCAAATGGGCTTGCTCGCTCTAGCCGACTCGCTCAGTTAGAAGCTGTGCACTATGCGAGTATACAATGACAGGGCGACGATTTGATACAACGGATTGAAAAGTTAGTGCTGGTTCAACCAAACCGATTCTTGTGCTGTCGGATACAGATGAAATAAACGTTAATATGTGCAATAGTATAAAATGATTCACCAAAGAGGCTCATTGCTACGGAGTGGACCTAATAAAATAAAATGCAAAAGTAAATAAACAGAATTAAAATAAATAACCAAAGGAATCGCTTAACTAAGCCCCACTTGGTCGAGCTTAAATGATAATGGTAATATTTATCAAGTGCCGTGTCAGAATGAACTTCAAAGATACCGTGGTTGAGCGGCTCTTTATGTGAACTTTAGGTAGCGCGGTGTTAAGTATATTTCAAAAAATCACAGTGATCTTGTCAAAATGGATAAGGGTGAGAATATCTTAGTGCATAGTAACCACAAATGTTTGTTTCGGAGTATGGAGCTGACGAACAGATTATTCAATATTCCTGAATAGGTGAGAATTTATTGCAGATGTTACATTTGCAACGATTTATAGTACAGCGATGGAGAACGAGACCATTTAACGCGGAAAGCTATTGCGAAACGTGAATCACATTCTTAGTTCGCATTAATCCCTTGCCATCGTTCCTCCGGCTTTATTGCACCTGAGACCATAATTAAATTAGGAATAAATGTTTAACACACAAAAAATAATAACAGGAAGAATTGAAAAACAAACAAATGTCAAACAATATTAAGAGAGGGTGATCCAAAGTTTCCCTAAAGCAAATTGTGGCTTAGTACTAGCGAAAAGTGGTAAATAAGACACAGGAACAATTTAACGCAAATAAGTTGTGGTAACTGTGGGAGACATGGCTATACTTTTACATAGTGGATGGGCGGTCGGGATACAGGCTAACTAATCGATGATGCGGTATGGTTTGAAACGTGAAAGCGGAGTGCGGAATCGTTTTAGGGATGTCAGTCCTAGCAATTTTTAGATTTTGGTACATGCATGAAAAATGAAATTGGGGTTTTTTCTTCTATAATTCGGGTCAAGCTGTCAGTTTTGTTCGGGTGGGCTGCTTTGTTTACAGTTTTGTATTGATATGTTTGAAAAAGACAACTACTGCCATCTTTGGAAATGGTCCGTCTATGGCTGATTTTTTGACGGCCATGTCTCTCTCGTATTATTATAATTTATTTGACTTGACGACTAAAGATGGAGACCCTGTTAAAGTTAGCCGAAAGTTTCCAGCCGAAAGTGAAAAGTCGATAATGCAGATTATATTATTAACATTCCAGCCGAAAATAAACAATTGGGTGGTTGATAGCCGATAGCAAACAGGATACATGGATTGCAATAAAAACTTTTGTAAATAGTCTTACGTGGAAAATATCGGAAAATCAGAAGGATTCACAAAATTGGAATAAAATCAGCCTCTAGGTTGTACATCTGAAGTAGAATCGTTTTTATGTGATTTATCAATAGCTATCGCAGGAAAAAATTCAGTTCAAGTTTCCCGTGGGAAATCTCGGAAAATTCGATTTTCCAAAATTTTAAATTTTCCGAGATTTCCCACGTGAAAATTGAACTGAATTTTTTTCCTCGGATAGCCACTCGGCTATCGGAAGAGGCTTACTTTCGGCTGATAACTACTAAATTTTTTATTTTCGGCTCGAATGTTAATAACATAATCTGCATCATCGACTTTTACTTTCGGCTGCAAGCTTTCGGCTGGGATTACACAATCTGCATTACCATTTCTTTACTTTCGGCTGGACTAATACTATCTACAATATCGAGTTTTCATTTTCGGCTGGCAACTTTCGGCTAACTTTAACAGTATAGACGGAGGCTGATTTGTCGATGATGCAGTACTATTGATAAGTGGAAGTCAGTACTAGGATACGTTCAGTGAAGTCAGCTTGAACTTTTGGTACATAAATAAAAAAATAAAAAATAAATGAATTGTTATATAATTCGTGTCTGGTTGTCGGTTTATTAGTTTTGGAGGCTTTTGCATACATTTTGTTGTTTGCCATCCCTAGAAATTTCCCATCTATGGTCGTTTTGGACAGCGATGTCCCTTGTGGTACTATAGTTAATATCTCAAAACAATTACTTTATGGTTGTAATTTGCAATATTTTGGTGATACAGGTAACAATATGGTGTAAGCTCGATTAAACGTACATCAGCCGTGTCACTATAAGAGACATCGAGATGTTTTTCCATAGAAAACAGGAGGTCAAGAAATATACAGCTGGTCGGTAAGGCAGTTTAACTTATTCGGGAAATTGCTACCGACAAACTTGGAGAGAGGTTAGCTTGTAGCGGCCGATCTAAAATGTAAATTAAATATTTATATATTCATAAATAACATTTTTAAATCGCGCTACGAATTAACGATAGCAATTTGAATTTTATTTTATGTTTCTAACTACACTATTAATTAGTGGAGATTGGAACCATTTTAGTTTACGCAGTTTACTGCAGATGTGTATTATTTTATTACAATTGCTATACATTTTTAGTCTATGTTTTCTCACAGTTTACGTTTATTAGTACTCAGTAAAGCTTTTCATGTGTGAGTGCTATTTTCTTTTGTTGTGTTGACTACACCTTTCATATACTTGGTGTTTCTAACACAAGTATTTATTTAAAATATTTTTGATACTGTCGTTTCGTTTTGCCACACTGTGCGCGCGTACAACAAGTTTGACGCGGTTTTTTTATATATACATATACAATGTATGTTTTGTTATTTTGGAAACAAAAAGGAACAAAAATTGTAATTGCGTTCAGATCATCGACTAGTAAAGTCGATTTGTTTTTTTAAATAAAAATTAACAAATGGTGGCGTTTAATAAATTTCTAAATATAAAATTTGTTTAAATAATAAGTTTCTAAAATAATAAAATTTGTTAAAATAATAAATTTTGTAAAATAATAAAATTTGTTTAAATAATAAAATTTGTAAAATAGCAAAGTAAATTTTGTGAATAAAAATTTGGAATTTTATTATAAATTAAATATAGTTTTGAATACACAAACTATAAGTGGTGACCTCGAAAGTCCCTGTTTAGGGCAAATCCGCAACCGCGGATAATTTTTCAAGCATAATATATGCGTAGAATACGCAACAACGCGGAATTGAACGATTTTAAAAGTTTTGGTTTTGGAATCTTGATACGGCCCACCGTATCAAGAAAAAGGTACGTGTCGTTGATTAAATATATAGCAGTGTACAATATATAAGCCGTAATTTAATGAATACTAAAATTTTTTTTTTCTTCAAATTACATTTTAAATATTTCCGGAATTCATCGCATTAAAAGTTTTGTTGACATTATACATTGGAGTACACACCTTTTTAAACGGGAATACATTACAGTACCGTTTCCCAAAAATCAAACAATTTTGGACAATAATTTTACTGGATATTACCGTGTGGTAACCTTGAGATAATTCAACACCAGAATATTACCAGGTGCATCGTGGGACAGTTATACCGTAGATAGTGAACGGTTCAGCGTGGGACATTATACCGTGACATTACCCGGTCCAGCGAGAAATAACCGATACATCTAAGTTATACAACTGAACTAAAATCAGCTAAGTGTTTAACAGTTTTTTTTCTTAAACAAATAAAGAGTTTTTTTATTGCATACACTTAATTTCATATATAAAATTAAAATTTTAGTTTTTCTTTATAAATTTTAACGTAGCTTCAAGTAAATGTAAATTTAACGCCATTTATTTAATTAATTTTACATTAATTTTTGCGATAATTTAATCAAAAACCAAAATTTCGTAACGGTACAAAATATTAATGAACGCTAGAATTTTGTAGTGACTCATTTACATATTTTTATTTTTTTTTTATTTTTTAATTCCCCGGTATATGAAGAAAACGTTCTCTAATTAATTAATTAACCAATTACAACAATATCGTTCCGACTGTTCCCACGTAACATTTTCACATTGCACCAATTGAACTAGCCGAGCCCCTCCAATTTCTGTGTTGGACGCTAGCACCCAACGATATTCGAGGGCATCTCGCAGTAGAATCAATTTATATTTATTTTAACAGTACGAGCAGATAGTGTTCGCCGTACTGTTCTTTATTTTGACTTGTCACAACTATTTAGCTCGAATTTAACACTGACAATTTGCCAGTTATCTAAGAAAAATCGTTCTAGATAATAATAGTCAAGTTTTATAGATTCCAATTAGTTTTTGGTACAAAATGCCTGATAATAAACCGGGAACGTCCGCGCAAGCAGACGCTGACCCAACAAAACAATTGGAACCTACAGATGTCGAAATGCCACAGGCACCAGGCAATGCAGCCTCTATTAATATCAAATTGCAGCCTTTTTGGGTTACGAGCCCGGAGAACTGGTTTCATGCGGCTGAACTGCAGTTTGATTTTTTGAAAATAAAAGGTGACAAGGCAAAATTTTTGCACGTGTTGGCTTCTCTGTCGCCAGAGACCAGCGATCTGATTTCAGATTTGCTACGAACACCACCGAAGGATAATTACTACGAAACAATTAAAAAAATTTTGCTAGACCGCCTCTCACCTTCGAGTGAAGCCCAATTATGGAAACTTTTGAGCGGGTTAGATATAGGCGACAGACGTCCCTCCGAATTACTTAGGCATATTCGATCACTCGCGGGTAGTTCCATTAGCGACCAATTCATTAAGGCTTTATGGATTCGCCGTTTACCAGAAGTCGTAATGTTGGCACTTGTAGCACAACCCGATACATTAACCCCCGATGATCTCGCTAAGACAGCGGATAAGATTCATGAAGCCATGAATCGAACTCCCAGATTAGCGACTTTAAACAAACCTTCGAGTTCAACCTCCAAACCAACCAATTTGTCGAATATTTCAAATTTTGCTGCTATGTCAAAAAAGACTCCAGCCAAGTCGAATGGGCGAGACGCGCCGACGACATTAAAAACCATCGAATCTCGATTGAATTCGTTAGAAGCCCGTATGAATAATCTTTATAATGATATGGGCAGGTCTCGGAGCACTTCAAGGAACTCAAGGTACTATCGTCGAAATTCGTCTTTTGACAATTCTCGACAAAATAAGACTGATAGTAACAATAAGCTGACACCCGATAATCCGTGGTGCAAGTTACACCGTCTTTTTGGCCCAAAGGCACATTTCTGTAAGCAACCTTGCTCATATTATCGTGACAAGCAGTCTAAGCTAGATAATTCGGATAAATCGTTTGAAAATACAAAAAACGAGTAGGGCCGCACAGGGTCGAGTCGACTAATTTTATTAGAAACCCAACCAGTCGACTCTTTATACACGACAGCAATATTAATTTAACTTTTTTGATCGATACTGGCGCTGATATTTCAGTGATACCAGTTAAATTTTTTCATATTAACGTAAACAGTTTCTCAAGTGATCTAGTTCTGACAGCAGCAAATGGATCAACCATTCGTACCTATGGTACAAGGTTGATTAAGGTCAATCTCGGTTTAAAACGAGATTTTCCACATGCTTTTATAATAGCTTCTGTGGATAGGCCAATCATTGGTGCTGATTTTTTAGCAAAATTTGGTCTTTTAGTGGATCTGAAGCATAAACAATTGATAGATTCGACCACTAAATTGTCAGTGGATGCGATGGTGAAGAGTTTTGAAACTCCGACTCCTGTGCATTTTTCAATTGACAATGGTTATGGCACGCTCCTTAATAAGTTTCCTACACTTACAGCGTTGCCCAATTTTAATTTGCCTGTCCGCCATTCTGTTGTACATCATATTGTTACAAACGGACATTTACCTGTGGCGAGACCTCGCAGGCTAGATCCGGATCGGCATAAAGCCGCTTTATTAGAATTCCAACATATGGTGGAATTAGGGATTTGTCGTCCGTCGGCATCCTGTGTTTCAAGTCCTTTACATATGGTTAGAAAAAAGGATTTAGATTGGAGACCATGTGGTGATTATCGAAGATTAAATTCGGTCACAGTACCGGATAGATATCCGATTTCCCACATTCAAAATTTTTCCATGAATTTGCATGGTTGTACCATTTTCTCCAAGATTGATTTGGTCAGGGCTTATCATTTAATTCCAGTCGCTGAGGAAGACGTGCATAAGACGGCTATCACAACACCTTTCGGTTTATTTGAATTTACGCGAATGCCATTTGGCTTGCGTAACGCAGCGCAGACATTCCAGCGTTTTATTAACGAAGTTGTCCGCGGACTTGACTTCGTTTTTGTTTATATTGATGATATCTTGGTGGCATCCCAGTCAGAAGAGCTACATGTGGTTCATTTAGAACAGTTGTTTCAGAGACTGGTTGATTTTGACGTCCATATAAAGACACCGAAATGTGTTTTTGGCGTAGCTTCGCTTGATTTTTTAAGCCACAAGATTTCCCTAGATGGTATTCAACCTTCTGAGGAACGAATACGTGTCATCAGGGATTTTCCTACTCCTAGTTCCATTAAACACATTCAGCGGTATATCGGGATGGTTAATTACTATCATCGATTTATACCAAAGTTGGCTGAATTTCTAAGTCCAATTCATTCGCATTTGTCAGCACTGCTTAAGTTGCCTAAGACACCCAAGAATTTTTCTTGGCCTGAAGAATGCAATGATGCATTCATTTCTTTAAATAATGAATTGGCAAATGTCACTCTTCTGTCGCATCCTTTAGGAAATGCGAAATTTAGTATTACTACTGATGCATCGAACACCGCCGTTGGCGCTGTCCTGCAACAGTATAATAAGAAGAAGTGGGAACCTTTAGGATTTTTCTCAAAAAAATTAACGACTGCTGAAATTAAATATTCTGCATTCGATAGAG
The DNA here is from genome assembly GCA_958295665.1 of Tipula vernalis. Classification (NCBI taxonomy): domain Eukaryota; kingdom Metazoa; phylum Arthropoda; class Insecta; order Diptera; family Tipulidae; genus Tipula; species Tipula vernalis. Next base: position 313,332,169 of record OY282560.1, on the reverse strand, counting down.
AACTTCTCGCAATATATCTGGCAATTAAGCATTTTAGATATTTTGTTGAGGGTCGTGAATTCACGATTTATACTGACCATAAGCCTTTGACTAGAGCCCTTCAGTCTAAAACTGAAAGAAATCCAAGGCAATCACGCCATTTGGATTATATTAGTCAATTTACCTCAGATATTCAGCATGTACTTGGTTCCGACAATGTTGTCGCAGACACACTGTCTCGAACCACTAATATTGACTCGGCCACAAATGAAATTTTTTTTGATTATGTAGATATTATTAAGGCACAACAATCGGATGAAGAACTACAGCAGTTACTTTCTGGTACCGTTTGTCGCTCAGCTTCTATGAAGCTTGAGTTATTTAAATTGCCTGGCCTTGAAGTCTACTGCGAAACTTCGACGGGTAATAATCGCCCATACATCGCAGCTTCTTTACGTCGACTTGTGTTCGACTCTTTACATAATATAGCGCATGCTGGTGTCCGAGCCACTCGTAAGTTGATTACGGCTCGTTATTTTTGGCCTAGTATTAACAAGGACGTAAACCATTGGGCTAGTTCTTGTTTATCCTGCCAACGTGCTAAAGTTCAACGGCACACTATTTCACCCCACGGACAATTTGATATTCCACCTGGTCGTTTTGAACATATACATTTGGATATTGTTGGGCCTTTGCCTATTTCGAATGGATGTTCATATATACTTACATGTGTCGATCGATTTACTCGCTGGCCTGAAGCGTACTGCTTAGCAAACATGACAGCTGCAACCATTGCCACTTCTTTTGTCAATAATTACGTGTCACGCTTTGGCGTTCCTTCTCAGATTACTACGGATCAGGGATCACAGTTCGAATCAAAACTGTTTAATGAGCTAACAATTCTTTTAGGCGCTCATAGGATACGTACTACGGCTTATAATCCGAAAGCGAATGGCATGGTTGAACGCTTCCATAGGCAGCTTAAAGCTGCTCTTATGGCCAGAGGCGATTCAATTCATTGGAGTTCTGAGATTCCAATTATTTTATTAGGAATCCGGGCTACCGTGAAAGAAGATTTAAAGTGCTCTCCAGCCGAGATGGTTTATGGGCAAACCATTAAACTTCCCGGTGAATTTTTTATTGAGAAGTCTCTTTCACTTTTGCCTTGTAGCGACACAGTTATCGACCAATTGCGTAATGCAATGAGGAACCTTATACCATCACCTACGCGTAAAGCTAAACAAGATGACATATTTGTCCCGAAAACTTTGGACAACTGTGATTTTGTTTTTGTAAGGTCTGACAAGGTTCGTGTTGGACTTACTCCTCCTTACGAAGGACCATTTAAAGTAGTTAGGCGCCTTCGTAAACATTTTGTTATCTTGATTCGGGATAAGAATTGTAATATCTCGATTGATAGATTAAAACCCGCTTTTGGTATAATTAATTCGGTTGATAATATACTTTCATCTCGAAACCAAACAGCTGTGCATTTTTCTCGTTAGTGTTCAAGTCTTACTGGAACACAACTAGGAGGGGAGTACTGTAGCGGCCGATCTAAAATGTAAATTAAATATTTATATATTCATAAATAACATTTTTAAATCGCGCTACGAATTAACGATAGCAATTTGAATTTTATTTTATGTTTCTAACTACACTATTAATTAGTGGAGATTGGAACCATTTTAGTTTACGCAGTTTACTGCAGATGTGTATTATTTTATTACAATTGCTATACATTTTTAGTCTATGTTTTCTCACAGTTTACGTTTATTAGTACTCAGTAAAGCTTTTCATGTGTGAGTGCTATTTTCTTTTGTTGTGTTGACTACACCTTTCATATACTTGGTGTTTCTAACACAAGTATTTATTTAAAATATTTTTGATACTGTCGTTTCGTTTTGCCACACTGTGCGCGCGTACAACAAGTTTGACGCGGTTTTTTTATATATACATATACAATGTATGTTTTGTTATTTTGGAAACAAAAAGGAACAAAAATTGTAATTGCGTTCAGATCATCGACTAGTAAAGTCGATTTGTTTTTTTAAATAAAAATTAACAAATGGTGGCGTTTAATAAATTTCTAAATATAAAATTTGTTTAAATAATAAGTTTCTAAAATAATAAAATTTGTTAAAATAATAAATTTTGTAAAATAATAAAATTTGTTTAAATAATAAAATTTGTAAAATAGCAAAGTAAATTTTGTGAATAAAAATTTGGAATTTTATTATAAATTAAATATAGTTTTGAATACATAAACTATAAGCTTTAAGAGTTTGAATTGAATAAATGAAAAGGGAAATAAAATTAGTGATTCGCTAATCCAGCTCTGGTTGTCGGTTTATGGTGATTGTGGTTCTTTTACATTTAAAAAAAAGAAGAAAAAACAGATTAATAATATCAACATTAAAATTACTTGTAGTACTTAACATTAATTCATCATAATATGTTGATGGAAATTAAGTTAAATTTAAATTAGAAATAAATTAATTAAGAGTATGACTGGCGATTTAAAAATTAATACAGATCTGAATTTTAGGAATTATTAAAAAAAAAACCTGATTCAGCTTAAGGGGAACGTAAGCAGCAATTTAGCTTGCAGTTAGAAACTGTGTTGCCTTGTCCTAACTTGTTTACTTTATTTATTGCCAACAGGCTCACTAGCTGTCAACTGCTTGGGTGTCTGTTATTTATTCATACAAAGAAGTGGTTTGTAACTTAGTAACTTTAATGGATTTTTTGGGTATCAAGGTGGGACGCGTCCTAATTTGCAGTTTAGGTTTTACTCCTCGGAGCGAGCCGAGAAAGGGATGGATGATGAGAGCTGTAGCGGCAAAGTGATTTATGTTTTTATAAAATGCAAAAAAAAAATTCCGAAGGCGGGCGCTGGAATCTGAAGCAGCCAAGGGAAACGAACACTAATATTAACATTAAGGTTGTATAGTAATTAAAGATTAATTTGTAACAGATTTATAGAAATTAAATTAAACTTAAATTTAAACTTAAATGATTGAGAGTAGGACTATGTTATTTTAAAACCAATCAACCAATCAAAAACGGCCGGAGGTGGTAAGGTAAGGAAGTAATTGATATTTACTTCAGGATGCCAAGGATCGAAAGCAGTTCTTAGAAAAAATGTAACTACTACCAACTGACCGTCAAAGTGTTTGTAACCGGGTCGATCTCAATCCTATACAATCCTTCCAAGTAAATGTAAAAAAGGGTGTACGGTGGGCCCGGCGTCAAAAATTCTTAAAATTAGCGGGAGATCTTGCTAAATGCTTGGTCGTACATTCAAAATCAATTAATCAAAATAAAATGTAGATCCAAAGCTCGATCCTAGTTTATCGATCTCCCAGTAGTTTATCGTTCAAACGAATTTTATTTTTAATGAGAATTTTTATACGAAAAGCATAGAAAAGAAAATAGTTTTAGGTGTTTGCAGTCCCCGCATGGCCCGAAACGTATATAAATGTTATCTAAAGTAATGGAATAAACAGGAATCAACAGGAGTAACAAAAAATCATTGGTACTAGTATTAGATATCAATAATTCTTAAAAACCGAACTAAATTTTATTTGGGTATTAAACATAAAGTTACGCTATAAATCAATTCTGTACACTATTTGCAAGAGGGAAGTCAACTTTCCCCTAGTGAATTTAAAACTGTGAAATTAGTGCATAGTATTATCTAAGGCCTTTCGCTGTAGTTCGTGACCACTAAAAGCATTAAAAATACAAATTCAGCCCGAGGATCAAAACATTAAAAAAATCGTATTGGTTACCATGATTTATGAGCACGATAAAAATCTAAAAATTGAAATCGGTCAGATCGCCTTTCGAGCCTGGACAAAATTATTAGGAACCCCTATTTTTTCGCATTTTTAAGCAATATTGACGATTTTTTTATCTTTTTATGATTTGTTGGTCCACCTTGATCTTTGATTACTTCTGCAATTCGTCATATTAAATTTTCCACAAGTGGCTTAGAGATCAATGGACTTAAAGCTTTACATTTTTCTAGTATTACTGCCTTCGAATAGGGAATGGATGTACATTTTCTTGTTCTGATCTTTGGAGGTGGGAGTTCTGGGAAGGCCATTCCAAGAAACTTACGTTATTTTACCGAAACCACTCCGGGCTACTTTGTGCTGTGTGATAAGGGACGTTAATTTGCCGGTAGTTACCAGCTCACGCCAGCCTAGAAATAATTTTTCAATTGGGCTACAATGTCTGCTCCCACATGGTGGTGTATATGGCTGAGTACGTTTTCCCCGAGCATATAAAAGGAATCCAGTTTCTACTGACATTACTAGCTAAGCATTTCGAATTATGCACTTCGAAGTACGTATTTAGACCCAGATGTCCCGAAAACCTAAACAAATTGAATGGAATTATCCAAATAAAGATAATAATAATTTTTTATGGCTTATTATGTGAATTGTCAAATACTGTGCCTTATATAATTTCTCAACATGTTTAGAACATACTTCAATATTACTTTCGACCGACTAAAGAACTCGAATCCATCCCAAAATAGTTCAATGTTGGTACGTTTTTGGCCGGTTAAGTTTCAAATAATAACAAGTCTTTCCTATAGTTTTTCGGCTTTTTATACGAAACTCGTCACGCCCTTGGCCAAATCTAGTTGAACAAGATTGAAGGTGAGCAACGTTTTAGGATCTAACAGAGCTAAAGTATAATATAAACAATGTCCTTTGGTCCATTATTTACATATGTGGTCCATCGTCTGATAAAGCCAATCATATGTGTAGAATTAGATTTGGCAATGATTAAATCCATGTGTTTGGTAAATGACATATTTCCAACAAATGTTACACCTATAAGTCTTTTATATCATCCTTCCTGTTGATTTTGATGCCATTGATAGATTAGTCCACAATTATAGATGATTTCTTTCAATGGAAAGACATAGTTTTACATTTATTAAAATTAAGGTGGAGTTGATTGGTGTCACACCACTCGCTGATTCTATTAATGTCATCTTGAAGTAAAATTACGTTCGATGAATTGGCAATAACATAAAGGTAAGAGTAAAACCAAACTACAAAATCAGCTGAAAAGCCAAAGGAATAGATGCTTTCCAGAGCCTTGCAGTGGCTGATGGAATCAAAAGTTTTGCTAAAGTCGATGTAAACTGCGTCTACCTGCTGTAGTGCCAAATTCAACTAAACATGTTGTGGTTGATCTGGCATAAATCCATGCTTACAGTTAGAAAGATGACGCGGAATGATAGATTTAAAGCGTTTGCTCACAAGCATTTCAAACAATTTAGATATCATTGATGTGGTTGCAATATCTCTGCAATCCTAGTATTTTCCACTTAGTAGGAAAAATGCCTGAAGTTAGTGACATGTTGAAGAGTCTCCTATATGATTTAATGTTTCTTATAAGTTATCTTCACCAATAGTAGGGATTGCAGTGCATTGTTGCAAGATACCCTTTAACTTCACATTTGGTGGCTATATATTTCCAAAAGTATTTTGAATATTTTTGATGTAATTTTGATGTCTGATATTTTTAAATTTTTTAAATTAACTAGAACTTCATCATGCCAAGGAAGATTATTGTTTGATCTTCCTAGTCTAGAAGTGGTCGAATGGATCTCACTATATCTAAGGATAGTTGTTTGCATAGCACAGTGCGAATATTTAATTTGGTTTGATATCTCCGCTTAGAAAAATAAAATCAATGTGCTGGAATTTCCAGTCCAGAGCTTCGACCTATCCTCAACTGAATATTTATGGAATCTTGTGAAGAAGAAGATCAGCAGAAGATATATATATATATATATATATATATATATATATATATATATATATATATATATATATATATATATATATATAAATCGATTGCCAATCTGAAGGAAGTACTAGAAAAATGGAAATCTTTAAGTTCATCGATCTCTAAACGACTTGTGGAAAATTTAATTAGATCTTGTCGAAAGAAGGCGTCTGCCACGGATTTTCAAGCGTATAGAATAACGAGACGGTATACCCTGTTTTAAATCTAATGCAATTGTGGGCAAAAAACAAAAAGGTTCCGGTGAGGCGAGCAGTACAAGAATATAGCTGTTGTGGTTGCTTTCCTAGTATAGCCTCACCAATGATACAGCAAATCAGTCTGTAGAGCTATTGTTGTGTTGGCTGGAGAGTTCCGCCAGACTCTGCCAGATATTCCGAGGTCAACTTCTGTGGACACACCCTATGCATGTCTTAAATCATCTAATCTTTAGAAGACTATCGAGGCCTTAATGGAAAACTTTCCCCGCCAGCAGCTTCAACTTGGCAATATAAAACAATTCCATATGTTTCTGGAAGTGGATTAATTTAATTTCCAAATGAATATTGCAATATTGAACTAAGCTATTGGAATCCCGAGTGCCAGTGGAAAATAGCAATTTTAGCTCCAAAATCTGATATTGGCAATAAAATCTATGTTTATATGTAAAATCTACTTTCTGGAAAAACCACTTTGCAATGGGCTTAGGCCTTGCATAAAGAATTTATTCAAGCACATCATCTGACTGTGCAAAAGGAAAGATGTGTTTATTCCGAGGATTCCGCTAATTTCCACAGATATGTCATGTGATTTCAAGCATCTGCCCATGTTTTTCAACAATGGATAATCCGTGTAGATAGATGAACACATGCATTCATATTTCAATAAGGCCACCTGTGACAGATAGTGATGTGCTAAATCGATCTTTTTTGTTCTGTTTTGTTTATTTTCTCATATGCTTTTAACAAAAATGATCGATTTAGCCCATCACTAGTGACAGTGCATCATTGCTCGAAGTGGAAAGTGTATTTAACAAAACTTGCAATCGGAGGTGTCGCTCTCATCAACTATAGGTATCACGGTAGACGCGATCGGTTTTTTCAATTACTTTAGTGAAATTGATGGTGTAGATTAAACAAACCCTTAGTGTAATTGTGTTTGACTGTAAAGCCGAAGAGTAAAGACAAAAGTTCACAATTAATTAACATCCAATTACAAAGAGAAGGACGGAAAATGACAGCAATATCCACATAAAAACAAATATCTGATCGTACGTTCTACAGGTTTACTGACAGCATACAGCAGGGCATCAAAAAATTGCTAAAATACTGTTCTTCGATAGTCGACAAAAATTATATTCAGGACTTTATAGTGCACTAAACAAGCTTACTAGCCAACCAGTAGTTAACTTTTCAAATCATACAGAGAAGGACAAATTTTAAATTATCATCCTGGAGCTCTCCTAATTAAAACTATATTGATTGTCTATGATAAAGACACACCGCAAAAGTAGACCAAATAATCGAAGGCAAGAATTTCATTTGTGCTTATAATCTTGTTCTCAATCTATGTCCACAATTGAAATCAGTATTAATTGACGTAGTGCGATACAAAAATATGGACTAAGGACGGGTTTTCTGCCACCTACTCGATATGCCATCCTATCATATGTTTTCCCAAGATGGCCTTTATAAACCAAATTTTGCTTCCATATTTCCGGTGAGTTTATATGTAAATTGACAAAGAAGAGATGCTTTCTCATTTTGGCGGAAAACTTAGCACGCAGGGTAGGCTTTTTGCTAATAATCAAATGCTTTACCGGTTTTTGCGTCAGTCATTTGAAAGCCTAACCTTTAATTTAAAAAAAAATTGTCTGTCTTTCTGATGTACATATGTCCGTTTGTCACGTCTCTACAGCCAAAACGGAGTAATCGGTTAGTCAGAAAAATTTAATTTAAGTGTTTTGCAAAATATGGGAGATCCTTGTGAATTTTATAGAAGAAGAAAATCCTACTTTCCGAATTGCTAACGAGATTTCAAAACGTTCAACAATGTTTGATACTTTGGTTTGTTCTATAAGCAACCAATCTATTTGTTTGCTGGGGCCCACTTTCTTGAAATTCACCCGAAAAAAGTCTCTGGTGACTTTCTAGAATAATACGTTAATTCTGTAGAAAATTAAAATTGCTTTTTAGGTGAATTCTAAAGATTCGAGCCCTGGGCCCATGTTGAAATCAATCAAAAAAGTCGCCGGTGACTTTAGTATAAATCATTTTTAATTTTTGACTGAACAAAGTATACATATTACAAGAAAATCACCGGTGTGTTTTTTCGTTCGTATTTGGAGAATTAAGGCTCAGCACGCTGCAGAAATCCACTACCGGAATTTGAATAAACATTTTTCACTGTTTTGCCGACTGATCAAGGCAAAACGAATTGTTCGAAAATTACACTGACTTAGAACACGTAAAGTTCATCCGAGAATATGAAGATCTTGGGCATATGGAACGTATCTCGGGTCATGGGAGCTTTGGTGAAAACAAATCATGCTGTAATTAAACCAAGCAGCAATAGCAGCAAATTACATGTCGCATTTGGTGGTTCTTGCAAACCCTAACCCCCCAATCAGATTCCATTTCCATTGAAGACCCAGAATCATACATTAAAACCCTGGGAATTTGTTGGTTAAGGCAGGAAGAGAATTTTCCATTAAATATTTCGCTCCAATCTCTATGTTTGAGAAAATCAGAATGGAATAATACGCTACCATAACCATGCCTTACAACCTTAGATATACCGCCATCACTGCAGATGAGTGGATGTGAAAGTGTTAAATTGCTTCTGAAAAGGCGCATTCAGCAGTGGTGTACTCCAGAACTGTTCACCACAATGTAAATACATTCAATGGAATAATAGTTGTTAAGACAAAGGTCGCTCAACTAGAACAAATATCCATTCCCCGTTTATGCGGAGCTGTATTATTCACCAATTTATTAAACAAGATAGCTGATATTTTGAAAGCCCCAGCAGAATCCTTACACGCCCTAGACAAATTCTACGATTGTGTTATCATGGTTATCAGATGTACCGAGGAAATGGAACTGTTTTGTAGGAAATCGGATTAGTTTCATTATAGAAAGATAATTTCATCCAAAACAACCGCGGATTATCATCCGACGAAATATTTAAACAACAAGTTTGGTGAAGCGAACCCGAATACTTTCAAAAACCAGAAACCAAATTTTAAACGCAAGGCAATCGATCCCCGTTCCTTCGAAAAAAGAAATATTGTTTAATTGGCAAAGGGACACAGTATTAGTCCAGAACCATCATCGCCCGTAAAACATGTTATGGAGAAATATTCTTCCTATATAACGATGATTCACGTAACAAAACAAGTCATTGCATCATATTTACGCGACTGTGACATAAGAGTAAACTACCTTTTATCACCAGTCACCATCTGAAGAAAATCGAAGATATTATCATTAAATGGGTGCAGAATGGGACTTTCCGTGAAGATATACACCTGCTGGAAACCAAACAAACTATTAAAAGAAGCAGCAAGCTGACATTCACTCTACCCATTTATTGATGAAAATGGAATATTAGGTGTTGGTGGACGATTACCGAATTCAAATTTGTTGAATTCAATGAAATATTCAGTAATTTTTCTGAAAGAACACCAATTGATTGACAAGACATCTTCACAGTAAATATCTTCATCCAAATCCATCAGCATTGCTTTTCAAAACAAGAAAACAATACTGGATTTAAGGCAACTAAGGCTTTACACATCGAAATTGTTGGATGTTTATCAACAGAATGCATTCATAGCTGCAAAAGGAGATTCACAGATGACTAACAAATGCTATTTATGACAACGGTACAAATTTTATCTGCGCCACCAGCGGCGGTTTATGGGAAGCTGGGGCTAAGTTCATCAAAACTCGCACTCGCCGAGTTTTGGGTGAGTCAGCACCAACGAATGAAAAATTATAGACACCTTTAGTCCAAATAGAAGCAATCGAGAATTCTAGACCGTTAACGCCACTTAAAAAAGACCCTGATGATATAAACATCTTGACACCTGAACATTTTTTGAGTGACTCTTCCTTACTAGGGGTGCTGCATGTAGACACCATAGACATATCCGGGAAGTTAAGTGAAAGATGGGATGTCCTTCAAAATATGGCTAGAGGATGCTGGAAACGATGGCATCGAAAACATAACTTCAAAGAAAGTGAGCTCGTTTTAATCAAGGATGGCAACTTATCACTTCCGATATGGGCAAAAGGACGAATTATAAGATCCATCCTAGCAAAGATCGAAGCGCAAGTGTAGTTTCCTTAAAAAGAGGCACTGTAGAATTGAAGCGTTCAATTACTAAATTTTGTAAGTTGCCATTATGGAATAGTTACGATTTTAGGGGTATCATCATATTCCCAAACGAAAAAATCCAGAAACAAATACCGAAAAATACCTGCCAAATCGAAAAGGAAGACCCCATTAAATTTTCGTTAACTACAATATGAAAACAAAAAGTAGCAACATAATTTCATGTCATCGTTGCGCGGAAAGGACCAATGCTCCAATTTCTATTAATGTTAGATTTTTTTAAAATAGTCAAAGCGGGGTTTTGGGGTGATAGCCCCCAATATTCTAATGTATAAAACGAATTAAAATAATATTTCAAACATTTGTTATATTTAAAAAACTTGATTTTTCGGGATTTTTTATTTTTTCGGGATTTTGTAATTCGGAATTTTGTCACCAGCTCAAGATATTCATTGCTTGAAGGGGGGAGTATGTTGGAACACCACGTTTTCTAGAAAACAAAAAATCTGGATTGGATACAATCTCAAAAATCGTTTTTAAAAATATCAAAAGAAAAAATCACGAATGGGACAAAATCTCGAAAATTAAAAATGTCGAAAGACATAATGTCGAAAAAAATCTCGACACGTTAATGGTTTCGATATTTTATAAAATGTTGTTTTTTAAGGCTTTAAAATTATTTTGTATGAAATGAAGTAAGAAGATTTAAAAATAAAAACAAAATATTTTACACTAAAATGCCGTAGCAGTAGCACAAAACGAATTGGATGGAATATCTAATTTAAGCCGAATTGATTGCGAATCGTTACCGAGTAATTTTAATAATTCTGTGAGGAATTCTGTTTGTTCTGAAGATCATGGTGCCGCTAATAATCAGCATAACTATTTCACCAATCGAAGGTCTCATTTTGCTCAAAGAGGAAGTTCACAGCGTTTAGTTCCTGATTCGAATTTTCGTTTAAGTCAACTAGATAAATACGAACCTAATTTGTTGCCAGAAGATCGTCAAAATTTTGTGTTTCGTTCAACTCCAGTGGTTCAGGCGATGCCGAATTCTGATTTGTTGGCGAATGCGTCGAGTGGTTTATGTCAGAATAAGTACCGAAGCAACATCCCGATTAATATATACGTATGCATCCATCCGAATTTAGTATTCTAATCCACGAATATTGAACCCTGATAGTTCTGATTTCACCGTTGACGCGTGGATAAACGAATTGAAAACTTTAACAAAAATGTACGGCTGCAGAAACCCCAGAAATGTACGAAATGTGGGAAATTCGGGCGTGATGTGGCCAAATGTTATCAAGGTGGTGGAATGTTAGAAGTAGTGTTACTTGATCAAATACGGCTACAGTTAAAACTTCTCTTTGAGAAAAGTGAACGTTGTAAAATGTATGGAATGGATACTGGTTCTTCAGTAAACATCATTCGTCAGGATATGGTGCCGCCATCAGACCGAGACAGAACTATTCGCTGTTGAAAATTATTGGGACTTGTAATGTACATTGAAAATTTAGTAATTTTGATTTTTCTATTTCTTTGCTAGTTGTTTCTGTTTCGGCTATCGATTACGGTTATTTGCTGGGGAGGGAGATCCTCCGTGTGTTTTTGGGACCCAGCTTTGTGTTATTCGCTGAACCGACTACATGTGGCCAAATTTCAAATTTGATTGGACCAATCGAGTAAAACGAGCAGATTTACGATAATCAGTTGTGTGATTCAGGTGAAGCGATCGGTCATAATGAAAACGAGGGCTAGGATGATTTTTGATGAGGAAAAACAGTTTGGATTGTAAGTGAAAGGAGGTAAGTAGAGAATACTTTTAAAACATTTTTAGATCGTCCAGAGAAAAAAAAATCCACTTGTTCGGCATGAGATGAAGATTAACTTGAGTTGTTCTACCAGATTCTATTGTTCGTCTATACGTTTGACATATCGGGAGATAGTAATAAAAATGATAGATCAAATGTTACATGTAGGTATTATTAGAAAAAGTCGTAGTAGTTTTGCAAGTAGGCTAGTATTAAACGGGGGGAGGGTTACGGTTAAGGATAGATTCCCTCTTCCTCGTATTGATGGTTTTTTGGACGAACCCCCATTTGGCTTTTGCAAAGCACCGTCAGTGTTTCAGCACTTTATATCGGAAATATTTCAATCATTAATCCAGAAGGGGATGGTACTGGTATATATCGATAAAATGGCCACCGCTACTGATGATATTGATTTTCAAGTCCCAGATTGAATATTTAGGTTATAAGGTCTCAAAATTAGGCATTACACCATCAGATTATCATGTACAGGCCAATAAGGAATATCCGTTTCCTAAGAATATCCATGAGGTTTCAAGGTTTGTAGGGCTTGCTAGTTATCTTAGGACGCTATTTTTAAGTTCAATGATTTCGAGTGCCAGTCACTTTGTGAGTTATAGAGGCAATTAATTTCAAAACCAGTGTTGCTTTTATTTGATTCAAAACTAGAAGTAAGTGCATACATATGCCAGTAAAGTAGGATTTGTTGCTATTTTGTTACCGCGGCATCTCGATGGTTATTTATGCCCGATTTCACGTATATTTATGCAGTATTCACTTTAGTTTAATGACAGACTGTTTATCGTTTAAGCAGGTCTTGGAAATGAAAGATGCCAGTAGCCAGATTATGCGTTCGTCAGCGTTTTTAGCAAACAATGATTTGGAGGTAACTCATCGAAGTGTTGTATTAATGCGTCGTGTAAATGCTCTAAAGTCCAGGCGTTATGATAGTTACGGAATGCAGTTTTTATATGATTGATCTAATTCTGCGAAAGTATTGGTTCTCAAAAATGAAATCGAAGGTTGAGAGGTATATCGGTTCATGTTTGAAGTGTATTGCATTTCAGCCAGAGGAAGGTAGAAAGGAAGGTTTGTTGAACATTTTTGAGAAGTATGATTGGCCTTTTCACACTTATCACATAGACTATTTGGATACGTACAGGAAATTAAACGAAAATACCGGCACTTGCTGGTAGTTCTAAGACGGTTTCACTAAGTTCACGAGGTCATGCCTGACGGTTATCGTTTTCGTGATGTTATCAATTTTTAATAAATTTATTCTGAGATGATGCTGAGTTCTAAGATAATTTAGTAAGCACAAACCGTCTTTCATATCTTTGATGATGACCTGTTATGGTGAGGAAATAGAATTCATTAACATTTGTTTTTCTTGATGATTCCATCCAATTCTAGATTTTTCTGGGAACAAATACAACAATTTTGGGACGATATATTAGCTTAATTTTTCAATATAAAGGGATCTGGTAGAATTTGGCTTACCCAAGAATCAATTGCTCGGTGTATACCACAGCTAAATTAGCAATGCTAAACCAAAATTACGACTGTAGCAACGATATAAATGAGACATATACATAGCTCACCCAGGTAAAATAGCGTGATGAAAATGATATTTGTAGCACTGTTAATTTCACTGTGGTATAAACGCAGCAATTGAAGCCGTCTTCTGTTTTTACCAATATTGGAGTTATCAACGACCATTCGATCAATCGAGGGAAATCAAATTATAAAGAATTTAAGGAGTACAAATAACTGGACGATAATACCGATTCTCGGTAACTGAATGTTAAATAAAATTGAACGCTACGACTGCCTCTGTTGGTGGTGAATTCTTTTAATTTCACTCGTAGCAGCTGGCAAATGAGCTGTATCTCAACACCGCCATTACCGAAACGAGTGTCTACCTAAAGGAAACAGCAAAGCAAATATTTTCTAAACTCAACTCGAAGTAAAGCTGCCTCAATTGTCAAATATAGTTGTGAGTTTGGAAATATTTCCTTTTCCAGCTAACTTCCAATTCAACCCTCAACACAACCATGTGCATCGCTGACTCAATCTCAACTCAACCCTAACCCCAGTTCAACCCTAACTAGAACCCAACTGAGCTCTTTACAAACTTATTGCCCAATTCAACACCCAAATCAATATGGTCTGAAAAACTACATGCATACAAGAACTAACTCGAGGCAGTTCTAACTCAACCCGCTATTAAACCCTCAAATAAACTGCGAACTGAACTGCTCACACAACCCTAACCCAATTCCAATACAACCGCAAGGCAACCTCAGCCCAACCTGACAATCGACCTCCAACTCAACCCCAAACTCAATGTTCAAATCAATCCTCAAACCAGCATATACAAGAAATTGATGGGTGGGAAATTGACAGGTGTTAACCCCCGATCCTCTTGACAAATCTCGGCAATTTTTATAAAATTTTGCGATTTCATGAAAATCAAAATTCAGAATTAAAGGGGTTTAAACTTCAGGGAAGTGAATAAAAATAAAATTTTAATTTCCATCCAAGTCACCAGTCCCGTTACATTTTCAAGTTGTCAAAGTAAGCCATTTCTATCCAATCAAAACAACGTAAACGTTTTATATATTTGTAGGCCCCCTTTCCTCCGTCTATAATAAACCACAGACTCATAAAAAAGTTTTCATAATTTTCTAAAATAAATTATCCCCACCCCATATTTTCCTAACTTATATTTACCAAATTTAATATTTAAAATCGACACACACACACGAATCTAAAACCTTATGTAAATTATGGGGAATGCTGAAAATTACATCCTTAAAACACGCCGGCTTAATTTATTTTTGGAAAATGGAGACGGGATGAGCGTCAAAAGTGGTTTTGATCCGGTCACCACAACAAGATCATCGTACAGCGATCTGTTTACAAATTTTTCAGAGCCACCATCATGTGAATATAAACAAAATATCGCCCGAATACGAAATATAGTGCGACCCGTTCTAATGGATGATGTGAGTGATCAACAATCGAATTATTCGGGACACACGTGTAAATCTAAATTTATGATGCGGAGGCCTGTGCCAATGGTTAATGAACCAACGCCACGTTGCTATCTTATTATATTTTTGCTATTTGTATACTGTTTTGATATGATCTTAAAGTATTTATTCAAGTTTTTGGATATGCTAAATGAGTACTTTGAAGATCGGGTGCTTGAAAACTGGGGAAAATTACGTGATTTCTATACGACCGATTCGTGGAAGAAACCAACACTGGCCAATTATCATCACATTTTGTTTCTGGCGCCGAGCTTCATCTTGCTGATAATCGTATATTTTTTTATTTGGACCGCTTATACGGCGAACAAATTTTTACTGAGACCGATCCCGAAAAATATTGTTGACAAATTCTATCGAATCATGTGAATGTATGTATGTAAATGGATCGCCAAAATTAAACAACCAACCATAAAGAAAAAACAAATTGTATTTTATTGTTCGTTAAAAAATAGTTCGAATACCACTCGATTTGTCTGGTGGTAGTGTACCGTCCCGCCTAATCCATCTTTAATGTAGATTGGTTTGTCGGGCGAACGTTGATATACACCCCTCGTATCATATAATTTTGTGTACCGCACTTCGAGTACGTTACGTGTGTGCGGCTGTAACCTAATCGGTTTATCAAATTTAACGATCAAATGTTTTGAATGGCTCGCCTCAACCGTCAGGCATTTTAGTAATAAAATTTTTTTCTCATCAAACAACGAAATGGTGATCGTCTCTTTATTCGAATTTCCCACCCAAACCCCGTAAAAATTTAGCTGTTTGCTCACCGTAAATATCGTGCTTTTATTCCGAAATGGTTTCCAATTTTCACGTTCATCTTTTATAAAATCACGCCAAATCCGTGTATCAGTTGTCCAATATGGCTGGTGGTGTACAAATTGTTTCGCATCCAAATAATTTAGTCGATCACAACGATATGCCATTTCATCGTCGGATGTAAAAAAATCAGGATTCGCATCACAAAATATCCAAAATATTCGGTCCTGAATGGTTGGTACACGTACCAATTTAAATAGGTGTTCATAAAGTTGTCGGCATGTCGTGACATTCATATTCTGGATATCACAAATGTGTCGAATCCACTTAACAAATCCGAATAAAATATCAAATTCACTTGCTGTATTCACCGCCACACCAATATTCAAAATTATTTCTAAAGTACGGGATGAAATTGATTCAAAATTCGATGTTGCGAAAATATCAGTCAAATTTTCACCCATACACTCTTGCATTCGATTGTACAAACAATAATAATCATGATTTACACAATAATCAAACACTTCAATGGCCACCGAAATATTGCTACTTGATAAAATGGACGCGATTAATTTATTCTCCAGCGATGTCACTTTATAGTTATGCGCCAATCTTAATAAATCGATTATATTCGTGTCGGCCACCACATCACATGCCGTCGCATCATAAAAATATTGTACGAATTGATAAAAATGCGTATACGAATATTCCGTTATCAACATACAAATTCGATCATGTTCCCTTGGTGCCAATATTTCACGAAATTTATCACTTTGCTGTACAAGTTCATTGCACGTTGCGTAGATCACTTGTTGTTCTTTAATAAAATGAAATTCAATATCTGATTGTGGTTTACTGTTGAATTTATTCGCCATCGATGAACCAGACAGCGATCGCTTTTGTCCCAATGGTTGTGACATTTTTGGAGGTTCACACGATACTAAAATAAATACACGAATATTTTTATTGAATTCCCAAAATGGCCGTCATTATCCCACATAAAAAATAAAACAACGGAATTTATTGATTTGGAGAGGTGGTAAATATACAAAAAAAAAACTGGTTGTATAATTTAATGACCGTGTATTTGTAACGGACATTTTTTTAAAAGCCATTTTTATTTTTTTAGTTTATTTGAGGTGGTTAGATTTATAATTTATTGCGTCATAATAATTTTTATAACGGTAATTCCCGTTTAATTTGTTTTTTATGTTTGGTTATTGCTATGTGGTGTGTATTGCACTAAAGTTATGTTACTCTTGTTGTGGATGTGTGTGTCGTGCGCTGATAAAATGATTTACTGGATTTTTTTTTCAAGGAAAATCAATTCAAAAATATTGAAAATTTCTATAAATACTGTTTAAACGGAATATTTTTGCCTTTAAATCTGAGACGTGATAAGAAATGTAAACTACAATGTATGAGAAAATATGTAATGTTATGTTACTATGCATTACTACAAGGACAACAACAATAAGGAAAATACTTTCCGGAAGTTGAAGAAAATGAAATATTTATTTTTGCTATGTTACGAAAATGTACATTAGTGTTGTGTTACATAAATATTGTATTCCATATTCATACATTTCCGCTTTTGTATAAACGAGTATGTTCATTCTGTTCCTGTTTTTAATTCAAAAACTGCTGACACTGCTGTTGCTTGTCTAAGAAAAATGCATTTTTAAGATGGAGCACAATACAGAAATTTTGTATATTCGGATTGTAAAATTTTGGATTTTATAGATGAAATTGCCCTCCCCCTCCTTCTGCGAATTGCTATGAATCAATACAAAATTCACAAAAAATTTATTTGTATTCTTCAAGCATTCTTTAACGTATTATGCATAGTAAAGAAAATCAATGTGGGAGGAGTAATGCCAAATTAAAGAGAACAGAAGCCGTACTTCCATTGAAACCAAGTTTCAACCCTATAAACCAAATCAACATGAAACCAATGTTACCAATAGCACAGAAACCTACATTCAATAATGTACAAAAACAACGACCAAATATTTACTTTAATCATAGATTCAGTATGGATAAATCCATACCAATGAATACGACATCCAATATAAACAAATATAAACAACCAACATACGGTCAAATATTACCCAGAAATAATGTATTCCAACCCACTGGACCTCCCAGATGACAAACCAAATATATACATAACACTGAGATAAACGAAGACGAAAATGGTGAGTTTCAAGAACAATACAAAAACTATGAAACCTATCAGGAATCAATTAACGAGGAAAATCCTATTGTCGAAATCGAACATGAACAGGATTTTTGCCAAGCACCACATCCAATGCTGAATACTTAGGTTTACATAATTGTGGCTTTGATCTAAAAGGCAGTCAATTACCTTTTATCAGAATCACAGTAAACCACATTTCATTCTAACCACAATTCATTCTATCCATCCATTAAAAACAACCACTTTATTTAACAGCACTTATTGTTAAACAAAGAAGTTACATTACTTATGAACATATAATAGAACTCGAATATGACGATCCTTTAACATTCCTCATATTCAAATTTCACATATACTTTGGTGGAATTATCGGAATAGATACGATAAATCAAATAAAAGCAGATCTTTGTTTATCTAAATCTCTTTTAATTACAAAACATGCTGAACTTCCAATTAAGTACAAATTCAATTTTGTGTCCAAACAGCATATTTACACGTCCACCAAGAAGTAAAACCACTGTTCAAATACCTGTAATAACAAAAAATGGCGACCCTGGCAATTACCAATTACTCATACCAGAAGGTATTCACCATAGTAAAAACAATTACATCATTACAGAAGTAATAAATTATTCCCACAAACCAAACAATTTCTTTTAGAAGAACCACTTCAGAACGCTTACATGAAGTAAACTTTTGACATAGAAAGTATAGATGAACTAATTATCAAGAAATTAAGATCTCTCAACATCGAAATATAAAGGGCTGAAACCTCATGAGGTGGTCAGAACTTCGGTCTTGATTAATTCAATTCCCAAATCAATCCCGAAATGAGTTTATTAAGTCAATCTTCAGCTCAACCTCCAACTCAATTTACAAATCAACCTCCATTTCAATCGCAACATTATTCTAACCGCGATCACCAAATTAACCGCCAACTAAACCATCCAATCAATCTTAAATAATTCCATACCCGAACAACTCACTTAACCCCAATGCTGGCATCATACCATCATCATCATCATACCACCATCAGCATTAACTTCACCACCACCCAATTCTTATATATAAATAATCATACCATTATATCATCATAACATCATATCATCCTACCGTCATCTCAATTTTTGAAGTTTTAGAAATTCATCTGTAGTACCTTTGATCCTGATTATGTTCTCTTAAGAAGATGTCTGAGATATTTACAGTGACCTTTCTTAAGTTTTAAAAAAATATTTCTGTAAAGTTTGGTCCAAATCGTCCAATATGTGTGCTGAATTTGTTTAAATATCACACACATATACTGTACATATATAGAAACACTCACTGTTAAATACAGTGAAACCTCATTTCAACGGACACTCAATTTAGCGGAATCCTCCATGTTTTCCAATAAAAATCTCCCTAAGTTAAGCTGATACTTTATTAGAGCGGACACGGACAGATATTTCTACGATGATACAGGTTTTACGACTACACTTCTAATTGCATCTGTTACACTTTAATTTGTTCCTGTTACACTTCAAATAGAGCCTTTAACATTTCAAATTGAAGTTTTTACGTTCCAAATTGAACATTTAGCAAATTATATGTATGGCCAATTAGGATGGAACTTGCCTATTTCTTAGCCGGTTTTAGTGAAATTTGACATACATGATTGAAATGGGATTCTTCAATGATTTTTTAATAAAATTCTGGAATATGACAGTTGACAAGTTGACATGAAGTTATGGAATATGGCAACAACTTTATCAAAATCTTATTTTAGAACCCCATTTCCATCGAACAAGTCAAATTTCATCATAATCGGTTAAGAAATAGCCAAATTCCATCTTACTTGGCCGTATTCCAGAACTTTATCCGAAAATCACTTTAGAATACCATTTCCATGGCATTTGTCAAATTTTACTCAAATTTGTTAAGAAATAGCCAAGTTCCGTCCTAATTGGCCATATTCTAGGACTTCATCTAAAAATCATTTTAGAATCCCACTTACCACGGTTAAGGAATAGCCTAGTTTCATCTTACCTGGCCATATTTCAGAGCTTCATCCGAAAATCATTTTAAAATTCCATTTACGTCGCACATGTGAAATTTCATCATTATCGGTTAAGGAACACCTAATTCCATCCTACTTGTCCAAGTTCTAGAACTTTATCTAAAAATCATTTTAGAATCCTATTTTCAACGTAATCGTTTGAGAAATAGGCAAGTTCCATCATATTTGGCCATATCCCAGAACTTTATCCAAAAATCATTTTAGAATCTCATTTCCATCGCGCATGTGAAATTTTATCATAATCGGTTAAGAAACAGCAAAGTTCCATCGCTTTACATGATAAAATGTCTCATGATCAAAGGAATATCATCAGTGTATTATCGAATTCACTATCCTCATCCCATATTTTGATTCCCGATTTAGATGTCGTCACGTAAATACGATTATGAAAATCTATCGAATAGATTTCATCTTCACCAGCCCGCTGGAGATTGGTATTGCATCAATTAGCAAAAACTACTTCACTAGAAGCACATCCATAAAATACCTTGTCATATATCCTGTCCGATTTCTTAACAAAACATGTTATCTCTAAATCTTTAAAGTTCTCAAGTACATTATACGATTTTGTATTAATGTAGTGAGTTAGTTTACGTTTATAAAATTTTACTTGTCCACCATTTGCCATAAATAGATTCTCCTTATCCAAGTGCAGGCTAGAGATCAAAGCGGGGAACGGTTGGTGGGAAGAAAATTTAGGTATAGCAATAAGAAAGCGTTAACATTGCTAGATTTTGAAAGGTGGGTGGACAATTTAAAAAACCAATCCAATATTATAAACCGGAATTCTATTTTTTTAGTAAATGGATGTCCTTTCTGGAATCAAAGACGTCCGCTGTTTACCAAAATCTCTGGAAAGACGAAAACTGTATACTAACAGCTAATTTCGATAGAACTCCACGTCTTTTTGATGTGCGAACCAATTGTAATGAGATCATATGGAGCGATCAATTTGATTCGTCTGCATATTCCCTAGCTTATGATGGTTTATACGGCGTGCTCACTGGAATGAAATGTCATTGTCGCGTAAATCTATATGATACCATATTACATGTAATGCTATCCAATTATTTATAACGTTCGAATATTTAATTTCGATACAAACGTGACGAAATGTAAAGATTTCAGGGAATCCATACTGAATTCCTGTTATAAATCAAAGATAGTGACGCTATAACTCCTCGTCTCACCGCTAGAACACTCTGTCTACATTATAAAAAAACAATAAAATTTTCCAAAATTATTGCTAGAATTATTTTATACCAAAATTAACATTAAATTAAGAAAATAGTCCAGTAAGAATATTCCAAAAAACATTTAGAACAGTTTTATCATAGAAAATTCCATTTTAGTACAGTAAACTTTACGCTATCAAATAACTTTATCTACTTTTCCCTAGATGTCACCGTAACATATATATTTTCGTCAGAATGATTGCTTTTTGAGTAGTATTTAATTCCGAATCCGTAACGAATTTCTGTTATAAATAAAATATTGTGACGGTGACAGCTAGTGTGTAATAGAATAAGTTAAAATTAATAGCTCAATGTTAAATTGTTCTAAATGGAATTTTCCATGATAAAATTGTTCTACACTATTCTAACTAGAAAAATCGTGAGCTTTCTAGAAGTTTGGTTTGTGTATATAAAAAGGCGAACGAAATCGAATTGGATCAGTAATAATTGGTAAGCGATAGTATAAAGATTAAAAAGGAATTAAAAAGTGATTTAAAAAGTGTTTTTGTGCGAAATAAAAAGTAAATGTGATCAGTAAAATTTGAGAATAATTTATATAAAGTGATTTTGTGAATTTTGATTGATAAACTGTGTTGTAATAAATTTTGTGAAATAAATAAATTCGTTGGAGATAAATTAAATTGATTTTGTATTATTCACAATCCAGTGATACGAACCTTGAGTGACAAGGCAAAAACGTAACAATATGGTGATGCTTATAACTCCTCTACTCAGAATTACATGGCCGCCATTTTGATCGAGAAGTTATAACAATTGTCCGAATTGTTAAAACGGTTTTTTTATTTACCATTAAATTCTCGCCACGCGAAGAGGTTGAGATTTCTGATGCTAAACTGTAATCAATTAGACTTTTCATAATTTTATATGGCCTTATTATTATTTTTGAATGATTATTGGTTTTTATGACATTAAACAAAAATATCCCGGTTGCACAGTGTATATTTATTTTTATTTATTTATGTAAGCATATTTCCCCACCAGGATCTTCCTGTTGGATGATAACTTTTTTTTCGATGCTGAGTTTTAGGATGAAGAAAATAATTGGAAAAAAATTCAATGAAAATTTGGTCATTCAGTGGAACAGAGATACAATAAAAGCTCTTTAAAAAAGTGAATTTTTTCTGATCATAATCGGCTTTAAAAAAAAGACGAAGTACACGATACGATTGGTGATAGTGAGTCGAGCAAATGTACGTTCGAATAAAATTCATAGTTCGTGATATATTAGTGATCTTACGTTTAGTAATAGTTCGTGATATTACGATCGTTTAGTAAAACCAAAAATAATAATTAGTTTATGTCGCCATTGAACCACACGGAAAGATAGCCACAAAACAGTCAATGAAAAAAAAACTGTGCTAATATTCCGTATACTGCCGTGATTTTTTTTATATACATATCTAAATATATGTATACATATATGTAATATTTATGGTGAATGGACGAATTTAAATTAATTTAATGTATTAATTATACAAATAAAAGAATTAAATAAAACTATGAGCAATTTGCTAATAATGTACTGAAAACTTTAAAAAAAAAAAAAAAAACATTTTTAAACTAAACAAATTTATGATAAACCATTATCTTTTAATTAAATCGAATGGTTTCGCCAGTATATCGTTTATTCAAAGTTGATTTGTTTCTTGAAAATTGCGGAGTTTTCGCCACGTTTGGTTTGGCATTGGTGGTACGAATATTTATATATTAGTGCATGTTGTAACGAAAAACTGACTTTTGGAAAGACCATCTATCCGAAAACGTAGAAGGCGAGTTATTTACTATTGGATACCGTTTTGGACATCTGTTGGAGGAAGCTGTGTTATTAAAAGAGGACCGTCGACAAACATTGAAGAGTAAATTTATTGCGATCGTTTGTAACGGAAATTCACCATCAATAAAAAATAAACAAACCTTAAGTTTTTGCACAATTTCCTTTTTGTTGTTTTGTTGAGTTGTTTTTTTTCTCTGTGGTGCTACGACATAAATTATGAAATACTAAACCCAACCATTGGGCTGGGCGAGGCAAAGTTGGTGAAAAATAATATAATGCTGTACATACTGCAAGCAGAAGTCTAAACTGACCTATATACCTACGGCCACAATTTACAACCTCTTCTCGACTGAGCGGGCGAAAGGTCAAAGCTTCTGAAATATAATGTGACTTTGGTCTTCTTCAAGAGTACCGAATGTTACAAAGTGGCCTGAAACCGCCATATTATCACTAGTTCCATCCTACTTGACCATATCTCAGAACTTTATCCAAAAATCATTTTAGAATCCCATTTCCATCAGCCACATCAAATTTCATCATAATCGGTTAAGAAATATCCAAGTTCCGTCCTAATTGGCCCTATTGCAGAATGTTTCACATGTCAAATTTCATCATAATCGGTTAAGGAATAGCCAAGTTCCATCCTATTTGGCCATATACCAGAACTTTCTACCATTTCCATCAGCCACATCAAATTTCATCATAATCGGTTAAGAAATAGCCAAGTTCCGTCCTCATTGGCCATATTCCAGTACTTTATCCAAAAATCATTTTAGAATCGCATTTCCAACGCACTTGGCCATATTCCAGAACTTTGGAAAAAAAATCGGATAAGATATAGGATCCCAATAAAATTAAAAAAAAAATATTACAATTGGTCAATTGGTCTTAAACCGCAACTTAACCCTAATTCAACTCGCAAACGGAACCCGATCCTGTCCCTACCCTCAACTCAACCGCAAACTAATATAAAAAATTGGTCAACAACTTACTGTATTCTATCCAACCCCAACTCAACTCCAACTTAACTTCAACTCAACCTGCAAATTGACCCGTAACCTAACCTTCAAATCAACCCCAATTCAATAATCAAACCAGCATATATAAAATATTTAGGAAACATGAAATGGAGGATGGTCATAGATTATCGTAAACTCAACGAGAAAACGATAGATGACAAGTACCCCGTCCCAAACATCACAGATATTCTCGATAAACTAGGCAAATGTCAATATTTTACGACATTAAATCTCGCATCAGGATTTCACCAAATTGAAGAGAAGTTTTGGTCTTAAAAACGTTCCTAGTATCTTTCAACGGGTTATGGCAAACTACAGGGGAAAACATGTTTAAAATCATAATAAATAATCATATTCTCTACAAGCCTACAAGAATATAGTGAAAGCCTTGCTAAAGTTTTCAAAAAACAAAAAAGAGCTAACCTCTAAAATTGAGGTAGATAAATCAGAATTTTTACTTAGGGAAGTAGCCTTTTTAGGACCTGAAAGAGTTAAACCCTACCCCGATAAAATTGAAGCAATAAATAAATTTTCAATACCGCAACCCGAAAAATAAATTAAAAATTTTTTAGAACTTTTAGGTTATTATAGAAAATGTATACCAAAATTTGCAACACTAACAAAACCTATGACAATTTTTTAAAAATGGAGCAAAACTTGACATAAAAAACCAGGAATACATACGAGTAGATAGCTTTGAAAATGCAACACAAATTTTAACACAAGAACCCATATTGCAACACCCAGATTTTATACAAGAACTTACATTAACCACGGATACAAGTAACTACGCAATAGCCGCAGTTCCATCACAAGGTCCCAAAGAAAAAAACTTAACAAATTTGATATGCAAGCAGAACTTTATCACAGACAGAGCAAACCTATTCTACAATAGAAAAAGAGTTCTTAGTCATCGTTTGGGTAACCAAGTATTTCCGACCATACCTTTTCGGTCGAAAATTTCTAATTCGCACAGATCATAAACTCTTTACCTGGTTATTTTCTTTAAAAGAACCAAACTCCAAATTAGTGAGATGGAGATTAAAATTAGAAGAATTCGATTACAAAATTCAATACAAAAAAGGGATGTTGAATTCTAATGCTGGCGCATTATCAAGAATCGAAATCAAACATTCTTCAATAACGACATAACAAAAACCGGCACATCATCTAAACTCAAATTTTGTATACAAAATCTAATAGGACTAAAAAGAAAACTAGTATGTCTCCGTATACATCAGATGGAGGTTTCGAAAAGGTAAAAACAACTTTTAATAAAATAATAAACACTAAGGGTAGAGTAATAGAACCCAAAGTAAACTTAGTAATACCCTTGACACACTGCGATTTAATAAAACCGATTTAGTGATTTTTTCGAGATTAGCCGCAATGTGTCAACCTCGATTTAAGCTAATCCCTTTGTTTTGCATAGAATACTGAAACTAGTTTAGCTAAATCGGATTTATTAAACCACAGTCTGTCTAGGGTATTCGATTAAAAATATTCTTAACGGACTTAAAAACCAAAGAAGAACAAAGAGAGAAAATAAAAGAAATACCATACATTTAGGGAATGAACCGAGGAGTACTCGAAAACTACGAACAGATAAAAAGAACCTTCTATTTTCTATAATATGAAAGAAACGATAAATGAATACATAAAAAAATGTGACACTCTTGTCAAACAATAAAATACGACAGAAATCCACCCAATTATTATATGTATGTTCGATGAAAATGTTGAATGTAAATGTGATTTGATTTGACCAAAATTAGAGGGAAATCTAAAGGTAACAAAATTATAGCTTCAATTCTGAATTGGACGAATTATAAGGCAAAATTTTAAATTTAATTTAGAAATGAAAAAATTCGGAATTCATGAATTTTGGTAATATATTGAGTGCAATTTACGTGAAAAATTTAACATACGTTTGTGAATTTCAACATATCGAATTTAACATCAGAATTTTGAACAAAAATCTGAATGAGATTTGAATTCCCAAATGTAATTGAATAAATTCTTGAGTAGGAAGTTGAATTGGATTTGAAAATTTAAAAATTGAATTAGAATTACATACTAGATTTGGACAATATCTTGTGTTGTACTTTAGTTATAAATAGAATTTGAATTCCAATCTTTGAATAAAAGTTTCAATTAGGGCTTGACTAAATATTGAGTGTGAATTCAAAAAAAAAACCTCCGGTTTTAAATCCATAAATTTTCAGTTTGAAATTAAAACAGATACAATTTTAATTGAGTTACAATGAAATACGACGCCAACATTTTGAGTGAAATTTAAAATAGAAAGTAACAAAATGTTTCTGGGTTAAACTACATTTTGCTTGGAATTTAAATATACAAATTGTTGTACAGTGGTGGAAATTTAGATTAGAAATTGATTCGCACATTTTGCTTGGTTTTGAGCAAAATTGGTTGTTCCAAGAGATTTGGTCTGAAACAACCAACAAAATTTACTTTGAATTTATTTTAGAAATTTGAATCGGAAATTTTGAGTGAAATTTGATTTAGGAATTTAAATTTTAAAAAACGGTTTTGGCATTCCAAACCTAATAAAATCTTTGGTATAAATTATATATAGGAATTGAGTTACAATTCGAATTTTGATTTCACAAAATTTTGAGAGAAATATAATTGCACAATAAATGTACTGAGTGGATTTTCAATTAGAAAACAAAAAAATGAGAACAAATTAGGTGAAGCAAAGAATAGATGTATACCTACTTATGTCAAGAGAAATCCAAAGTACATATTTTAAAACCAATTTGAATTGGATTATAAAATTAGACTGGAAAAGAAAATGGTTTTAGTGGGTGCATCTAGAATAAAATTAGATTACAATTCCATCTGGATTTTATTACGAAATTAAGTTAAACTGCCAAACTGTATTTGAGTGTTGATTGTAATTTTGGTCGCGCTCATTGAATTAAATTGAAATAAAACTTGAGTGAAATTTTAAGTTTTAACAAAGATTTAGATATTCAACTGATTGATTATTGTAATTTTCTTTTTAATATTTGAGTGTTATTCAATCAGACTAGTCACTTAGTTTAAAATCACAACGGATTTGAAAAAAAATTAGATTTTTAGTCAGAAATTTAATTCCAAGCTTTATTACAATTTAGTTCCAAGTTGAACAAAATGATAAATGGAATTTTGAACATAAATCTAGTCTAAATTGGTCAACTGCATTCGAAAAAGAGAAAATTAGCTTGAATTCTAAACTCGAGAAACACGTACAGTAAACAAAATGGTGAAATATTAAAGAGTTGTGCTGTAATTTTCATTGAATCGTCTATATCAATAAATACAGAGGATGATCATGAATTGAGGATCCATCAAGGAAAAACACAGCTGATAGATTGTGTTCCAATTACGAATTATATTCTAAAATTATAGAAAACAATGTAGAATCCATCGAGGTGAAGGGTTAGGAACTCAGTTACAATACCAAACTATCTAAAGTATGCTCAGGTCCTTTAACATAAGAAGAGGCTCTGAGCAGTCCTGAATGCGACTTGTTCCGAAAGCGGTGCAAGAGGAATATGACTCTCTTATTGAAAAGGAACCTGGACTTCAGTGAATATTCCGCTGAATAAGAAAGCAATCCCTTACTTGTCCATCCGATTCTTAGTTGCATTCTTGAAGGGGCCATTACACGAAGAAATAAGTACGTACCAATTGGAAGCACTTCAGAATGCTAACCAATCGTCGAAAGTTTGTCGTCTTAAGAAGGCATTGTACGGCTTAAAACAGCCAGTCTTATTTGGGATTGCAAATTGGATAGTGTTCATAAAGATGTCGGTATGAATTTTTTTTAGTGGCCCCTGCATCTATCACAAAATTCCGAATGGACATACTTTGTTAGTAACCGTGTATACGTTGGTCATTTGTTACTGTTCTTGAATAACAAACTGTTAAAAGATTCATTGAAACGAAAATGATTTAAAGGTGTTCTTAAAATGAAGAACTTGAGAATAGTTCAACAAGTATGGATTGAGCACCACCACCATTTTGTATTATGTCATTTATTTATTAGATGAGCGAGCGTGCGCTCAGCACGAAATCCGAGATGAGTCTGATTGTGATAAAAATAGATAAAAAAAAAGAATTAATTTTATTTTGTTTTGTATTCGTCATCACGTCGTGTATTTTGTTTTTAGTATGGAGTATGTTCAGAGGCAAACGACGTGATACACCCAATGTGCACTCGAGTTGGAAAACCGTAAGACACATCGTGGTCGAATATGTTGTAGCGTGAATTGGGTGAACCGCTACAGGACTCCTCCGCAAGTGATTTTGCCCCCCCCCCCCCCGTGAAACGTAATTGGTTTTGATCTGCCTGGAGACTGATATGTGTGTGGCGATCGCTCTGTTGAAATGTCCTATCTTGCACAATACTTTAACAGAGTCAATGGGCCGAGACAGAATGAACGGGACGAGAATGTGGTCATGAATGTGCGGTCGTTCGGTGCATGTGTCATGATAGGCAGGTACCTATCTTCCATCTAATCTTCCCTCACTGTCCACCGTACTAGTTTGATACAAGTGCACAAGGGAAGAATGGTGCATCGACCGAGATTCCATGTCGGGCGACCAAGCTGTGACATGCCAGACCAGAAAATTAATTCTGGAGTCAGCTTTGGGGCCAGCCGAGAATGATGTTCGCTGTGGCCGCTTTGAGGCTAGTCTCGGGCGATTATAGCCGGGGAAAGTCGATGTCAGTCTCGACTCGTGTGAGGAGACAGCCGAAATGAGTCTCGGCTATGTCCCTGACCGTATAAAATGCGGGCCACTTTGCCGTGCGACATTTGTTTGGAGCCATTTAAATGGAATAAAACAAAATAAAAAAATTTATTAAAAAGAAGCTAAATAATGAACAAATGTTGAAAAAAATTATGAGAGAAAAAAAACGGAAAAAGGCAAAAAAAACTGATGAATGATAGTGGTGCTGATGTCGTTGGCGGTGTTGATGGTGTCCCTGTTGTTGTTGGTGACGCTGGAGCTGCTGTTTTTGTTGTTGCTGCCCCCATTGATGTTTCCACAGTGATGGCGGTGACAGGCGATGATGACGACAACAATGTCACTGCTCACGCTGGTGGCAATGATGATGGCCGCGATGGCAAAGGCCGAGGATTGTACGCCGTGGAATAATGACGGCAGTGTTGTTGGTCCCATTGGTGCTGATGATCACGCTGCCACCGTTGCTGGTCCCGTTGGTCGTCCATGGCAATTGCGGTGATGTTGATTATCGTGTGTTTGTCGTATGACTCCTTCTTGTGTGTGTGTAAACTTGTTGGATGAATGTCTGACTCCATTTTTATTGCTTGTTGTGTGTATACAATACGATACGTACGTATGTGTTTAGCTGTGTGACGTTGTCGCCGAAAAGACCACAGAACAAAAACACAAAAGAAACAACACAAAAATAATAATTGATAAAGGCATGCGGCCGATTTATTTTTTGGTTTGATACGTACTATTTACCTGGTACGGGTTCGTACCAGGTGTTCCAAAAAAAATTTAACACATGGTTGCAACGATTTTTAATATTATATTTAGGCGTGGCGTGTTCGTGTCCGTAAAAACGGACGTCGGTGGTCACCAAAACGAACGTAGGCATAATAATAACGAACGGAGGGAGATTACATGGCACTCTCGCAGCTTAAGAAATCTATTTAAAGTTGAGCTATACTCTAGGTGCTACTACTATTTGTTGCGACAACAGGATTGCTGAAAGTTTACCACGCTAGGACAAAGCATCATTCGATTGATGAAAGAGAAATTCATTTAGCGCTGACCAGATGATTGCAGATGGGTGAACTAAGTCTCTCTTCGGCAATAAACATTTATTTTGTCTACAGGGAATGGATTTAGCGAAACAGTAATTAATGGAGATGTTAGAAAGTAGAATGTAAATTAAAGAACCCAACCCTCATCTTTATGTTTGATGATATAATAGCATACAATGCTCTTGTTGTAACGTTATATGAATTACTTGTGTTTTTATTAATATATACTCCGTAAAATTACTAGAACGGTACAAATGGGAAGTATCGAATAAAAATTTTGCTGGAAGGAAAAGGTTTGGGAAAGTTTTTAACGAGTTCATTGGACACGTTACTGAGAAATGTTCCAGTTGGCGCGGACACTGACGCAAAAAATGAGAAGATCAAAGGCGCTTTGAAATGTGTTGAAAAGAAGTGAAAATCGATGTTGGTACAGTGTATTGGTGATTCTCAACTTGAATACATTAAGGACAAACAATTCGCGACGGAAATATACGATACGTTGATTGATGTGTTTGACCGCAAAAGTGTTGCCGGTCAGCTGTTGTTGCGAAAATAGCTATTAACAATTCGAACATGTTGTGCATGAACTGAAATGGATTGGAGCCACATTGGAAATGGACGTAGCGCTAAATCAAATGATTTGATGACAATGCAAGCAGATAGTTAAAAAATTAAGGCAAACATATGAAAGCAAATTGTAGAGTATAATTGTCGAATAAGAATTATTCGTACGATAAGCAAAGTGCCGGTGCAAATTGTGCTGAAAAAGATGGCGATCCATGCAGAGCAAATAAACTTTGTTCTTGATTCGGGCACAACGCATCATATTTTTAACAATAAGGCATTTTTCAATAGCATGCAAGACGATTTTCAACGGAGATAATTCAACGAAAACGATTCAAAATATCATTCAATTCATCAATTGACTAACGAAGGTTACAAAAATTCGAAGAATGGTAAAAATATGTTCGCGGCTCGGCGTACTGATCAACTATACCAGAGGACGTCATTTCATGTTGAATGAAGCGTATTTGCAGGAATTGCTGGAGTGAATAAATTAAATAAGGCATCGCAGAATTTATGGCATTTTCGTCTGGCGCATTTGAATGTCAGCGACATGAAAATGATGTTGAATCAAAACAGGGCCATTGGATTGGACAAATTAAAGGTGAACATCAAACACATTTACCATATCCATCAAGAAAGAAAATTCGTTCTGAACGAGTTTTGGAATTGGTTCACACCGATGTCAGTGGTCCAATGAGTGAATTGGCACATGATGGTTCGAGATTTTTTGTTACCTTTACTTGCATGAAGCAGAAAAGTGAAGTGAAGCCTATTTGAAATTGTCCAACCGACTGTCAGTCTTTCGTCAACTGAAGCTGAATATTTGCCATTGTTAAAGTGAATTTGTGAAGCAAAACGGTTACGTTGTTTATTGAATGAACTTGGTCATCGTTGTATATCATCAACAACGATATTCGAAGATAATCAGGTAGCAGAAGAGCCACGAAAATACAAACGAATGAAACATATCGATGTTAAGTTTAATTTCATTCGAAAAGCGGTCGCCAACAAGGAAATAAAGTTGCAATACATCTCAACCAACAATCAAGTTGCGGATATAATGACAAAAGGACTCGGAAGAATATTGTTTCAGAAACATCGTGAAAGTTTAAACTTATGCATGGGGCATTCTCTGACAAATCGGCCACCACCTCCCCCCCCCCACATTTCATTTTTTGAGATAAATAAAACTTTTATGGCTTAAAATGTTCGTTAACATGTCTACTTTTTAATGCCGTATGGCATTTTTATGGCGTCTTTGGATTTTCAAAATGACGAACCAACAATGGCGAAAAAAAACAAAATATCTGCATGAAAGTTGTTATAAAAACGCAATTATAACTCTACATTTTTTAAAATTCCAAGATGGCGGATCCAATATAGCCGCCATAAGTGCCCAATATTTCGACATTCATTAATATCGTTAGAAACTAGTCCTAGGAGGTCGCTGATCACGAGTTTGAGGTCATGATTCCAATATTCCAACATGGCGGATTCAAGATGGCCGCCAAAAGTTCCCAATTTTTGGACTTTCATTAAGATCAATAGAAACTAGTCATAGGAGGTTGTCGAGGTCGCTGATCACGAATTTGAAGTCAGAATTCCAAAATTCAAGATGGCGGATCAAAGATGGCCGCTAAAAGTGCGCCATATTTCGACTTTCATTAAGATCGATAGAAACTAGTCCTAGGAGGTTGTCGGGGTCGCTGATCACGAGTTCGATTTCATGATTCCAAAATTCCAAGATGGCGGATCCAATGTGGCCGCCAATAAAAGTGCCCAATATTTCGACTTTCATTAAGATCGATAGAAACTAGTCCTAGGAGGTGGTCGGGGTCGCTGATCACGAGTTTGAGGTCATGATTCCAATATTCCAAGATGGCGGATTCAAGATGGCCGCCAAAAGTTCCCAATTTTTCGACTTTCATTAAGATCGATAGAAACTAGCCCTAGGAGGTTGTCGTGGTCGCTGATCACGAATTTGAAGTCAAAATTCTCAAATTCAAGATGGCCGATCCAATATGGCCACCAAAAGTGCCCAATATTTCGACTTTCATTAAGATCGATAGAAACTTATCCTAGGAGGTTGTTGGGGTCACAGATCACGAATTTGAGATCAGAATTCCAAAATTCCAAGATGGCTGATCCAAGATGGCCGCCAAAAGTGTCCAATTTTTCGACTTTCATTAAGATCGATAGAAACTAGTCGTAGGAGGCTGTCGAGGTTACTGATCACGAATTTGAGGTCAGAATTTCAAAATTCAAGATGACGGATCCATTATGGCCGAAAAAGGATAAATTTTTCGACGTTCATAAAAATCAATAAAAACATGATCTAGGGAGTTTTCGGGGTCGCTTATCAAGAATTTAGGGTCAGAATTTGAATATTCAAGATGGGGGACCCAAGATGGCCGCCGTAAAGGGTCAGTTTTTTGACGTTCTTGAAGATCGGTAGAAACATGTCCTAGAAGGTTTTTGGAGTCGCTGATCACGAAATTGAGGTCAGAATTTAAAGATTGTATCTAAAAAGTAACAAAAAATGTCTAAAAAGTGTACTTTTTAGACGTTTTTTTGTCCAGAAATAAGGAACGAGTCCCAAAAACTGCCTTGTAAGGGGGTAGGGAGTTGAACTCAAAAGCCTTCTCTCATTCATTTGCGAACCCTTCAACTGGATATTTCAAGCTTTTTATTAGTTTGAGGCATCCCGAAATCTGTCCAGCGAGGGGTGGGGGATAAACATCGAGACCTCGGCTATCACTTAAAATAGTTTCTAGAGTGGGTGGGCGGTATTCGATGGGCATTTTATAGAAAAAAAGAAAAAATTAATAAATTAATCGACTAAAATACGATATCATATGTTATAGTTTTCAACAAGTATCGAGACCTGTACTATTGATTGAAACCGTTACTAGGATCAGCGATAGTCAAAGAAAAAGTATGTCTTACATTTATGTCATACATTAAACTAATTTTCTGTCATAATACGAATAACGTAATTGTTGCCACACTCGAAATAACCGGTACTCGAAACTGCAAACACTAGATGGGCCACCCTTTATTACCAAAGCAACCCTAAGATGGATATTCAGTCTGCAATTTTGAGTTGTGAAAATTTTGAAAACGGATTCGTTATCAGCGACTCCAAAATTAGCTCAGACACATTTTACGATTTTTATATTGAGAAAAATTGATCGTTTATGGCGGCCATTTTAGATTCGCCGTCTTTAAATTTTAAACACTAGACCATATTTTTATGGATTTTTATGAACGTCGAAAAATTGATCTTTTTTTCGGCCTTATTCAATCCGCCATCTTGAATATCAAAATTCTGACCTAAAATTCGCGATCATCGACCACGAAAACCTTCTAGGATGAACGTCAAAAAATTGACCCTTTATGGCGGCCATCTTCATCATCTTGGTCTTTCTCGGCCATATTTGATCCGCCATCTTGAATTTTGGAATTCTGACCTCAAATTCGGGATCAACGACCTCGAAAATCTCGTAGGATATGTTCCTATCGATTTTAATGAAAGTCGGAAAATTGGGAACTTTTGGCGGCTATCTTGGATCCGCCATCTTGGAATTTTAAAAATCAAATAAAAGACTTGTAAACAGTGGCTTCAAAAACACCTTTTATAGCAATTTTCAATTAGATATTTTGTTTTTTCTGCCATTGTTGGTCTGCCATTTTGAAAATCCAAAGACGCCATACTGCATTAAAAAGTACACACCTCATGACTTCAGTTGCTCAATTCAATAATTCGTATAGATGCGACTTTAAATTGCTTATTCTCGCTTTATCGTATTTTTGTCATTGTAAACGAATTAATAAAGAACACACATTAATGGACACACATTGGTCTGCGAAATAAATTCCACGAAACAACACAAATCATTGGCGTTTTGGAAAAACTCCCCTAGAACCATGAAAGGAAGTGTCGCCGTGCTGGGTCGGATGGACGGCAAGATTTACGGAAGTGGGAACGTTATGGTTTGGGGAGTATTTTTCTGGCGCGGCTTTCGACCAGCAATAATAAGAGACTGACACCAACACGTGTACAAATATCTGAATCTTGAAAATTTTGATGGAGCTTAATTCGTAACATGCCGATTTCATTTATCATTCAATATGATAACGATCCTAGGCACACTGCAAGCTTAGTGAAATTTTAGTTTACGGATCAAAAATTTGATATTTGGACAGCTATGGCAAAGCGCTGACCTAAAAAAGAAAATTTCTAGGAATTCAGACGATATGCTCCAAATTTTGAGGAAATCTGAAAAATATTCCAGTATACCATTGGTTCGGAAAAAACAAAGGCTACCCCATAATGGATCATGAAATTTACGTGCTTAGTGTGCCTAAGCTTTAATCCGCTCTTGCCTATACCACTTTACTACTCTATTAGCTTGATGTTTCACACAGTGCTAGGCGAGATACAAGGATTTGTCTCCTAAGGATTTGAAATAAACTGCGCAAATTTGTCTAAAACGAACAAGAGTTATGAACCATTCACTTTCAATATTGGCAATTATAGTCTGAACCAAAAAGTTATTTTAAAACATTCAAAGGAAAATTTAAAATTCCAATTTTCTCAATTTGTCTCGCCGTTTCGCGATTTGCTTGTCTGTAAAATCTGTAAAAATACGAATATATTATATTATAAATAAAGCACAAAATGGCTTTTTTTATTGCTGCAATTAAAAAAGCTTTTACTCTCGTCGCTTTGTACAATAAATTAATTTATTATTAACGAGCGTAATCAAAAAATTTCTTGTACTTATAATAATCACCCGCATGTTTCCAAAACGTTTCACCAGTTTATCACAACATATTTTCAACAACATTTTCAGTGCAACGAACTAAATCGAGACCAATCTGCAAATTCATATGTTTGTAATTATAAAAATTCAAAAATACTCACAATCTATCCTTTCGCTGTTGCCGCTTCTTTTTAAACGCTTTTTTAACGCGCAACAATAAAAACGCCGCCCGATCAATCGTCAATGGATGAGCACCTTTACTTTTACTTTGCGTATTTTGTTGCTGTGTCTGCGTCTCATCCATTTTGAGCCCGGCCTCCGGGTCTCGAACACAAGCACCTAATGAATTCAGTGTACGCGATTTTTATATTTTTGGTTGGTCAATTTTAGGTTTTTTTTTTTTTTGTTTGTGGTTTCACCTTCGCGCTCAGTACCGATTTCGTTCGTTCGACTAAATTCGATTATACGATTTAGTACGTTTTTCAGACGCAGTATGCATGGTGCCCGGTTCACTTTTTACACATTCATATCTGAAAAAAATAAAAAAATAAAAATACAAAATTGGAATTGATTCAGATCAATATTTTACTATTAAACGGTTATAATGAGTTGTGAAGCAAGTATGCTATAGTAAATCGCAGACAAATAAAAAACTTGAAACCAATCAATCGTACAGATGAATTACATTTGATAAATCGGATTTTTAAATGTCAAACAAAATATATAAACTGCGATACTTCTCGTTATGATGATGGAAAGAAGTAAAACTGATGATTGATGATTGTGAGGATTTATCGCATATACATACATATACATACATAGAGAATGGACATTAGGGTAAACGGAGAAAAATTATTTTTCCAATCAATTTTACGACAGTTTAAGCGAAAATGGATGAATTATTAGTTTTTTTCTGCAGCGGCTGTAGTAATTCAAAAGTAAACAATTTATTTAGACTGTAAGATAGATTGCAACAATTTTTTTTCTTCGTCGAAAGAATAAAAAATGATTTACTCTTGAATTGAGGCTTAAGACTTTGAGGCTTAAGGTTATTTATGGATTTTGTAGCTAAAGGTTATATTGGTAATCGTATAGTTCATTGTTTTGACCATAAACTGTTGAAAACTAATCGATGTTACAAATTACAACAACAATAAGAGTAAATGTTGGTAACAAAGTGAAAAAGATTATTCAACAAGTAATTTTATTTAGATTTTGATGGCACACTACGAGAAAATGTACGAGAAAAGCAGATCACCATAGATCATAAAGTATCAATTGGCACTCTACACATAATTGTGCAGTTCTTTCTTATCCTCTTCAAACTTTTGTTTTAACTTTGAATGCGATTACACAAACACACCAAGATGAGCGAGCGTACAGACGCGTACAGTGAACCTTCATAATCTAGAAGTTTGTAATGAGTTTAGTTCGACCAGCCTAGCGTTTATACATCTCTGGAACGCTGGAACTAGCCAATTTCGAGCAATTTGCTTGCCGTCTTCGAATCAAATTTGTAAATCATTTCTAAGTCATGCATGTGGCGTTGGATGAAGGCCCTTAAGGAATCTGACTTTGATTTACAATTTTTAAGTATAAGTATGTAGTTTCGAAATCAAGATTATTCCGTAATAAAATGTTAATCACTGAATTCCAGTAAATATTTGGTGTAGAGTAAGTCTTAAAATATGTGCAGATTATTGTCTCTTGTGTTCGTCGTGTGAAGATTTTAACAACACCGACAGAACTTTTAAATTGCGGATATCTTACAAATAAGCTTATCCATTCGAAATATTCTTCAGTAAGATTGTGGAGTCACCACATCAACCCGTAATACACTTGTCATCATATCAACCTGCAACGCATACATATGGTAAACCTGCAATAAATTGGTGATCTCGCAATTATTTTTTTTTATAGATAGAACGAAAATTCATTAGATTACAATACCGAGAAGCCAAAACGAATACTAACTATACGTATGCGTTGCAGGTTGATATGATGACAAGTGTATTACGGGTTGATGTGATGACTCCACAATTCGCCGCCCTTAGTGAAAACGTGCGAGTATATTTACCCTTCTTCCTGTCCTTGTAGTTTTGACTGGTGATGATACAGGCGTCGTTGTTTTTTCTGGTAGAGTAACAGGTGTTATTCCTGAT
The DNA here is from genome assembly GCA_958295665.1 of Tipula vernalis. Taxonomy (NCBI): domain Eukaryota; kingdom Metazoa; phylum Arthropoda; class Insecta; order Diptera; family Tipulidae; genus Tipula; species Tipula vernalis. The sequence continues at coordinate 313,294,799 of OY282560.1, read as the reverse complement.
TGATCGAGAATTGTTATCATTTTCGGTATTATTTGCTCTTCAGTTTCACTCGGAATGAAAGCTGCCTTCAGACGATCAATAAAAATGTTTGATCCTTTATTGTTGATTTTTACAACAAAATATTTTTCGAAATGCTTCATCACTTCATATGGGCTTTGTAATGGGACACGTACGCTATCCGTTCTCACAAATACGTGTGAGCAGTTTGAAAGTTCCTTTTGTACAAAAACTTTCGCGTTGTCGTGATGAGTGGTTGTTGTAGGCCGAATAGTAGACATCATTCTCTGAAATTCTTTTACGAACTCAGATTCAGTTTTCCCGTTTTTCGTTGGACAGAAATATTCTCCTGAAATACGTAGAGTTTGACCTAATGCCAACGTTCGATTGTGTGGTTCTCAAATGTTTTACGCCTAGAATTTCGCTCAGTTCTCTGAACACCTGTGATTCGAACTGGTGTTCCAAATCCGATGTAATTTTTATTGGAACTCCGAAATAATGGATAAGATGTCTAGCGACAAATTCTGCTGTAATATCCTCCATCGGAATTGCAGTGGGCCATCTAGTGAACCTATCGATGACTGTTAAACAGTATCTATTTCCAGCTGAAGGTGGCAGTGGTCCAATAATATCGATGTTGATGTGTTCAAATCGCGAATGTGGGTGGATATAATTCGAAATCGGGGATTTGCTATGCCGTAATATCTTTGATCGTTGACATTGCATACATTCTTTTACGAAAATTTGGCAATCTTTGTTGATTGATGGCCACACAAATCGATCGCAAATGAATTTCTGTGTGTCGCGAACGCCAGGGTGTGTCAGTTCGTGCACTTTACGGATAATTGGCTGTCGGTACTCCGAAGAAACGAATGGCCGAACTTTTATTAATGAAATATTCGTCGAATTTCCGTTCAATATTGACTGCAATTCCGAATCTCGCTGCTGCCAAGTTTTCGAAATCTACTTCGCCCATTAAATGTACCGAACTTATCCTGGACAACAAATCGGCGACATTATTCTCCGAACCAGCAATGTGACGGATGTCGGTGGTAAATTGACCGATATAATCGAGTTGTCTGATTTGTCGTGGTGTTGACGGTTCTTTTTTTTTTTGCTTAAACGCGAAGATAAATGGTTTACCGTTGACTGATTAATTTAGGACCACACCGACTGCTTTTTTGATGCATCTGTGCACAAGAACAAATTTCCGTTGCTTACCGGATGAGCCAATAAGGTGATATTGGTCGTTCTTCTTATTACCATTTATTAATTTTTGCAAAACTGATTGATTGTTGACGGCTCCACGTATAAATCTCCGGTAAAAATTTATCATGGCGAGAAAACGTTTCAATTCCGCAGCGGTTGGCGGTCGTTCATATTCTACTGTTGCTCTGATTTTTTCTGGCAGTGGTTTTAAGCCAGCTGGAATAATTAAATGTCCAAGAAATTTCACCTCTGGCTTACCGAATACACACTTTGCAATGTTTATACTGAGGCCATATTGTCGTAAACGTTCAAATACGATGATAAGATGCTTTCGACGTTCCTCGATGTTTTTCGACGCAATAGCAATGTCGTCGATGTAAGGAAACACGAACGGTAATTCGTTTAATACCTCGTTTATTAAGCGTTGCTGTGTCTGTGCCGCATTACAGAGTCCGAACGGAGTAAAAAGGAACTCATATAAACCAAACGGCGTTGTGATCGCCGTTTTTGGTATATCTGCTGGTTCCACCGGTATTTGGTGATATGCCCGTTGAAGATCGATGGTAGAAAATATTGTACAACCATGCAATATGTTTGAAAAATCCTGAATGAACGGAATCGGGTAACGTGGGGGGTGGTACATTCTACATTCGTATTTTTCACAATATGCAGTGGAGACGCCCAGTTACTTTTAGATGGCCGGCAAATTCCCATTTTCAACAAATATTCAAATTCGGTACGGACGATTTCAAATTTATCCGGTGCTCGGGCCGTGCAAATACTGGATGGCCTGTCGTAATTATGTGATGAGTAATATTAACTTTTGATGGACTCCTATCATCATGTGTCACTGTGATGTCTTTAAATTCTCGTAAAATATCTGCTATTGGATCTGTGACATCGAAAGTCGTAATACCTAATGACTTTCCCGCTGAAGGTGTACTTGTTGCTGATAATTTAGTTGTGCTGTCTATCAAGCGATTTTCTTCCATATCGATTATCATGCCGTGGTGTTTAATAAAATCCACGGAAATTCTCGTCGCAATCCAAAATTTATTGACATTCTCCTTTCACCGTACGTGGCAATGGATGTGCCGTTTGCAGCGAAGAGTTTTGTTCGATTTGAGGGTTTTTGCTTTTCTTTTCTGCTTGGAGGCAAAACAGAAATGTCGGCTCCTGTGTCGATTAAGAATTGTTGATTCGACTTTAAATCCGAAACATACAAACGATATAATTTTCAACCGAATGTCCCCATTCATCCGACACCTAGTTTTTTTCTATAAAAGTTACACGGTTTCTTACATTTCCGTGCTTTTTCGCTGAATTTGAAATACCACCAACACTTACACGGAAAAAAATATTTTACTGCAAACAAGAAAACGACTTTCCTATTTCTAGTAAATCAAGATTTAGGCTTATTTTGCTTAATTTAAATATAATACAAACAATTTTAGCAACTAATTTGCAAAATAAGCAAATTGAGGCATCATTCAAGAATAGATGAATAAACTAAAATCGAGAAAAAGATGCTCAACACAACTGATTTTTTTATGAATATTTGTTTGCATAAATTAAGCATTTTATGCAAGATTAATGAATTAGTGGTAAACAACTTAAACAAGTAAATAGTTCTTGATATTATGAAGATAAATGCTAAAAAGGTATGAAATATATATTCTAAAACCCCTTTTGTTTTAGATGCAAATGGACTCAAAAGTTGACACAAACTGCTTATTACTAAAATCTACCTTTGTGCAATATTTCGGCCAGAACTATCAAGATTTTTTAGAATGGGAGGAAAAACAAAAAAGCAAAAATGTATGGAAATGTATGAGTGATTGAAGGACGGACACGACATTTTTTTATTCGCTGTTTTTGGGTTCTGCGTTCTGGTAACTTAATTTCATATACGAGCCAAAGACTTTGTATACAAATAAGCGTTATAATTATTGAGTTAGTTATTCTCTGGGATCGGTATGAATTGCTCCCAAAATTTTAAGAACTTTTTTGAATTTTAAAAAAAAAAAGGGAATTATCCAATTTTCTCGTGTTAACCGTTAGTTATTGGAAGACAACCAGTTACTACTTATATTTATTTTATAAATTAATCATTTTCAGATCTAACCAGCAATCAAATATTTGAGTATTTTGAATCAGAAAGCTATAATTTAAGGGGAAAATTAGTATATTAATTATACTGGGCCCTATTTTTTATTTTTTTTTTTATAAAATAATGAGAATTATCCAGAAATAAAAAGGAGAAATCAGAAACATATGTATATCTGTATGTTGGTAAAAAAGGGCTAATGCCCATAAATCTAATTTAAATTACAAAAACAATGCAAATGTTTTTATTACCCAATTTATCACTCATCCAAAATTGACGTTGATCAATCAGATATTGGAAAATATTAATTGCAAATCATTCGATTTGTTTTCTTTTATAGAAATGGAGGAGTCTACAGTACAAGAGTATAAGTGTAAAATGCAAGAATTTTTTATTTAATTGTAAAAACAAGGATATGAGACTCAAAACTCTTTGGAGCAAGGAACACAGGTCGCAGTGTAAAACGAATGTGACCCTTTCGCTTCACATAGCCCAGAGTCTCATATCGTGTAATTTACACTTAACTCAACATTCAAACATTTTGCATGGACGCCTCTTGCGCTCTAGAACTCTCAAATAAGGTTTCTATCTGATTTACGGGCGTACGACTAATTTTAAGATTTTGGACATTGACCCATTTTCTATACCAAGATACAGATAAATAGTTATAAACAAGCTATTGTCTTTCATCATTTCAATCTGTTTAGGGGAATAAAACTTCAAACATAAATAAGCCTATGTAAGATCATTGAATTTCCCAGTAAGCCCATCAGTTTTAGTTCAGAGTGGTACATAACTAATTTTGGTAAGAATTTAAGGTAAGATCGTTCCTTTTGATAATTTTGCACAAAAAAAATTATTGTATTTCAAAATTCTTACAAAATCCTAGAAACTAGTCATATAAATATGTACATAATTAGCTATTCAGCATTCTATCTATATCAAATACTAAATGAAATTAATTAAAATTTTCGATAAAAAAGATAATTTATGATTTTTAACAACTGCTATAAGGTCATCGTGTTAACTTCTTTATTTTATTACAAATATTTCCCAAAATAATGCCTAATTTGTTTAAGATCGAGTGTTTATTTTCTCAATTTATTGCATATTACCTTAAATCGAGCACAATCTGCTGAAGTTCAAGTAAATAGTGCTCATAAACTTAAAATGAAACTGTGTGCTCTTACTCATTGACCAACAGCACGGACTAACTGCGCATGTATCCTCTTTTTAAAGAATGAAATCGGGTTATTACTCGCTTATTTCATCACTTATTTCCTTAAATCGAGCAAAGTCTGCTTAAAACTGATATATTTAAGTAAATGTTAGTAAATTCATGTCATGATTTGCTCATTTTAACACTTACTTCCTAAAATCATGCATAACTTGCTTAAAACACATATAAGAGTATATGTAATCAAGTAAATTTTACCGTTAAGACAAATCGATGGCGAAACACGTGCATAATCGCATCATTTTCAAAGCGTTATTCATCGTAGCAGGATTGTTTCACTTTGTGTAAGACATTCTGAATATTGTGTGTTTTTTTTAATTTTAGAAAATTTTAATCTTAATTGATATAACAGTTAGTGTTAAACCTGTGCGTTAAACGTTGAAAGGTGAAGTGTGTTATTTTTAATTTCGTACAATACGAGAGTGCTTTTTAGTTTGGATTGAAATGACGCATTATTTGAATTTGGACAACACGCCAGCTCAAACGTTTATGAAAGAGCTCCTCGAATCATGGCAGTTGGGAGAATTATTTAATTATTTTAAAGGTAAGTTTAAATATTGTACACATATGTTGTATTTGTGCGAATAATAAATGAAAAAACCCGGGCGTATTTTAAATTCATACTAAATTGTAAACATCAAACAAAGTGCATCTGAATAAATTTGTTAAGTAATTTTCTAGCCCGAGTTGAAATGCAAAACAGTGTACAGGTGATAGTTTAATTTTATTTAATGAACAGGATGAGCCAATTTAAAGTGCGCCGTTTTTTCAAGGCTTTTTCTAAAAAAATAACGATCCTACAGCAACCTGCAAAAAATGTAAATGAAAAATCAATTAAACGCCTACCACATGGTATGTGATGATAATGCCTTAGTTGCTTTAACATAGTGGTCATGGCTGTTTAAAAAAGTGCTCGTATCTGCCCCAAAATCGTTGAATGAAGAAGAAATTTTATTTGAATGAATTTTACTATTTATTAAACTTTATTACTACTTTGTGAGGCCAGCTTTGTAAGAGAATATATTAGCCAAGGTCTAACAATTTGAAACGTGAAAGTAAATTCGTATTACTTGACCTGGCAAGCCGCATAAATCCCTAATGAGGAACGGCAGAAATGATTTAGTTAAATAAAGGTTTTTCAGTTAAAATATTACTCTTGGTTCAATTTTTGGGAGGTATTCACATTTTTAAATGGCCACGGCGACGGTTTTAAGATAATTTTGGCCTTATAATCACATACGAAGAGGAATTGATTGCAGTTTGCTTGCATTTTTTTCAGTTTGCTAGGATTAATAGTTATTCAGAAAATAGCGTTAAAACAACTGTATTTTTTGTTCGGCCAACCTGATATGCGTCATAAATCTTGTATATCTGATCATTGTATTAATCATTTCCTATCTCTTTTCAACTAAGTGTGTGTTTTAAAAAATGAAAGATAAAACTAGATAAAGATATTGAAGATAAAACTGCATCTTATTTATTTCAGATTGCTCCATGGATATCGATTCGTTCCCATTATTAACGGAAGCGGATTTATACCATTTATTTCCCACCGAAAAAATGGGAATTATGTTAAAATTTCGAAAAAACCTAAAAGAATGGAAGATTTTCAATGTTCGGGCAATATTTTATTACCAATTTAATTAAAAAAATTTGCCGAACCAAGTTCATTTGTTTAGTGGAATTTGAATTTTGAGGTCCTACTATGGGAATCCGCTAGTTATTTTTGTTTATTTATAATATCCTGTTCATTTCAGTTTTTTATCTATCCAAATAAGCTTGACCAAGTCGTACAACATGGTCGAAAATAAAAGACCTACATTTTGTGTCGTTTAATTTCACTCCATTGTTCAACGCTTCAATTGATAGACAAAATTTAACTGAAATGAAGAATATTTTCTTTTCCTTCTTAAGGCGATGCCCCATGCACAAACGGAAACCAGCAATTAAAACGATCAAATCCAATTTTTGGCACATTTGTTTCACGTTGCAATATCAAGTTCATTAAAAACATAATTCAAAACTCACTGGTACTTTCATAACCACGTAATATTATAAAATTTTATTGCAGTTGATTTAATTTCATTAAAAAAAAAACAATTTTATATTTTCATGGACGGACTTTAGCTTCAGCAATATATGAAATTGAGTTCTTTTGAATGAGATTAAACCAATTTTAATAAAAAAAAAAAAAATTAAAAATAAGGTGGTACTTATTCCGGTTTACGTTTATTCCGGTTTGCCGTTTGCGTGCTTGGCTCTTTATGCATTACACAAACTGTACATCGAAAATAGCTGACGGATTCCATAGTATTGCCGCTGTTTTAATGTTAATTAAAAATACTCTTGATTGTAATAAGTTTTCAATCAAAACCTTAGAAACCAACAATTTTCTAGACTAAACTGTCAATCAAAACTATTACAATATTTTTTTTAATTTTTTACTCTTAATTTTCCTATGGCCAATTGCAGTTTCAAGATTGTGTCAATTTGGATTTTTTCACATTATGAAGCCAAACATTTTCTCTAAACTAATGAACTTACTCAAATAAATTATTTCTCATTTCCCTCTAAAGTGTACCTATATATATTTTCAAATCTATTGTACAAACTTTAGGGGTACGAGCAATTACCGAGTACCACAGATTCAATAGCTATTAATGAAGTTCGGCAAGAATTATCTAATTTAATTGAAGCAGTAAATGACAGTAAAACTAGTCAACAAAATGTATCATACCTCCTACCTAAAGAGAGACAAAGCAATACAATAGACAATACAATAATTACCAGACCAGAAACAGCAGAAACTCCGTCAAACCTAAAATTTGTCAGCATTTCATTCCGTATAAAAATGTAATTATTAGACTAATAAGTTTGTTTTATTGTTTTAGGATGTTAATTTATATGTATCTACATATGGATCCATAGTTTTAGAACAATACGAAAAAAACAATTTCAGCCTACCGGATTTGATGCGAGAAAAATTAATTAAAGACTGTATAGAATTTTATATATCAAACAAAATTTTTATGCACAGTACTCATTTCGCGCAATTAGCATCGACTTTTTGTTCAGTTTTCCAATCAGAGAGACAGGTTTGTAAACAAAATCATGAGCGCCGTACCAAATATAATCATTTTTTTATTTTGTTTGCTCTCTTTAGGAGACATACTATTCCAACGTTGGAAAATATCCGTCTGGCCGGTTGTACAACACCTACAGGAATTCGGCCGCCAAATTACGAGCTTCAGAAATATTTCCAAGGGAGAAACGCCTGCGAGTTCACAAAAAACAGTTAGAGCAAGGTATTTTAAATAAAATGAAGCTTATTAAGCAATAGTAATTTAGTAAACCTACAGGAAACGAAAAAAATGCATTTCTTTTTTTCGCAATATTTTGCAAATTTTTGATTTTTTTTAGCTAAAATCTTCTGAAACCTGATCGAATTTATCACTACTAATAATTTAAAAAAATTCCAAAATAATTTTCACTTAGCTTAGAATATTGAATTTAAATTTTTTCTATCACAAAATTGGTATTGAAAAAATTTCCCATTTTCAAAGTAATTACAAACTTTTTTGAAGGTTTTGTCTTAAAAATAGTTTAGGTGCTTTCGATCAAATCCCAGAGTATTTTAGCTGAAGTTAAAATTATGGAAACATTTGGAAATTATTGCGAAAGTTTTCTTTCCGATTGCCTGTGGGTTTACGCTTTATGTTTGTTTGTCCAGTTTTTACGAAATTTCCTTTTTTTTTTAACTAGAAAAAGAACTTCAAGTTGCTGAACTGATTGACGATGAGGACCACGTCTGGTTAAAAGTATATTCAACGCCCTTTGAGACAGTGCTTGAAAAGTGGATGAAAACGGCACACATCAGATTAACACCTAAAGGGGATAAAAACATTAAAAGAATTATAGAAGCGTGGCCGAAATACACTAACGCAGATGGTGCACAATTGGTAAATTTTTCTTTTTCATTTAAGTCGGAATTTTATTCATTAATAATGATTTGTTGCAGATTGATATTGATTTCGAGCACCTGCAACCTGGGAAAGGAACTGACCTAATTAGGAAGTGGGACAATTTCGCTGCAAACGTCATTCCTATTTTTAAAGACTGCATAAAAGATAAGCTGTGCCTGGCTAGCGTAAAATTGCTAGAATGTATGTCTCAACAAAACGATAAAGGTATTTATTTATTTAAATATTAATTTGCAAAAAACTAAATTCCTTTTTTTCAGATTCAAGGAACATTATCATTTTAAAGGCCTTGCACGGATTACTAGTTCCAACCGGGCAGGCCAAAAATACTCACACAAAAAAAATTTGGAAGTTCAGTATTGCTGACTCTCAAAGCTCTTTCTTAGAGTCGGCAGAGTCTTACATACATATTAAAGAAATTTTACAGACCCGCCGCGAAAAATATTTAGAACACGGCATTTCGCAACAGCCATCAGTTTTTATGATCCAAGAGCGGGAACGGAGCTACTACTACACAATATATGATGATATTGTGTACAAATTCGATAATTTGATTGCTGCTTTGTCAACATGCTTCAAAATTCACTATGTTTTTGATCTGAAGTATCAAATCCAATCGAAAAATGTTTGGGAATTTATTCAAAATTATTTTTTTGAAATAGATGGTATCAAATCGCCAACGCTTGCAACGTTCCTAACCAAACTAAATTAAATAATAAATTAAAACTTTTTAAATCTAAAAATTCAATATGTATAAATGTTTCAAGTGTTCGGAAGAATTAATATCTGTAGATATTTTGTTGGTGCATATAAAATACGTACATAGATTAGGAACTACTGATGTATTTGAATGTGGACAGTTAGGGTGCCCTCAATCATTTTCAAGCAAGAGAAATTTCGTTTTTCATCTTAATAATGCTCATAAGCGAACAAAAGAATTTACTGCGCAAAACCTAAACTCTCGGCAAAATTTGTTAGTTCCGGAAAACAAAATTGATTTACATGATAAATCTGATACAAAATTAACGGTAGATCAAATTAAAGACAATTTATATAAAAACGCCCTTACATTTGTTTCTCATTTAAATAGTTACAGCCATTTAACCAACAAACAAATAGAATCCATTTTAAACGAGTTTTCGGAAAATATTTCTCATACTTTTATGTTAATTAAGGACGTTGTAATAGAAGAAATTAATATAGAAAGGAAAGATTACATTAGTCAAATTTTTGACGTGTGTGCAGATCCTTTCAAAAATATAAAAACAGAATATAAATTAATTAAGGCCCTCGGGGATCGAAATTTAATGAAACCGCCTGTTCAATTTACGGTCGAGAAGCTAGTTAAAGAAAATATGCGAAAAGGCGAATCCCATCTGGAAGAAGTCGAATCGAAAGTTGTAATTTCGCCCATTATCTACCAAATAAAAACATTTTTTGAACTCCCAAACATTTTGACAGACGTACGGAAACACATGGAAAAATTGCAAGAAAGTACAAGTTTAACCAATTTTATACAGGGTGACCTTTGGAAAAGTAAAACAAGTAACTTGAAAGATAAAATTGTTATACCATACTTTCTCTATTATGATGATGTAGAGGTTAATGACCCACTTGGGAGTCATACTGGTGTTCAATCAATAGCTTCCTTCTATTACAGTTTCCCAGTATTATCATTAGAAATGCTTTCAAAACTAGAATACATTTTCCCTGCTATGTTTTTGAAAACGTCAGTACTGAAAAAAGTTGGAAGCAACATAGCGGTGAATGAACTAATCAAAATAATTCAAGATATTGAAAAAAATGGCATAGAAATCAGGACGAACGAGGGAATATTCCAAGTTTATTTTGTGTTAGGATTGGTTATAGGGGATAATAAAGCTCTCAATGATATTTGTTGTTTTTCTAAAAGTTTTAGTCACAATTATTATTGCCGATTCTGTTTAAAACATAAAAAAATATCTCAACAGCTTGCTCAAGAAGATTCATCATGTTTGCGTAATCCAAAAAATTACAGAGAACAAATTGTGCTTAACGACTATAAAGCCACAGGCATTCATGCTGAATCTATTTTCAATACCATTCCATCATTTCATGTGACAGAAAATTTTTCAGTTGATGTTATGCATGACGCATTTGAGGGTATAATCAAATATGGATTAGTAAAAGCCCTTAATTATTTTATACTTAATAACTTTTTGGATTTAGAAACTTTTAATCTTAGATTACGTAATTTTAACTATGGGCAAATAGAGTCTACAAATCGTTGTGAAGCTATTAAAGAACAACACCTAAAAGCCCAAAAGTTGCACTTATCTTCTAGAGAAGCTTATAGTTTACTTCACTTTTTTACCTTATTAGTTGGAGACTTAATCAATAAGAATAATGAAATATGGAAATATACACTAATACTGGAAAGGCTAGTTGATAACATGCTATTACCTGCCTATACAGAAGATTGCATTAATAATTTTAGTGAAATAATCAAAAAACACCACGAACTTTATATTAAAGTATTTGAAAGCAACCTTACGCCCAAGCACCATATTATTACGCATTACAGTTCCATTATACGTAAGTCTGGACCTCTGCGTCATCTTTGGTGTATGAGGTTTGAATCAAAAAATCGTGAAATGAAGAATTATACTAATGTTACAAGTAGTCGAAGAAATTTAGCACTCTCCGTTGCAAAAAAATTTGCTATGAAATTTAGCTATTTTATATTGAAGTCGTCTTTACAAGAAATTCATGATAATTCAAATTCAAACGTATCAAGTTTAGATTTCCTAAGAACCAAGGCGTATTTTAAAACACTTGCAGACAAATTTAACATAAGTCACCTACAATGCGCTTCCATTTTAGAGAAATATTATTTTAATGGATCGATGTTTTTAACAGATCTTTACTTATTTAAAAATAATCGGCTTTTAAAAATACTGGAAGTTATAAAAATAAATGACATTGTATATTTAATTCTAAATAGTTACAACATTAAATTTGAAGATAATTTAAACTGTTTCTTAATTTCAGAGATGGTTAGCGAAATATTTGTTATCGAAATAACTCAGTTTGTGAGTAAACCTTTTCAAATATTTCGGTTATTTAATGGGGCTAAATGTTTTAAACCGAGATACTTATAGAGTTATGTAGTTATACATAATTAAAAATATTGACCTATTTATGTCTTAATTTATATGTATTTTAAAAATATGAATTTAGTTTTAATTACATAAAGAAAATATTTGTGATATGTATTTTAAAATATGTTAAGTAGATTAAAAAATTGAATTTTGTACCTATGAAATTGTAATTTCGAATAATTAATAAATAATAAAACGAATTTGAAATTATCTGTTTTCTTTTATTGTAGTATTGTATTTTTATTATTGTGAAGTTTGAGAGAAAATGTGCATAACTGGCTTGAACTAAGCAAATGTTTACAAGAATGAAATATCAGGTTCTGCTAAAAATTTGCGTAATACTTCGTAAATCGTGTAGAATATGCAGTTTAATCTAAGTAAAGTTAACATAATTTGCGCAAATTTCCTGCTTGATTTCAGTACATTAGACTAAAATAAGTTTGTTTTTATCAACTTGAATTAAGAAAATATTACTTGAGTTTTGTGGCATAAATTACTTGAATCAATTCAAATTAACCTAGCATTTTCAAGCATGTGTTTCTTATTGTATTCCAAATATACTTAATTATTGATATAATGCATTTCTTATTTCAAGCTAATATTTGATTAATATATGAAAAAATTGCTAAAAATCTAAAGCAATGTTTGCTTAATTATAGCAACTTATGCAGAATATCCACTTTTTTTTATTTTCATAAAACATGCAAAGTATTCATGGTTTGCGCCTGTTTTTACTAGGCTCCAAAACGATAGGGTTTACGCTTGTGTTATATCAGTTATGCTTGATTATTTCTTTCCGTGTAATCATACTTCGGTTCTTTTCTTGATGAATCATGAGTTGTGGATGATCCTCGTGATGTTGATCGTCCAGTGATGCTATTGTGGAGGTTGACGCTACTGATTTTTCAACTGAATTAATTTGGGAAAAATCACCCAACTCGATTAGTTTGTCCGCCATTTGTGCCAACTTCGATAAACTGTCGTCGTTTGTTGAAATAATCATCCAAATCTGATCCGGCAATCGTTGAATCCAAATTTGTTTCGGCATTTCGTCTCCGACTTTTGATCCGCCGAGTGTTCCCATCTCGTTTAAAAGGCCGGACGTTTTTTTATCGCCCAACTGCACATCTTCCAGCAAAGTTTTTATTTTCTTTTGATCCGACACGGCATATTGTTCCAATATGGCTTATTTTAATGCTGAATATTTATCTTCATCTGGCAGATTAATTACAGCATTTGTTACCTGAGACAATATTTTGGTGTCCACAGCTGTCAACAAAGTATAGTATTTGGTTGCATCGACAGTTATTCCGGCTAATATATATTCCCATATTAAGTGCGCCATCTCTTGATACACATTGGAAACTTCATTCTTTTAGGTTTAAGCAAATTGGTTTCAAAGTACAATTTTGAAATGGAGTAATTCTAAATTGGCGTTGCAAAATTATAGTTTTTCAAAACATGCGATTCTTGATATGATTAAGAGATGTTTGGGTCTAGAGGTCTAGCGCTAGTAAAGCGATGTTAAAAGATGTTTCATCATCTGATTACCATTGGCGGTGACTTTGAACACATCTGTGAGCCCTGATAAGGTGCAGAATCACACACTAACAAGCGGAACCTACACGAAAAAACGGTTACGGAATAATTAGAGTTTACACACAAGTAAATTCACCACAATTTCAATGGGATTGTTCCAATCTCAAAAGACGTTTTTCTAGTCCCTAAGTCTCGGTTACTTTGATTTTTGCGCTATTGGTATATGTACCTAAACTGAACACAGCACGAATCATGTTCACTGCTTACCTGAGTGACCAAGTCAACTATCAAGTCAACCGGCCTTTATTATGTGAACGTAGCTCATTTTTGGTCAGAAATTAGCCAATAAGTGGCATTTCTTCCTACGACCCGATAACACTACAAAGCCTATTGATCGTAATTCGTAAAACCGCCTATCTTCAAATTAACGATCGATTATTAACAATGCAGAAAGTATATCGTATCGTATTTTGTATCTAAGCTATTAATAATTTCAGAAATTTACAATGCACATTTCTTTCATCTCGGAATATCTGTCCAGGTCCAGGATATGTTCTAAATTGACAAAATACAGGACTTTGTGAAAGATGGCAAATAAATAGCATGATTTATCGCTGAATTATGATATATTTGAAGGGTCATCGCTTAAAGCCTCAAAATGAAACGTAACGTTTCGTTCAGGACATTGCCTTCTTAATAGAAAATCACGGAGAATGAATTTATTTAAAGAGTTAAAAAACAAAAAAATTAATTAAGCACAAGGGAAACATTGGTCCTTCGAAGCACACAAAGCAACCAGTCCTTTGGAGGTATGGGACGTGTATATCCCAAAGAGCACACTCTAAAGGAAGAATAAAAGAATGGCACACACATACATCATTGGATACGGCAAAACTTTTACGTGAAAAAACGACTACAGGACAGTTAATCAGCCAAATCAAAATCAACAACAAGAAAGTTGGAGCACACAGAAAAACAGAGTAATACTGTGAGGAACGACTCATAAACCTACAACTGCTCTTCGACAAATTTTGCACTCTAGATGCAAAATTAATTCACAAAATTGATGAACAACATCCATACCAGGGCAAAAAATTATGTTGACCAAGTGAGGGAAATATATGAAGAAACCAAAACATCTCTTCTTGACGGGCAGTTCTGAACAAAAAATATTCAGGCCGAAACATGATTGCAACAAGAAATAGCTACTATTTCCTCATACATAATTGATGAAAATGAAGATGAGGATGAATACCGTGAAGTACCAACACCAGCGAACGTTAAGTTAGAATCTGTAGAGCGAGCAAAAAGCTACAAGCTCCAATTGGCAAAAGCTCGAATCTTAAAGAAAAATGCCAAAAACATGTTACAATATGGCGAAACTAACAAGTTTAACAAAGTCTACTGTGAGCTCAAATTAAGACAGCTTACAGATTCATGGGCTGCATTCAATGAAGAAGAATTCGAAGCCGATACTCTTCAAAATACAACAAATGCTTGAAACTGCGCTCAACACAGACAATTCCCAACATCAAACTACCAATCATAGAAATTCCTTTGTTCTATGGCGACTCTATGGCAAGCAGTCAACTGTACATTACAACGAAAATTTAGCCAACGAAGAGAAAATGTACTACCTACTCTCGTTAGTTCGAGGACAATCAGCAAAGCTATTTAATCATTTCGGAAGAAAATTACCTGACTGCTTGGAATACCCTCACCACCAGATATAAAGACAAACGGATGTTGGCCAGCAATCATACCAACACACTGGACTTACCCAGCTTAAGCCTGGAATCAGCAAGCAGCCCGAGAACAATGCATGACAGCGCCCCAGAATACCTAAACGCACTCAATAACTTAGGCATCCAGACAAACCACTGCATCCACTCATTGCATGTACGAATCAACAAAGAAGAAGACAACAACTGTATAGGAGAAAGCGTAGCACAATCTTATTGGCAACCGGTATGGTCAATATAAGCACCGACATTAGAGAAAGTTTAGTTCGGATTCTGATTGATCCAGGCTTCCAAGCCACTTTTATCACCGAAGAAGTGGCAAATAAACTCAACTTAATAAGAACTCCGATCCAAGCAAACATTCCTAACAAAAAAAGGAACAGCGACGTCTACTGTAGAATTCACCATCAGACCGAGGTTTTCATCAAATTTTAAGCTAAAACTCAAAGCTATGGTCTTCAAGAAAATAACCAGAAGCCTACCCGATGTGGTGGTTGAACCAATCACCTGGAGCCACACCAGAACCTTATCTGGGCAGATCCGAAAGGTCGGATGCACCTGGTCTAATCGACATACTCTCAGGGCCTATTACTATGGTCAAATAATTATGGTGAAACCAAATTAGGCTGAATCATCACCGGAAACACAACTGCCAACGTAAACATGATAATGACTCATACTACGGTAACGACAGCAGAGATCGACTGACAGCCAAAAAAAATTCGGTGAGCTTGAAGAAGTGGATAATAAAAGGGAATTCACAAAAGAAGAAACTGAATGTGGGGAGATCTACAATAAAGCGCATTCACGCCAAGCAAATGGAAGGCAATGGGCATCTAATACTTTAGGTTGTTCAAAAATACGGCTACTGCTCGACTACTGCAAATCGAAAAACGTCTTGCCAAAAATACAGAACTGGCGTTACAATACCAACAGTTTACGGATGAATATGAACTCTTAGACCTCTAAGAACAACAATTAAAGGAGTACAAACTCACCACCGTGACTCACGGGAAAGCATCAGCAAGATACCTAGCGGTGCGAACATTGCATCAATTAGCAAGGGATGAAGCTTCCACATATCCAGGCGCATCAGAAACTGCGACAGCCTTTGTAGCAACATTCAGAAGATTCATCACCCGCAGAGGTGTAAGCCAACATATGTATTCTGATAACGGTTCGTAATTTTTCGGGCTCGACCAATACTCGAAAGGAAAGCATACTGACATACGAAGAACATTCGACAGTAATTGCTCAACGATAACCTTAGAACAGCGTTGGAACTTATTGCTAAGAATAGTTCAACAATTTTGGAAATGATGGTCGACCGATTACCTATCAAGCTTTCAACAACGGGTAAAATGGAATTTCAAACAACTAGAAGTCAAACTAGATGACATTATTTGGATTAAAGATAACAACCTGCCACCAACTAAGTGGCCATCTGGGCGAATTAACGACCAACCTCAAAGCCTTGAGCATTATCAATATCAAAGATACAGAAATTTCGGAGGGAGAACAAAACAGGGAAACCCGCAGTAGACACATGCACGTAAGCGCTAACATCAAACAAAGTGTAGCATTTGTCCAGAAATTTCAGCAACTAAGCTTCCGTATAACCTGACTAGCTTTCCCCATCAGCCCGAACTCATCCAAAATAGAGTTGACATCTTATAACAAAGAGCTAAAGTCGTATCAAGCTTGCATGAGAAAGTTAAACCAGCTTTGTTTGAATAGCTCCAACGTTCAGACATGCTCGGTAACAACAAGCCAGCTGCAAAATATGTTAGCGCAGCTATCAATCGGAAAGATGAGATACTCTACCACGGCAAAAATTACAAGCGAAAAAGAGGTGCTATCAATATAACAGAAAATAAAGCAAACGAGCTATTTGGAACACTAGACAACCGTGATGCGGAACATTCTGAGCAGGAAATAGAAAAAAGGAAAGAGAAGCAGGAGTATTTGCTAAAGCTCATAAAAAATCAAACCTCTATTACCGATGCCACCCTCAGCCTACAGAAATAGTTCAGCATTGGGAAACGTGCAACTAGCAAGTAAATGAGCATTTCAACGACCTTAGCGACATCAACAGATTCACAACTAAGGCAATTCAGGCCGTCAATGTTGAACTTTAAGGAGATTCAACAAAATTTAGTTGAAGCGGTTTTGGATACTAGAAGAAATCAACAAAATAACACAGCATGTCCCACCAGAGGTAGAACTGCCAGGACATCAGAACTCTGATCAATTATTAACCCTATATCAGCCGATGTTTTGCAAAGGCCGTCTGAATAGACAATACACTATTTTAGAGCTAAAGCTGCCCCTATTGAGCCGACTTTCTAGAGTCCATTTTGTAGAAGTATTCCATATAAGTAAATTTTGTTCATACCATCCTGATGGTGGTAGCAATGTCATAAATGATATTGGTCTTATTTGGGAGCCATTGCAAGATTATTCCCACTTCCACATAATTCTTGTTGAGTAAGAAATTCTAACTAGACGAATTATTCTCATTGAATACTCGCCAACTAACATCTATAACGTGACACCAATAATTTTGGAATAGATCGAATTCTAAATATGTATCTAGCCTAATCTTTGCTCGCTTTGCAAGAAACACATTTCCTCAATATGGAGCCTCCTAATTTCAAAAATGCGAATTTTGCTGAACTCAGAGACTGAATTCTATTTAATCGTCTAATCATTCAAGTAGAAAGTCTTAGGTAGTCGATGAAATATTTTGCTTACCGATTGTAAGTGTGGCTGTTGACAGTGATTGAACAATAAAACTTTTATGTGTTAAGGATCTTCAACAATTTGTTTTACATTATTGGCTTAAACATTCTACCGAAGTCGTCATTTGACGTTTACGCGAGATACACAAACTGTTTGTATAATAACATGGATGATTATGTGCTGATAATGTGTGGTCCATCTAGCGTTTGCAATTTCTACTACCGGTTATTCCGACTGTGGCAGCACTCGTGTTATGACAGAAAATTAGTTAGGGTCGCGAGTCTCCCACCCAAATTGTAAGAAATTTATACGTGGAAAATTCAGTAGAAATGAAATGCCTACAAAGCAAATTGTGCATCAATTTGTGAAGCGAGTTCGTGAAACTGGATTGTTATTGGATAAACCAACACGCGCACGAGCATTTACAGCGTGTACAGCCGATAACTTTGCAGCTGTTACTCAAAATGTATCTGAGCATTCATCAATATCAGTTCTGTGATGAGAATTTTTCATAAAGACCTCGGTATGAAGGCGTACAAAGTTCAATTAATGCAGGAGCTGAAGCAAAATGGGCTGTGGAATCATTGGTGTATTTTTTTTTTTTTTTTTTTTTTTTTCAAAAATGAGCAAGGAGCAGCCCTTACATGGTTTCAACAGAACGGCGCAACTTGCCACATACAAAACGAACAATCGATCTTTTGCACACTGTCTTCGGTGATCGAATAATTGGTGTTTTGTGTTAAAAAAAAAATCACGATCCAGCAAATTACACTAAAATTGTTTTTAGTTTTAAAAGAAAAGTGATTTATTTATTGGTTTAGAACTATTTATCTATTTTACTATTAAAGCGTTAAGCCCTATATGCTGCTAGAGCTAAATAGTTTTTAACGCGGCCACAACACTCTACGAAATCACAGATATTTTTAGATTATCGTTTTGAGATTTTTAAGTTTTTCTCATAGGGAAGAGTAACGATCAGCGAAACCGTAAGTGGTTAATGGAAAACTTATCTTAAAACAACTTAAGCTTCGAACCCTTTTAATTTTTGAAAGCGTATTTTTGGCAGATGGATACCAATTCGGACATGTCAAATATGCGAACATGTTCATTATTTTCACAAAGCTAATTTTTGGGAATTGGAAGAAATTTTAGACAGGAAACCTGGACGAAATCTAAAAAAATTGCCTTAAAAAAATAGTACAGTTGTTCGAAGTCTCATGTTTTTAATCAAAATAAAGTTTGTATTTTTTCTCAAAGTTGGCACTTTACTTACAACTAGGATGGAACTTGACTATCCTTAACCGCTTATGAAGAAAATCGACTCATTTGATGGAAATGGGACTCTAATATGATGTTTCTAATTTCGGGAGCATGTACTACTATTAGAAGATTCGCTTCAGCTGCGTGCACTTTGTTTTAACTTCAATCCGCAAGGAATTGATCCTTAAGTAAGTGTGATGAGACAAGACTGTCAACTTTATTTAATTATCGCTACATACCATATTTTGTAACGGTTAACATTGAGCACTAGAAAAAAGCGAAAAATAAAACACAAATATTTAAACCTTAGGCAGCCTCAGTATAGTCGACCGAGGAAGGTTTATAATTTTTAGGAGAATTTTTTTGAGGGAAGTTCGAAGTCAAACCTTAAATAAAAAAATAATGAACTGTTATTAAAGATACTGACAATTTTAAGATTGAAAGTGAAATACAGTTAGTGGTAGATTAGGATATGTTAATTTGCTTTTGTATTCACAGAAAATCGTATTTTGAGCAAAAAAAAAATTTAAGAATTTTTTATAAAAATATTTAAATATTTCTTCTATCACATTCACAAGTGGATAAAGTCTCAACCTGCTTATATTGTCAATTTTCCATCTTATTTTAAAAAAAGAAATCGACACGGGCAAAATTTTAAGAAAATAGTTTATAATTCACTAAGTCAGTGTGTCTTTGTGATAGTTTTGTGTGAAGTAAAACATTGTGCAAGTAATGGGATAAACATAAATATTATGTTGTGATTTGTGGAATTGGAGAATTAGAGTTTTAGAGTTCGATTGAGGTTAGCGGCTTGCAGCACTTCATTCGAGGGTTGATCTGGGTTTTAACAGAGTCAGCCTGATAAAAAAAAGTCAACAGGTTATTTCTCTCCAATCAATTGATATTGTCACTGTCAGTGCTCTCGCTCTGAAAACTTTAAATGGAGTACGTTTTCAGGGCAGTGTTTCTAGTCAGAAAGGAGTACATACGAAATACGTACAATAGTAAGACCTTATTACACTAAAAGATTTTTTAGTTTTTGAGCCAAATTTGAATATTAAAAGAAAACTTTTTTATTTAATGGTTATGAAATAATATTCCTGCGGTAGCAGGAACATACCATAGAGATAGGTAGAGGTTAAATGGTTATGATTAAGATAACACAAATTAACCTTCACCAATCTAAGGCTGCTTCGGCAGCTCTACTCCTCAGGCTGACTAGTTCGGGTGAGGATGTGATATTAATCCAAGAACCTTGGATTAACAACAACAGGATATGTGGCCTCAGAACCAAGGGGTATAAAATTATATCCTCTAGTAAGTCTGGGAAGATCAGATCTTGTATTCTTGGGAAAAATAATATTAATCTTTTCCTTCTCTCTCAATACAGCAATGGTGACACTACTGCAGTTAGCCTGGAAGTAGGCACTTGTAGATTCTGGCTAGTTTCAGCCTACATGGACCGGGAGAAGGAGGTTCCTCCAGATAACCTGGAGGAGCTGATCCGTAAAGCGGAACAATCAAAGGTAGGTGTGGTACTGGGAGTTGATGCTAATGCGCATCACACTATCTGGGGAAGCACAGACATTAATGAAAGAGGTGAGTCGTTTTTTGATTATTTGATGAGTACTAACCATTCAGTGTGTAATATTGGGCAGGAGGTTCTAGACGTGAACCTTGCCTCAAATAATATTCTTCATATGGTTAAAAATTGGAGGGTGGATAAGGAACACTCCTTTTCTGATCATCGATATTTAACCCATAGCCTCGATATTCACCCTGCTACCCGGGAAGCCTTCAGGAACCCCAGAAGGACCAACTGGAGCATATATGGGGAATTATTGGAGGAAATGTTACCGACGAGGGCTATGGAGCCCCCGACGGCCGTTGGGGAGCTGGAGGACTTGGTGGCTAGCGTTACTAGCGCATGTAACCGATCCTTTCGCGCTGCCTGCCCACTGGCTAGGTCTAGGGGTAGGAAAAAACCGGTATGGTGGTCCAGGGAACTGGGAACCTATCGTAAGGCTTGTAGGATAGCCTTTAATAGAGCCAAAAATACAAGGGAGGCTCAGGATTGGGACTCCTATAAGGAGAAACTCGGAATTTATAAGAAAGAATTAAGAAAGGCACAAAGGAGGTCTTGGAGAATCTTCTGTGATAATATGGAAGAGGTATCCGAAACCTCCCGCCTTAGGAAGATTCTTTCCAAAAGTACATCTAGTCCTAGTTTTTTGATAAAACCGGACGGATCTTGGACAGCTTCTAGTGGAGAATCTCTGAAGCTTCTCTTCGAGACACACTTCCCAGGGAGCTTTGAAGACCTGTTGGTGCGTAGCAATCATCAGGAATCAATGTCAGTAACCACAGAGGATATCGTAACCAGAAAACGGATCCTATGGGCACTGAGGGGTTTTAAACCATTTAAATCGGCTGGTCCGGATCAAATTATACCAGCGGAACTTCAAAACAACTCAGTAATTATTCTTCCCTACCTGGAAGCTATATTCAAAGGGTGTTTGAAGCTGGGCTATATTCCTAGGTACTGGACGGAGGTCAATGTGGTGTTCATACCGAAAGCGGGGAAAAGCTCACATGTCTATCCTAAGGACCTAAGACCAATAACTCTATCATCATTTCTTTTGAAAACATTGGAAAGGCTGCTGGATGTATACATCAGAGATAAAATAGGTGCCAGGAAGTGGGCATCGTCTCAGCACGCGTCCACAAAGGGTAGATCTGTGGACACTGCTCTGCACGCCTTGGTGTCTACGATTGAGAAATCGATTAATTCGAAGGAATTCTGTTTGGTGGCCTTCCTGGATATAGAAGGCGCCTTTAATAATGTAAAAGCGGAGGCAATCAAGGAGGGATTGTCATTTTTGGAGGTGGACGTTCCTCTGATAGGGTTAATCAATTATATGCTGGGAAGCAGGATTGTTAGCTCGAAGTTGGGGGACTCCACCTTCAAGAGGCGAGTAACTAGGGGAACTCCGCTGGGGGGGGGGGGGGGTTCTGTCCCCTCTTCTCTGGAACATAGTGGTAAACGGGTTACTACTTGAATTGGATAGAGAGGGTATTGAAGTTATTGCGTACGCAGATGACGTAGCTTTAGCTGTTACCGGGAAATTCCTGGGCACGATTGTAGACGTAATGCAGAATGCGCTTACCATCGTTACGAAATGGGCTGGCAAATGTGGACTTGGTATTAACCCGTCCAAGACAGAGCTGGTACTCTTTACTAAGAAATACAAAATCCCGGTAGTTTTCCCTCCTACCTTAAATGCCACGAGACTTGCTTTTACTGATAGAGCTAGATATCTGGGACAGTATGCTTAGTTGGAAGCCCAACATGTTGGAGAGAATAAACAAAGCTACTATTGCTTTGTACTCCTGTAGGAACGCCATTGGTCATAGATGGGGTCTGAAGCCGGAGCTGGTACACTGGCTCTACACCGCCGTAGTGAGACCTGTACTCATGTATGGGGTGGGTGTTTGGTGGCCAGCTCTGGACAAGGTAACTTACAAAAGTAAGATTGAGAGAGTGCAAAGAACGGCCTGTATGCTTGTTAGCGGGGCATTGAGGTCGACACCGACAAGTGCCTTAGAGGTTATATTGCACCTTCTTCCGGTCGACATCTTTGGCAAACAGATGGCGGCAAATACGGCTGTACGACTTGCAGCCGTCTCTCAGTGGAGGTGTCTTAGTATAGGACACTCTACTATCGTCAGATCGTTGAAGGATGAGCTGGCGAATCTTGACTACATTAAACCTACTCTACGCTTCGAGAAGCGATTTCAGACCTCCTTCCCCTCAAGGGAATCCTGGAGGGATAGACCGTTATCGGAAACTGAAGCGTTGCAATTCTTCACAGATGGCTCCAAGCTAGACGGCAAAGTAGGAGCTGGAGTATTCTGTGACAAATTAAATGTAAATATTTCTATTCGTCTCCCTGATTACTGCAGCGTGTACCAAGCTGAAGTCGTAGCGATTGAGGAGGTCATGACGTGGTTGAAGCATAATGTGTTATCCTCAGACGATATCACAATCTATGTGGACAGTCAAGCGGCGATCCGGTCGTTAGAATCGGTGTCATTGGCGTCACGGGTGGCGTTGAGTTGTCACTCATCTCTAAATGAGATGGGTGAGCATTTCAACATCCAGGTAGTCTGGGTCCCAGGTCACTCGGGCGTCATGGGGAACTGCAGGGCAGATGAACTTGCTAGGCATGGTACGACTCTCCAGCTGCAACCGGAAAGGGCAAGTCTGTGGAGGCCTATCACAGCGCTGAGACAAGCACTTGGGAAGCAGGCGCTATCCTCAGCGGGGAAAAGGTGGTCTAACACCCTAACCTGTAGAGTTGCAAGACAAGTTTGGCCAAAGCTGGACTTGGGGCGCACTAGGGCATTAATATCCTTACACAGACGTGAATTAAAAACGGTCGTAGGAATACTCACGGGACACTGCCTTTTTGAAGAACATGCAAGAAGGCTGGGTCTGGAGGCTAATGACTTCTGCAGAAGCTGCTTGGACGAAGAGGAGGAAGAGACGTTGGTCCATTTCCTTTGCTCGTGTCCAGCATTGGCTCTCAGAAGGCACAAACACTTAGGTAAGTTCAGGATGGACTGCCTCTCGGATCTCGAAAACATTCAAGTGCGGGACGTCTTACGCTACATAAGTAGCTCGAAATGGTTCCAATAGGGGTAAAAGGGGATACATCCTGTGGTATCACAATGGACCGTCACCGGTCTAAGTGTGCGTAAGCAGCCAGTCCAACCTAACCTAACCTAACCTATTTAATGTTTGAGAGCTCTTTATTTATTTTACTATTAAATCGTTAAGCATCTGTATGCTGCTTGAGCTAAATAGTTTTTTTTTTAACATGGCCGAAACTCTCCACGAAATCACAGATAGTTTTAGTTTGTCGTTTCGAGTTTTTTAAATTTTTCTCGAAGAGAAGAGTATCAATCAGCGAAATTTTTAAATTTTAGCTATTTTTACCTAAATTTTACATGGTAAATGGAAAATTTATCTTAAAGCAACTTTAGCTTCGAACCCCTTTTCATTTTTCAAAAGCGTAATTTTGACAGATATGCGAATTCAGACATGTTAGAAATGTTATTGTCAGATACCTTATTAGGTGCCTAGGGGTGACCAGGTAAAAAAACAGGACAGTTATTAAGTCTCGAAATATGTTGTGTATTTGATTTAAAAAAAAAAATTGCTAATAAAATTGGTTTGGTGATGACCACTAGTCACAAAACATGCACATGGTGAAATCTCTTCTAAAAACGTTTTAAACTTGCTAGCTTGATACTTTATTTGGTGGTGCTATAACTAATTCATTGATCATCAAATCTATTGGCTAAGCCAGATGATAAATTTCAATGGAGTTTCTTAAATAAAACAAGGCCAGAATTCAACAAATATTGAAATGCAAGACGCTACAATGTCACTTTGGTTCCTAGAAAAAAATTTAAGGAAATTAGATTTGCCAAAGAAAAATTTGTTTTTTACATTCATAACCACTCCAGGCCTTTACTAAATTTCCAGGTTCCAGCACCAAATGGAGCACGTTTGCCAATGGATTTTAGTAAAATCACAGTTTTTAAAATAAAACAAGGCCCAACGGCAAGAACTATTTTGGAACACTATTCGTGCTAAATAAATCAAAAATTAGATTTGCCATTTTTCCGTACACGTCTCCAGCACCGAATGGAACACGCATATTTGTTCCTATATACATATATAAAGAGTAAACATTGAGCCAGTCATTTGGATTGGAATCCAAATTAAATTTTGCTGAAATTATTATTTTTCTGGTTCCTCGTGCATTTTGCAGGAGGTATGGTCACCCTATTCCTACTTATATCCAACCTAGGCGAGAAGGAGAATGTCAAAATAAAACTGAAAGACAATTTCTGCTGTCAGAATTTAACCTTGTTAGACAAAAAAGATGCAAGGAAGACTGGATTTTATTTAACTGTAAGCAAAGGATTTTAGAATATTCATGTCAAGGGGTATTGGGCGAATAAAATTTCCCATATCACACTGCATAAATTCAGACTTCCACACATCGTGTTTGTGCGGTAAGGATAAATGGCCGCAAAATTTATCATCGAGAATAATTTTTGTATTCAGGAGGTCCTAATCTAAATATTTGGCCTAAGCAGATAAAAGTTGTTTGTTAAAATCAAGTAATCTCTGTCGTGTTTGAGTTAATCTGGTACCGCAGAGTGCCTGGATGTTTTTATAAGTTGTGAAAAACTTTAAATTATCTTTTTATAAGTTTTACCAACAAATCTTCACATTCTGAAAAAAATATTGTAAAGTTGAGGTAATTTAGTTCGCAAATTTGACATGTTTGAATTGATATTGTCTGCTAAAGTGACTGGCACATTACTGCAAGAAAACTGTTTTATGGGGTTTTGCCTGAGAAAAACTATTATTAGTACAGCAGTTATTAGAACAGGGGAGTACAGAATGAAATAGCGGAGTACAGGAGTAACCACTAGGCGAAAGTAGTACAAATACTCTGATCGTACTCACTTCGACAGCACTGCGTGGAAGTCATTTGAAAGAAATTGTGTGTGGGGACATTTCATGTGTAAACACACATATGAACATTTTAACAAACGAAATGAACTTAGTTAAAGTCTTTAAGTTTTCGGAATAATTGAGCTTGGTTAAAATATGGAAGAACCTTTTTTGCCTAAACGCAGTGCACATAGAAATAAAAATAAAAAGCAAAAAAATATATTGTTTTATTATTATTGATGACCAAAAAACTGAAAAAATATAGCAGAAAAATTTAGATATTCTTTTAAAAAATAAATGTAAAAATCATTTTTTTATTATCAAAATAAATATTGTATAAAGTTATGTTTTATGAAGATACCTGTGTTATTTAAAAAATAAATTGGGGTTTTTAATAATATATTGAGTAACATACGAAAATATATATATACAAAACGTGATCACCAAACCCCAAATGTGTTCCTTACTTAATGGCAATGTATACTCTTTCTAATAAAACAAACCGCTTTAAAAAAAATTCATTCGTCCTTTAATTTAGAGCCAAATTAAATTGCAATTGGACCACCCTTTACTTGATGATTTTAACGTACCAAAGGTTAAATATGTTTGGTTGATGTTTATGTAAACTGCATCATTCAGTACAATATAATATCGGATGCAGAATCTATCGGTATAGATTCCATTTTATCGTATCGCCTGTTTCAGATAAATAATGTTCCAACTATAATGAAACATTTCTATGTATGATAAATGTGGCACTATTTCCATACATCATCCACGACGTCAACCAAACAACAATGGAAATCAATTTAAACATATCAGAGTTTTTGTTGACTATTCTCCTATTTCAAATCGATTGACTGGGATTCGTGTTTTTCGTTGGTGAACATTAACCGAGATGTGCAAAACTATGACATTTTATAGGCTGAGAGGCTTGTCATAATTGGTATTAAAAAGGTTAATCTTAACAATCCTCCATGGTTTAAAAACGACCTAATAAATCATCGAAATCGAAAAAAAAAAATTATATAGAAGTTGTCCAAGAGTGCTGACGACCGATTATCATTTTTAGATTTATCGAAACAGTTTCATCATTCTGGAATTTCGTTGACTACAAAAGAAAAATTTTTGGATTTCCGTCAACAATTTCGTTCAATGATGTAATTGGAAATAATTCTGATGATATTGCTAACTTATTTACTTGGTTTTTTCAAAATGTTTATAAACGGGCTAATATTGATGAGTATGAACAATTGCATACATCTCACATATCTCCAAATGATATCACTATATCCCTCCGACTTTTTAAGGATGGATGTGGCTCAGATAGTATTTGCTCATATTTTCTTAAACAATTCTGTAATTAAATTGTATGTAGCGGGTTTTGCTTTAAGTTCCGCTTTAATGGCAATAATTCTCACAAACAAAAATATTTTTTTGAAGAACATATCAAACCGTGGGTAACGGTGTTTATACGTGGTCAAGGAACCAAAATCTCTCTTTTTTTTTGACACATTAGCAGCTAGCTCAAGCGCAACTCACCAGAACCATTCACATATTTTGAATGATATAAACAATATAACATATGAAAGTCTTTCCTCTATCTAACATTGCAAGCATCATCTCTCTAGCGCTTCCTACCAATAATAATAAAAAACGTCCCTCTGTCTGGATATTAGCCTGAAAGTCTGTACACACGATACCTTAAGAACGACTGGTCCAATTTGGGTGGGTATTTTTATGCCAATCTGTTTCTACGGTCAAGCCGGAGATATGAAAACATACCACACGAATTGACGTAAAAACACGTGGTTATTAGCATATGGTGTTATCGATCCACGTTGGCCAATTTTTTATAATTACTGGTTTGAGGATTGTGTTGGAGGTCGAGTTATAGGTTGAGTTAGGGTTGAGTTAGGGATTGATTTGAACGTTCAATTTGGGGTTGAGTTGAGGATTGTGTTAGGAATTGGGGTTGAGCGAGGGGTACAGTTTTGAGATCTATGTGTGATGAGTTGAGAGTTGAGTTGGAATATAGCTTGAGTTGAGTTCATGTCCAGATGTATTTATTCGGACCATATTAATTTGGGCACTGAATTGATAGTTGAGATTGGGATTGAGTTCAGGACTGAGGGTCTAGTTGGTGCTAGGTTGGGATTTAGATGGCGTTGATTCAATCGTTCAGTTGGGAATTTATTTAGGAGTTGAGGTTAGAGATGGAAATTAGCTTGAGATATTCTTAATTGGTGCGAAAATGGCGCAGTGAGCTGTAGATATGTACGTGTAATATTGTGTTAAATAAAATTGTGGCTGACCTGGTGAGAATAATTATGAATTTGATGTTTAAAACTAGTGCAGTCCATCAATATGAGTGTAACATTGTGTTACTGTTACATACAATTATGACTAGCCTAGAAGACGAAGTGAAAAGTTTAACATAGCAGTTTTGGATAATTTCTGATAAAATGTCATTTAAGAAGAAGTGTATTGAGTGCTCTTTCATCATCGCAGATGAATGGTTTCTCTCATGTAAAGACTTCATGTCTGACAAAGGAATCAGCTTCAACTGTGCCACGCTTCAGGCTAAAAAGCGTAAAACCAAATTTCCTAATCATGTCAAGAAGGCCACGAAATTTGTATTCGTTGGGTTGACTGGTCAAAAATAATCAAATATCATCTGCTTCAAAATTGACAGCGCCAAAATTGGTAACAGCTAAGTCTCCGCCAAAACAACGACATCGACAGTATATACATCTCCATCGACAACAGTGACTTCGGTATAAGTATTACACCTACATCCGAGACAATGTCTGAGAATATATCAGCACTCATATTAACAACATCTGCAGGAACGATGAAGCTTTCCAATTAATTGTCGGAACCTTCGGAAGGTTCTGACAGTGTGCAACAGTCTGACCTATAATTACCATTACTGCAGTAAAACCTAGACTTTAATACTAAATTACAAATCATGGTTATCAAGAATATTTATTAAAGGGTCCGAGTACAAGCAGAAGGCGTCTTTTTTGGATTGTATTTAAGCCAATAGATGAAAATGTCAACAAAAGGCATAAAAAACATCCTGGGAAACTTTGTTTCATCCAGGAATCCATAGGTCTGAATTTTTTCCAAACGACTATATCGTTTTGGTATGTGACTGATCGGCCAAGACTAGTAAAAAAAATCAGGAGGAAGGGTTCTCTTAGCCATTCATATGTCAATTAGTAATGTAGAATTTGAATTATTTTCAACTTTCGTTGAACACGTAGATGAAGAAGACAAAGTACCTACAGATGCCTTTATTCCACCACTATCCAGAAGCGTGCTGCATGCTAGAACCGTCAGATCTTGTTCTTGTACTTGTCAATTTCTTTTCTACTGTATTCCACCCGGAAATTTGACGAGGAGGTCAACCGTGTTATGCCGTTCAATTTTACATCTTGCCAGTGTTTGTTTGTTGATTCAACGGTTAGTTGTAACCTGAGTCGCCTGATGGGCGGATGCTGGACTTAAGTTACTGAACACCAATGGCTAAGGCGGGGCAAAACATGACATACATTTTGTATTATTTTACCACAAATGATATAAGAGGTGGGGTAAAACGATATACCTAATTTACCGACAAATATCACATCTAAATTCTCTTGAAGAAGATTGTTGGTTTTTACATCGAGAATGAAGCCATCCCAGACAGTCAATACACTGAATTCGCTCATCTCCTGGATAGCTTCGACTCCACAAGGGGCAGCTCGCATCTTCCTGCGATGAAGCCAAATTTGCTTTTTGTTCGAACAAAAACTTTTTGTACGGGCTGCTGGTTAAAATATGACTAGTTCCGCATTGCTTCGATCTTTTCTTGCGTTTTATTTCTGGTACTGAAGAAATATCAGCAATTGTCAAATTTACCATAGATGGTGATGGATTTTGTTCGATTATACCCTCAAATAATATGACATCATTTGGATTCACTATCGTAGCTTGGTCATCAAATGTAAACTCCACGTTTTCTAGATCAACAGTTACCACCTTTTGCGTTGGTGGGTTGTGACTGGAGATGCCAGTTAGTTCAGAAATGTTGAGTGGCCAATCATGTAGAAATTATTAATGGGCTGCTCATCAGCTTCGGTTAGCAGTGACAATAATTTGATGCCATTTTTACAAGCATATGAAATGTGATCTAAATTTGTTGTCTGGATTGTGTGGCCATCTAAGATTAAGAGAACCTTTCTCTCGTTGGAACAACGGACATTTTTTCTCGGAATTTGACCAGACGCATTGGCACAACAAATTACTGTCACGGTTTTCCCCTCTTTCTCCGCTTGTAATAGCAGAAACTGATTTGCGGGCTTTCTGGGCCAATACTTTCGAAGGCCTATGAATATTTTGCGCCCCTATTTCGTCCATATTATATACATCACTTGATGATAAACCATTAGATTAATAGATTTGATCAAAGTTATCATAAAACTTTTCGATTTCATTCCTGTCCCTTCCCGTTGCTCGGGAAAGTGATAGCGGCTCGGATTTCCTGATGCTAATTTCTGGATGACGCTCAAGAAAAGGAGTAGCCCAATGCTTACCAGCCATATCCAACTCCTAATTAAAGCGATTCATTATTTCGTTTTGGCGGCTATATTGAAAAACAAGTCGACGAAGGTCTTGCCATTTTGATCCCAAATGGTTTTTATGTAGAATCTCATTTGGAAATTTTATTTTTCAAGATAAACGTCGTTGAATAGCATCTTCAAAAATTATCAAGATGCGATTAAATCTGATCGAAAATACTTCTGGAAATACTTTGCTAACAAATGTGAAGTTAAAGGATATCCCGCAAAAATGCACCTAGAAGAATCTAAATCGTCTCCCTTTCAAGAAATAGCCAATATGATTGCAAAAATACCTCCTACAACCCGGAAGACATCCATGACTTCAAAAAAACGACTGGTGATTATAACCGCTACTATTGTTGAAGACGAATTAGTAAAAGCATTAAATCATATAGGAGACGGTTGTGGTCCGGACGGAAACCCATATTTTAACTGAAAACCCATGCAGAACAATTTTCTCCACCTCTTTGCAAAATCTTCAACATATCACTAACTTCAGGCATCTTTCCTACTAAATGGGAAACCTCTAGAATTGCGCCCATCCCGCGTCATCTTTATAACTGCCAACATTGGTTTATGCCGAATAGATCGACCACATCGAACACTATCAGCAGGTTGATACAGTCTACACCGACTTCAGCAAAGCTTTTGATTGCGTCAGCCATCGCAAAGCGCTGGAAAGCCTGCATTCCTTGATGCGACAATGATGAATTTCTTTAAGGTTAACGCAACAATGTTAGCAAATTTTACGAACCATATTCAAAGCTACATTGAAATTTAATTGTTGATATTGTTATAAACTTGGATATAAATTCAACTTAAAAACTTTTTTTGCCCACAATCCTAATCACAAATACATATATATATGTACTACAATGCCCTAACCAAATAATTGTGTTTTGGTTATTTTAAAACCAAAATTAAAAAGAGAACCACTTTACAAAAGTACCTAACAACCCAATTTGCGGGAGTTTTTATTTTCAACCACCAACAACAGAGACAATTTGTTGTTCTTTGCGACCACAATTTTCTTAACTTCTTATTCTTTAAATTGTTGTTGTTATGTTTTATTTTTATTTTATTACCCCCTGAAGTTATCAATTAATAAGAATAAAAAATTTATGTTTTCGTCTGCGTGGATAGGGGGATAGCATCTCTTGTATAAATTTAAGACGAAACATAAGAAAAATTTCACCTTCTTAACGGTAATTATGCGGTTTCACATCTCTTTATCTAACAACGCGTATATACAATCAATCGTATTGATAAGAATGATTTAATTGCTTGAGGTGGTATTTTATATAAACATGTATATATGTATGTATGTTGTACCTTACTCGTAAACACATATTGTATAATTAAGAGAATTAGCATCTTATCAGCGATGGTAAAATATAAATTTGGTTAATTCCTACATAAAATGTTGCTTTAACAGACAAAAAAAAAACTGGTGAAAGGGTGCAAATTTAATTAAAATTTCGAAGAAAATCTGTATCTTTACTTAAGAGCAGAGGGTAAAGCAATTACGATGTATTCTTATGGTTGAATTACCTCGTTGAACTTGTTTTTCTTTTGTTCGATATTCTAAGAAGATGCTTTAAAAGTGTTATGATTATGATGATGAAGAGACTTTCTATTAAAGATTAACAAATAAAATTTGTATTGTATAAGTAAGCATAATTTAAGATAAAACAAAAATGTTTCAATTTAATTTTAATTTTAATATTATTGTGCTTAATTATGTAAATTTTTTTGGTGTTAATATAAAAGGTGGGAATGAAAAATATTTTTTATTTACTAAATTATTCCAGTAATTTCTTGTTTTTAACCAAAACGTCTTAACCGACAGACGTACATTTTCTATTGCTAAAAAATTACAAAATCAAAACAATTCAATTTATTACCAACGAATTTATTTATTTCACACAAAAATTATTACAACACAATTTATTAACGATAACTCACAAAATCACTTTATTTTAATATTATCGAACCAAACTTCTAGAAGTTTCATGACTTTTCCAGTAAGAATAGTCTAGAAACATTTAGAACAATTTTGTCATGGAAAATTTCATGTTAGTACAGTAATCATTGAGGTATTAATTTAACTTATTCTATTACACACTAGGTGTCACTGTAACACTACCCCCCCCCCCACCTAGGCATGTTCGTCCCAAACAGGACCCAAAGCACCTCCCCTGTATGAGCCAGCCTCTCTAAAAGCACCACATTCGGTTTAGCTCGATGTCCCTTCCGTATCCGATAAACCACGTCGTTCATCCTAATGATGACAGTGTAGGTCCTTCCCATGCTGGTTTCAGCTCCGGTGATAATCCGTTTTTCCGTTGCGGGTTGTGAAGCCATACTAGTTGCCTTTCCTGGAAGCCTTAGTTATTTGCTCGTATTGCTCATTAAGTTCTTCTTTCATCCGGTCTACGTAGTACTGTCCATATAAAGCTGCTGATGGAACAGCCCCAAACTTTAAATATCCCGTTTTAGTTGCTGATCGATAGGCAGAAACATCGGTATACGCCGATAAGGTATGGATTTACATAAAAATAGATTTTTATCAAAAGGTTCACAGTCTGGCCCTTCAAACCTATCCTGTAAAGCGGTAAGTCTGCTGCTTCGAATTTTTTTATTTTGTAGGGTGGCTGAATCATCGATGTATTGCATCCTTAGCAGAAACCAGTTTTAACCATTTCCTTGTTTTTGAATCGTTCCAATCGATGTGATCATGAGTATTTGTTTCCACTGAATCGAATTTCATAATAATATCGATGTTGGACACCATTATTAGGAAACATGTTACAAATCCTTCCACGAGTTTTAACACGTTCCAAGCTACCCCACTAAGAGGATTTGATGCGGTTTTCTGCATTATATGCTAACGCAATTTAAAATTACAAAAAAAAAATTTAAAATAAATATTTTTGTAAGAAAAAATAATAACGTTCGGCTGACTCGAAAGTCAAAGCCAAGCCGATCCCAGTTGCGTTGGTTTTTCTCAGCGAACCTTACTAGATATTCCTCCAGTGTGCCATTTGAATCTTTCCACTATACCATCAGACTGTGGATGCAAAGGCGTTGATCTCGTTGTATTTATACCGAGCATCTGGTATATTTCTTGAAATATCACCGATTCAAAATTCCTTCCTTGATACGTATGAATCTCCATCGGCAATCCAAATCTGCTAATCCAGTTGTTGACCACGGCATCAGCTATAGTTATCAACTCTGTTTTTTCTTTAGCATATAAACATTCTTTTTCAGCCAGCCTCGTTTTCTCTACCAGCACGTTCGGTACCATTGCTTTTCTTTATTGAGGTTGTCAGGATTGATTTTTTTTGTAATTCTGCCATATTCAAGCCACTTATTTTATATTCGATTTCCAGTTTTGTTTAGTTTGTTATTGCGTGGTTCTATAGCGACTGCCTGTCACCGGAAAACGGAGCCTTCTTTCCAGTGGACCGTGTTTATTTTGTTTTCCGGCTGTATATTTTAGAGCATTCCTGATGATGAGGGAGTGATATTATGTAGTTAGTCGTGAGTGAGTGTTGTTCTCCATGTCTGGGAGGTAATTCCATCTCCTTCTGGTCGTCGTGCCGTTCGTTCTCCTATGACAGACTGTCTAGGAGGCGGCACGACACATGTGTTCCTCGTTTCTTAGCGATGGCGGTTTCCGCTCCGGGGGGTCATCGCATGAAGAACACCCATTTTATAATTTTTTATTCTTATTCCTGTCGGCCAATGGTGAAATCTCGGCTTGGATTACTTTCTTTTTCCTCGTTTTTTTTTTTTGCGGTTATTCAAG
This sequence comes from Tipula vernalis, assembly GCA_958295665.1. Taxonomy (NCBI): domain Eukaryota; kingdom Metazoa; phylum Arthropoda; class Insecta; order Diptera; family Tipulidae; genus Tipula; species Tipula vernalis. Next base: position 313,260,890 of record OY282560.1, on the reverse strand, counting down.
CACGGTTCCACGTCCAGAAACCCCCACGCCTTGCCCTGAGCGTAGCCGGCTACCCCTACCGCACCGGACCTCTGGAACCGTGTCTGTTAGCGGAGTCCTAGGGTATACGTTGCAGTCGCGAACAAATTGAGTTTGCAATAGTTTTCTTTGGCTTTCCCAATTTATGTCGTTGTGCACGCCGTTTATCCTCGAATTCCGTTACAACGTTATAGTAAGTTAATACTCCTCGTTCAACATCCATAACGAAGCCATTTGCCCTCATGAAGTCCATTGCCAAAATCACTTCATCCACAATATCTGCAATCAGCACTTCTTGTTGGAAAAGTGTTCTCATATTATTCCCTTTTATTATTGCACTATCTCTAGTTGCCGTTTGTAACTTCAATCCATTAGCTGGTTATATACCTCCATAGGTCAGAGCTTTACGGACAATCGTGCGATTTGCACCTGTTTCAAGGGTGATGATGCAGTACGTGCAATCAATGTCGCCTTTGATTGTTAAGCTGTCACCGCTTCTTGCTACAGAGCAATCGGTTGTGGGAGTCAGCTTCTGGCCCTTTAAGCTGACTCTTTGTAGTTTAACGGCTCTGTCGTCGTTTGGCCTTCTTGCTTGGCCACTGCCTGCTCTCCGTTTGGTCGTCGCTGCATAGGAGATGGTGATGTACCACGTTTCCTTCTTATTTCCCAGCAGTCCTGCGATATGTGACCAACCAACCATTATGACATGCCCAACACCTAATTTTGCCGCTTCCGTCTCGGTATCTTGGTGCTGACCCGCTCGGTGTTTATGCTGGTTTCGATTTCCACTCATTGACGGTTCGGTGATGGCTTGTGCAATTTCATTCGTCAATTTCGCTTGTGCGTTGAGCCACGGTTTCCGCGAAGGTGGCTTTAGGTGACAATATCACCTTTCCATATAATCGGCCGACGTACTTATATGTGCTAGATGCACTAGTCGCTCGATTGCTGATGAAAATTCCTGTAGTGATTCTCCTCCCTTTTGGTAGCGGCTTTTCAATTCCATGCGATAGATTTTGCGATTGTGTCAGTGCCGTACTTCCGATTCTACGCCTTTATAATTTCGATATAACTGTTGCCCTCTTGTTCCGGAATGGTTTGTAAAGCCTCTGCTGCTTCGCCTTTGGGGGCCACTATTTACGCCGCGACGCGATTTTCATCGTTCCAATGATTTTGATTGGCCGCCGTCTCAAATTGAAATTTGAAAATGATGAAAGATGTTGTTCCACCGAATGTTGGTGGCTTTAACTTAATCGACTGGACGGTCTGAACCACTTGCGTCGTTGTTCCCCTTGCTTTGACATCAGTTAATTCTTTCTCGAGACGTTGAACCTCCGCTTGTAATTTTTCTTCAATCTGTTGAACTTCCGTTTCTAATTTTTGGTCAACCTGTTGAATCTCCATTTGCAGTTTCCCTACTTCGCTGTGTTTGTTAGTAGATAATTCGAGCAGTTTATCGTCGATTCTCTTTTGACCATCTATAATTTGGTCTTTAATTTCCTCTCCTTGTTGTTTCATTCCTTGGTTTGACTGTTTAATTCCCTCCATTTGTTCCATCATTTGGATTGGCTGTTCTCCTTGTTGCGCCATCATCTGCTTCATAGCAGCCATTAATTGTGATAAATCGAAACTTCCAGATGGTAGTTATGTTGTTTCGGCTGACGATTGTTTATCTCTCTCTCTTTCTGCTCTACGGTTGCCGCATTCGTTGCTTTCTCTCCAAAATCATGATGGCCCGCATTCAACCCTTCTTTTTCCATGGCGTCACGTAATCGCGCTTGTAAAGCTGCTTTACCACCATCAGTGGCCAAACCCCGTTTCTCAATTTCCCTCTTTAATTCTAGAACTCGTTGAGAATCATTTTCTTTATCTTATTATTCACAATCCCACCGCTGTCGCCAATTGTTACGTTTTGTCAATCAAGGTTCATATCACTGGATTGTGAATAAAACAAAATCAATTCAATTTATCACCAACGAATTTATTTATGTCACACAAAAATTAGAACAACACTATTTATCAACGATAATTCACAAAATACCTTTAAATAATTTTCACATAATTTTACTGTACACTTATAAATTTTATTTCGCACTACAACACTTTTTAAATCACTTTTTAATTCCTTTTTAATCTTTACACTATCGCGTTCCAAATTCTAATAATCCAATTCGATCTCATTCGCCTTTTTATATACACAAACCAAACTTCTAGAAAGCTCATGACTTTTCCAGTAAGAATACTGTAGAAACATTTAGAACAATGTTATCATGGAAAATTCCATTTTAGTACAGAAAACCATTGAGCTATTAATTTAACTTATTCTATTACACACTAGGTGTCACCATCACATATGTGTGTACACCACCAAAATTTATAATTGTTGGTTGTTTCTAAACTCAATATAAAAAACATTAGTGAAATGCCGTTTTTTGAGTGTGCTGAAAAAATCCTAATTATAGTGTGACATTAACATGATCTTCTCAAAGTTGTGGGAAAATAATCTCACAAAAGCAATCGATGTTTGAATGCAGCAGTTGTAGAAAGCGCTTTCATCCATTTTGTAAAGTAATTATTGGTCATGTGTACACTGGTACCGCGATAGCTGCTATCTCATATTCGCTTATTAAACATCATAGCAGTGGTGGGAAGACTGGACACTATATAACAGCTCAGATAGCATCGTTTGCTCAGGCTAAATATTCTAGCGTAGGAGCAATTCAGACTTATCTGGTGTAAGCGACTCAGTTGATTCAATCAAAACTAGTATTGACCAACTACAATCAGTATTAAGAATCAGCAATAAAGCCGAGAAGGTCAAAAACGATCTTAACAAAAAATTCTGACAAAGTAGAGACATCAGTTACCGACCTGATTCCAGCTAGCACGGAAATGAATGATCCCGAAGACGGAACAAGCGGTAAAACTATTTCAGCGAAACAGGACAAACCTTCTAAAGTTATTACGGATGACTTCAGTATAACAGTAGTCCAACCTAGGCGTTGGCTCTTTGTCAATCGAGTACATCACTCTGTGCGAGAGGAATGCGTTCACGGGTTACTGGATCGTATAACATCCAGTAATGATGTTTTCTTACAAAAAAATATTCCAAAGACACCAAAAAAGTGAAATACGATTACGTATGGTATTTTCAAGCCGCCATAACATCCAAATTATAGCCTGATGGGCTTCTTGTTAAAGAGTTTGAATGGGAGCAAAAGAAACCTTTTTTTCAACCACTTCGGCTAAACCAGGAACCCCGATAAAGCTACCAAGTACTCTGGAACTTGAATTCTACTGTGATAAAAAGAACACTGGAGACGCGTTGTGCTCAGTTAACGGTGGAGAATCATATTACCGAGGAAAGAAAATACCTGCTATAAGCCAAGTTCATTGTGGAGTACAGACGGAAGTTCAGAATCGATAGGCAGATCTTCTGTCCAATACATTCTTTTCGATGCTCTGCTCCAAACTCCGCAAATCAACTGGAACCAAAATAAATCTGGTAGAAGATTGTGAAAAATGCTTGCAATTTTTAAAATTGATTGAGCCTGAAGTAATTTCTTTCATTATTGCTAAAATACTTCCGGATGTACCGCTACTGATTGCTGTAGCCATGTACGAAAAATTGGACAAGTGTATGCTGATGTCGCACTTGAAGAATATGAACATTGATCCCAAGTTATAAATGGTTGAGAATAAATACATTGTGGTCATAAATAATCAAAACAAAACCATGTGCCGGGATCTTTTTGAGTTGGTACGTACATTTATCTCTTTATTGGCTTCTTGATGCCTGCTGCAATGTCAACCGCCTAGAAAAAGTAATTAACTTCAGTGGCATAACATATTCAAATGTCAAATGGATATTGAATATCCCATTTAACGATTCAGTTAAAGATCTAGATGGATTGTTGATATGCCACTACCAAATAGCACTCATAGTGCAGATATATTCTAACACCATACCGCTTCCTACAGCACCTAGTTAATATTCTGAAGAAGTATCTGATTATTACTATTGGAATTCAATAAAGGAAATTCTCCATTTTAAAAATTCTCCAACATCTTCCCGAGTGATCATCTGTCGAAGCTTAATAACAAATCAATTGGCAGTGTACCATTTCCTGCAAGTTCTCTATCATCAATTGAAGTCTTTGTTTATGATAACCATAACAAAGCCTACATATAAGAACCTGTATCTGATCACCAATTTGGGTTTGATGCGAATACGTTGGTACAATTTGATTCCGAAAAGAACTTCTTTATCACATAGATACATTTTCTGCTCCAATGCTACTGAAATAATGCTGGACCAGAAAATATTCCGCTATCAGTAGTTAAAAATAAACCTGAAATTATATCTATTCAAGAAGTGCCACAGACTGGTAAATCAACACGGGTTTTAAATTCACATATAATTGGAAAAGATCTCGTCCTCAATTCTATACGAAACACGGCATTAATGACATAAAAACTAAGGTGGCATTCCTATGTGAAGAAACTGGTAAAAACTTTGAAGATATCAAAACCAACTAGAATGGACTCAAGAAATGTGACACGGTTTATTGGGGCTAGTGGCTTTGTTAAGTGATTTTCGTAAAATGTTCATGATACAAATAAGTTTACAACACGTTCTGAACATCTTAGTGCAACTTATAGATGCCTGTTCTACACCATTAATAACAGTAGTAGATCAGTCAGTTTTAACAAAGACCGCAGTTGATTTCCGATATTCCAGTTAAGCCAAATACACTGTACTTAACTTTCACAAAACGCGACAAGAGGCAATTAACTAACAATTTAAAATTACCTAGCTTACCACATGCTATATGGCATTAACCAGACACACACAAATTTAACTACTATTAAATGATTTAAGGGGACCAACTGCACAATTTAATAAGAGTTTCATTAACTGCTGCAAACCAACATCACTTCCTTCATGTCATTGTTAAATATGGTTCCATTACCAATCAGAACCCGGCACCTATTTTGGAAATATCCGATTACAAGAAGACTACAACAATGGCTTGTTGAATTTTTGTAGTTCATCATCGTATGTTTTCATCGATGACTCTTCAAAATTATTCCGCTAGACAGCCCTCTGCATCACTCCACCGTTCAAGAGCTGCGTGTTGAGAACTGACTTGGGTGTAACCTTTCTTCTGATCTTACGATTATACCAGACATATTGATCCTACATTATTGCTAAAGCTTTCAAATAGGCTTCATTAAATGTAAATCATATTAAAGGATGTTCAAAACATTCTAGAGTAACAATCCTTTATAATCCAACGATTAGGACAATTTCTCAGTAAGTTTACATAACTTTTGAAACCGTATCTTCCTCAATCATCTTATATGAGTAAATGTTTATATAATATGGTGCCAAAAGAAATGTTTGCTTTACACTTCAATTTAGCAAATATTTGATCCAATATTCACATAAAAATAAAATAATTTCCCTTGCCATCAATCCCATTTAAAATTTATTACAAGCAACCAAAATAAAATAAAAATCCTTAATAAATATAAATTTAAGGATTTTCATTGAAGTCCTTTTCTTAAAAATAAAAAAAAAATAAAATAAAAAATAAAAAACCCAAATTAAGGAAAATTGGGAAATGGGAAAATTCATTATTTACTTTTTTTTTTTTGTTGCGGATCACAAAAGCATTTTCTTCGTCAAACAGGAAATTTCAATTTGATTTTCAATTCATAAGTTTTAAGTTTTCTCTATATATATATGGGTATGTAAGCGTGTTTGTATATGTACAGAGGCAACCACACTAATTCAAACTGATTTCCACTTCATTTAAGCAACAACACATTCTTCTTAGTGTGACAATATCGATTTTTAATGAGATTATATAAAGGATGCGGCGATTTGGTGATTAGGGGGGACATTTTTATTGTTTGGGGGGTAATGGATTTTTTTGTTTTTAATTTAATTTGAAAGGATTTGGTACGGCGTTAATTTTCCACAACCAAATCTAATTTTTCTCACTTTCTGAGTGTATTGTCCTGTGTGTTTGTATTGGATTGATTATAGATCTTAATTCGCTGCGTAGACCTATTTATTAGGATTGTTCAGTTTAGTGCACACCCATACAAATATATAAGATTACTGGCCATTTTATCTCAATGAAACATTCTTGGTGAAATGAAAAAAATAGAAAATAAAATAAAATATCCCGTTTAAGAAAACTTATCTTAGGGTAATACTATAAAATAGCCAAAAGGATAGAAAATGTTTGTTGTTTTTTGTATGTCGTTCCATTTCTTTTGCGTTTCTGACGAATCTAATCATCGATATAAATATATAAGTGAACAATGGATAAAAAGACATAAAACCGTATTACAGTACAAAACCTTCGTATAATCAGTTTAACGCTTTCTTATAGGGATAGAAAAAAAATAATCTAAAGCAAGCAAGGCCGAGGTGTGATAATACTCGGCGATCTGCTTTATAAAAAAAAAGAAAAAAAAGTTTAACTCGATTAATCATAATAATGCGGTCTGAAGTGGAGATAACGAACGAACGGTTGTTACTAAAATTCAGAATAAATCTCAATAAAATTTATTGCCACCGCCATATGTTATGTTTGTGACAAATCCGTTTAGATAGATATACGAGGATATACAGAAACATCAAAATCCTTAAAATTTCACACCATTCCTCTCCCTTCTCATGTTCCACTTTCATTATCATATTTCTAAAATTATTTAAAATTCACTTTATATATCTATGTATATATGTATGTGGTACGGCACAAGAGCTGGGCGGGTAAAAGGGTGCTGGTGGTATAAAAATTGTGATGTAATTATGATTTTACATTTTAAAAAAGTAAAATTCCATTTTCACGATACAAACAGAAAAGCAAAAAAAAATATTTGTATGGCTGCAAACCCCTTCTCTTATCCCATTACAATTCGCGCATATTCGGTATACCTATAAATATAGCACCCGTGCGCCGCACATACCTCTTCCATGTTCTTCAGAAGACTTTTTTTTTAAATAATTCATCAATTAATATTCACAAAAAAAGATGGAAAATGGAAAATGGAATTTTCTTTTTTTAATTTTGGATAAATTAGAATTTTCTATTTATTCTTTTATTTCTAATTTAAGTGATTATTTATTTACTTTAATTGCTTAACAATTTAATTTAATGAATGAGATTCAATTTTATGGTGCGCGGCGCTTTGGACTGATTTAAAAGCTTTAGGTTATTTACACAATGAATATTTATGACAGCCAATTTGTTAATAGAAAATCCTTTTGAATTTATTATTGGTTTTCATTTTGGTAAATGGGCCTTGAACGAATTTTACTTTAACAACCATATTATTGTGTATTTGAGGATGACCTTCTCGGAATCTGTAAATGAAAACTATAAAAGGCTGAAACCTAACGAGGTGATCAGAACTTCGGGCCTGAAAATTAACATAATTCCCAAATCAATCTCTAACTAAATGTCTTAACTCAATCAACAGCTAAACCTTCATTTCAATTTTCAACTCTACCTATAACTCAATCGCAACACAATCACCAAATCAACCGCCAAACCAATCCGCAACTCAACCAAAATCAACTTTCAAATCAACGTTAAAGTAGCCCACAAATAATTCCCCAAACGAACTCCTTACTCAATTTTAATGCAATCCAGCCCAACCTCAACTCAACTTCAACGAAATCAACTCAATCCTAACTCGACGCCCAACTCATCCCTCATCTTAACCGCAAACTCAACCTCCAACCCAATACTGAAATTAGCGCGACTCAAAAAACTACATCCATACATGAACTCAACTCAAGCTATTCTAATTCAATCGGCAATTCAACACAAAAAAATAATCCCAAACTGAACTGCTCCTGAACCTTAACACAACCCCAACTCAACCTACACCTAACCTTTACACACTCTAAACCCCAACTAGATTATCAAAGCAGTATATATACAAAAATCTCTTAACAGCCAACCCCAACTCAACTTCAACCCCGTTATATATGCTGGTTTGATGATTGAATTGAGCATTGAATTTAGGGTTGATTTGAAGTTTAAGTTATGGATCAATTTGCGGGTTGAGTTGAATTTGAGTTGGGGTTGGATAGGATATAGTGAGTTGTTCACCAATTTTTTATATATGTTGATTTGAGAAGTGAGTTTGGCGTAAAGTTTGCGGTTTAGTGGAGGGATAAGCTGGGTTCCATTTCCGAGTTGAATTAGGGTTGAGTTACGGTTTACTTGGGGTCGGATTAAGGTTTAGTGAGCAGTTGAGCAATCTATATATAGGGAAACCTCACTACAACGGAAATTGACGGAACCAAAAAGTTGTCCGTTGTAGTGAGGTGAGCGTTAATAATAACCGTTAATAATTTTATATGGATTCTATATCTTATCCGATTTTGATGAAATCCAGCATTTCCAATGAAAATGGGATTATCAAATGGTTTTTAAAAGATTGTCCGTTAAAGTGAAGATTCCGCTAAATTGAGTGTCCGTTGAAATGAGGTTTCACTGTATTTAAAAGTGAGTGTTTATATATATAGTTACAGTTACAGTTCCATAGAAACTGCCGTGCAAGCAAAAGATGAACAAAGTGTCTTTAGTGATAAAATAGTCAACTCAGCAAATCCATATCTACAACATAAACTATTTTAGACGTATGGTTGATCAACGTGACCAGGGATTAATATTCATTGAGTCGAGGCAAATTTGATAAGTTAGTAATTTTAGGCTTGGAATTAAAGAAATTTAGATTTAAAGAATTCAGTCCGATTTTAGCTTTTAAGTGAAAAACTTGTAAAACCATTTCTAGAAAATAAAAAATTAAAAATTTAATAAAATAAATTTTTTTTAGCAACTTTGGAATTATGAAAACATAATTGGCGCAGCCGAACGGTTAAGAGTGAAATAGTGAAAAGTGCAAAAATATCAAGCGAATAACAACTTGTGTTAAAGTGAATCCGTCGCGCAAAAGAAAAGAATCAATTATAATTTAATTAACAATTAGTTATTAATTCAAAGTGAAGACGTGTATCGTGTGATTTTTTTTTAAGTGAAAAGACGTCCCTAGCTGAAAGTTGATAAACTGCTACAAGGGTTTGAGGTTCCGCCACATTTCACCAGTAAAACTAGAACCAGCACATGACACCAAAATCGGACTCAGGTAACAAATTTTTATAAATTTTATTACCAATTACGGAAATCGTCACCATCGCGTACTACTTGATAGGCACGAAAAGACAAATTTACCTACATTATAATAAATCGGTGAAAGCCAAAATTGGCGATCGATTTACCATAATTCCATTGTATGACAAGAAAAAAGGCTATTGAGGTTTACATTGCAAATAGAAACATTGATTCAATAGACTTGCAAAAACAATTGGAAATGGAACAGATTACAGCTCAGCTTGCGGCGATTTCAGAGCAATTGGCACAATTACCTAAAAGATCTATTGTGCTGGACCCTACTTAATTATCCGTCCAGTCAATATTCAGGCTCTTAATGAATCTGACAATACTACTGGCCGGTACAAGATACATACTATCCGGGCTCATTGTTCTCCCTCCTAGATGTTGCAGTCTTTGCTGGAAAATGGCTGGGCAATGGCACAGAACATGTTCCGCTGATTCCGCTTCCAGACCGCAGAAGCGGCATCCATCTGTCGTACTTAGGCCCATCTTCTTAAGGTGATACCTTAAGGGGACATGACCTGTGAGGAAGCCAGTAAGCAGCCTCAACTCAGGTTTCCTAAGTTCAAGACACTCCTTAACCCTGACAGACGAAGGTGATATAAATTTCTTCGCCTGTCGTAAACCTGGAATTCTGCGCCAGTAGGAGGACTTTTGAACATCCTCCCAGCGTTTTACCGCTGCTCTAAGGTGTCCCGTAGTGACACCGCAGAAGGGTTCTGGTTCAAAAAATGGAGAGGCAGAACCCTCACGGGCGAGGCCATCAGCTGCCTCGTTTCCTTCGATTCCAGTATGACCTGGCACCCACATAAGTGTTACCTTATTTGAGCCTGCCAGATGTTTAATAACCTTCAGACAATCCCATACCAGCCTTGACTCAACGGAACAAGACCTAAGAGCTTTTAAGGCTGATTGGCTGTCTGATACAATATAAATCTTTGCATCGTTTATGCCTTTTGCTATGCCTATCCTAGCGCAAAGTTCTACGAGTATAGCATGTACTTCTGCTTGAAAAACGGTAGCATTGGTACCCAAGGACTTCGAGAGGGTAGTGCCACTCCCGTGTATTCCTATCCCCGCCCCATCTTCCGTTTTTGATCCATCTGTAAACCATACCATGGACTCTAGCTCAAATGATGGTCCACCTGCCCTCCACACATCCCGGTCAGGTAACCTAACACAGAATGGTTTGTGGAAGTCCAGTTTAGCTGGCATACAGACGGAAGGCATTCCTATGGTAGGTCTGTCTGAAATTCCTTAAGGATTTCCAGATGACCCACCATATTGCCTGGTTTAATATTTCCTTCCGCCTGTATTTTCAGGGCCATACTTGCAGCATCCTTTTTAATATGCAGGTGTAACGGTGTCAGTCCTAGAAGTGTCGGCATGGATAAGCACAGCGGAAAATACACTAAGAGTATTCGAACCGTTGGTTACGCCGCAACAGTTTAGCTTGTACTCGTATATACAAGCAATTCAAAATAAAGTAGAGGGAAAAGCTAAGGATATACTATCCTAGCAGGAAATCCTCGAACATTTTATGAGATGAAAGAAATCTTGATAGGATCGTTGGGCGATAAGCAAGAACTTTCATTCTACAAATCACAGCTTTGGTCAACAAAGCAGAATGATTTGTCAGTACACAGCTATTTCAACAAAATCAAGGAAATAGTACAAAACATAAAATCATTGGCCAAACAAAAGCCACAATATAATCAAACATGGCATGCAATAAACGCTTTTATTGATTCGCATTGCATTCGTTTGTATCGGGACTAAGGAAACCGTACTTCGGCTATGCCCAAGCCGTAAAACGCCAAAACTTAGAAGAAGCTTATGCTTTTCTTTATAAGTTTAACTCTAATGAGATTATATCATGTAATTCAAAAAAGCTGAATTATCAAACAAAAACCGGTTTTCAACCGAAAAGTAATTCAGAACAGATCAACTTTAAGAACCAGCATGGCCCGGTTCAAGAGAAATCAACACCAATGGAAATAGATCCCTCAATTCGTTCAAGAAGAACCTTTAAAAACACAATCCATAATATCGAGGTCCCCAACGACATTGATAAACCAGAAGTGGAAATCCAAAATACGGAAAATTTTTGAGAAGACCACTATTCGGACTCAGAAGATTAAACTATCTTCCATTTCTCAAATGTCATAATAAATTAACAAATAAAACAATTAAAATCCTTATTGATACCGGCTATTAGTACCTCAAGAATCACAAATAAAAAATAGATTAGGTATACAAAAAGTAATAAAAAATGGGGAAATTTAATTTTTTCGGACACAATCTACCACCCCAATCATATTTCGAGCTTAATTTCCACGAATATTTCGATGGAATACTTGGATCTCAATGGCTCAATTAAATGCTAAAATTGACTACAAATTCCTCACGATTTCATTAAACAATATAATTATGAAATTTTACATTTAATACCGCAAAAAATGGCGAATGGTTAGTTACTAACCACCAAGAATTAAAAAGAAACATCATTATACAACCTGGATTGTATAAATCTAAAAATTTTAAAACTACCGTTAAAATACTCAGCAACGAACCCGAACCACCAAAACAATTACCTAAACTAAGTTTGAACGTCTACAATTTTGAGACCATCAAACCGATCCAAGTGTATGGAAATACACTTATAGATAAGAAAACTATCGAAAGTTTAATCAGGATGGATCACTTGTATGAAAACGAGAAGCAAATTCTTGTAAACACCATTTACGTTCACCAAGAAGTACTGTTGAAGCAAAATGAAACAAAAGATGAAACCCCAGTCTATACCAGAACATATAGGTATCCACACAATTTTAAAAGAGACGTAGAGGACCACATTCAAGAAATGCTGGATAGTGGAATCATCCGAAATTCGAGTAGCGCCTACTCCTCCCCAATTTGTGTAGTACCCAAAAAAGCAGACGCTTCGAGTATTCGTACAATTAGGGTAGTAATCGAATATCGAATATTAAACGAAAAAACTATTGATGACAAATTCCTTATACCTCAAATCGAGGAAATATTGGACAATTTAGGGAAATCCACCTATTTTACAACATTAGACTTAAAATCGGGTTTTCATCAAATTCAAATGGATAAATCCTCAAAAGAGAATGCCATTTGGTCTTAAAAATGGCCCAGCAACTTTCCAGCGAACCATGAATAACATCCTATACACGGACTGTTAGGGAAAATTTGTTACATTTATTTGGACCCCAATTTGACCAACCACATAGAAAATCTGCGGGAAGTACTCAAACGACTATCAGATTTTAACTTAAAAATACAACTCGATAAATGCGAGTTTCTTAAAAGAGAAACCGAATTTCTTGGGCATGTAATCACCCAAGAAGGGGTTAAGCCAAATCCCGATAAAATACAAAAAATTCTCGAGTGGCCTCTACCGACTACTCAGAAACAGATTAAATAATTTCTCGGCTTGTCAGGATACTACCGTCGGTTTATCCGTGATTATTCGAAAATCACAAAACCCATGACAAAATTTTTGAAGAAAGGTAATCTTCTCAACGGATCAAATATTAGCTTATCCTGATTTTTCAAAACCTTTCATCCTTACAACAGACGCATCGCAACACGCTTAGGCGCGGTGCTTTCACAAATGAATGATAAAATAGAAAGACCAATTGCATTTGCGTCTAGGACTCTGAACAGCACTGAAATTAAATACGCAACAAATGATAAGGAAGCGCTGGCTTTATTTGTGCAGTAAAGAAATATAAACCCGACCATTACGGAAATAAATTTACGCTTCTTACCACTCACATTCATCAAAACTTCGGAAAAAAATTCCAAAATACTGAGATGGCGTTTGGAGCTTGAAAATTTTGACCACGACGTAGTTTACAAGCAAGGCAAAGCCAATGTAGTAGCTGATGCGCTCAGCAGAATCCCACAAGAAACTAAAGAAGTGAATTTCCACAATTTAAATGAATCAAATGAAAACGCTAGTTCGGAGAACGAATCAATTAGAAACCATGCTGCTAGCGAATCTGATACAATCCATTCCGCTAATACATCGAGCGACTATTACGTACATTTTTCAGATCGCCCAATAAACTATTACAAGAACCAAATCATATTCAGAATTTCTAACCTAGATACCGTAATTAGGGAGGGGGATTCCCTAACTTCAGAAGGGCGATTATCGTAAGAGAATCTTTCGTAAAAAATGATATTACCAACGTCCTAAGAAACTTCCATAATGGCAAACAATCAGCCATACTAGCACCAGAAAGTCTCTACCAAAAAATCCAAGACTCATTTAGAGAAAATTGTTCACAAAAAGAGCTCACAGAGGCATCAAAGAAGTAGAGAATCAGATTAAGAGAGCATACTTTTTTCCAAACATCACAAAAAAAGTAAGCAGTTACGTAAATTCATGTTCCATATGAAATATGCACAAATACGAGAGAAAGCCTTATAATATAAAAATATCACCAAGGCCAAACACCACCAAACCACTGGAGAGGGTTCATATTGATATTTTCACAACCACCGAAAAGTCTCAGACAGAAAAGATGGGATGCCTTAGGAACAGCGTGGAAATGGGTGGCGAGAAACCCAGATGCCGACGATCTACGAATAATTAATACGACGATGAATGAACTCATAAATGATAATAATCAACTGTTCCAGGTGAATGAACAGATCAACAAGAGAATTCAGCTGTTTACGAATACGATAAACGAAGTAATAACCAGTACAACAATGGCTAACAGAATCGCATTAACTGAATTAGAAATAATAAATTCAATTATGCACATGGATACAATCAACAAAATTCCAAAAGATATCCAGGATGCGATTATACGCACGAAAGTAGCATTACCCAGCAACAAGATCCTGTCACTGAAAGAAATAATTGCAGTAAAAAACATGCTCATTGATCAAGGGGTAAACATAATAATACCGGATGAAGCACTTAAATTTATTGCACCGCAAAGATCGCAATCAATGATGAAACACTCCTTTACATATTGGAGATACCAAAATTAGAAGATGAGACATCAACAACAATAAAGGTGGTTCCATTAAATATCAATAATAGCATCAGTTGATTTTTCGGCATTTTTTTTATAGACAAATAGGGCAATCGCTCATAACATATTTACTGAAAAAAATTAGAAATATCTTCCCCCCTCCCCGTAATTTTGGCTGAAGGCCCAAAGAGTTATACCAATGTATTACTCTGCAAAATATTTGTCTATAAAAAATGCCGAAAAATCAACAATGAGATTCGATTTTATGGTGCGCGGCGCTTTGGACTGATTTAAAAGCTTTAGGTTATTTAAACAATGAATATTTATGGCAGCCAATTTGTTAATAGAAAATCCTTTTGAATTTTTATTATTGGTTTGTATTTAGTGTTCATTTTGGGAAATGATTTAATATCGAAAAATTGGGAGATGCTTCGCCTTGAGCGAACTTTACCTTCACAACCACGTTATCGTGCATTTGAGAATGACCTTCCCGGAAATGAAAACTATAAAACATAACTCCTAAATCAATCCCTAACTAGACCTCTTAACTCAATCAACATCTCAACCTCTACCTCCAACTCAAATTCAAATCAACCTTAGAGAAGCCCACAAATAATTCCCCAACCGAACTCCTTACTCAATTCTAATGTAAGCCAGCTCAACCTTAATTCAACTTCAACGAATCAAATCTCAACCAACTCAACTCAAATCAACTAAATCCTAACTCAACGTCTAACTCGACTCCCAACTCATCCCTCAACTTAACCGCAAACTCAACCTCCAACTCTATACTGAAATCAGCGCGACTCAAAAAATTACATCCGTACATGAACTCAACTCATGACTTGACGGGACCAAAAAGTTGTCCGTTATAGTGAGGTGACCGTTAAACGAAGGATTTGCGATTTTTTTTTATAAAAATTTTTTAGGGATTCTTTATCTTATCCGATTGGAAATGGAATTCTCAAATGGTTTTTAGATGAATTTCTGGAATATGGCCAAGTTGGATGGAACTTGGCTATTCCTTAACCGATTACGATAAAATTAGACATGTGCGATGGAAATGGGGTTCTAAAATGACAAAATTTATAAATCATAAATCATAAATCTGGTTTCATCTACCCGTACAAAATTATCACAAAACAATATGAACCAGTATTCCAAAATGAAACAAGTATCAACTTAGAGATGAGAAATATGTGAAGCAATCGTTTTTAAAATTACTTAGACTTTTCTTAGATTGTAAATTAAGATTTAATGAGTTCCAAAGTTTAATACCCCGCACAAAAAAAGATGACTCACGTGCTTTAGTTTTACAATTTGTAGGAAGACTGATACTAGATGTACGAGTCGATCTAAAAAATGTAATCAAATTGAAGCGATACATGGGATTTCTGTAATAAATTAATTTATAAAGGAAAATAACTGGTATGAACTCTAAATAATGATATAAATCATACCCCAATATTAAACGAGTATAACTTGAAATTGAATCAGCTCTCTTTTTGTTGTACATATACCGCAGCACAAGAATTAAAAGCGATATTTAATTTTCTGAACGAGGGCTTAGAGCAACCAGAATAAATAGGAGCACAGTAAGTTAAATGCGGAATAACTAATGACCGTATGACGGCGTATAGCTTTCATGGGGCCATAGCGTCCTTAACGTGGCATATATTCTACCACATAATTGGGTTACGTGATCACTAAGTTTGTTAGTCATTCATCAATAACCCCAAGTTCCTAACCGTATCCACAATCTCAATATTCGCATTGTCAATTTTGATATTATAATGCCGAACGTTGGATAACATTACTTTATTACTAGTTACGAACATGGCTTTTGATTTTGAGAGGTTCATTTTAATATGATTGTTATTGCTCCAAATTAAAATTCTTTAAAGTGTATCATTTATTCTCAGAACGCAAGCATCCATATCGCTAGCTACTGCTGAGTCATAGATTTGCAAATCATCTGCAAAAATATGAAACTTTACCGGAGCTGTCTCTGATATCATTTATAAACATCATAAATAACAAACGGCCCAAGATTGAACCCTGAGGAACACCAGAAGTCAATAAGCTCTCGTTGGAAAATTTTTCATTCAATTTGACAATTTGATACCTATCCGATAGGTATGAAGCCAAAAGCTTAACCGCAAAATGGGAAAAATTAAAGTTTGAGCGCAACTTATGGAGCAGAACTTTATGGTTGACACTGTCAAAAGCTTTAGAAAATCTAGAAGCACAAGCAAAGGCACTTTACGTTCTGCAACAAATGAACTCAAATCATCTATAATTTTGATGTCTTTCTCGAAACACTAGAAATATGATTCATCATCTGAAACTTCATAATTTTTTCAATTACCTTAGATAAGCAAGGAAGTATACTGATTGGTCGAAAGTCTTGTATAGTTTCAGGCCTAGGTACCTTCCCAACAGGGGTTATAAGTGCAATCTTCCACCCCGTCGGAAAAACAAATTTATTCAATGCATTGTTAATTATGTTTGTTAAAACAGTGCTTATTGACGATAGTAAAAGTCGAATGAAACCTATAGGGATACCATCAGAACCTTGTGCTTCAGATTGAATATAATCGCCGTTAATTTGGTGATTGCGTTTAGAATTATGTTGCGATTGAGATGGAGGTTGAATTTTATATTGAGTTGGAGGTTGAGCTGAAGATTGCCTTAAGAGATTCATTTCGGGATTGATTTGGGAGTTGAATTAATTGCATTACATACTTTCATAATGGAAGTATTCCTAAAATAAAAACATTGATTATCAGTCCCAGCTACCTGGGAGCATTTTGCAAAATGATTTGAGAACTCAGTAACTGAAAAATCCGACACGGCGCAGTTCGTTTGGTTTTTGAAAGACCATATTTTTGGAAATTCCGCCATCAAATCCTATTGGGTAGGTCCAAATTAAAAATATTACTTTTAAAATACTGTAGCTTCGCTGCTTTAATCATCTGCGTCTCATTAACCTTATTCCTGTAATTCTTATAATGACTAAATAAAGTAGGATTTTTTTTTTGCTCTCCAAGTTGCATGAAGAAAATCTATAATATTCCGATGGTACAGTATAGAGTGATTTAATGAGAAAGACTTGCACGGTGGCTCCAAAGAAATTTTTCTTTTTGTTGCAAAGTCATCGAGAAGTTGAGACACCAGTGCATTGAAATGATCCAATTGATTATTAACATTATTAACATCCGGGATGAGGGAAATTACTCCCCAATCAAACGAATTTCCTGCAATAAGCAAAGCATTTTGATCTACGCTATGCAATGATCGGCAATATCTAAAGGCGTCCTTGTCATAAATATTTATATCAAAATTATACGAGCCGAAAATCATATCATAGGTTGTAAATAGTCCATTATTCAAAACCAATAGATCAAGACAAGTCATAGTTCTAGCCATAAAGTTAGTAGGGCAATATGATGCAATTTCTAGGTCCAGTGAGAAAATAAAATCCCTGAATGTCCGTACACACTTTTTATTAGAATTGACATCCAGATTGAAATCACCTAGAATAAGAATATCGCTATATTTGCCGACTGAGTCTGTCGAAAACTTCCTCAGTCTATTTACAAATTTAATACACGAAGGACAAAAAACAACACCAACTGAAACTTTCTCATTTAGGGTATTACACATTTCAATGAAGATGAAATCAAACGAAGAGTCAAGAGTACTTTTTTTGATTAATTTGTAGCTCAAGTTTTTTTTTAATGTATAGGGCTACTCCTCCGCCACGTCTATTGAGGTCATCAATTCGATCCTTCCGAATGATGTTATAGCCATTTAAATTTAACTGAATATCAAAGTGTCTCTCTTTAAGCCACGTCTCAGAAATATCAATTAAATGCAGAGGCACACCTTTAACAATGGAGGTAAATTCTGTAAAATTAGAAACAAGACTACCAGGTTCAAATGTGCAAAATTAAAGCTGATGATTGCATTTAGAATTAATTTAAGCGTAAAAGTTTCAATTTGAAGTCTACTCGTAAAACCTGTATCGTCACAGAAATATAAAATTCTACTAATAAAGTGTCAGCTTATCTAAGGGAGGGTTTCATTGAAAAACTTTAGTTGCATGGGACTTAAAAGTTTGTCCGTTAAAGTGAGGATTCCGCTATATTGACTGTCCGTTGAAATGAGGTTTCACTATATTTAAAAGTGAGTCTTTATATATATATATATATATATATATATATATATATATATATATATATATATATATATATATATATATATATATATATATATATATATAATATAAATATATATATATATATATATATATATATATATATATATATATATATATATATATATATATATATATATATATATATATATATGTACAGTATATGTGTGTGATATTTAAACAAATGCACACGCATTGAACGATTTGAACTAAACTTTACACAAATATTGTCAGAGGAATTTCTAAGATTTCTGACGAAGATATGATGTTGTGATGTTATGATGGTACAATGGTATGATGGTTTGTATATAAGAATTGCGTGCTGGTGTTGCTAATGGTGATGGTGGTATGATGATGATGATGATGGCATAATGGTATGATGGTACGATGGTTTGGTTGTATGATGGTGTAAGTTGAGCAGAGGGTTGAGATTTGGTTCGAGCTAAGTTGAGTTGAAGTTTAGTTACGATTTAATTAGCCTGCATTGGGGTTAAGTGAGTTGTTCTGTTGGGGAATTATTTAAGAGTTGATTTGGAGTTAGGTTAAGGGTTGATTTGGTGTTTGATTTGAGGGTTTGGTTGGCCGTTAATTTGGTGATTGCGTTTAGAATTATATTGCGATTGAGATGGAGGTTGAATTTTATATTGAGTTGGAGGTTGAGCTGAAGATTGCCTTAAGAGATTCATTTCGGGATTGATTTGGGAGTTGAATTAATCAAGACCGAAGTTCCGACCGAGGTTTCAGCCCTTTATATTTTTTTATTGAATCAATAGACTCTAATGCCTAATTTTATGCAATTAATTTTGATTTTGCTGAAGCTTTTCATTTTATTTGCAAGTTTTGTAGCAATGATATTTAGCTTTGCTATTTTACCTGGCTGAGCTATGTATATGTCACGTTTGTACCGTTGCTACAGTTGTCATTTCGGTTTAGCATTACTAATTTAGCCGGGGCATAAATGAAGGAATTGATCATAAAATTATTCAAAGGAAACCATCTGCTATTAGGATTGATCCAGTGTTTCTAAAATGGATTGCTTCTTATCTAGTAGGTAGTATTTAAATTTAATTCGAATTATTTTTGAATAATTTTTTCTCATGAAAACAAGTCGCGAATTATTTTTTCGAATTGAAATAAAACAACAAAGAGAAAAAGTAATTTGGCATCTGGTGGCAGGCGGTACAACTAAAATTAGGAATGAATTAAATAATTCAAACTATTAGTTTGAATTATTTAATTCGTCTGTCGCGGGCAATTGTTGTTCCAAAATTCTCATGGAAATATGACTAGGTATTGTCGTTGAGGAATTCCCCAAGGTTATCAATTGGGTCCAAATATTTTTGTTTTATGTGTGGATGTCATCCATGTTGTTTTTAAATTTCGATTGCCGAAGATTTGAAGATTTTTGTGCAAGTTCAATCTTTAATTGACGCCTTACCTGCAAACGTATAATTGACGCACCCAAGCACTAGACAAATAAACCATATCATCATCGCCATCATCAGTGAAGCAATGAGACCAGCACCAAGAACATCAGCCTCTATAAAAGAAGCAACGAATTCAGCGACAGCAACATCATAACTTTGATCACCATCGTGTATCACCGTCATCATCATCGGGAATTCTGTCACAAACCAGCACTGACACCCTGACGTCATATTTTTGTATGTACCGCGTGTGTTCATTTGAAAAAAAAAATTACCAAAATAAAAAAATTTTGTGCTCCTTGAGTCCGAAAAATTGGGTGCCGAAGTGGTGTCGGTTGGTCTACATATATGACTGTCAGTTTGTGACCCAGAAGGTTTAATCAATCAAACTGCAACTTCATGTCTAAACTTTTTTCATAAATTTCAAAGTCTCAGCTCCCAGCTTCCGTCAACCATAAAATTTATTTTGCAAATATCTCAAAAATATAAAATTTACAGAAAACATGAAAAAATCAAAAAAATCTTAAGTTTGCAAGAAATTTGCATTATAAGTTTCTCAAAAATCGATGCTCGTAAAAGAAAGTCTTTGTTGGCCACATCTCAATTTTTGTAAGCACCAATTTATTGTACGTAAACAATTGAACATGTTTTATTCAAAATATTTTCAAGGTTGCAAGGCTTTTTTATATATTTTAACTGTGATACCTAACTCTTTTTCAATCATCTCTTTACGTAAGGCTCGCCTGATATCTCCATCTTCCATGATATAATTGTAAAGAATTGCATCATCGCCAACTACATTTTCTTAAATTATGCTTTGCCGTTAACGGTTTAATGGCTGCTTTGTATCTAATTTAATTTGTATCCAATTCCGAATGCGAACAAATCTCAACAATGAAAGCTTGTAAATACAAGTTACATCACTGATTAGAGAATATACGAATAATAAACCATTTCGTTACTCCTAAAATTTTTGAACTTCCACAACCTTCCTGAAATCCTAAATTTCACAGTTTCCGATATGCATATGCATTGATGTTGAAAAAAAAAATCTAGAAAGAACAACACTATAGTTATCTGTGCTAGTGTCCCAAAATATGCTTAGGTAATGATTTTTGTAAGTTATGCAACGTCTACACGAATTCAAAAGCCGAACGCTCCAAGGCCGCTTATTATTGGATAACTCCTCAAAGCTGCTTACAGCATTTTTTTAGAATTTGTTAATTTTGACATCTAAACGAAAATTGTCATAATTAAAAAATTATTAATTATGATATCATTCTGTGAAAATTCTAAATCTAAGGTAATTAAATGAACAACGAATGCATAATTAAATGAACGATTTGTTTGTCGGATAACTCAGTAACTAAAAAAAAAATCTTCAAAATTACGGTAAATGTCCTAACGGTAAAAAATTTCTAGTGAAATTTGGAGAGTCGAATTCGGGTTCAAATTGAACGGTGAATATTAAAATATTACCAGAAATATACGGGTTAAAACATACAACCAAGCCTTTTCATCATTATTAGCAAGAGGAAATCTTAAGTATAGAAAAACCACAACTACTACGTCCGGCCAAGGAATGCGGCAACGCCCACTCACCCTTTCTGCTGCCAACACATCACTCATCTCAAACACTTACTAACAATTCCCATAAAGGGAATTAAAATTTTTTTACTTGTTCCTTTCAATAACTCACCCTGTTTGAAGCATGTGGTCTAAGCCGCTTTTTCAAATCGTGTACCTTTGAGCGTTGACTCATCCTTCCGTTTTATTCCATATCAGCGTCTACCTAGGTCTTACTTGTAGTACTTCTAACCCACGTCAATCTCCTCTACCTGACCGAGCTGCAGGAATTATGCCGCTAGAACTACAATGATCAAGAAAGACAATTTTCTATGTAATCAGTGGAAGCTGGCTTTCAGTCAAACCGCACTCTTTACGATAAATATGAAATACAAAAAAGAGACTGTCGCGATAACCTTTGTGTCTGTCAATGGTAAATCGGCAGCCGCCACTGGTTAAAATATATGTGAAAGCCTGAGTAAATCATAGAATCGGAGGATCAGAAATAATATTTTAAATCGATTGATCGATACAATATAATTACCGAAAAAAAATATATTCGGCACGATTTCCCGACGCATTTCGGCAATTTGAAATAACAAGGTTTATAGAAGTGAGACTAAACTGGGTTTATTATCATAACCCAAATTTAGATTTTAAATATTTAATTCATTCTATTGTTTTGAAAATGTACCTGACAAGTGGTGTTAAATTGTAACAATCAGTTTGTATTCGTGTTCCATTTACTATATTCATGTACAATATAAATAATTCAACGGCGAGTTGCCTGAATAGCAAAAAATTTAATTTCGTTAGTGAACAATGTAAGTTCTGACGAAAATATAGTTTTACTTTGTTTGGTTTCATTGGTTTTGTATACAACAGACATCTTATGAAACAAAATAGTTTTTTAAAAGAGGTTTACAGTTTACATTATTCAACTAAGTCAATAAAAATAAAAAACATTTTGTTCAAGTTTTTATAAAAAAAAATTTTAAAATGTTATTGCAGAATGATGCAGGACCCATCCTTTTATTATTCTTCTCTCCCATCTCAAGCTGGAAATCAAAAAAGTTTGACAAAAACCATAATTGAATTTTAGATAACAACAAGCAAATTATGTATGTATATACAAAACCATGAATCAACATTTAGGGGTATTAATTTAGAGATTTATTTGAATTCAAGATTGTTTGATTTAGGTGAACTTAGCCAAATATGATATGTAGTTCAATTGCTTACTGTGGAATACTGATAATTCTAGTGGCACGACCTTTTTAAAAAAAAATTAGAAAAGCGTGCTTATCAATGGCTAATTATCATTCCTCGGCTTTTTCTAATCCTCTCCCGATTTAAATAAATTGATTAATCCTAGAAATGGTTAAAGCTTTTTAAGAACCTAATTAAATTGGTTGTGGAAGATTAATCGTTTGAACTGAGATTTCAGCAATATTATTTTTTACATTTGACGTCGATTTTAAAATTAATTTGCTATAATTTAATAAAACCTGCTTAAAAGCTTTTAAAAGTTATATAATAAATTATGCAATTTTAAAATTGTTTCTTGAATAATTCTAGAAATAATATTTAAAAAAAATTTAATTTGTTTAATACGTTCAAACAGATTCTGCATTTACACCTTTCCCTATATACAATTTAATTTCGAAACATTAAAATTCATGTATGTTCGTTTGTGTCAATAATGTAATTTATATGTTTTATAAAATTGAAGCATTTATTTTCAATTCGTTATAAATTTTAGTATTTTATTATTCATATTTAAATGCGACAAAATTTAATTTCCATTTACACACACACACAATGTATGAATCAAAATTAAAATTCATGGTAATTCTGAGTAAAACCGTGTTATAATGTCTAGATATGGCTAAATATTACATTTCATATAGTTTCGTTGAAAAAGAGTATTTGTTTGAGTTATAAGCTTGTTATGAATTAAATATTATCTATTATCTATGCTATACTGTATTATTAGTACATAACAATTATTTGAATATTAAGATGAATATTGTATATAAGTAATAAATCAAATTATGTCTAAATTAAATATCAAAATAGCACTAAAATTAATTCCTGATTATGACGGAAATCCGGATAATTTGCATAAATTTTTGGCATGCTGTGATGTAGTATTTGATAGTTTAGCAAATACAGAAAATGAAAAAATTTTAAATTTGTTAAAAAAAATTATCAGGTAAAGCTTATGACGTAATAAAGCATGCACAGTTCGATTCATGAGATGATTTGAAAAATGAGGTAAAACAAAAATTTCAATATTCTCGGTCAATAGAGCAACTACAAATACAACTAATTAACGTTCGTCAACATCAACGTGAAAGTGTCATCACATACGCAGGTCGAGTAGAGAAGGATGCCGAAGGAGCAAATTCTGCAAAAATTGTCATAAATTTGAATTCCAAAACTGATCTTAAAGCTTCCCAAGAAGGTCTTCATGATTCTATTAAAACAATCGTTAAAGCATGTAGATTCTCTAAGCTTCAAGATGCTATGTAAACCAAGCATGTGAGGAGGAACTTATCATTAGCAGTCGAAATCATGTAAGTTTTGCTCCAATTCGTAACCGATTAAAATATCAACTCTGTAAGCGGAATGGACATTCAGCAGAAAACTGTTTTAGTCGAAGTACAGTACTAAACTTTAATTCTGCTAGTAAAACCATTCCATCGTCTAACAAATCCGCTAACAATTTAAATAATATAAGGCCATTTCCAAACATACGCATTGTACAAGAGACAGTTATCTGCGCATACTGTAAAATACCAGGGCATCAAATAAGTTCTTGCAGAAAACGTCAATATGTCAATTCGTCAATATGTCAAGCCTTCCTTTTCGGGAAACAATATGAGATCTGTTCAAGCAACCAAACCGAGCATTCCACTTCGGATCCAAGAAATTCCAAAATAGAGTGTTCGAAATCAAAATCAAATCCAGAGTTCCATAGTTCAAATATTTTTATTAATCAGCCGGTCGTTTCTTTTGATTTTAATTTAGATCCAATTTCTAATTCTCTTACTTAATCTGGCAGAAGAAGTGATATGGTACAGAAATTCTTGTTTTTTCATGCAAAAATTTTTATTTCTCCTGCTCAACACGAATTTTACACGGGTAGGTCCACGGTTACTAACCTAGTCGGTTTTTGTCAACATTTATATAGTAGTTTAGAACATAGGCAACAAGTGGATGCTGTTTACACCGATTTTTCGAAGGCTTTCGATAAAATTGATCACTCGATCCTTATCGATAAGCTGGATAAACTAAATTGTCAGTTTATCCCCATCAGGTGGTTGCATTCGTACCTGTCTGATCGCTACCAATTTGTTAAGATAAATGATTTTAGTTCTCGCTTATTTCGAGTTACCTCTGGAGTTCCTCAAGGTAGCCACATTGGTCCACTTTTATTCTCATTATTTGTCAATGACGTTGTTGATTGTTTTAAATTCGCAAAATGTTTGCTTTACGCAGATGATATAAAGATATTTGCTCCTATTACTGGAGTTTCTGACTGTGTTAAATTACAAGGTGACTTGAGTAACTTTTGCAGTTGGTCATTTAAAAACAAATTATTGTTGAATGTGGGTAAATGTAGGATTTTATCATTTTCTCGTACACATTCACCTGTTCTTCAGCAATATTTTCTATACAATACCGCTATTGACAGAGTTGAGGTCATAACCGACTTAGGTGTAACCTTTTCTTATGATCTTACTTTTACCAAACACATTGATTCTGTTATTTCAAAAGCTTATATTATGCTGGGTTTCATTAAGCGCAATTGTAAAGACTTCTGCGAACCACTCACACTGAAAACTCTCTATGTGTCCTTTGTTCGTTCCATTCTAGAATATGCTTCTCAGATTTGGTCACCATTTTATCATTGCCATTCATACAGAATTGAGAGCGTTCAAAAACAGTTTCTTTTGTATGCGCTTCGCGGCTTACCTACGGAGCGAGTGCACCAATATGTACTACCTCCTTATAATGACCGTTGTAAATTATTAAAATTACAACGATTAGATCATCGACGAGATGTTGCATCCGCTATCTTCGTTCAAGATGTTCTGACTTCCCGAATAGACTGTGTCGATTTACTGGCTCGTTTCAACTTTTACGCTCCTACACGTTGTTTGCGCCGTCGTCGTTTCTACAAACTTCGCACTCTCAGAACCAGTTTTGAGAATGTCGCGACTCTTTAATTCGGTTTATGACGTTTTCGATTTTAACATGACAAGAAATTCGTTTAGAAATGAGTTGTTTAGATTTTTGTATATCATTAAATAATTGTTAAATGTTATTTTTGTGCTAAAATATTGTATAATAACTGTTAATCTTTTTTGCATACCGATTGTATATTTACTGTAGGTTAAATAAATAAATAAATAAATACTAAATCTTGTCAATCTTCTTTGGAATCAAATAAATTATCAAATTATTCAACCTCAAATCATTACTACATTCATTTAGCAGCAGAAAATCACGATAGAAAATATATTGAACTGGAACTAGACATTTTAAAATCTAAAGCTTATTTTTTATAAATTTTATCAAACACGATACCTTGTGTTATCCTGACAGAAAGCGTGCTGTAAAGGGTATTACGACAGAAACAATCGAAACCTTAACAAAATTTCAGATTCTATATAATCATCTATAATCAATTCAGATTCTTTCAAATCGTTCCCAGTTCCTTTCCTATCTCGTGTGCTGCTATTATTGGAAAAGATTTTTTGTCTAAGCATCAATGTAAAATAGATTTTTTTAATTATAGTTTTGAAATCCCATTTAATAATCAGTCAACTATATTGAAGTTAACCACAAATTCTTGCGTTTCTATTCCTGCGCGTACAGAAAAAACATTTTCACTTTATCTACATATTCCAAATGATATGGATTACATTTGTTAATCACGCGAAATCCAGAGTGGAGTATATATTGCTAATTCACTTGTGAGGTCTCAAAACAATTTAACGACTATAAGTCTTGTAAATACAAACGATTACAATTAGATCTGGCTTTACACAATTTATACGAATTCAAAGTCCTGCAAACTAGAAGAGTAGCTAACCAGTTCCCTTAAACTAGATCATCTTAATTTAGAAGAGAAAAATTTCATCCTTAATACATAAATTTAGTGCAACAGACGTCACACTGCATAAAATTAGGACTGAATCTAATTCCAATCCAATATATATATTAAACAATATCGATTGCCAGAGTCTACGAAGCTGGAAATTGACGGACAAATTTCTCAAATGTTAGAGGACGAAATTATCGAGCCTAGCAAAAGTCCGTGGAACTTCCCTCTTATCGTCGTTCCAAAAAAAGTCTAACAGCGAAGGAAAATAATGGCGAATTGTCGTATATTTTCGCAAACTATACAATATTAACGATGTATTCCCGTTACCAATATATCTGATATATTGGATCATCTCGGCAAATCAAAATACTTTACTACTATAGACCTCGCAAACGGATATCATCAAATCCGTTTGGACGACTCTGATAGAGAGAAGACGGCATTTAGCACATCCCTTGGATATTTTCATTTTAAAAGAATGCCATAAAATAAGTGCCATCCAAAATTATTACCAGACAACAAACCAAAAACAAGTCAAATCATTATTGGGATTATCTGGATACTACAGACGTTTTATAAATACATATTCGAAAATCGCGAAACCCTTAACAAATTTAAATAAAGAAAGGGCAACCTTTTATATGGGACGTTTTTTTGCGATTCATCATTTTCAAAATTAAAAAAATCTTTAGTTAATCCACCCATTTTACAGTATCCAGATTTTTCAGAAACTTTTATAATAACAACAGACGCAAGTGACATTGCCATTGGTGCAGTTTTATCCCAGTCCAAAAATAATTTCGATTTACCAATAGCTTATGCAAGTCGTGCGTTGAATAAGGCAAAAATAAATTATCCCACAATTGAGAAGGAATTGCTGGCAATGGTATTATGGGGTGTGGAATATTTTCGCCCTTACGTCTGTGGTCGACATTTTACAATTGTGACGAATCATAAGCCATTGATATGGCTCTGTAATTTAAAAAATCCATCGTCCCGCTTGATGAGGTGTCGTATAAGATTGAACGATTTTGATTACACAATAAATCACAAGCCTGGAAACACAAATTTTAACGCAGATTCCTTGAGCAGAATTAAATTACAGAAAAACAAGCCTTTGGAAGCAGACCAAGCCATACATACAAAATAATTTAGTCAAATAATCAAGTTCTGAATATCCTAATATTCCCAATTCTAACTCGAAAATCATTCAATTAACCGATGATACGGAAATCGCTAAAATTATTCAAGATTTTCATAAGAGCCCTTCAGGAGGTCATCAAGGTGTATTCCGAACAGCTGAAAGATTAAAAAGATTATTTATTCATGTGAACAATGCCAAAAAAAAAATAAATGTGAGAAATTAACTAAGATGCCCATGCAAATAATATCTACGGCATCGCAACCACTTGAAAAAATATTCTTGGATATAGTCGGTCCCCTTCCTACATCTTACCTAGAAAATAAGTATATTTTGACAATACAAGACGACTTAACAAAATTTTCTTTAGGATTTTCAACCAATAATCAAGAAGCCGGTACAATAGCTCGCGTATTTGTCGAGAAATTAATTTGCGTATTCGGAGTTCCGCAACAAATATTGTCAGACCAAGGAGCAAATTTCATGAGCGACCTCTTTAGTGGAGTGTGTAAGCTATTAAAAATAAAAAAATTACCTATTAACCTTGGAGCGTTCTCACCGGACTTGGTCCGAATATTTAAGAATTTACACTCAGTTACCTTTTGCAAATTTTACCTTCAACACTACACCGTATACTGCGACTAAATTTATGCCATATGAATTACTCTTCGGACATAAACCGATTATACCAATTTCTTTATTCCGTGAACCAGAAATAATCTACAATTATGACGATTATCTATGCGAATTAAAATCTCGCATGCAAAATTCTTTCAAAGTAGCTAGAAATAATCTGATTATACAGAAATAAAAATCGAAGGATTGTTACGACATCAATACACAAGCAAACAAATTTAATGTTGGAGATCTTGTTTTATTAAAAAATGGAGGTGTGGCCAACACACGACTTTCTTTTACGAACAGAGAATTTTGAGAAATTTTATTTTTTTCTTAATTTTTTTTTTTAATTTTTAAATTTTTAAATTTTTTTTTAAATTTTTTATTTTTTATTTTTATTTGTTTTTAATTTTTGGAAACATTTTGTATTTAGTAGTTTTTTGTAAACCTTATACTTTTTAAGATATTTGCAAAATAAATTTTCTGGACCAAGGAGTGGCCACTTCCGGTTAGCCGATTTGGAATAAAATTCACTGGGACCTCCCAATTTATCAAAAAAGCTTAAATCTGAAGTTTCAGTTCGATTGGTTAAACCATCTGGGCTGTAGAGAGGACACAGACAGACTGACAGACTGACAGACTGACAGACTGACAGACAGACAGACAGACCGACAGACAGACTGACAGACACCATTTCGAAACCCACTTTTTCGGACTCAGGGGACCTCAAAACAAATAAATCTCTAAAAATCTCAAGGTCCAAAATTTTCGTGATTACTATACTTTATTTTACTAGAGTAAAAGAAAGTAATATTATCTATGCTGTACTGTATTATTAGTATATAACAATTAATTGAATATTAAGATGAATATTGTATATAAGTAAAAATCAATTAAATATTTATTAAAATAATTGTCATGTACCAAATTTAACTTTGTAATCGTTATTATAACCCACCTTTACATAGATAATCTAAAAATATATAAAGCAAGTGATTATCGTGTCGGGTGGTCAATTATAAATATTTTGCTCAGTTATGAGTATAATAAGTATGACACCTAAGTGAAAATCATACATATAAAATTGTTGAAATTAAAAAATAATAAACAATTAAAAGTAAAAGAGAAATTCGCAATGTTTTAATTAATCTATAATTTTTCAAGCAATTCACAACAAGCTTAAATAATAAATTTAATGAAATCTCTATAACAAAATTCTCTACAATTCTTGGAACATTTTTGCAATATTTTGCAATATTTAAACTACCTTTATAATGAAATTATATATTGTTTAAGATAACACGATAACTAAATCAAAACAGCAAATAAAATTGACAACAACAAAAAACTAAAATTAAAAATTGCGGACCAACATTTAGGGGCATTAATTATGAATGTTTTCTTGAATATTCTTCTTTATTCTTCATTTACTTGTATACATATAGTACAGTCTACATAAATCGAAACACCAGTCGCTATTTTATGAGATGGGAGAAACAATATTTATTGCCCTACTTCATTTTACTTAATCATTTAAGCATATGGGGGGGAAACTATTTTATAATCAGAAGGAACTTTGCCATATGATGGATAATGACTGGACAAATATTATTCTTGTTATTTTTGATGTAAGGGTTCCAGAATTATGCCTTAAATCCTAGAATTTGCGAAACGGTGTAACTTCCGATGAATACTAGGGATTCAGGTCAACAGACAAAAAACAAACATGAAAATTGTTTTTCTAATTTATAGTAGCGGCATTTCATAAAACCGGATCAAATCAATTTTTACATGCGAAACAAAAACAACAAAGTTTGATCCCAAAGTTTTTGGATCACAAATCGTCATTTAAAAAAAAAAATTGCTGGTATTTTAAAATGTAGGCCAATTCTACAACAAAATTTAGAGTAATTTATAAAACAATTATTTACATTTAAAATAAATAAACGCGTTAAAAAACAAAATAAAATTCTAAAAGACTTTTCTTAGAGTGACATTTAATTCTGTTTATAGATGTTTAATAGCCGGTTTCGGATTTCGTCTTTCTTCTTTCGGGTTAATTCTAGTGAACGTTTTTTTTTTCAACTTGTCGACGTCATTTACCCGTAGAAAGATTTTATTTGTCGTTGTAGCGTATAGGTTAATGAGGATATAATTATATGGCTCTCAGGGAGAGCGGTAGTGGTATTCCTGTATTGTATTCTTGATTATTATTATATAGATTCATGCACGGCAGTCGTGCGATAGATGTCAAATGTGAATGTAAAGATTATATTAAATATAAATTATTGAAGTAGTGAACCAGAACATAGAAGAGTTTTATTTACAACATTACAAGTGGCGAGGATCTTGGGATCTTTTGAGGCTTACATATCTGTCGGATACAACAAACGGCTCGCCACTTTTTATGTCGTAAAAGATGGAGGAAGAAGTCTGTTGGGAAAATCGACAGCCATTGAATTAGGTGTTCTAAAAATAGGAGTGGGGATTAATGTCATTAAAGCTGCATTCCCTAAGTTCAAAAATGTTCTCGTGGAAATCCCTATTAATGAAGAAATAACACCAGTAGTTCAGCCATATCGAAGAATACCAATCCCACTAGAGGAAAAAGTTCACAATACGCTTAAAGGTTTGTTGGAAGATGACATCATTGAGGAAGTAAATGAAGCATCTGTTTGGATCTCACCAATTGTGCCAATCATTAAAGAAAACAGAGATTTACGGATATGCGTGGATATGCGAAGAGCGAATGTTGCTATATCTCGGGAAAATCATCCGCTACCGACGATGGACGTTATATTACCTCAATTAAGAAAAGCTCAATTCTTCTCAAGATTAGACATAAAAAACGCGTTCCACCAAGTTGAAATTGCACCCAAATCACGGTACATAACTACATTTATTTCTAAGATGGGACTACTACGATATAAACGCCTTATGTTTGGCATTTCCTGCGCACCTGAGATATTTCAGAAAATAATGGAAAGGATGCTTGTACAGTGTTCCGGGACCATAAACTTTATTGATGATATCATTGTTTTTGGGGAAACAGAAAAGGAGCATGATACAAATTTAGAGGCAACCTTAAAGGTGCTGAAAGAAAACAACGTACTGCTGAACGAAGGGAAATGCGTATTTAAAACTAAGGCCATAAAATTCTTAGGTTACAATCTATCTGCTAATGGTATAACTCCACTAGAAGGATATGTAAACTCTATAAAGTCTTTTCGAGAACCAAAAACTGTGGATGAAGTTCAAAGCTTTTTGGGTCTAATTAATTTTGTGGGTAAATGGATACCTAATTTATCAACATTAACAGAACCAATCAGAGGAATGTTACGGTTAAAATTGGGTAAACACGCAAATATCGAAAAGTTTTGGAAAGAGGAGCAGCGTGTTGCTTTTGAAAATCTAAAGAACTTCCTTACTAAGAACAAAACATTAGGATACTACAATCCCAACGACAGAACCCAGGTAATTGCGGACGCAAGTCCTGTTGGTCTGGGTTCAGTGTTAATACAGTTTGATAGCAAAGGTCCTCGAGTTATTGCATATGGTAATAAAAGCTTATCCGACTGCGAGAAGCGTTACTGCCAGACAGAAAAAGAAGCTTTAGCGTTGGTTTGGGCAGTTGAACATTTCAAAATATATCTTTATGGGAAGGAATTCGAACTAGTGACTGATCATAAACCTCTGGAGGTAATTTTCGCAACAAAATCAAAACCGTGTGCTCGTATTGAGCGTTGGGTTCTTCGACTCCAAGCATATAGATATACAGTTATATATCGGGCAGGAAAATCAAATATTGCAGACCCATTGTCCAGACTTTGCGTTTCTGGCAGTTCATCGGAATTATTTGATAATGAAGCAATAATTCAAACAGTTGTAGAATATTCGAGACCAACAGCAATATTAATAAGGGACATTGAAGAAATTTCAAAACTCGATGAAGAAATTAACAAGGTCAGAGAAGGACTATACAGGAATAATTGGGACAAATCAATAATTAATTATAAAATATTTGTAACCGAGTTGTGTTTCTATGGAAACATTTTACTACGAGGAACCCGGATTGTTATACCTGTTAGTTTACGGAAAAGGGTTTTAGCTGCAGCTCATGAAGGACATCCCGGAATAGTGGCAATGAAGGGTCGATTACGCACGAAGGTTTGGTGGCCTAAAATGGATCTAGACGCTGAAAATTGTGTAAAATCTTGTATGGGTTGCACTCTAGTATCTGCTCCAAATTCACCTAATCCGATGAAACGTAGGGAACTTCCTTCAGCTGCATGGATAGACACGGCAATTGACTTTATGGGTCCACTGCCCAGTAAAGATTATCTGTTTGTAATAGTTGACTATTACAGTCGGTATAAGGAAATTAAGATTATGGATTCCATAACATCAACTAAGACAATAAATGTTCTTAAAGAAATATTTTCCAGGCTTGGTTTTCCATCTACAATTACTGCTGATAATGGCAAACAGTTCGTTAGCAACGAATTTAAAAATTACTGCAAAGAAAATGGTATTTTATTATATAATACAATTCCATATTGGCCACAACAGAATGGTGAAGTTGAGAGGCAAAATAGAGACATTTTAAAAAGGTTAAAAATTAGTCAAGTTTCACGGAGGAACTGGAAAACAGATATGTGGGAATACTTAATGATGTATAATAGTACTCCGCACACCACAACAGGCAAAACTCCGTCAGAACTCTTCTTTGGTCGACTATTCCGAGATAAGTTACCCAGTTTACAAGATTTCGATAAAGAAAGAATTCAAGAGGAAGTTAGCGAAAAAGATGCATTAGCAAAACAGAAAGGGAAGGAATACGCTGACAAAAAACGAAAAACTACGGAAAATTCCTTGCAATGTGGGGACAAAGTATTAGTAAAAAATTTGGTGAAAGACAAACTGACAGCAAATTTCCAATCCACTCCTCATACGGTAGTGAGCTCATACGGAGGGGATGTTCAAATACAAAATGATGACACTGGAAAACAATATCGGAAAAATATTGTGCATCTTAAAAAGATCGGCAACGAATGGACAGTTTACAACCCAGAAGAAAATGGAGAAAAACCTACAGTTTACATGCCTGAAGAAAATGGACAAATACATAAGGAACCGGGAAAAATAACGAACGAGTTATAACATTCGAATGATGGATAAAATTAGTTAAGTATTTTGATGTACAAATGTAAATTATTATAAATTCAAAAATTTCAAATGTTTATATAAAAAAAAAAGAAGATAGATATGTATATAATAGGGAATAGTTTATTTGGAAAATGTATAAATTAAAATTTTTATAAAAGGGAAGGGATGTAGCGTATAGGTTAATAAGGATATAATTATATGGCTCTCAGGGAGAGCGGTAGTGGTATTCCTGTATTGTATTCTTGATTATTATTATATAGATTCATGCACGGCAGTCGTGCGATAGATGTCAAATGTGAATGTAAAGATTATATTAAATATAAATTATTGAAGTAGTGAACCAGAACATAGAAGAGTTTTATTTACGTCGTTTGTATATTTCGTCGTTTGTATATTTCAAATTTTTCTGTCCGATTCATCATGTTGCTCATGTACATATTCGTTTGGTTATCAATTTAGTTATGGTTTTCATTGTTTAGGTGTTGTGCGAATTTCGATTTCTTATTATCCCCATGTCGATTATTCGGAATGGGTACGAAAGGCCGAATTTCAAAGGGCCGAATGTAAAAGGGCCGAATGTCGAAGGGCCGAATGTGTCGAAGGGCCGAATGGGTCGATTGCCGAATGTGTCAAAGGGCCGAATGTCGAATGGCCGAATGTGTCGAAGGGCCGAAAGTGTCCAAGGGCCGAAAGTGTCAAAGGGCCGAATGTCGAAGGGCCGAATGGGTCGAAGGGCCGATTTTTTTTTTTTTTGTTTTGTTTTTAGAAATATAATTTTTTAAATTTGTTGTTTTAAAACATATCTCAAGAAGAGAAACTAACTTCTGAAATTATAATTTTAAATAAAATTTCTGTATAAATTAATTATAAAAATTTGTTTTTTTATTAACTGAACCATCTTGATGTACATATAAATGCCTGCTCATGTGGAAAATCAACTTAAAATAAGAGGCATAGGAAAACTGGGTTGGGTATGAAATTTTGCATTACAAAATTTCGCATACAAAATTTTGCAATTATAAAATATTGCAATACAAAATCGTGCATAACAATTTCCCTTACATTTTTCTCTCTGTTCTGAGTAAAATCAATTGACAAGAGTGACATTGAATTTAATTTAGAATTGTAGAGGCTTTTTTTAAGGCTTCGGTAACTCTTACGGGAACGCCGGAGGTCGCTGCGCTTCCCTCCCCCTCCGCTTAGCCCTCCGAGGGGCTTTAGATTTGAACTTCGGGGGACGTAGGAGCCGGGATCAACAAACATGTTGCACTGCGTGCCGCACGTAGGAGCGGATTATATAGAATCTATTAATGTCACCTACTAAACAAAAAAAACTATTGCACTATTTTGTTATGCAATATTTTGTAATTGCAAGATTTTGTAGTTGCAACATTTTGTAGTTGCAAGATTAATAAAAAAATTGAGGTGTGGCCAACACACGACTTTCTTTTACGAACAGAGAATTTTGAGAAATTTTATTTTTTTCTTAATTTTTGGAAACATTTTGTATTAAGTAGTTTTTTGTAGACTTTATACTTTTTAAGATATTTGCAAAACAAATTTTCTGGACCAAGGGAGTGGCCACTTCCGGTTAGCTGATTTGGAGTAAAATTCACTGGAACCTCCCAATTTATCAAGAAAGCTTCAATCTGAAGTTTCAGTTCGATTGATTAAACCATATGGGCTGTAGAGAGGACACAGACAGAATGACAGACTGACAGACAGACAGACACCATTTCGAAACCCACTTTTTCGGACTCAGGGGACCTCAAAACAAATAAATCTCTAAAAATCTCAAGGTCCAAAATTTTCATGATTATTATACTTTATATTATAAAAGTGAAAGAAAGTAAAAAACCCTAATCCATACGAATCGTTCGTTAAGTAAAAGTTCTGCAAAATTATTTTTTGGAAATCGCACTCAAATCCCAAGGGCCAATATCGGCCATTGCCAACAATGATGACAACGGTTTGGCTAGCACATACAATAGGTCCCTCAAATACCTAGTTAGAAAACCCTAATCCATACGGATCGTTCGTTTAGTAAAAGTTATACGAAATTATTTTTTGGAAATCGCACTCAACTCCCAAGGACCAATAACGGCTATTGCCAACAATGATGACAAAGGCTTCGCTAGCACATAGAATATGTCCCTTAATTACCTAGTTAGAAAACCCTAATCCATACTACGGATCGTTCGTTTAGTAAAAGTTCTACGAAATTATTTTTTGGAAATCGCACTCAACAATGATGACAAATGTTTCGCTAGCACATGGAATAGGTCCCTTAATTACCTAGTTAGAAAACCCTAATCCATAAGAATCGTTCGTTTAGTAAAAGTTCTGCAAAATTATTTTTTGAAAATCGCACTCAACTCCCAAGGGCCAATATCGGCCATTGCCAACAATGATGACAGAGGTTTCGCTAGCACATGGAATAGGTCCCTTAATTACCTAGTTAAAAAACCCTAATCCATACGGATCGTTCGTTTAGTAAAAGTTCTGCAAAATTATTTTTTGGAAATCGCACTCAAATCCCAAGGGCCAATATCAGCCATTGCCAACAATGATGACAAATGTTTGGCTAGCACATAGAATAGGTTCTTCAAATACCTAGTTAGAAAACCCTAATCCATACGAATCGTTTGTTTAGTAAAAGTTTAGCACATGGAATTGGTCCCTTAATTACCTAGTTAAATAACCCTAATCTATACGGATCATTCGTTTAGTAAAAGTTCTACGAAATAAATTTTTTGAAATCGCACTCAACAATGATGATAAAGATTTCGCTAGCACATAGAATAGGTCCCTTAATTACCTAGTTAGAAAACCCTAATCCATACGAATCGTTCGTTTAGTAAAAGTTCGGCAAAATTATTTTTTGGAAATCGCACTCAACACCGAAGGGCCAATATCGGCCATTGCCAACAATGATGACAAAGATTTCGCTAGCACATGGAATAGGTCCCTTAATTACCTAGTTAGAAAACCCTAATCCGTATGGATCGTTCGTTTAATAAAAGTTTAGCACATGGAATAGGTCCCTTAATAACCTAGTTAGAAAACCCTAATCCATACGAATCGTTTGTTTAGTAAAAGTTCTACAAAATTATTTTTTGGAAATCGCACTCAACAATGATGACAAAGGTTTGGCTAGCACATAGAATAGGTTGCTCAATTACCTAGTTAGAAACCCCTAATCCATATGAATCGTTCGTTTAGTAAAAGTTCGGCAAAATTATTTTTTGGAAATCTCACTCAACTTCCAAGGGCCAATATCGGCCATTGCCAACAATGATGACAGAGGTTTCGCTAGCACATGGAATAGGTACCTTAATTACCTAGTTAAAAAACCCTAATCCATAAGAATCGTTCGTTTAGTAAAAGTTCTGCAAAATTATTTTTTGGAAATCGCACTCAAATCCCAAGGGCCAATATCAGCCATTGCCAACAATGATGACAAATGTTTGGCTAGCACATAGAATAGGTTCTTCAAATACCTAGTTAGAAAACCCTAATCCATACGAATCGTTTGTTTAGTAAAAGTTTAGCACATGGAATTGGTCCCTTAATTACCTAGTTAAATAACCCTAATCTATACGGATCATTCGTTTAGTAAAAGTTCTACGAAATAAATTTTTTGAAATCGCACTCAACAATGATGATAAAGATTTCGCTAGCACATAGAATAGGTCCCTTAATTACCTAGTTAAAAAACTCTAATCCATACGAATCGTTCGTTTAGTAAAAGTTCTGCAAAATTATTTTTTGGAAATCGCACTCAACCCCGAAGGGCCAATATCGGCCATTGCCAACAATGATGACAAAGGTTTCGCTAGCACATGGAATAGGTCCCTTAATTACCTAGTTAGAAACCCCTAATCCATATGAATCGTTCGTTTAGTAAAAGTTCGGCAAAATTATTTTTTGGAAATCTTACTCAACTCCCAAGGGCCAATATCGGTTATTGCTAACAATGATGACAAAGGTTTGGCTAGCACATAGAATAGGTTGCTCAATTACCTAGTTAGAAAACCCTAATCCATACGGATCGTTTGTTTAGTAAAAGTTCTACGAAATTATTCTTTGGAAATCGCACTCAACAATGATGATAAAGATTTCGCTAGCACATGGAATAGGTCTCTTAATTACCTAGTTAAAATTGAGGTGTGGTCAACACACGCTTTTGTTTTACGAACACAGAATTTTGAGAAATTTTATTTTTTTCTTAATTTTTTTTTTTTTAATTTTTAAATTTATAAATTTTTTTTTTTAATTTTTTATTTTTTATTTTTATTTGTTTTAAATTTTTGGAAACATTTTGTATTAAGTTGTTTTTTGTAAACCTTATACTTTTTAAGATATTTGCAAAACAAATTTTATGGACCAAGGGAGTGGCCACTTCCGGTTAGCCGATTTGGAGTAAAATTCACTGGGACCTCCCAATTTATCAAAAAAGCTTAAATCTGAAGTTTCAGTTCGATTGGTTAAACCATCTGGGCTGTAGAGAGGACACAGACAGACTGACAGACTGACAGAATGACAGACTGACAGACTGACAGACTGACAGACTGACAGACTGACAGACTGACAGACTGACAGACAGACAGACAGACACCATTTCGAAACCCACTTTTTCGGACTCAGGGAACCTCAAAACAAATAAATCTCTAAAAATCTCAAGGTCCAAACTTTACATGATTACTATACTTTATTTTACTAGAGTAAAAGAAAGAAAATTAAAAAAAAAATTTAAAAAAAAGTTATAAAAAAAAATAAAATTTCTCAAAATTCTATGTTCGTAAAAGAAAGTCGTGTGTTGGCCACACCTCAATTTTTTTACTAGAGTAAAAAAAAGTAAAAGAACGATCAAATCTATTACAGCCAAATTTCAAGTTTGAAGCCCTCTCTCTCGCCATTAGTGATACAGACGAATGATAACTGCAAAAGAAAGTCATTTTAATCTGGGATCGGTACGTAATTCTATTTTAAAAAATTCTGTTTTTTCGAAATTTTAGTTTCTCGAAAAATTCTGTTATGAAAAATTCCGTTTTGCAAAGTTCTGTATTTTTAAACATAATTTTTGTCACTAACTTGTTCATCAATTATCTACTCAGATAAATTATTTACTGTTCGGTGCTGAGTCTACTGTTATGGAATATTTTGTATAATGGTGGGCTTAAGCTTCTCATAACTGAGGAAGCAAAAGCGGGGGGCGTGGCGGTTTAGTTGGTGGCTGTAACGAGGCCATAGACTATATCCAGCAGGGGTTATCTAACATAGGGCTGATGTTAGCGGAATATTAGACGGAGGTGGTATTAATCTCGAGCAGGAAAAAGCGAGAAACCATTGCCATCTAGGCGGGTAATTCTAAAATCAGGAATAAGAGAAATTTGGATATAGCATACCGACGGTGTGCACTAAGATTGATCCATATATTTCGCTCGTTATCAGATGATACAGCATATGTAATAACGGGAATGTGACCAAATGATCTGTTGGCAAAGAAGCGACGCAAGCTACTCCTTACCGGATCCCAAATAACGGCTGAATGGCAACAATGTTGGAACGAACGAAATAAGGAATGATGGATATTCCGCGTGTTTGTGTAATATGCGGCAAACTGTTTGGCAGCAGCAAGTTTGAGCTGGATAAAAGCAAAGCAGAGGATGAAGATCATACCGGAAATTATAGAGGAGGCATGGTATACAAGGAGTTAAGAAAAATGACAAGTTCAAACAGCGGAAGCAAGCACTAAACCATATTTTCAAAAGTCAAACCCGCATTGGGTCAAATGTCTACTACGATCAATACCAATATCGTATGCGGAAGCTGTGAGAGGTAATTCTCTTAATTCAACCCCAAACGACGGCCAGGTAATTTATAAGGTGATAAATACCCTCAATGAATCAGTGAATAAATTTATGCAAACGATGGAGACCAATATGAGTCTCGTGCTCCAAAAAATTAATATGCTCATGCAACTCCTAATCAAAAACCAACAACGAATGAACTTAGTGCAATGTAAATTACAGTAGAGTTACAAAATTTCCTTATTGAACGCAACATCGATATTATGTTGATTTCTGAAACACATTTTACAATTACGAACCATTCAAAATCAAAGTATACATCTTTTATGACACTAAGCATCCTATCGGAAAATCATATGTGAGAACTGCTATCCTTTCAACAACAGAATAAGATATTATGAACTCCAAAAATATAGTGAGGAGAAAGTGAGGGAAATGCACCATATCTGCAGTTTATTGTCCACCGAAACATTCAGTTAAAAGACTTCAATTTGTAAATTAATAAAAGTTTTATCTTCGAAAGGAAAACCCAACTTATTGGCCAACTGAGAGACGGAAAATTCCCGATTTACTGGATTTTTGTGTAACAAAGAGTCTAGCTAAACCTCTTGCAATGACCAAAACGTGTTGCGATCAATCTTCTGAACACTCACCGGTTTTAATAATACTATGCATGTAAGTTCTAAAACTAACGCCCCCAAGATTCCTGACGAGTCAACATATTAATTGGACTCAATTAAAATCTGCGTTTCCGCTAAAAACAAAACTAAAATTGATGATGCAGTGTACAAAACCTAACGGAAGTATTAAAACAAGCAGCAGCGGATGCGACATCCAGTAGCTTAGAACAGACAATACATATATAGACATTTTTCATTGAGATTGTTCATTGAGCTAGATATATAGACCATATCATATATAGACCTTTTTTTATTTACATTTGGTCCAACCAACACTAGAACAATATTATTTATGAAAAGTAATCTGGACATCAAATTTTTCGCAAATTTCTTATGCGTGTAGACGTAAGAATTCAGTAAATTTGATTGTTGTTCTACAAATACAATTTTGAATATTAAACAAAGTTACACCTAAATAATTTCTTTTGGTGCAGAGCAGTTTTGATAAACCAAAGAGCCACTCCATGAGTTCCATGAATATTATACAGTAATTTTGGTGAAGATCATACTAGAGGATGCATCTTATACAAGGAGTTAAGAAGAAAAAATGACCACGTCAAAGAGTGGAAGCAAGCACTAAACCATATTTTCAAAAGACAAACCCGCATTTTGTCAAATGTTTGCTATACGATCAATAGCAATATCGTTTGCGGAAGCTGTCAGAGGTAATTCTCTTAATCTAACCCCAAACGACGACCAGGGAATTTATAAAGTGATGAATACCCTCAATGAATAAATTTATGCAAATGATGGAGACATTAACAACATCATGCCTAATCAAAAACCAACAACGAATGAAATTGAATTAGCTGTTTGGAACGCCAATGGGCTAGTGCAACGTAAATAAGAGGTACCAAATTTCTTTATTGAACACAACATCGATATTATGCTGATTTCTGAAAAAAAAAAAGTTTTAATTTATCTTTTATGACACTAAGCACCATATCTGCAGTTTATTGTCCACCGAAACATTCAGTTAAAAGAGTTCAATTTGCAAATTGATAAAACTAATATCTTCGAAAGGAAAACAACTGTGTGAATGACAAGTTGAAAAATTAGATCACACATCTACTGGCTAGCCAACTTATTGGCCAACTGCGAGAGATGAAAAATTTCACATTTACTGGATTTTTGTGTAACAAAGATTATAGCACAAAAGGTCTTGTGAATCGGTACCTATACTGATGCAGAAGCTGAGGAAATCCAGCCAATTAAAGAACACAAGTGGCGCCAAGAAGAAAAGTGAATCATGGAATGATCCAACATAAATTTTCAAGCCTATAATGAGAATAGTTTACTTTCCTGAAACTTGGTAAAGATAAACAGAAGCAAACTCATATCATATCGTCCAATCAGTTTAAAACCGACGCTCTCTAAGCTATTCGAAAAATACTGCAAAAACTTAAACCAACAATGCTCCTGCAAAACCTTAAACCAACTTTGCACGAGAAAAAATTATTTCTGATCATCAATTCAGATTTAGAGAAGAACAGCGCACCATGGAACAAGTTCATAAAGTCGCCTCTGAAATCAGGAACGCCCTAGAACAAAAAAAAGTCCTGCTCTGCAGCATTTTTAGACATTGCTCAAGCCTTTACACAAAGTTAGAAGACAGTTACCAAAAAGTTTTTCTACAATCATTAAAAATTATCTGTTCGATCGAAAGTCTTTGATGAAGTATAACAGCGCATCAACCAATTCCAATTTATAGGAAATTCTCGTTGGAGTTCTACAAGGCAGTGGATTAGGTCCACTATTATATTGGATCTACACAGCAGACGTACCAACATAAAATTACGTAAAAGTTTCTACATTTGCGGATGATTTATAGCAATTCTCTCTATTGCAATAAACCCACAGTAGCATCAAGAAATCTACAAGATCATTTAGACGAAATAGAAAAATGACTAACTAAATAGAGAAATAAGGTCAACGAGCGTAAATCGGCGCACATTACTTTCACACTCCGCAATCTTACCTGTCTGCCTGTGAGACTAAATAATATCATTCTACCACAAAACACCAAAACGTTAAATATCTCGACTTTCATTTAGATAGAAGGGTTACATGGAAAAAACACATCGTAGCTAAGCGTCAACAAATCAAGTTAAGGTGTGTTAAAATGAAGTGGTTAAAAGCGTTTTGCTAAATGCAATAGGACTTAACCCTATCTGGCCGTATGGTATTCAATTGTGGAGGGTACGCATGTGCTTTCAACATAATAAAACTGCAATGAATGCGGTCAAGAGTACTAAGAATAATGGTAAAGGTCCATATACCGTCATCTTAAAAAAAAATCCAGCTATCTAATTTAAAGTAATTACAAAGTGCAAGTTAATATTAAGAACTAACATAGATTAAGCTTTAATTAAAAGTTTATATATATGTAGTTTGTAAGATTTGATTACATCTTGTGAGTTTCCTATATAGGAGAGATTCAAGAATATAGCCTTAGGCAGTTAAAAAAAATATATACTATAATCATGAACGCTCACACAACACCAAAATATTTTCTAGTTATAGATACTCTTCGATTCTCTTCGTTTATCTGTAAATAATATGCAGCAGATTTATATATCGAGATTTCATTTCTCACGTCGTATCTAAAACCATACATAACGTTTTTAATTTTACTTGGATTTGGCCGTTTGTTTGTTTTTTAAACTGTGTAACAAAATCGCATGCACCCTGTACCAATTTCACTCCATAATTAGATTTTAGTTTTCCTGCTTTCCGGTCGTAATTTTAGGTTAAAACCTCCGTGATATCTCAAACGATTCGTACGTTTGAGGTGTCGAACGAAAAAGTACAAAGGGAAAAGAGCAAATTCAACAAGAAAATATGAACATTTTTAAACTTTTCAAAATGCCTAAATGCCTCAAAATTCAAGTGCTTAGATAAGGTAAAACTGAAAGAAGATTCAACCAAGCCCAAAACCATTGCTGTATGGAGTACAAGATATGGTAGAGAACGAGCGATAGATGTAATTGTGTGGCCTTTGAAGAGTTATAGATTTTTTTTATTGTTTCATGCATTTTCAAAGGCTATTGGTTCATTTAATTTTAATAATAAACATAAGGTTCAATAGCAAATAAATATCTATCTTTTTCCTCTTCTGCCCAATGGATATTGGTATTTTGCCTTCGGTCTGGAAAATAGCTCATGTTCATGAGCAAAATATGATCCTCCGGATTGTCGTTTCATATAAACATGG
The DNA here is from genome assembly GCA_958295665.1 of Tipula vernalis. NCBI lineage: Eukaryota > Metazoa > Arthropoda > Insecta > Diptera > Tipulidae > Tipula > Tipula vernalis. The sequence goes on along the minus strand of OY282560.1, from coordinate 313,217,688 downwards.
CCTCTGTGATTCCATTAGTTTAAACCTATAGTAAAGTTTTGGGCATGGATGATTTAATGAAGTTTGTCAGCATTACAAGAGCTTAACTGTACAAAATAAGAGCAATTGAACTTCCTAGTATGCTCTTTAATTTTCCAATATGGAACAATGACATATTGGCTGAAATTGAAAATACCTTTTGATTGATAAAAAAAGAGCAGAGATCACAAATGATATAACACAAATATTAAATAAAAAACCAATAATTTCGAAAACTGATAAAATTGTAATCAATGCCCAAAAAGTGACAAAGAAAACGCTTTTAACATACCTAACTTATTACCAGAATAAAATTACTTAGACAATAATAATACACACGACCATAATTATTTATGGACTCCCAAAAATTCATAAACCAAATATTCCGTTTCGGCCAAAAGTCTCGACCATAAACTCTCCGGCGTAAAATTTATCTAAATTATGTTATAAAATTGTAAAACCATTAACACAAATTAGCAAATACAACATAACAAATTGGGTTTATCGTCCGGACTCCTAGAACGATACTTTCCCACAAAGCGTCCCAAACCAACCATTTATATTTTCCAAATATTTTTCGTTATTTTGTGTAAGGTTCTTAAAAAATGTCATGACTTTTCTTAATATTGGAGTCCTCTTCTCCAATATTACAATTGGTCAGGACAATATAATTCTTCTATTCTCATGCCGCCAAATCACAGACTCACAATTAATGTAAGATTATTTAGCACTGGCATGTGTTGAATAGCAATCAAAGTCGCATTCGCCATTTTTCATCTTCGTTTTAACAATAAGATCCAGTTACACATATCTAGTATACTGTTGAAAATCCTTAAATTTGTTTAGAGATTACAACATTATGTGGCCAATGTGAGAATTTTCTGATATAATTCTTTACTCAGTGCTTTAGTCTGGACGGGGCGTCGCTGTGATCCATTCTAAAATAATAAAACACAAACAATACGAAATCAGAATTAACGTTAACTATTTTTAATCAGTCAGTCCCACCTCCTAAGGCGTTCCTTAGTAATTTGCTACTCGTCACAAAAATTTCAATGGCACAGCTCTGCAATGACACAATGTCTTGCTATATTTAAATGCTTACTCGATATATTTTATTTTTAAATGTTAACGGTATTATTAGCCACCAGCCAAGTATTTCAGGTTAATTTAGAAATGTAAATTCCATATTACACGGCAATCTATTCATTTTGTCTTAAAGACATCTATAGAGAACAACTATCGAAATTTGGAACGTGTATTTTAACCCTAGAAAAATATTTCTTCGAAAAGTTCGACATTACCTCGGAAAAGAGACCAACAAATTTATATAACATCTTTTTGTTAAAATAACCCCTTACGCAATACTTTAATTGAGTTCAAATTTTGTGAGCAGACAGATAACGGATTGTCACATTTATCATCAACATATAAAAAAAATCGTCGGTCCTGTTTTTGAGAAAATCTGTTTGGAAGTTTTCTCCTCCACCGCAAGCCCTTCATTCTAGACCCGAATGGACCCAAAATTTAACACAAACTGTGAAAATCTGAAGCAAAATTGTTTTTCGCGATTACAATACTTCCCCAATATAACTTCGCTACAGTGGGAAAAGTCAAAATATCTGTATATGAATAAGCATATTCCACCCATAAATTGAAAAAAGTTTTGTAAATTACTATTGATATCTGTAGTTTATTCTTCACGAGTTCGAATTGGCTCATTCACCAACGAGATTGTGTATTATGGACAAAATTTAAAAAACTAAATAAAACGTGACGTCTAAACGTAGACAAGCAGATCGAAACATTAATTTCCTCAGACAATTTTGCTAACATTTTAAATAATCTTTAAATTAGCTTTTGTCATCAAAATCTGGTAATCGATTCTTGTTACTCAAAAATCAATTTAATTCTGTAATCTTGATTTTACTTTAGTTTTGTGTACGTAAAGCTTATATTAAACGAATTTTTTTATCTATAAATTGTTTATAAGAAGTTTGCCCTCGAAAACTTCCAAAAACTGATACGTTTACTATTTACCAAATAAAAACCTCGTAAATGGATCGTAAATCAAACCTCTAAATGGTGATTTTCATGATTTCGTTTATTGATTTTTACGGTTGTTGTTGTTGTCAAAGAAAAATCCAATAGTTATTGCGGTACACTTCCGTCATGAAAGATAGAAGTAATGTTTATAAATCGATTTTTTTGAATAAACGTAAATACGTAGGATATAAAACCATGCTCGTGACCATGCAATCGTGAACTTATAAAACAACAACAAAACTATTTGTAGAGTGATGAATGGAATAAATATAATAAAATATTTAGTAAAACATAACAGTTAAACAATATAATTAACTGTAATTAATTTGCTTTCCTTTTACAAAAAAATCACTTAATTACATAATACCCCTAAATGTTGATCCGCAATTCATTCACAAAACAGATTGTTGTTGTTGTCAAAAGTTTATGTTGTTGTTCTTGTCAATATTTTTATTTGCTTTTAAGATTTAACAGAAAATAGGAAAAAATAAAATAAACAATTGGCGAGGGGCTTTGGTGTCATTACCAATGGGATTATAGGTAAAAAAATTCAAGCATTTTTTGATCAATTAAATTAATTCTAAAATAAGTATTTAAAGAAGGTGAAATTAACTTTAACATGGAGATTTTATTAAAGTGGGTTTTGAAGCTTAACCCAAATAAATATTCTATTTCAATGAAACAGAATATTTTGTCACTTCCAAACATTATATACACATGATATATTTTTCTTAGAATTCACATGAATCTTAATTTTGTCTCAAATATATCTTGAGGGTGTATGGGTGAATGGAAATAAAATTCTTTTCGCATTTGAATATGAATAATAAAAATAACATGTAATACCTGAATTGAAAATACATGTTACAATTTTACAAAACATATAAATTATATTATTGACAGAGACCAATAAGAATTTTAAGCTATCAGAAAGAATGTTTTACGCTTATCCATGCGACGCTCAGCTATCACGTAATAAAATGCAAATTTTCAGGCGTAAATCGATTTTAAATTTTTAACAATTACTTACAAGTTGATTTGTATTTCAACACCCACAATCCAATCACTTAGGAATATCACCTCTACTACGTATCGATAATGAATGTATTGCCAAAGAATCACGATTACGTACGAGAACTTATACTAAATACATAATTGTGTTTTATCAATTTGAAACTAGTATAATGCGACCTCAGCCGTTTCTTCCGGATTTGGGTGGTTTTACTGTTTTTGTTTAAATTAAGGTTTAATAGGGATTATTCGACTATCTCGATTTTTAACGTTATTGTTATGCCAAATTACCAACTTGCAGGTAAATCGAAATTTTCCAGTTTTTAGTATTTGTTTGGCGTTGAGTGTTATATTTAGAAACTACCTGGCAGAGAAGAGATTTTCCAATATTGATTCACAATTCATTACAATACAGATTGTTGTTATTGTCAAAAGTTTATGTTATTGTTTTTCTCAATATTTTTATTTACTCTTGTAAGATTTAATAGGAAACAGGAAAAAATAAAATAAACAATTGAAATTAATTTTCTAGTTACATAACGCCATTACCAATGAGATCTTAGGAAAACAAAGCATAACCAATTAATTAATTTTTGACCATTCGAAAATGTGAATAAATAAAAAACAAATTATAGCGTTAACATTTACGGTGGGTGTACAGGGGTCAAATTGACCCGTCATTTTTAACTATAATGTATTTACTTTATTAATTTTTTGTTGAATGTTAATTAATTCATGTAATTTCTAATATACTACCGGTGATTAGACCTTTTTAATTGTGTTTTTATTAACAAGAGAAATATATTAGTATTTACGAACAGTAATTCAACGAAACTGACTAATAGATAGAATTCTATTTATTTAATTATATGATTTTAATATGTTGCGAAGAAAAATTGTAAGAGAGTTCATTTGTATTAGTATGATTCGCTAGTACTTAACGCACAGCACACTCTGTATATATAGAATGTAAATTGTGGTATAATCAGTCCAGTCGCCGCGGCCTGATGAGAAGATTGATTTTTTCATAATCATAAGCTCATCAGTTCGAAACTGGATTGAATTCTCTTACAATCTTCGCAACATATTAAAATCATATAATTAAATAAATAGAATTCAATCTATTAGTCAGTTTCGTTGAATTACTGTTCGTAAATACTAATATAGTTCTCGTGTTAATAAAAACACAATTAAAATGGTCTAATCACCGGCAGTATATTAGAAATTACATGAATTAATTAACATTCAACAAAAAATTAATAAAGTAAATTAGCTTACACACAGAGCTGTGTGAATATCGTGAAGAAGAAAAATTGTAAGAGAGTTCATTTGTATTAGTATGATTCGCTAGTACTTAACGCACAGCACATTCTGTATATATAGAATGTAAATTGTGGTATAATCAGTCCAGTAGCCGCGGCCTGATGATAAGATTGATTTTTTCATAATCATAAGCTCATCAGTTCGAAACTGGATTGAATTCTCTTGCAATCTTCGCAACATATTAAAATCAATTACATAACGATGAAATCAATTACACAGTAAACGATGTAAATTCTTCTATTGACATATAAGTATTTATAACACCAATGCTTATTCAGTTTTATTCCTATGGCATTTGAATGTATTTTATTATTTCTTTATGCAAACCCGAGGCAGATGTTATTTTTAATGCTTGTGATTTCATGGCCAATCAAGTTCAACTTTATTTTTCCCAATGAACCTATCCTGGTACGGGTGAGAGGCGAGTTAAAAAATATTTCAGAGAAAAGTTGTTGATTTTTTACATAAAATACGAATTAAGCAAAATAAATAAACCATATATAGCAGAAGAATTTTTAAATTAAATTAGGATAAGGGTTAATATAGATCCAGAATGTTACTTTCCGTTAACAGAATATTTTATTAGAAACGTATTATTGGAAAAAGCTGGTATAGGTTCAAACTTATCTAAAACAAATGTAAATAACCTTTAAGCTCATAAGCATAAAATCAATAATTTTTATAAGCCATGGTTAAATCATTGTGATATGGCTTCGAATTTAATTATTGAGCTTTCAAAATATTTGAAGATAAACAGTTCATTATTTACTGATTTAATATAAAGATCAATTTATTATTCTTCGATTTGAGAAAAGCGCTTATTGGCTTAGGGAATTAAATTTTATAAAAGCTGCGTCGGTATTATTAAGGAGAAATATTTATAGATATCAATGCTGTAGATGCTTTGCAAACAGAAAAACCAACAAAGACATCTGGGTACTAAGGAAGGTGTAAGCAAAATTGCTAGTTTTATCCAATTAAAGAAATTACGAAATGAATGCCCTGTTCATAAAATGTAGCTTGACTTAAATTTGTTGACGTTAAGCTATATCTTGGTATTGGGGTCACATAACATCGCGCTACATGTACAATTTCTACACGTACTTCTACATGTCCACATACCTGCAGGAATTCAAGTTGAAGACATTCGTATAGATTTCGAAATTTTACTTAAAAAAAGTTGATTTTCAATAGAATGCCGTAAAGGTTGATGTAGTTGTTGTAACGAAATGTTTGCATCCCATATATTTTAAAAGTTCATCGTTGAATTGAACGACCGCCCTGAGTAAGTTGAACGTGATAAACAATTCTGCTAACAGTTTATTTTAAAACTGGATATGAGATTACTCATAACCATGACCTTACGGTCCTGTTACAGTGGCGCCCAAGCAATACACGGCTTTACTAATCCTACAATCATTCATCATACTTTTCCTGATCTACATTAAATAAATTCATTTTTTTCGCCTATGCTCAATTGCATCTAGATCCTCTATAGAATCAATTGTCGGGACATAGGAATGTAAATTATCCATAGTTTAATTTATTCCTAATAATTTCCATTTATCCCCTACATCATGATATAATTGAGTAAGCATTCGCAGCACTAATTCCATTGCTTAAATGTTGAATGTAGTGTGATATCGGTTGCTCGCTCAATCTGGTCATGAATATTTTTACTTCACCGTCTCGCTTGGGTCGTCCATCTTGATGTTGACCCCCATGTTAGTTGAAGGGGTGTGGAGAAAATAAAAGTTAATTAAAATAAATAAAAATTATTACTTTCAATCGCGAAAGATTCCAATTTACGTATTGTTAACATTTTGTTAGTAAACTGAAATTCAAACACCTTTCCTAATCTGGCTAGCATCACCACTGCAGGTTCAGCATAGATCTGGTCGTGGCCACTTATTTGATTTCATCCCGCTATATTACACTATACTTAATATATAACAAATTTTTTAGAGTTCACTTAAGAGCTCTTACTATTGTTAAATCATTTATTTATTTTAATTTTTTTTTTTATGATTTAGTGATTTTAAATTTTAATTTAATTTTGTGTTTAATACTTGTAAGAGTGCGACAGTAGTAGTAAAAATATTGCTAAATATTAATTTTTTTTTCCTCTTAAATATTACGTACTCATTGATGCACCGGAGGGCTTATTTCAGTAGATTTTCTTTTTCAATAGCAACCGTTAATAATTTTTTTTTTGAATATGGGAATTTTAATTCGAAGTCAGGACTTAGAATCCGACGAATTCGATGTGGAATGTGAAGTGAAGAATTTACAAGGGCCAATACTGATGCTAGTTAGTGAACTGCAATCACGATTTGATGAAGAGCTTGAAAATCCAGCTTTATTACCAGTTCGTGCTCAAAATCGAGCGATAAAGGCTCCCCGAAAAGAGGTCGCAATTTGTACGAATAAATTAAGGTCTTTGCATGCCACTATACAAGCAAACCTAAAGTCGGATACCGACTTAAATACAGAGTTATTTAATATCATAACTTCACGATTACGACATGTCCAACTTCGGTTAGAGCGCGTTTCAACTTCTAAGACCGTGCAGAACTCTGTCTCGAATCTATCTGCGTCCTGCCAGTCAATAATGGATCTTTTGCCCAAATTAAAAGATGCCCATACATTAGATGAGTCATTAGACACCTGGAATGCTCTTCATATTGAGGAGTACCAAGCCGAGCAACATCCAGATGATAAACAAACTGATGGTGGTTTAGAAACCTCGCACCAAGCGGCTCAAATAAAAAAAACTACCCAGGGCGAACGGAACCTTAAACATGTACAATTTAGGGAAAGTAGTCCAACTGAGAGTTCGTCGTTAAAGGATATTGTATAACAACCCTTTCACAGCAACCGGAAATGAATCAGATAAGAGGTCTACCTTTTGATAATACCAACGTGAATTCTACCTAGCCGTCTAATGTTTATCAACCCAACACAAACTATTCGCTTCCGCCTCCAAATCATTCGGCGTTGCCACCTCCACGGTTTGATGGTCCCCCCATCGGATATAACCGTCTACCGCCGGCCGTAGATGTTCAAAAATGGAACATATCTTTTGACGGATCGACAAGTGGGATAGCAGTTGAGAAAATTTTCTTTAGAGTAGAGTTAATGGCAGAAACTCATGGAATCCCCGTCGATGCATTGGTGCACAATATCGGATCATTAGTGCACGGCGTCGCTCGGGAACATTATTGGATTTTACTTGAACGCAATCCAAGATGCTCATGGGAAAATCTGAAGCATGGATTTATTCATCGCTTCCAAAACGGTCGATCGTATAGCTATATCAAAAATCCTCTGGATCACCGAAAGCAGAAAGTTAAAGAAGCATTCGTTGACTTCTATTATAATTTATTAAGTTTATCTCATCCGCTAAAGATCCCACTAACAGAAATCGAATTATTGGATCTTATAAGAAAAAATATGAGACCGGGTCTAAGAATCACATTAGCTGGGGAAAAGTTTCCATCTGCAGCAGCTATGGTTAACAGATGTGTTGCCTTGGAAGAAGTCTGGAAAAGTATGTCCTATAATCCAGAAATTGCTATGGGACCTAGATTTTCTCGCAATGTGCATGAAATAATGTTGACTCCTCCCAAATTATTACGCGGCGCCAGGATACCAGAATCCGGCTCAGCCAACAATACCAAGTATCTTAAATTTAAGCGGTTCACAAACATATGGAGCAGAGCAATATCCCAACTTTTCATCGGATATGATTCCACGAATCATATGCTGGAATTGCGGTTAACCTCTTCAACATAATGCATTGTTTTGTGGTGCACGTAATTTGAGACCGGAAAACCAACAGATGGGAATGAGAATCCCTGGCATCCTCATTCCCAGCAGCCAGTGATATTGCCTCCCAGACCGAATACAATGGAATCGGCAGCAAACACCCATCCGGAGTTGTGTGCCAGGCAAAGACACGAATAATAAACAAAAACACGTCGTCAAATAAGTTCCCTTACAATCGATTTACAGCTGTCCAAAATCATAAGCTCCGTTCTATTAAATACTTCCGCCAAAAGAGATTACTACACCAGAAACTCAGAAAAGCCAAGTTCGCCTCTGTATCGAGTTCAAACGACCAATTCAACTATCGTCCGTACGCCGTGGTAAACATTGCTGGTACTAATATCCGCGGTTTGCTCGATAGTGGAGCGACCATTAATGCTTTGGGGAAAAACGGTGCAGAATTTATCGAAAATCATAAGCTGCATCTTTTTCCTGTTAACGCATCCATACAGACAGCGAACGGTGATAAACCATCGGTAATTGGATATGTGTTAGTACCAATTCTCTACAACGGAAAGTCTATCAGAATGCAACTATTTCTAATACCCGATTTACAACAAGAATTGTATTAAGGATTTGATTTTTGGACTATTTATATTTGGGCTGAAACCTTCCCTGATAGAAGAAATAGTTGGTCCAATTTCTGAAAACGAGATTTCGAACCTCCCAAAACACCACGTTCTGAGTAAAGATCAGTCAGAAAAATTGCAACAAGTAGTCAGTCTCTTTCCTAGCTCAGAGAAACCCCTTTAGTGATACACGTAATTGACACGGGAAATGCAATTCCAATAAAGCAGCGTTTCTTCACCGTTTATGTATAATGAGTTAGACCGTATATTGTCCTTGGGCGTAATTCAGGAAAGCAATAGTCCCTGGTGTTCCCCGATGGCTCGGGTCCGGAAATCTAATGCGAAGGTGTGGTTATGCCTCGATGCACGTAGACTTAATAGCGTTACTAGGAAGGATGCCTACCCCTTATCCCTTATAAATGGATTACTAAGTCGACTGGATAGGGCTCAGTACGGTCCTCTTACATCGTACAGTCTAAAACAAATTCTTGGTAGATTATGCTATATAGATGTACTCCAAATTCAATTGCAAATAAAAATGTATCAAAGATAATGTTACATCACAGTTACACATAAATGCCTTAAAAAATTCTGATCAAGAAAACTTACCATCCAGCCATTTCTATGAGGGGGGCCATTTTCGAAATTTAGAGGAAGACCACTTTTTATGTAGGACAGGCAGAACGAAAAAATGATACCATTATATAAGAAAGACGAGGGAAAGGAGAATATTTGGTGGGGTTAAATACATTGTTAATGTCGTTTTCCACTTACACACTACTTTACTCTAACTTCAATCCGCCATCTTGAAATTCGTCTAATGCCGTTTTCCAGTTACAAAAAAGAGTAACGAGAGAGTAGAAAACGAGTGGAAAGAGCTGTCAGAAAGACAGAGTTTTGACATTTTAAGTGGAACAGAAAAAAAAAATTTAAATGACTTTGCTTTTTTGTATAGGTGTGTGAATATAGTATACGTATTAATTGTCAAATTACTATTTTGACAATTATATGTCAACTTTGCAATGCAATGCAATGTAGATGTAAATGTATTAGCTAGAGCAGTTTGCTACTCCGTCAATTTAGACGGATTTCAAGATGGCGGATTGGAGTAGGTTTAGAGTAGAGTAGTGTGTAAGTGGAGAACGACATAAATTGACGGAGTAGCAAACTACTCTAACTAATATATTTACATTTACATTGCTTTGCATTGCAAAGTTGACGTATTAATTATCAAAATAGTAATTTGACAATTATTACGTATATTATTCACACACCCATACAAAAAAAGCAAGGTCATTTAAAAATTTTTTTTGTATGTTCCACTTAAAATGTCAAAAATCTGTCTTTCTGACAGCTCTTTCTACTCGTTTTCTACTCTTTCGCTACTTTTTGTTGTAACTGGAAAACGACATTAGTTCAATCAGGATTGAAACCGAGTTAAAAAATTGAAAAAAAAAATATTTCGTAAAATATTAAATTTATTGCTTAACCCTTGTGCCTATAAAGGGTCACCTGGGTGTGTTTCTTGTACCATCAAAAAAAATATTTATATAATTGTGCCTAACTTTAAGGAATGTTTACCTTTTCTGGTAACTATTCGACTATGTTTATAGTTTAGTCAGCATACAGGAAATACATGTGGCCACCAAACAACGGGTCCACAAAATTGTAACAAAAATGTCTATCTTTTTTGTCACACATAAAATAATGTTGACCATTTTGTCACAAAAATTGGTGAAAATCAGAGTGGATGCGTGTTGCATGCATATGCAAATCAAAATTGTTTTTTATTTATTTCCACATCAACTCTTTGAGCGAACCGTAACCAATCGGCAATCAGCCTACATACATTTTTCGTTCGCATCAACAAACATTTTTGGTTTACATTTTCATACATCACCCCTACCTACCGCATGTAAAAACTTATATTCGCTTTTTAAATGGAGAAAAAAGCAATTTGAATTGTGCATGAAAGCGCGAAAATTATATGAGAGGAAATGATGTTCCTTGGTAAACTCCCACTATAAAGAGGCAAAAAGAAGCACATTTGACCTTAATAATAATTGACTCACCGTAGTCGCAATTGTGGCTGATTTGATCAAATCTCACCACCACCAATGAACTCTCTAATATTTGAAAAATGGTGTAGCATGAAGGAAAATATTCCTCCGATTTAAAATCAGCACTCAACCAGGTCTCCGTAAAAATAACGATGTTGTAGTTATAACACAAAAGAGATGAATAAATTGAATGAGCTTTGGTACGCGCCCCACTATTATTGTGATAATATAAGTGTAGACTATTGTTGCTTGGATTATTTGATAAAATGGTATGCATAATATTTTGGAGTCTAGGTCGATAAAAAACGTTACTATTAACATTGGTGGATGACGGTATTATTCCACAAGCGTCAGCCTAAAGTTTTTTTGGACGAGGCACAAACTATATGCGACCAATGCTCCGGTGGGCCATATATGTGGTTGAAGGACTTTGCTGAAATGGACTGGATCAAAGCCGATTTTGAACGAAATGAGTTTGAGACGACTAACGTAACGGTCACCCGACACTCAATCCCATCCCCAGATATTTCCAGTTTACCACCTAGAAATTCGCGTAAAGCAGCCGGTTCAGTGTTGTTAGTGAATTTTCAGGCATAAATAAACTTCAAGTCCGGAACAGTTTTGATAGAATCACCGGTAACATTGCAAGAGCCAACAATAAATTCAGCTTGCGGCTGCTGACTTCTAGCACTTGCAGGTTCAACAGTGACAGGTGCAGCAATATAAGAATGTTCCGGGATGATTGACCTATAATGACGCTGAACTTTTTCCAATAGATCATCTACATTGGAGTGAATAATACCTAAATAATATTCCCCCCTCCCCAACCCCAGCCCCCCCCCACCCCACCCCGCCTTAACAATAATTGTTAAATCAACTGCAGGAGGCATAATTGGTGCTAATTAATTAAATAACCAACTACGTTTAATATTTCTTTCTTAACCCTGAACCTCTTAACAAGAGACTGACAGTCTCTAATCTATTTATTTATTTATTTACCAGCACTAACAAATAGCATAGGTTAAAATACCAATAATTTTGTATAAAAAAAGAGTTACAAATTATTATTTCAAATACGACTCTTAAAAAGATCCCTTGAAATGTTAAAATCGAAAAATTCTGAATATTGGTTAAAATATTTTGACGTACGCGCGACCGGTTCATCAATTCCATAATTCGTACGATGAAAAGCAATACTCAGTCTTAACTGTCGTGGACGAAGAATTCTCTTAGGAACTTAAAATGAATATAAGTCAAGCAATACCGGGCAATCAATCTTAGCACAAATTACATCCCGAGCAAATACTGCATGAATCATCTCTCTTCTGAATTCAAGACTACGAATGTTCAAAAGTGTACAACGACCGGCATAAGAAGGTAAACTAAATCCTGAAGTTGACCTTGGAAGTCTTCGGAGGGCAAATATTAAGAACTTTTTTTGAATCCGCTCAATACGATCACTAAAGATTTTATAACCAGAACTCCAGATAACTACAGCGTATTCCAAAATAGACCTAACAAAAGCAGTATATAATGTCTTGAGAGTATATGGGTCAGAAAATTGACGAGCATGTCTCTTTATGAAACCGAGCATCGAGCCGGCTCTAGCTACAATCATTTCTATATGTTTAGTAAAACTTAGGTTATCTGTAAACAAAACACCTAAATCAATAAACTGAGTAACTCTATCTATTTCCACGTTTTGTAAAATGTACGGAGCTACAATTACATTTGGAGAGCTAAACGATTTTCTGTAGTCCAATCACTAAACCGATTAAGGTCCTGTTGTACCAATAAAACGTCTGCACCATTTCGGATAGTAGCGTAAATTTTAAGGTCATCTGCATATAACAGACATTTACAAAACTTAAAACATGTAACAATATCATTAACAAATAGAATAAATAATAATGGACCTAAATGGCTACCCTGAGGAACACCAGATGAGACTGTAAACTTCTCAGAATAATTTTGACCAATACGTACTAGTTGAGACCTTTGCGACAACTAAGATGATAACCATTTTATAGGAATAAAATTAGAATTCAGTTTAATCAATTTATCAATTAATAATTTGTGATTAATTTTGTCAAAGGCCTTACTGAAATCTGTATAGATAGTGTCAACTTGGGCACCTTGTTCTAAACAGCATATCGCATCATTAACAAATACCGCAAGATTGGTTGTCGTTGATCTACCAGAAAAAAAAACCGTGCTGTTGGGAAACAATTAAGTTTTTAATATTAAGATAAATACAATCCTTTACCAGTTTTTCAAAAAGTTTAGGAATAACATATAATACAGCTATTCCTCTATAGTTCTCAACTGAATGTTTAGGTCCCGATTTAAATACTGGAATTACATACGAGGGTTTCCAGCACTGGGGAAAAATACCTTACCTAAGGCTGTAATTAAATAAATGTGCTATATGGCCACTTAAGGCTTCGACGCAATTATTTAAGAGTAGTGAGGGAATACCATCAGGGCCCATAGACATTTTACTATTAATTCCGGCTAAAGCCATTTTGATTTGTTCCCCCGTAAAAGAAGAAATACCGTGAATTTGATTATTGACCAAGACTTGGTCACTGGGAGATGTTAAAACATTTTGGACTGAATAAACGGATTTGAAAAACGTTGCAAATAATTCACAAATAGCATTTAGATCATGAGCTTGCCTATCATTATAACTCATGGGTAAAGGATAACCAACAGATTTTCTTTTAGAGTTAATATAATGCCAGAAACACGATGGATTGGACATGATACCAGATTCAATTTCTAACAAATAATTACCATACATAAATTGATTCAAAACCTTAAACTCACACCGAAGGTGAGAATACAATGCATAATCAGCTGATGTGTTTGTCTTTTTATACAGTTTGTGTGCCTTGGTTTTACGGTTATATAAATTAACCAGTTTTTTGTTAAACCACTTTTCACGATACGAATTATGTTTGTTGACAATTTTTGGAATGAATAGATCCATCCCCACATACAAAATTTCATAAAATCGGCCAGTCATAATTTCAATATCCTTCTCATTACAAAGGAAATCCCAGGAAATACTTTCAAGAAATCCATTTAGAGAGTCATAATCACCATTTCTAAAATCAAAGATTAAAATATTATCATTTGAAACATAATCGTCGAAACATTGAAAACTTAACTTAATTAACAACGGCGTATGATGAATACTTGATGATCGAGCCAGGTCTTCACAAGATTGCACTGATGGATGTAAATTATCGTCAGTGAAAACAAGATCCAAAAGTCAGCCATTCTGATTGTGCACTTCGTATGTTGTCTTACCCATTTCTAAAAATGAATCTATCACGAAAGAAGTATTGGCAGTGTTACCAAACGGTGTAAGTATTCCATCAATTCGTTTCCAATTTAAGTTTGGAAAGTTAAAATCACCCACGATGCACAAACTATCATTTTCTTCCATTTTGGGATGAATCTTATTTCCAATTATATCGATAAATTCCTTAAGGAATTCACTTGTAGATTTCCCGGGAACATACGTAGCACAAACGAAATGATTTCCTTTGGCCATTTTTACCTTTACTAAAAGGATTTCAATATCACCGGATGCAATATTAATTTGTAGACATTTATACTGATTTATTACAGCTATTTGTAGACCACCACCAACATCCAGACACTCTCCAGTTTCGTGCCGATCTCTGCGGAAAACTATATAATAGGCAGGAAAGAATTCCTCATTCTTTATAGCAGGAACCAGCCATGTCTCAGTTTTGACTATGATGTCATAATCTTCTTCCATAACCGATGTAAAAAATTTATCCACTTTTGTGCGCATTCCACCCGTGTTATGGTAATATATATTAAACCAATATTTATCGTTAGTCATATAATTACCCACTTCTTCATCACCATTATTAGCATCAATATTATAAATATTCGTATTATCGTTATTATTATTATTAGTTTTATTATTACTGTCATTATTATTAATAATTTTTTTGTAATTTACTAAACTGGAGATTGTATGCGACGGCTCCGTTGAAAAAATTGGCGATAAATATCCGGATTCACATATTCTTTAACCAGTACACCCACTGGCCACATATTTCCGTCCAACAATCTGTCCACCATGTTTGCTGAAGTGTTCACTTTAAATGAAGCATACTCCATTTCAAACCGATGCTTTGAATTAAGGCAACGAAAATCGTGAATATCAAATTTACCTTTGATATACTTCATAATTTCAGCTTCCGTTGTTGAATTCCGAAGGCGGGAAATGAAGAACCATTTTCTTGCATCAGCTGCACAAATGACATTGTCAACTGCAACTGATGACCCAATAATAACATTATTTCCAATAATATTATTATTATTGTTTCTGTTATTGTTGCATTTTGACTGCGACGATATTTCAGCTACTAACTTACTGGTACTGTTACTTGCATCAATGGTAACGGTTTTATCAATAATTGTGTCTTTTGACCGAGTATTTGCTGATGGCCCAGTTCAATTTGTGACAACAGGTAATCTTTCTTTGTTTATACTATTACCCCTGCTTTTTTTCTTTTTTTGAATCGAATTCCGGTTGGTTGACGATAAAGATGAAGGTAATGTTAATGAAGGTGATGATGATGCTGCCGACGATGACACTGGGTATTGTAATCTTTTAGTTATCGAGTATTTCTGCGAAACAGTTTTATTTAAACGGAATAGGGCCGAATGTCGAAAGGCCGAAAGGGTAGAAAGGCCGAATATTGAAAAGCCGAATTTCGGAAGGCCGAAAAGGTAGAAAGGCCGAATAACGAAAAGCTGAATTTCGAAAGGCCGAATGTGTCGAAAGGCCGAATTTGTCGAAAGGTCGAATGTGTCGAATGGCCGATTGTGTCGAAAGGCCGTTTGTATCGAAATTGATTTTAATTTTTCATCTTTTTTGAATGAAAATTTTAAAAATTTATATTTTTATGAAAACCAAAATTTATATTTTTGTCAAAGTTTTTGTATAAAAATGTTTAATAGTAAATCGCATTAAATATTAATATCTTCTTACGTTTTTTTTGTCATATAATAAAAAAAGAAATATAAATAAATTTTTTTCCGACAAAATTTGATCACAATAATATGCTGGATTTATTAGCACGTATTTTCAATTTATTTAAATCATTTTACATTAAGAAATAAATTCAATGGTTTTAAATATTGATTTTCAAAGTGAAAGAAAATTTAATGATAATTCGGCCTTTCGACCCAATCCGCCTTTGCACACGTTCGGCCTTTCGACATTCGGCCTTTCGACATGCGGCCTTTTGACCCATTCAGCCTATAGACATCCAGCCTTTCAACACTGACCCAATCGGCCATTAGACATTTGGCCTTTCGACATTCTGCCTTCCGACCCATTCGGCCTTTCGGCGTTCGGCCTTTCGACATTCGGCCTTCCGACATTCGGCCAAGTGTCACAAGATGTTTAGTGGCAAAATGTTGTGTTATAAAATATGTTAAAGGGTTTAGGGTTAAATGCGAAACAAAAGAGTTATTTGCGATTATTTAAATATAATTCCTAAAGACTCTCTGCTTTTTGTAAAATCCTCAATTTAACCAAATATCACACAATTTTTAAAACAAAAGTGGCCCAATTGTTTTTTTAAATTATTTTAGTTTTAGAGCAATCTGCTAAATAAAGAAATAAAATGCAAATATATAACCAATTTGCCAAAATTCTATTTTGAATTCGTTTCGTATTTTAAACTCAAACGAAAAAAAAAATCGAAGTACACACCTCAAGCCATACGGATCTAAATAAAAAACCATTCAATTGATTTTCACACTGTTTCGCACTACACATACACACAATGTTGATAACATTTATATCGTAAAACGACCCAATCAATTCAAAATACATACAATTTATAACTACCTAGTCCCAAATACACATTGAATCGAATTTAATTGAAATACAAAAAGCTACACAAACAACAACCATACCTAAAGCCTTTTTTTGTACTTTACGGAATTAAATTACATGAAATTATTATCCATTACACCGTAAAAATAAAAAACGGAAAATCCAAATTTCCACATATACTCGTAAACGTATGTACATTGTGTATAATATACAACCAGACGGGGCATATTATGGTATTGAAATGAAAAAAAAAAGAAAATTCAATTTTCTTTAGCGCTTTTCCGCTTTTGTAAACTCGCCTTTATTCGGTTTTTTTTTTTATTTTTTTTTTATTTAGGTCATTAATTAGTTTTTCCGTTTCATTTTAATAATTATCCGTAAAGTACTAGACCGATTTGAATCGAATATAAGTGGGCAGACGGATTAAGAGCATCAAGCTTTAGGGGAGAACGTTTATTTCTTAAACAGGATGCTGTATATTTAACACAAAGAAAATTATTGTATGTATGTACATTTGTAAATTATAAATGTACAATGCACATTCTGTATGTTTTGAGTAAAGATTGTATAGGTGTATATAAGAATTTTTTGCAATTGAAAAGAGTTTAAGTTTAAACAACAACAACATAGCTAAACAAAAGGAAGATGATATCTTCAGAAGTTTTATCAAGTTTTTATTTTATTCGTAAAGATTAGATTTCTTCTTCTTCTTCGTCTTCGTCTTCGTCTTATTTTGTATTGTATACGTATTGCTCTGTACAAAGTTAGATATTTATAACTTAACTCGAATATAATTGAAGAATAACAAATGGTTAGTTATAAATAAACAACAACAACAACAGCAATGGCAGGAGAAAGGATAAATACGAATTTACTACATAGCAAGAAGTAATGAAACCATTATTTTCTAATTAAAATTATACTCAAAATGGAACTTGAGCACAATGATGGCATTCCTTTATTAGATACGAGTTATATACAAAAGTTCCGAATTTTGTTTGTAAAGATGTGAATCCAGATTTGATCACCAAAAAATATGTGTAGGATGAGGAGAATAAAACTGATGGTTTTATGTTAAATGGACCGGCATAATCTACACCTACTTAATCAGCCATCTGTTGTTGTTCGCTCATTGGCTTAGATTTCTAATATTACTAATCTTTTTGCCCCGACTATCAAAGATCTTTGCTTATGCTCACCAATAATGTGGCTCCAGCATGATGATATTTAACGTGACTTTCTTCAATCATTTTAATACCCCATGTACGTCGATGAATGGATTTAAACAAAGTAAACTTGATGATTTACCAATTTCTCGTTCCTTACTCAAATCTTTGATTTCAGTGGTAAAAGATTCACCTTGGACCTTCTTGCAGATTTCGATTTCAGCTCGTATTACATCGATTGAAGTTATTGTTGAATTTCGCAAATGCTTTGGTGTTCGTATAACTTCAGAAAACTTCAAAACTGCAGCTAGAAATTTCACTATTTTGAATAAACTAGAAACACGCTCTTCTAGACGTATGATAACATCATTACGGTCTAAAATGGTAACCAGACATTTTACAGCTTCTTCACTTTTACCATTTTCAGAATAAATTAACGATTGTATCGGCAAATCATTACTTGCATTATGTAACCACTGAGGGCCATGCCACCATAAATTCGACTGTTTCAGTTGCGTTGGAGTTGCTCCTCGAGATACCAAATCAGCGGGGTTCTCGTTTCCAGCAACATGCTTCCAATGATTTCAACTATACAGCTACAATATCACTGACAAACGGTTATAGCACCGCTGTACACAATTCGAGTCTCGGAATTGTTAGTATGTTCGTGGGAGCCACTTTCGACTTGCTCGTATATAACGATACCTTATCTCTCCCTTCGGAATTAGTCACCTCTTCACATAGATGCACGCACCATAACCATGAGAACTGGCGTCACAGAAATCGTGAATTTCAGCTTGTGTTGTAGTTTGAATCCACCTTGGAATTTTAATTGCCTCGATTAGTTGAAACTGATCACGCATTTTTAACCATTGATGTTTTAACGTTATTGGTAGTTCTTCGTCCCACTCAACCTGAGTCTTCCACAACAATTGTAGTAACATTTTAACCTGCACTATGCATGGCGACACTAACCCCAATGGATCACAAACTCGGCTAATTTCACTTAAAATATCCCGTTTTGTTGCTTTTCCGAGCTCATCTAACCGCACCTTGATTACGAACTTATCGTGCACAGGATCCCATTGAAGTCGCAATACTTTTACATTATCCGCAGATTCTTCAATTGACTTCAGGAATATATCTATACATCAGATTACGGTAAACCATCAAGTATAGTCGGTGAATTAGAGATCCATTTCTTCAATTTCATTTTGTGCCCACTAAACCAGATTTTCGCGTATTTCAGCTAGTTTCGATTCAGTTTTGCATCCTATCATGATGTCGTCTACATACTATATGTTTCGCGCTCAATCATTTTCGCAGCTTTCAGATATTGTGTCCTACTCATCATTGCAATTTCCTTCAACGTGCGTATAGCCAAATAAGGCGCCGACGTTGTATCGTAAGTCACAGTTAATAACTAGTAATAATCCACTCCATGCACTACCTTTCTCATGACATCATTTAGTGACCTGTGCTACTCTTGGATGATGCGTCGAATACAACTCGCAATTTCAGCCCCGTATTCGATTGCCGCAAAACAACATGATGTGGCATAAAATACAATCCAGCACGAACAATTTCCTTCGACGAAATTTTTCGCATGTGGCCTAGTTTCACGTAGTCAGCCATGAACTGCTTACATTGTGTTTGAAATTCATGATCCTTAGCAAACCTGCTTTCAACAGATCGTAACCTTCTGATGGCTTCATATATGTATTGTCACCAAGATTCATTGGAGTAGTTTTAAATGGAATTCTGACTATAAATCTGCCCTCATTATTTCGTGTAACGTTCGTCCTGTAGTGTTCTTCATAGATTTCATCCTCCAATATTAAATGTGCCTTTATTGGCACTCTATCTAGTTCCCAGAACCTTCATTTTACTAATTCCAACGAATGCAGGCAACGATACCGATTGTGGCAATTGCCGTGATATGACCCAACCAAATTTGGTATGTTGAGCAAACATTAGGTTTTCATCGCTTCGGATTTGCCCATCAAGTATAATGTTAAAAAAGTGGTAGGCTCCTAGTAGCATTTCAATAGTACAAGGAGCATTAAAACTAGGATCAGCAAGATTTAAATTCGACATGAACATTCGTGTCCAGGGTCTCACTTGTAATGGTTGAAATAATAAAGTATGGTAAAAACGTAAATAGTGTTTTTTATTATTAAATTGTGCGTGGTAAAAGTAACGGTGTAAATGATAAAAATAAGTAAAACAACGAAGAGTCCTTTACAGTTCACAAAAACTGAAACAATACCCTTTGGAAAGCAACTGAAGGTCTTAAAAGGCCTAAAGTACAAATAGCTCCTATCAAGAATGACGATGGAGCATGGGCTAGAAGTGCCAAAGAAAAGGCTGCATTGTTTATTCCAGGGGAAACAGCTGAAGAAAATATAATTCCAGTAAATAAAGTGGATAACCAAAAACATAAGACCTGTAACACTACAAGAGCTAAAAGATGAAATTAACAACAACTTAAGCTCAAAAACATCCTCTGGTTATGACCTAATCACAGGACATATAGTTAAAGCACTACCAGAAAAAGGATTACCAAGATTACTGAGTGTAATAAACGCAGCGTTCAGATTAAAATACATTCCATGCCAGTGGAAGGTGGTAGAAGTGATAATGATTATAAAACCTACCAAGCCGCCAAACAAGAAAATGTCGTACATGCTGATTTCCCTTCTTCCTACAGGAATGAAGGAATAGAAAGTTTTTCCAATAGAAGGAAGAAAACTCCTTCCTCCTCACCAATTTGAATTTATAGAAAGACATTCTACTATAGATTAGTATGGCACCGAGGCCTGGAATATGAACTAGACAGAGATCTGCCGAAGCAGTTTTTAGCAGTTTTAGATTTTAAAATTATACCTAGCTGATCGACACGTTTGTGTAAAACATGAAGAGGAATAATCCGAACTAAAGAAAATATCGGCTGGAGTTCCACAAGGAAGTGTTCTGGGGCCAACACTCTACATACTTTATACGTGAGACGTACCAAGCACAAAAGGAACAAGTATTGCAACATTTGCGAATGATACTGCAATCTTTGCATTGGCGACAATATAGAGGAGTCAACCAACAAATTCATTGAGTAATTGGACGAAGAAATGGCGCCTTCAACTCAATGAAACTAAATTTGTCCATATAAATTTTACCAACAAAAATTTGAATTGTTTACCTGTTTGACTGAATTCGAAACCAATTCCATATGCAATCTAAACTCAAGTGAAAAGAGCATGTTAAAAAGAAAAAAGAAGAGTTAAACATCAAATGTAGAAAAATGTATTGGTTCACAGGAAGAAACTCTGAGCTAACATTACATAATAAACTGCTCTTATATCGGTAGATATTGAAACCTGTTGGGCCTATGGTACAAACGAATCTACCAGAACCCTGAGCTTAAGCCGGTAGACAAGCAACCGCATAACCAAGCCGAAAACACAACATGTAACGGGCTATAAGATCGTGTTACAAACCGTTAATTAAAATCTCTCAACTAAAATGGGCTATATACATATAAGCACCTATAGCGCCAATCACAATGTACTTATTGCCTTAAAAACTTTGTAAGTTGATTTTATTTCCTGTACTCAATATTCCTGAGAATCCCAACTTTCTTGAGAATAATCAACTATAATTCGTGTTTTTTTTTTTTACACTATATGTGAATTTCGTAGCTAAACTTTCTATGGAAAAACCCAACATCGGTGCCGCGGGTTTAGCGACTATTTCTGTGAAAAAAAAATTTTTTGATTTTCACTATTGTGAAACTGGAGACAAAATTCGATTTTAATATTTTTAAATCGTTTAAATTATTATAGAATTAATAAATTGATGTTGGGCGCAGAATATTTCAATAATCATAATTAAAAAAAAAAAATTTAGGGGTTGTGGATGGTGATGCTTGATGGGGAAAGAAGTGTTTTTTTCCTTCTCCGTAAATTAAATTTTAATTTAATTTATTTAATTAGTTTTAATGTTAATATTATTTTTGTTTTGCTTTAATTTAATTTAGTTAATTAATTAATTAATTAAAAATTTTAAAAATATAATTAAAAAAATAATTAAAGTATTAAATGTTTGTGTTGTTATAAGTGTTTTCTTCTGTAGTGAACCAGTAAAATAAAGTTTGGTATTTGAATATGAGAGAGGATTATTCATGTTCAAAATTTACATAACGGTACTGCTCAAGTATCGTTTGGCAGGCAATCTCACCTTTTGCCATTTTTCGGAAAGTTCCATAATTCCATTGGTAGTAGAACTTCTGTGGTTTATCGGCGAAAAATTCACACTCCTTTATTCAAGCCAACTTTATTTAGACCATCCACGAAATTTTGCAGAGATCGAAAGAATTAGTAGTCAGTCAGAAGGTGCAAGGTCCGGGGCTATACGGTCGATGCATCAAAATTTCCCATTCAAACTCTCTCAATGTTTGCCGGATCATCAAAAATGTATGTGGTCTGTCATGATGGAAGAAAACACTCTACATACTGATGCATTCGATAAAGCATCTTGACCGTAAACACCACATATTTTTTCCCGGGATTGGGCAGCGCTTTTGCCTTTTTCATAGTAAAATTGCAAAATGTAGCGAATTTTTTCAGAAATTTCACTCATTTTCCCATTAATACATCGTTTGACACTATTGACGAAATACACAACTATCTTTATGAACATTGTAGACTGAAACATCACCTTTCAGCTATAATCCATTTTAAGCACTAAAATGTTAATCGAATTTATTATTTAGTAAATGGACAGTTTTTAGTTTGCTGTGTTACCTCGAAAAATGATATCAATAAGACACCAATCTGACCTTATTACTTAGAACTTATTTACAACAAAATTAAATCAGTAAGCCAGGTCTGCCTTTTACAATCAGGGCCAAAAGAATAAGACCAATTTTTCGAAATTCAGAAAAATCTTTGAGAAGCTCTTAGCATTCCAATAAGCATTGCTCTTATGGCGATGATTAATAGAGTTTCGAGAATATGGGCACTCAGATGTGATTTCGTAAATTGCATGTGTAATAAAAGGTATTTTATTTATTTAGAGTAGCGGTTCACAGACTTTCTTCAGCAACCCACTAAAGAAATGATATACCCACTAAGAATAATAATTAGCCACCATAATGGCTGGCCAAAGTTTTTTGTGATAACACATAGATGGACTGTAATTTTATTAGGTGCTATTTCTATTTTTAAATCGATCTGTCATTTAATTTGCTGTTAACAAGCAACCAAATTGACGTATTCTGCATTTTAGTGAAAAATGGATACATTTCAAATTCGTGGCCTATTATTATTATTGCAGGGCCATACGGGCGATCAGCCACCTCGCACTGCGACCTAAAAGATCTATTGTGCTGGACCCTGCTTAGTTATCCGTCCAGTCAATATTCAGGTTTTTAATGAACTTGATAATACTGCCAGCCTGTACGTGATACATACTATCTGGGATTATTGCTCTCCCTCCTAGATGTTATGTAGTTCCGCTAGAAATACGGTAGCATTGAAGCCCAAGGACTTCAAAAGGGTTGTCCCACTCCCATATATTCCTACTCCTGCCCCGTATTCCGTTTGATTTTACTCTTACGAGTTGCTGCCAGAACAGCTCACGTGAGGTTACGGAACTGGTAGATTAATCTACTCAACTTTGCCCCCCCCCCCCCTTCCAATAGACGCGAAACCACTATTCGTGGTATATATAGGTGTTGTGATTTTATGAATTCAAAAATTCAAATTTGTTTCATTTTCACCAACAACTTTTGATTGTGAACGTATGAGTACATTGCTTATGTACAGTTTCATATTTTTATTTACTAACTAACGATTAAATAAACATGTTACATAATATTATAATTTAATTTAGCTTGCGGGTAATTAACTCTTTAAATAAATAAATTGAAATGTGTATGGGTTGGAGCACAACACCACAGATAAATGTTTTTGTGTTGGTGGGGAAAAATAATTGGAAGTGAAAATATATTTTTCTCAACAACGATAAAGTTTTTCGATTGTTTTGTTACAATTTTCATAAACAACCTAATTAATTAATAATTAATTGGATAATAATAATAATAACAATACATATTGACGTGATGACGACTGTCAAACTAATCGTGACCTTAGATTTTTGGTTATTCTGTGAAATATAAAGCTTGAAAGATTGTTTTTTTATTACTTTCGGGTAACAATATTTTATTATTTAATATAAAGAATGGTAAGCGTAATTTCTTGTAAAAAATAATGCACATTGCACAAATGTGTCGTACAATTCACTGACTGTAGAATTCTTGACTTTAACACAAGAAAAAATTTCGATGTCTGATTTATTGAATAGTTGGAGGTTATTAACATATATTACTTACAAGCACATTGAACTGGGCACATTTAAATTTCCACAACGATCACTACCACCGTATCAGGTATCAATCAAGTTCTACAGATGGTTTTTTTACAGAGTGGAAACTGTATGTTTACAATTTTTCGTTATTTGATTGATTGTTTGATTGAAAATCCAAAAACATCCCATTTTCACCCCTTTAAAAAAAAAACTTTATTTTGTAGAATTGTTAGTTTTAAACACACATTTTGAGGAACGTTTTTTAAAATGTGGTTAATTTCCGGCCCAGAAATTGGGGTAAAATCATCCTAAACGGGTGAAAACCGACAAATTAGCGTTTTTATAGCAACTTGGAATTTTTATTTATCAAGGACACATATCTTTAAATTGTATTCCAAACAACTTATCTAAGCTTATACCCAGCCCCTATAAATTGGTCTTAAGGAAATCAAATAACCTAAGCTGTATCCGCTTTGATGAACCTCCGATGGAGATATTGGGCTTTCAACAGACAGACCGATAGACACTATTTCAACATCAAAAGACAAAATCAGAAGTTAAGAATTTATGGTAATTTGGAAACTTTGATGAATTTAAAAACTTATAAGAAAAATAAGTAAGAAACTGAGCAGACCACCCATGAGTAGAGTCCACCACTGAGTAGAGTTGAGGTGAACAGGCGTCCCGGTTTCTCCTGACATGTTCTGGTTTTCAAATTTCTGCGGGCTTCCGGGAAAATGTCTGGTATTGTTCTGGTTTTTAGATAATTCATTCAGATCGTAAATTTCCGAACCAGAAAAATAATAACTTCAATACAATTTAAATATTTTATTTAAGAAATCGAACTCCAGCCCAAATTATATGGCCCAAACAATTCTTCAAAACGCGATTTATTCTATTTTAGATAAGGAACATTTCTAGAATTGGCTTGACGTCTCACATAATGTTGACAAATATGTGTGTTCCATTTAGTGCCGAAGGTGGAGAAAATTGTATAGGTTGGCATATAAGGAAAACTAAAAAACCAGATTTAGGGTTCCAAAATATTTCTTGCCGTTGGGCCATGTTTTATTTTAAATTCTGATCACATCCCAATCTTATCACAGAAAAATTCTTCAGGTCATGAAATAGCTGGTTATATATAGCTGGTATATTAGGAACTATTTATATAATCTACAGAATACTTCAGACTTAAAATTTCACTAAAATCCATCAACAAATTTTGGTGACTAAGAAGATAGCCTGAATTAGTTAAGTATTTAAAAATAAATTTGGCGAATATAGTTTTTGATTTACATCGACTAAAATATCATTGACAGTGTTCGCAATGTTTCTTGAAATTGAGCAGTTGTTTAATTAAGAAATCCGACCTCGGGTGATTAGACGGAAGGAATTCTCCCGAGCCGGAATTTATTTCACATCTCAAATCTTAGATATAAAATTTTATTAAAAATTAAAATCCATCCATAATTGTGCTACCTAAATCCATTTGGAGCTGGAGACGTAGTGTATAGTTGGAGAGCGTGCATAATTCGGTTTTATATCAGATACAGCGTATACAATTGGCTTAATCATTTATGGGTACTAAATTTCACTAAAATCCATTGAATAACATGCATGTTCAATTTGGTATAGGGAATTTAGTAAAGGCCTGGGATTAGTTATGTATAAAAAAAAATGTTTTTTGGGAAATCTAATTTTTTGATTTATGGTTTGTATTTAATGGCCAAAGTATCATTAATAGTGTTCCCAATATTTGTTAACAGAACAAAAGTATAGTGCGGGGAAATATCAATTTATAAATAATTTAACTAAATTAGCAGTCGTAGAAAACAATATTTATGATTCTGAGAGTCCATTTGGCATACTTCTCAGTAGCCGCTTCCAATGATCCAAACTTCGTTATTTTCTTGCAGTTTTTCTCGCTTAGAATCACATCGGTTTTTCTTAAAAAAATACATTTCAAGCCAGTTTTTCATTCCAGTATAATGTCCCTCGAGCCGCATTCAGAAGTATATTGGATGAGGATGATTCATGGATCATAAATTGTGAAATAGAATCGTGTACCCTTCTGATGTGAGGAATTCATTTTCTTTATTGCTGTATTATATATCTGATAAATGTATCGGTGCTCGTTTGGCTAATGGGCTGGATTGGTTTTTTCCTTCATTTACCTCGTCGGTTCAATTTGCAGTCGACATTAGAAGCACATTTTTTTTTTTTATTTGAATCGATATGTAGCTCACAAGCGACATCCCATTGGAGAAGCAGAAAATTGAAGCAAACGGAACTCTTTTCTTAGATTCTCCGACCGATGCGAACAGTCAGGGTATTTTCGCGTTTATTTGATCACAAGTTGTTTGCCAATGAACCTTCCATCGTGAAATTCCAATGGACCTTCCATCGTTTGGTTACGTACCTAAATAACTTTCTACTGACACAGGATAATTTGTTTTCGCATCTAAAAGCCAAATGTTTCTAGAAGTCAAAAACTGCTCATCGATCGTGAGTTCTTTGGATGGAGAGAAAGACAATTAAAATTCATTTTGAAGAGAGTTCAAATATGGCGGATTGGAGACAACGAGTTCTTGAATCGTCGAAACGCAAAAACCGACTGATTTGATCGAATCTCCCTTATGACATTACTCGTGGAATAAATCTGTAGCTGCCACTAAATTTGATTTCTCCGCGCCAACGTAAAGTAATAAGCCGATAAGGACATTTAATCCTTATTGGTGTCGCGCCAAGGGCTCAATTTTTTCGGATTCTGTCCACGTTGATTCGCTGCATACATCCTTTTGGCTTTGCTATTAGTTTCCAAAACAATGAATTCAACAATGGCGATTGGGAAAGGACGCTTCAAGGCTTCATACTTTTCAGTAAATGTCTCAATGTTACAGGGAATAGAGTTCAATCTCTTCCTTTTCAAATATTTAGTTCTCGCTTTCACCGCAGCATATGGCATTGGCCATATTTGTCATTTTTGCCTTAATCCATGTATTTCTGGCCACGATTTGCCTCGATTGCTACTTGTGGCGCTGACTCCTCTTCATTAATGCTACCATCAATATTTTCTATATCCTGAACGAGTTCTACAAAATGAATGTCTTGAAGAGGTTCATCATTTCCATATAGGGCATTCAAATCGGAATCGACGCAATCCTGTTCAGAATTTAGATCATCGTCGTTATCAGAATCGTGATTTCTAGAATTCACTACATCAACTGATAACGAAGCAGCTCTTGGATAGCTCCCCAAACACGTTTAGAGGATGTATACATCGGCCCTCCATAACGAGACAATAACAAAATAAATTCGGAATTCATTTCGATTACGAAGCTAATACATCGAAAAATATACAGAAATTATGCTGGTGTGGAACAAGTAGTTTATTTTATTCTAAGTCGAAAAACACTGGGGAACACAGCACCCTATACACGATTCTCGATAATAGACTCTTTAGATCACTAGGATCCAATTTTATTATTGGTGGTGACTTTAATGCAAAAAAACACCTATTGGCGATCAAGACTTACAACCCGTAAAGGAAAAGAGCTATTCGAAGCCGGACCAAGGGACATATTCCGATCCTACACCTGTTATCATGACTCTCAGCACAATGATAATTAATAAGGATAACCTGCCCAAATTAAGAAATAATAGAACTAACTGGGACCTATTCCAAGAACTAATTGAAATGCAAATAAATCTACGAGTGCCGATTAAAACACCGGTACAGTTGGAAGACGAACTAGAAGTATTTAACAGTACTATTCAACAAGCAGCATGGGAAAGTTCTCCTGCTAGTCACACCGAATCCCGTAGGAATCAAAATTATCCTATTGAGGTCAGGGAGTTAGTTAGAGAGAAACGGAAGGCAACAAAGACCTGGCAAAGGACACGCGCCCCGGAAAACAAAATAATCCTCAATTTTCTATGCAATAAACTAAAACAACTTATAAAAGAAATTAAGAACGAAACTATTAACAAGTACTTAAATGGTCTCACCGAACATAAAGATACTGATTACTCTCTTTGGAAAGTAACAAAGGGATTAAAAAGAACCAACATGCATGTGCCGAGCAAAAAGTTATTTTATTTGCGGCTCACTTGGAAGACACCTTTCAACCGTTACCTAGGCAAACAGCAGATGAAAACATAATAACAGTTAGCAAAATTGATGAATATAATATTCGATGTGTAACATTACAGGAATTAAAAAATGAGATCAAGTGTAATTTGAAAGCAAAAAAAGCTCCAGGATATGATTTAATTAATGGATAAGTAGTAAAAGCCATTCCCGAGAAGAACCTACGAAAATTGGTTCAAATTATCAATGCTGCGTCTTCAGACTAAAATATGTCCCACTACAATGGAAGGTTACTGAAGTAATTATGATCCCCAAACCAGGCAAACCAGCGACCGATAAAAAGTCGTACAGACCGATTTCACTACTTCCTGTCATTTCAAAATTATTTGAAAAATTACTGCTCAAGAGACTCAAGCCAATAATAGTAGAGAGAAATTTGATTCCACCACACCAATTTGGATTTAGAGAGAATCACTCTACGATAGAACAAGTTCACAGAATAACATAATCGAAGACGCACTTGAGAATAAGAAGATATGCTCCAGCGTCTTCTTAGATGTAGCACAAGCTTTCGACAAAGTTTGGCACCAAGGACTTGAATTTAAATTGCATCGAGATCTACCTAAGCAATTCTATCAAATTCTTAAATCTTATATCGCAGACCGACATTTCCGTGTAAAATATAACGGAGAGTACTCTGAACTAAAGAGAATATCAGCAGGCATACCACAGGGTAGCGTACTGGGTCCTATATTGTACATCCTCTACACCAGAGATATGCCAAATACAGAAGGTGCCACGATAGCAACATTTGCAGACGATACAGCTATTCTGGCGACTGGAAAGTGTATATCAGAAGCAACGACCAAACTTCAAAAAGCAACCGACACAGTGAGTAGTTGGACAAAGAAATCGGTTCACGTAATTTTTACAAACCAGAAAGTTAACTGGATTCCAGTGGAACTTAATTCAAGGCCGGTTCCAAATGCAAATACAGCCAAATACCTCGGCATGACTCTCGATTGCAAGCTTAGATGGAAAGAGCATATTAAAAAGAAAAAAGAAGAATTGAACATTAAATATAGGAAAATGTATTGGCTAATAGGTAGAAACTCTGAGCTTACAATACATAACAAATTGCTATTATATCAGCAAATACTTAAACCAGTATGGACCTACGGTATTCAACTTTGGGGTTGTACCAAGAAGACAAATGTACAAATGATTCAATGTTTTCAAAACAAAGCGCTGCGTGGCATTGTAAGCGCACCATGATACATTAGAAATGATAACCTCCATAGGGACTTAAACATGGAATACTATATGTAAGTGAAGAAATACAAAACCATGCAAAGAAACACATTCAGTGGAGTAACCATTGGGCTACTGCCCGTCAAATGTGAATCTTCATTTAAGAAAGATAAATTACTAAATGATTTGTAAATCAGTTGTAATATTAAATAAAGGAAAAAAAAAAAAAAACTTTCATGTTGCATTCGTAAGTATCGCAGTTCTATAATTCTAATCTCAATTGGATAGGAAAAGGCAACAATTGAAACATAGGGAGTATGATCATCAAAATATAAAAGGTCAATACTTACGACAGAAAATAATGTGGAGTTCAATTGGACAAAAATAAATCAATTTACAGTCAAAACAAATGATTTAAATCATTGCGCGAGAACAATTGGGCAGAATAAATCATTTATTTTTTGATTTAAATCAATTTTGACAAATCGAGATTTTTTTCAAGATATACCAAAACCAACCAAAAAAAAAAATGTCAATCACTATTGTGACAATTCAAGACGTCAAAAAATAAGTCGTTTTTAATCACGAACGACAAAATCTGTGTAATTTGCGCATAATCAAACTAAAGATTTACTAGTGGTTAACATAACCTCAAAAAGAAATCACATACATGCTGAACTCGACATAAAATTCGTCTATAGGTTTGGTTTAGATCTGTTCCATTTTACAATATGATTGCGATAAAATATAAAAAGAGATATGTATGAGGAGCTTACTGTTGTAGTACCTGTTTCTCCTTGATAAAACCAGAAATTAACAAAACAATAAATTCTTTATTTTGTTTTGCAGTATGATTGACGCCTTTCTTAAAATCAAATTTTCCTTTTCCAGAATTTTGAAAAAAGAGAAAGTGTTTTTCCAGAAAAGGAAGATTTAATTTTAAAATATACTGGAAAGTGAGGTTTACCAATTACTATATCAATTCCCGACAAACAATTTGAATATTTGGGATTGGAAAATAACCGATGAGGGACTGAGGACCACACAGGTTTTTGGTAGACTTTTCTTTCCTCAAGTACTGTAAAAAAACCGAGTTTTGGAACACCTTGGGCGGTACCAAATGACTGAACGAAGACCGTGCGTTGTTTTACAGTTTAATGGACGATAAAATGTAAGACAGCTTTTCTGACAATTAACCATCCCAGTATACGAAATTTTACGGTTTTTGGTAGAAGTAAAAAACATGCTTTGGAACACCTCAAGGAGGCCCAAACGACTGATCGAGGACTGTGAGTTCTTTTACAGTTCAATGGACGATAAAATGTAAGTTATCTTTTCGGACCATGAACCATCCAGTAAAGGAAATTTCACGGTGTTTGGTAGAAGTAAAAACTGAGTTTTGGAAAACCGAAAGTTGGTCCAAACGACTGAACGAAAACCACTCGTTGATTTACAGCCCAATTGCCGATTATATGTCAGTATAAGCTTTCTAACAATTAACCGCTCGGGAAGGAAAGGTTAAACTTATCTGTCTTTAATAACAAAAAAGCGCGATTCACAATGTTTGGAAATTGTCCACTATCTTACAGTTAAAATACTAATAAAAAGTATAAAAGGAAAAAATTTAACTAATTAAAAACATCTTTTTGTGGGTAGCAGGTTAACGCTATGTTGCACTGACGATCTGTTGTACGACTTACATGGTGTTTGTCCTACATTCTTTTTCCTTTTAAATATAACTTCATTACTATAAAGTTCAGGGATATAAATAAATAAATCTTTATAATTTTAATTCAAAAAAGTTTAGGAAAATTATATTCATTATAAAATTCAGTGCATCATAATTCATAAGTACGAGTACATTACAACTAATTATTAATATATATATATATATATATATTTACATTTATTTATTTATTTAAAGCCTTATTTTTAAGCTATTAGTTTCGCCTTACTATTTTAAATATAACTTCATTAGTATCAAATTCACGAATATAGATTAATAATTCTTTATAATTTTAATTTTTAAAATTTAACACAAAAAATTGATTAAAATTATATGCATTATGAAATTCAGGGCATCATAAGGACGAGTATGTACATTAAAACTAACTACATAAATTTTTTTTTATTATAATATTAATTATATAATATTAAAATAAAATAATACCAAATATAGTTTTGTGTTACTATTACTATTTGGCTTAATTACTAATAAGATTTTTATTCCGAAAATTAACTCGCTTTAGGAACTCTTTTACGCTGGAGTTAATCATTTCAATTGCAACAGCGTTGCTGGTTTTTAAATAATTGTGCACGTTTCGCATTAGCTCGATAATGTTAACATGCTGGGCAAAAATATGTTTATTGATATCTGAAGTAAAAAAATTAAGAAAATTAAATCTATAAATTTTCTAGATAACCATTAATTAATTCTTACCTTTTGACAGGGAATTTTGGCCAGACCAGGAATATTTCAAAAGTAGCTCGTACGAGCATAAATGTTCCAAGCAATTCTTCACTGTTTTATTTGTTTTTTCAGCGGAAAATTTATAAAGGTAGAGAGTCTGAAATAAAATTAAACATACATAATTAAATAATTTGATTTAATTGTAAATTATAGTTATTATACCATTTGATCCATATAAGGTTGCGATGTTAATTTGGTGTTTAACAACACAAGGTGTTCGACATTGGTTATGGGTAGTTTTGGAAATATGAAACTGTTATCTTTAAATATAGGGTTTTGATTTTTTTTTGGTAGTGTATTCATTATCACCTGCAACACCTCTTTAATATCTGCTTGGTTTGCCAGTAGTTTTTGTTGGTTTTCCAAAACAATTGTTATCTTTGATTTATTTTCTTTTATAAGTAATTTATTTTTTTTGATGTGTTCTTGCAACTTCTTTAATTTTTCTGAGTTTTTGTCGGTGTTATAATTTTCTTTGTTTTGGTTTGAATCCGCGATGTAACAGTTTGATCTGTATACCGGAGTACCAGTGATATGGTTTGACTCTCTAATGATACTATTAGATTCATATGCAACTGTTTCTGATGTAATTTCAAGCAGTTCTGTTTGAGTATTATCGAATGTTATTGGCTGTAAGGGTGGTAAATGCAAATTGTTGTCAATGTTATTGAATTCTAATATTATATTATTGGTCTGTGTATTGATGTCGATTTCGTCTTTATCATTTATTGATCCCACTGCTAGTAATTTAGGTGACGGTTGCTCAAACTTGTCGTTGAAATCCACAACCTCGAAAGGTCTTTTACGTTGTCTGTTGGCCTCCTCATCGCATTCAGAATTGGAAAAATCCGCAAAAAATTTTTCTTTTTGCTTTGCCTCATGGTAGTTAGTGATGTTAGTTTTTAATAATTTACAACCAAATTTTTCCCAATTCTGGTCTGGATCAAATTTTTTTTTAATTGCTTGTTTATACTGTTTTGGCCAAGCTACTGTTCCATCTTTAATCCAATGTGTGCACACAACAGATACTTCCTTTTTACCCTCTTTGCTTATTGTCTCAATAACGGAATACATAGTTGCTAAAAAATAAATTGTAAATATGTAAGTTAAAGTATTTAAAAATTTTAATTAATGAAGTGAAGGAGTGGAAAAAAAACGTAAAATCCATCATTATTATTTCTCATTCCAAACAACTTCTTGTGTATGTCTTTAACATTGAATTGTTGGATAATATCTTGACTGTTCAATGATGTCTGATAAATATCTAGTTTGCTTGATGAAATTGGCACTTTGTAGAAGTCCGAGGTGGTTTCCATTTGTTTACCCCAAATAATCGTTGTTGTTTCAAATATCTCTGCATATTCAAATTTTATAATTGCTTTATCTTTTGTAAGAAACCATCTATTTCTTTCGGTACTGTCAAATTCGGCACTTTCAAATATAATTCGATAGTAATATATTTTTCCATCTTTATTTACTCGCTTTTTTAGAACAGGATAGGTTAATCTTAATTTATTTTGATTCAAGTTGACGTCGGATATTTCGGAAATCCTATTGCATAATTGTGCTAGTGGTTGGTTTGGTTTTCTAAGCATACATTTAATCTTATACATATACGATTCAAATTGAAAAGCAGAAAATTCATCCAAATTACCAAATTCTTCCACACTTTCTGCCAAATGTGATAAGCTGTGTATATTGTATATTAAATGATGCGCTCCGTACAGATATTTTACTCCTTCAATGAAATGTTTCAGAATATCAGTTGCAATATTCGTTTTAGTTTTACAAAATTCTGGATGACATAAAATAAGGATTCCAGTGTGTAGTGAAAGAAAATTATCATATTTATCAGCTGCTAATATGTTTTTTAATACAAATGGGCCACTGTATAACAAAAATACACGAAACTCTGTAGCCTTAAAATAGGACAGGTCAGATAAACTTCGTATTTTTCGTTGAAATTCCGATGGTTGGGTGTTAGATATTATAGAAAGTGTTGCTGATATTTGTTGTATACTTGCTGCAGGTAGAAGTGATTTGGGGTCTCCACAAACCCACATCTGAAGTAGTTTCTTCATAACCCCAAGGCAGACTAAATGCATGTAATCCAATGGAAAAGTTTTTACCATATCGATTGGAAATTCTTCTAATATAGTGTTAAATCTATGGTGTTCTAAATTTTCTCTATTTCGAAAAGAACTATCAGTTCTTTTCTGTGTTGTTGCATTAATAGGAAAAGTCATCCTATTTTTTATGTATTCGCCCTCTACATTGCATTTCAGGCAACCAAAATATCCATTGTGGGATTTTGTACCAAGAATACTGGAGCGTGCTGGTGCGTCACATATTATCGCTCTAATTTTAACAAAAATTTTATTATTTTTCCATATGTACCCATCTGACTGATATATTTTAAGTTCATCGACAAGGGGCCTTAAATATTTATTAAAATCTTTTGGTTTGTTATAACCATGATAAATTCCAATTACGAACACATTTTTGTACTTAGAATTATATATTTTACCCAAAATGGGCCAAAAACAACTTTGGTTGCTTTTGGTTATAGGCAAACCATCAATATTTATATCTAAAACAATTTCGGATGGAAGTGTTTCATTATCATTCAAAAAAGCTTCAAAAACGGAAGTGCATCCGATATGGACGTATTTGCCTGGAGAGCATTCTAATGTAATTCTATTTGTTGGGGTGTTCAAAAGCGTTCTGCTATCAGAAGGTACAGTGTATCCCAGTGACTTAACGAATACCAATAGTTCATTTAAAGCGTTTGATTTTATAGCATATTTAACTGCCCAAGTATGCAAGAAATCTACCATTTTAGAGTTATTTGTTAGTTCAGTATCTTCTCCATCAAAATCGGACAATACTTCTTGGTCATTTTCTTCGTCGTTTAACTCAATATTTAATGTTTGATTGGTAGACTGCTCATCAAGCATACACGAAATTTGGCTTGGTAAAAAATTTAAATCCGTGCTAGTAGAAGATTTATCAATATCATGATTCGTAAGTTCCTCAGATAATTGTTTTGTGTTTGGGTTAAAAAGGCGTCGTTTAATCGATTGTTTTGAAAGATCTTGTAACAATTTATACTTAGGCATTTTCTTTAACACTAAAATATGAATAAAAATGAAGCTCAAATAAATTCAAATAGAATTTTTTTTCAAAATACACGTGTATTTGCACAGAAGCACTCACACAAAAACACACACACACACACACACACACGCACAATTATTTTAAATTTACAGTTTTTAAACCGACTTTTTACGGTCGTAAAAAACGTTGAATTCTATACAATTCACAACATGAACATCGCAGTACGCGACCGACCAGAAAAATTACCACCAATTACATAATTTTTATTTAAATGTTACCAACTTTTATATTAGATTTATAGTTAAAATTATGAAATACTTTTGTAGTATGGAACACTTTCACAACACTCACACACAATACATGGGCTTTATATGTACTCTAAAAATCAGATTTAATCAGACATGCTTAAATCAGATTTTTAGGATACGATTCGAATTACATTTACGCATTAATTTAGAAGTGATTTACATGTTATTACCTTTACAAGTTTGTTGAAGCAATTAGCAAATTATATTAATATTTTTTTTATTATATTTTAATTATTAATCACTTTTAGTTATGGAAAAAGTAGATAAACACGTCCGTTTTAAGTTTTACATTAATATGATCTACTCGGCTATTGCCGATATTTATTTCGTGCTGTCGTATTCCGCAGGTTTCTTTTTTCTTTGATTTTTTACATTCGGATTTGATTCGTATACAAGTTATTCGATTTTTCCAGTTTTTAAACCGACTATTTACGGTTGTAAAACACGTTGTATTGTATAGAAAACATATGAGCGCGCGAGCGACCAGACAAATTACCACTATTACACAATTCTTCTTTTAATGATAACAACTTTTATATTAGATTTATAATTAAAATTATGGAACACTTTTTTTATATGTACCATAAAATTCAGATTTAATAATTTATCGATATTTTATTTCGAATCGTTCATCATGTTCTCGAGCTACCGTTTATTTTATTTTGTCTTGTTTTTTATTAAATAGGATATACTTCGTGTAATTATTTCAATTTTCGCTTGATTTTATCAACTGACTTTTTACGGGCGAAAACCCGTGATAACAGTTACGGTCCAAAATTGTTGGTCGGGATTACTACATAATAGGCCTTAATGACAATCCGAAATAGTAATAACGACCGTGGGCCTTATTTCTTTCTATTCGGTGGACTTTAATGCCATTTCAGAAAAGAATAATTTCTAAAAAAAAAAAGGAAAGAGAGCCCAGAGCCCATCTATTTTAATAAATTTAATAGTGAACTTTTTTATTCAAACAAATATTTTTATAGGTATAAAGGAATCTGAATCAATTGCCCGTCAAATTATACTTCTATTCCCGAAAGGGCAGCTGTACGATCGGTACAACAACTAAGTATCAAAATTAAGAAACAACGATTTTCTTCCAAAACTCAAAAGATTTAAAGGAGAAGGATTAAACTTTACCTTTATTTTCTAAAAATATTTACCTCATATCGAATTTGAAACTTACGATTTATTCTACAGTTGATGACAGCCAACCTGCAGAAGACGCCCTAGAAATTAGTCAATTTCTCAAATACAATAGAGAAGATAATGGTGAACCGATTATTTTACAAAAATGGAAAGCTTCTGTTATATATATATATATATAGAAACAAATCAGCTTACACTCAAAGTTAAGGACCTAGACTAGTTTAGATTGATTTCGAGTATTTGTTCCCTCAAGCAGTAAACTTTTTCGTTGGCGTTGACAAATTTGTTAGTGAGCTAATTTTTTCTCTACAAGGTACAAAACATTTTATTGCTTTCCATCTCTTGCATGGATTGCTTAGGCCGAACAACCTACGACCATAAAGATATATAGACAGAGCCTAAATAAAAAAAATGGAAAGTAATGAGAAAATCAAATACGTTCACTAATACGTCAAAAAGAAAATTATTGTTTTGTTTTTGTTTCAATTCAATATTGTGTTTACAATAACAACTCTTTATTTTTCTGATTTACCAAATCGAAAATATTGCGATTGTCATGAACAATTAATATATTTGTCTACAAAAAAAAAACCGAAAAAATCAATTGACTTACAGACAGACAGTTTAAATTCTTTATAAATATTCGTATGGGCATAATACATACACAAATGAGGTTTCTCCATCGGTTTTTGATGTAGTGAATATAATTCACTATGTCAGTACGTTCTGCTCAGATATTAATGTGAATGACGAGAGTTGTATTTTTGTAGTTTATTCGCAGCTACCTGATGAGTAGACCAACTTTTCAGTACGAAACCAAACTACCAACATAAAGAATAAAGAAGAACTCATGGAGGATTCTCATTTTTGAAGAGTAATACATCCCTTGGGCTAAAATTACGGGGAAGGGGGAATGATATTTCTACTTTTTTTAGTAGATATGTTATGAGGGATTGGCCTCTTTATTTTTCTGATTTACCAAATCTAAAATATTGGGATTGTCATGATTTCATGAACAATTAATATATTTGTCCATAAAAAAGCCGAAAAAATCAATTGATTTACAATAACAACGTAAATGTGCTTTATAGAAGATAATAGTCTGCAGTTCGTAAGTTATTTTCAGTAAGTATGTATACACAAAAAAAATTTTTTAGTAAAACTTGAAATCACTCGGGAAATTATGCTAAAATTATTTTTTTGTTACGATCAATGTAATTTTTCATTCATAATGATCTAGAGAAAGAATTTTTCATTCTGTTTACATACTTCCGCCATTTTATTTTTAAAAAAAAACCAGTGCCAGGGAAAATATTTTTTTTCTGAAGGGTTTCAAAATATTATTATAAACATCTGAGAAAATGATGGTTTCCGGTACAGATTTGCTAAGAATCCAAAAATGAAAAAAGAATGGAAGCAAATTTTAAAGAAAAATATTGTCAAGAATTGAAAACGGATTTTGCTCCGAGTAATTTGAAAACAAATATGTTTACATTCAACCAACTATTGTACCAACTATTTTTGCATCATCATCCTCGGCCGCAGTAAGTCGCGATCCATTAGAAGAATTGGATGTAAATATGGATTTGCCATACCTTTAGCGGTAGAGTTAGTTCTTCATGGACAAAACCTATGCGGGTGGATATAAGCGTTTTAAAGAGTTAAAGGTATTTGCTCAATTTGAATTATTATCTCTAGCCTAATAAAAAAATAACGACTAAAACCTCCGTAATTACGTCAACGTCAGGAGACTCTTCTTCACCTAAAAAAAAATTACCGCAGAAAAATGAAACTAGGAATGTTGAGATCGTCATACAACGAAATGAAGCAGAAAGAGCGGCGCTCAAAAGAAATAATTCGCCAAAGAAACCAAAAAATATTACAATTAGAAAACACGTTAAAATACCTACGAAGTCAAAATTTGCTGCAAGAAGAACATCTGATTGAATTATTGTCCATGTCAGAACCTGTGCAAGAACTTCTAAAAAGTTAGCTCCTTAGATCTAAAGGTATTTGATTAGACAAAAAATATCGCATTGAAATAAGGACATTTGCAATGAATTTAAACCAATAGGTTACGATTACGTTCGTAAAACATTTAGTTATTTATTGGTCTCATCCGAAAACAATAGGAAAGTGGTACACATGTGTGAACGGAAAACCTGGATTTACCGGGGAATCTTTTCGCACATTACGACTTCTTGTTAATAACGATCGATTAAATAATCAAAACGACGGAAAACGTTCCGTAGGAAGTGTGGATTTAGGCGTTGGGCAATAACGTGAAGTGCTAGCTACAA
Organism: Tipula vernalis; assembly: GCA_958295665.1. Lineage (NCBI taxonomy): Eukaryota > Metazoa > Arthropoda > Insecta > Diptera > Tipulidae > Tipula > Tipula vernalis. The sequence continues at coordinate 313,178,723 of OY282560.1, read as the reverse complement.
CAAAAGATGGAAATTACCATTAGAGTATTTCCCAATTGTTTCTTTAAATAGTGAACAAAAAAATAATTTATTGCGTTTATGTCTTCACAACCTTTTAGCAACGGGGATTAAAATAATCGGTGTTCCTTTTGATGGTTGCCCAGTTAATATTTCTATAGGAAATCTTTTAGGGAAAAATGTGGCTAAATACAAAGAATTAGATAGATTAGATCCAAAATTCACATTTAAAGTAGAATCTGTCAACAGACAATTAGTTATATTATACGATCCTTGTCATATATTAAAATTGATTCGAAATACATTCGCGGAGATAAGCCCATCGATGGACGGGAACGGCAAAGTGGTTTCTTGGCATTATTTAGATATATTAAAATTACAGGAATCTGAACAGCTACAGTTGGGGAATAAGTTGCGATTAGCCCATGTTTAATATCAATAGCCCATGTTCAATAAATACTATAATAATAATAAAAGAAATGCTAGTTATCACGCTAGTAGTCAAAATTCGAAATCATTCAATTATTTTAATAAGAATAATTATGATCCAAATTTTAATCACAATAAACAAAACGGGCATAACAATAAAGTTTGTCCTAATTGTGGTCAAATTCATGTAATCACATGTCCTGCTTTAAATATAATATGTGCAATCTGTAAAAAGGTTGGTCAATTTGCTAAATTTTGTAATTCAAATAAGAAACATGTAAGTTCTGTTTATACTTTATCAAATGTCAATAATTGTGAGTACAGTGATGAAGATCAGGAAATTTTTGTAGGTACCTTAAATTCAAGTAAAAAAAATGTATATATGGTACATTGATTTATTTATTAATATTATACAAATTAAAACGCAGATCGAAAAAAGCTATGGTGCCTCAATTACGGTATATTATACAAATTAAAATATTACGAATGGTGATTATCCAGCCACTGATGATCGAGCCGTTATGAATGAAAAATCCAGGTGAAGTTGTGCTATTGTTAAGCCGAGATGAATGGCTGGCCGACCTAAAATGCATTTGTCTAATTAAACCATCCGTCTCTTTTAGCACGTTCTGTTGTGAATGAGCTTACGCTCAAAATGGAGTGCGCCAAAAGATAAATAAATTTATAAGTAAATCAAATAAATAAATAAATCGATACCGGTACACAGGTTAACATAATGTCCAAAGAAACTTTTTCTTTGTTATATTTACCATTTAATATTATTCAAAAGTGTAAAATTAAATTGTCAAATTTTGATAGTAATAATATAGAAGTAGAAGGATCGTGTCGACTAAACGTTTACATAAAAAATGAAAAATACTCGTTAGATTTCATAATAGTTAAAAACACCATTGCCAAACGATACTAGGTCTGGAGTCTAGTGTTGAATTAAAGTTGATCGCGAAGACGTTTTTAGTCTCTCAGAGTGAGAATGAAACGGTCCAATCTTTAATTTCGGAGAACAGTTGTCTTTTCGATGGTCTCGGGACATTGCCATAAAAGACAAAAATTCAAGTCAATCCTAATATTCAACCAATAATAGAGCCACCCCGAAAAATTCCATTTCAATTGCAAGAGCAACTAAAACTTGAATTAGACGCAATATGTAAGAATAATGGCATTATAAAGGTCACAGAGCCTTCAGAATGGGTAAATTCTATTGTCTTAGTCTGTAAGCCTAATAATAAAATTCGAGTTTGTCTGGATTCTCGGAATTTGAATCGAGCAATATTACGTGCACATTATCCAATTCCAGATATTATAGAGTCAATACATAGTAAACTTAATGGTACCTACTATAATTTTTTCTACCTTGCATGCATACTCTCAAAACCAACAAAAATGTTTATAGAAGCCGTCTCGTTCGCTCCTTACACAGATCCTATTAAAAAAATGTACACTATATTTATTATGAATTTATCACCTATACTTATCTGTTTTGTGTATATATACTTTCTGATTTATTTATATGCATCACTAATACTACGCCTTAACGTACTTTTTTATATCTTACGTGTTTGTACTGTTTGGCTTGTATAAACATTTTTGTTGGTTTTGATACTCTGGTTTCTGGATGGTTCCATTGGATGAACAAAGTTCTCGTCTGTGCACATTTAATACACCCTTTGGGAGATACAGGTTTTTGAAATTACCGTATGGAATAAGCTCCGCTCCGGAAATTTTTCATAGAATTACGTGGAACACTTTCTCTGACATTCCTGGTACACTAATATATATCGATGATTTTCTTGTCTTTGGTAAAACCAACGAAGAACACTTAAAAAATCTCAAGGCTGTTTTTGAAAGAGCAAAATCAGTTGGTTTGAATAAAAATAAATGTAAATTCGCTATGTCTGAAGTATCATATATTGGTCATATTTTCAACGCACAAGGTATGTCAGCTGACCCAGCAAAAATAAAAGCTATTCGTGAAATGCCCAGTCCAAATGATAAAAAAGAATTGCAACGATTCTTAGGCGTTGTAACATATTTAGGTTCATTTATTTCGGATCTATCAGAAAAAACAAATATATTACGTCAACTATTGAAAAAAGATAGTAAATTTATTTGGGATGAAAACTGTCAAGAAAACTTTGAAAAGTTAAAAATTGCCGTAACGTCAGCTGTCGACTCTTCCCAATTTGCTTTAGGAGCTGTAATATTACAGGACAATAAACCTATAGCATTCGCATCAAAATCATTAACCGACACGCAACAGCGCTATGTGCAGATTGAAAAAGAACTGCTCGCTATAGTGTTCAGGTTGTTAAAGTGGAAACGGATCATCAACCGTTGGTCACACTTTTTAAAAAATCGTTGCATATAGTCCCAATTCGGTTGCCAAGAATGATGATACGCATTCAACGATACGATCTTGAAGTAGTCTATGTCCCTGGAAAGTTGATGTATATCGCAGATACCTTATCTAGGTGTCATTTGAAGCAAACTGCGATGGATGTTTTAGATGATGAAATTAAATTGTGTGTTAATTTCGTCTCCTCAAATAATCTTGCTATTTCTGAACAAAAATTAGCTAAAATAAAAGAGAAACTTTGAAAGATGAGTGTTTACAGTTGTTGTCACGTTATTATGAAAATAATTGGCCTTCTAGTAAAAATGGGGTCCCAGATAAGGCAAAACCATATTACAGCATTCGCGATGAAATTAACGTTTTAGATGGTTTGGTCCTAAAAGGTCAAAAAATATTGATTCCTTTTAGTCTTCGAAAGGAAATGATTACTGTCGTCCATGAAAGTCACTTGGGAATGGACAAATGCCTAAGCCTGGCAAAAGAATTTTTTTATTGGGCTGGAATGTCAGCAGACATAAAAAATCGTATACAACAATGTGACACTTGCATGAAGTTTTCGAAAAATAACAAAAAACAGCCTCTCATTCCTCATAATTTAATAGATTTGCCATTTGCTAAAGTCGCTGTCGATTTATTTACATATAAATTAAAAACTTATTTGATACTAGTGGATTATTATTCTAAGCATATCGAAATTTCGCTATTGTCTTCCGGCTATACCGCTCCTCAAATAATAATTCAGCTTAAATCCATTTTTGCTCGACATGGAATACCCCAGGAAGTTATTTCGGACAATGGCCCACCTTTTAATTCACAAGAATTTATAAACTTTTTCAATGATTGGGGAATCAAAAGCACTACATCCAGTCCACACCACCCAAAAAGCAATGGGTTGGTTGAAAAGTCCGTAGATACGGTTAAAAGTATGTTGTATAAATCGGATGAAGAGGGTACTGACCCTTATTTAAGTCTTTTACATTTCCGTACTACCCCGAAAAGTAATTTCTTTGCTCCTTCAGAATTGTTGATGTCAAGGATGTTAAGGACTAAATTTCCGACTCATTCAGAGAGATTTAAACCAAAACTCGTCAGTTTAGAAGAATATCGCAGTAAAGCTGAAAACCTGCAAGAAAAAATGAAATTAAATCATGATAAAAACGCTGTGAACTCATTATCAGATTTAGTCGTTGGTCAGATGGTTTATTTTAAAAAGACTCCTGATTCTTTTTGGATGAAGGTTAAAGTAAAAGAGATACTAAAATATCCTCCTCGATCGAATTTAATATTATCTAATGATAATGTTGTCTATTTACGCAATCGCATATTATTGAAAGAATGTCATAGTGACAGGTCCGCTTGTAGTACAGATCCTTGTGCTTCTATGTCAAACAATTCTGATTCAAAAAAAAAACAATGAACAAAATAAAAACTTTGTTGATAAAAGAACTCCGTCAAAAAGAACAATTAAAATTCCAAACAGAATGAATTTGTAAGAAACTATATTTTTATTATATAAATGTTAAATATGTAATATATTTTTTATTGTAATAATTTACATTGACTGTCGTCGCCATTAGTTGATAAAATAAAATAATTCAAATAAAAACTAATTAAAAAAGCATTTTAATAAAGGACGTAGCATATCCGTTGTGTTAGCAGAACTGTGTTAAACTTTAAATCTCTGAAATATTAACTATTACTCAGAGGATTAAAGAAAACTCGTATTTATTGAGTGAAAGTATAGTTAAACCAATTTGTGATGTTTAATTATTTAAAAGAAGTTTCATTTATGGAAATATCGTGTAATCGACTTTTAAAAACAATATTTATAAGTTTTTTGGCCAACGACTGTAAAATTAATAATTAAATAACTAAATAAATGTTCAAGCCGCATAATTCGCCAGATTAATGTTGAATCAACAATACAACTCAAAATATTCCATGAATAATTCAAGTAGAAGTATTGCTATCAAAAACAATAATTTTTCTTAAAATCCAAGTGTTCAAAATCCCAGCAAAAAAAAAATTAAAATTCAATAGCTGTACACTATCCTACAGATATTAACTGTTTTAAAATCACTCGTGTGTAAATATTGTCTGCAATCAGACACAATCAATGCTGATGATCCTTTTTTTAATATTTAAAACCAATTTCTTGTAAATTATTCAAATAAATTGACGCAATTTGTATTTGGGATGCCTACCATATCCTCGCTGACGCACAAACATAATGTTCTTCCTAAATGTTACGTACGTGACACGTCATAAGATGAATATTCCAAGTACAATAATCAATCAAGACACAAAAAAAAGAATGTTTAATACAATCGGGATATCATCAGCAATTCCATGTCCAAATCTTCATACCGATCTATTTCTCGAGATTAATATTCACATGCTATCATTGCAATTCCGTCGGGGAATCTATATCCAAACGAAATCCTTGTATATCCTCATCAATCAATGCAAAATTTGTATGTAATGTATACGTAAATTTATATAAAGGACACCAAAAAATTACAAAAAAAAAAAACATTAATAAATGTTATACTAACATTATTGCCAAAATAATTTTTGTTTTCACTAAAAATTTCCACTCAACATACAAAAATCACTCTACACTCAACTCTTATGTATATACACAACACCAAACACAAATTTTTTTTTTTTTTGGTAATTTTACCGTTACCAAATCAAAACAATTAAATATCCTTCACATAATAAAATGATTTTCATTTATTTATCTTTAAAAAAAATTACAAAACACTTCAAAACGGAAAACCAAAATAAAATCTCACACTAAACTTTTCTTTTTTTTTTTTTTTTTATAATTTTGAAAACCATAAAACTCACACAACACAATAAAAATGCAAAAAATATAAAATTTTCTTCTTTTATAATTTTTCAATAACAACGAAAAATAGAACAAATTAAAATAAATCCAAATTTATCGGAAAAATACCAAAACAAGAAAATCTTGTTTTTTTTTTTAGTAAACCACCGGATACACTGAACACCGGGCTGAGACGACGTATTAATCCAAACCGTTTGAAGATCGCGACGAAACTGAATATGAAAAATGGTATTTTGGTTAAAGAAAATCCTTAACACAAAAAAACAATAACGAAATTCCAACGTAAAATCGCAACAACAACAACAATAGGGAAAATGAGGGGAGAATAAATATGAAATAATATTGTATAGATAAGACATGTATGTATGTCCTTTCCAGCTTTAAGGTGCGTTCGTTCGATTAAAAAAGCTTTTTCGTTATATATGAGAAGAAATGGGATAGATGACTTAGTTATGGGACGTAGCTTTTTTCTCTTGGTTAGCGATGACACCCAATTTACTTATACGTAGGTTGGAATCTTTGGTAAAATGATTCTTTTTACTCTGGTAAGATGGCAGATAATAAAGTGAAAGGCAAATGAAATAAATCGATTTCAACACAGTTAAACATTGGTTTCGTATGTACAACCAGAGCCTACTGTATAAATAAGAGCCTTTAGTATTGACGATATTTTTTACTAAAGCTAGCTCGAGCTAAGATAAATTTTAGCGCGGTCTCCACAAGTCTCCATTAAATTACAGAGATAAATCGTCAAACTAAAAATTTGTGTAGAGATAAATTTGATTGATTGACACTTCTAAAGAATTGTTCAAAATTGCTAAACAGTTTCTAAAAAGTATACAAAATAATGGATTCCAGTGACGAAGAGGATATAATTTTTATTGGTGCTGCAGCCATTACTGTCACTATCGGCGGGTAACACGGGCGAAAATTAGTGAAGTATGAAAAAAGTGCACTTTTTAGAAAACATATAATATCTTCACAACTAATAGTAGGATTTCAATAGAAATTTGAAAAATAGGCATCACATAGTATTTCAAAGATGTAGATGAAATTTTTAAAAAAATTAAATTATTAGTTTAATTTTCTATTACTTCTATTACAATAATTGTTAAATTTTAAAAGTTCCAAGAATTCATGTAGTAAGAGAAAAGCGTAATAATGTTTAGGAATACTTTATTATTCAGTCTCGTATTTTTGAAAACACTCACCCCTATGAAGGGGAATCTGACAAAACTTACAAATATAAGAAGTTAAACCACAAACGTAATATATCCAGACGAATTATTGGGAGGGGAGGTTTGGTCGAATACAGTGGCTCCATTTTTTATATTAGTTTATTTTTTATAATCTAATCGAGGAACCCAATATATTTCAAAAACATTTTAATTACTGCCATCTACGAGTATTTATACAAAGCAGAAACACCATCAAAAACTTACATAAACCAACAGAAATAAAATACATACGCATAACCAAATTACAAAATAAAATAAATTGAAATATTGGTTTGTATGTTTTAGGTTTCCATGTTTATTCTTTTCAAATTTCAATAAATTTCAGTACAGGAAAATTATTACTAGCTAATGGTTTGCACATTTGTTTGTGTTTCCAATTACATAAGTATACACTTGGGTGCAAAAAATTCGCACATTGATAAATTTTCACCAAAATTTCAAAAATATCAAAAAATCCAATGTTTGTTTAATTTTATTGAATGCAGATTCAAAGTCTATTTCAACACCTATCCAGATTCCAGCGGTACCATTTTTGTACTTATACCGTGTCAACAAAGTGATTTTTGGGGTCAACATCTGCAGTACACGTTCTTTGTGAATTTATCTGCATGAAAATTAGTGGTAAAAATCGAATTAAAACATGGAAATTAGCCAAAAAAATATTTTTTATTAATACGAAGTATTCCCTCCCCTAGCCCGAATGACAGCTTCCATTCGATGTTTCATCGATTTCACCAAAGTTTTCACCAAATCTTGAGGTATCGCCTCCCATTCCTCTGCGATTGCCTGTTGCAGCTCCTGGAGACTCGTTGAAACAATATCTCTGGCTCAAACCCTTTTTTTCAGATCGTCCCATAAATGTTCGATGGGATTGAGGTCCGGGCTTCGAGCTGGCCACCCCATAACAGACACATCCACCTCTTGAAGGTACTAACAAAATAATCGTCGTTTGAATGTGGTTCAACTATGGGACAGCGGCTCCAAGTAGTTCGTGAATCCGAAGTCAGTCGGTGGACAGTTAGAAACGACTTCAAGAAGGTAATCTGACTGCACACAGACCAGCAAATGGGCCGAAATTGACCCCAGCCCACCGGCGGGCCCGCCTTCAGTTCGCTCGACAGCATTTGGATTGGGCAGAAGAACAATGGAGAACAGTCATGTTCTCTGACGACTGCAGGATGTGTTTACATGGTAATGATGGGCGAGGAAGAGTGTATAGAAGACCAGGGCCCTATTGCACCAACTACTTATCACTTATTACTTATCAACTTATCATAATTTTTGATAATTTTCTGTTGTAACAAATTGAAATTTGATAAGTATTTTATTGAGTTATAATAAGTGATAAGCACTCACTTATCAAAATTAAGTTGCACCAATTTGCAAAATGATAAATTATAAGTAATATTTTGATAAGCGATAAGTTGGAGGTTTTTGATAATTTTTTCGTAGTTCTGTTGCACCAAAAGTTTTAACTTATCAATAATCGACTACTTTAATGATAACTTATCCAAAATATCAATAAGAAAAATTTCACTAATCAAAAAAATTGATAAGAGCTACAAATTATAGCGATGAGTGAGAACCTTTTTTTTTTGCTGTTATTGTAAGATGAAAGCTTTTGTTCAATTTTAAAAGTGTACAAACACATTTTTCAATAAAATTATTTATTATACAAATGATTATAAATGATAATGACAATACATGTAACAATGTGTTTTCAAGTGTATAATAACTTTAATTTCAAAATTTATACCGCTATTTTATTGTATTCTAAGGACGAGTCCGATTTCTGTGCGAAATAATTTTTTTGTGATAATTTAATGTTAAACTGTACGTAACCAAATTGTCCCAGCACCGGTGTGTTATAATTTTGACATGTCCGTAATAATTCTTGTTTCTGTGCCGGTGAAGTAAAAAAATAAGTTTTATATAATTTAATAAGTTCCAGCATTTTCTAGTGCCCAGCATTATGTGAACAATATCACAAACTGTGGATCTTGAATGCGAAGAAATCCGGATGATGCAATAGAGCAAAGATTTAATCGTGCTCATAAGCGGACGAGACGAATAGTGGAAAATCATTTTGGTTTGCATATGACGATTACAATTTTTGTATAATGTAGTTAAATTCAATTTATTTGTTAATAGTAATTTTCTTAATTCATTTGTTATGAAAATAAATTGTTTACGTTTAAGTACTGCTGAAAAATTATTTACAGTTAGAAAAGAGAATTTATCTTAAAAGCAACAAAAGAAAAGTTTTACAATTGACTCTAAACACTGAAGTAAGAACTCCCAATTGAGAAAGGTTTCTCTTCATGTATTATTAAATACACGCAAAATTGTTGTTGTTATTAATTTACAGAATAACAATTTTTTAATTGTTTTGCTATATAGGTACAAAACCATTGTCTAACATATAAAATGTGTTTTAGAATATTATTTTACAAACACTACCACATTATAGTATTTTTGTATAGATCATTACAACTTATCATAAAAATTTGATAATTCGTCAATTGATAAGTTATAGACAATCTGATGTGCAACGCTTATCACTTATCATTATCAAAATTTGATAAGTTTTCAAATTGATAAGTGAGTGAGATTTTGTTATTTTTGGTGAAACACTTATCACTTATCATTATCAAAAAAACTAACTTATGATAAGTTGATAAGTAATAAGTGATAAGTAGTTGGTGCAATAGGGCCCAGGACAGCGATTTGCACAATGTTGCTTTGAAGAACGAGTCTCACATGGCGGTGGATCATGCATGTTCTGGGAAGGCATGTCATTGGAGGCGAAGACAGATCTTGTGTTCATCTCCGGAGCGAATACTTCTCAACGGTACCTAGAGGAAGTACTCGAGGACTACGTCTTACCTTTTGCCAGTTTTATTGGTGAAAACTTCGTGTTAATGCAGGATAATGCGAGACTACATACGGCTGGTATAGTTTACCAGTACCTTCAAGAGGTGGATGTACCTGTTACGGTGAAAAAAAAAATGGTTCGAACCAGAGATGTTGTTTCAACGAGTCTCCAGGAGCTGCAACAGGCGATCGCAGAGGAATGGAAGGCGATACCTCAAGATTTGGTGAAAACTTTGGTGAAATCGATGAAACATCGAATGGAAGCTGTCATTCGAGCTAGGAGAAGGAAAACTTCGTATTAATAAAAATATTTTTTTTGGCTAATTTCCATGTTTTAATTCGATTTTTACCACTAATTTTCATGCAGATAAATTCACAAAAAACGTGAACTACAGATGTTGACCCCAAAAATCACTTTGTTGACACGGTATAAGTATAAAAATGGTACCGCTGGATAGGTGTGGAAATAGACTTTGAATTTGCATTCAAGAAAATTAAACAAACATTGGATTTTTTGATATTTTTAAAATTTTGGTGAAAATTTATCAATGTGCGAATTTTTTGCACCCAAGTGTATGTATTTGTCATTTAATTGATCGTCAGATTAAATATTCATTTCACAATGAATTGCATTAAAAGTGGTAGAAAATGTACAGTTGAAAACTACTGTTTATCTAGACGGCAAAATGTTCGTTTGTTCAAATTGCTGGCCCACCACAAGAAATATAATGATTGGGTACTGAATTGTATGTTAAAAGATTACACAATTAAAAATATTGTGATTTGTGAAAAACATTTCGAAAAAAAGTATTTCACTAAAGAAGTTTACCAAAATATGCTGTTCCTATACTAAATTTATTTGAAAATGAAAAAAATGATTCCGATAGTGATATTTCGATGGTGACCATTTTGTCAATGGAAGATTTGTCGGAAATTGAAGACAATTCAATTGCAACTGGCGTTATAACAAGTACAGATAATTTACGTCAGTTCCAACCAACCTAAGAAAATATGAGTCAAACTTCTTTGGTAGAATCGCAAGATAATATTTACAGTATGACTTTAGAAGACATAATGTGTCTACCAGAACCGGCGATGCATATTGCAAGTGACATTGAACCGCCACCATGTAAAACGTGTCTACGAAATATTAAAAATGAGAACTATTATCGATCTTGAAATTCAAGAGCTAAAAAGAAAATGCAATAATTATGCAAGAAAATTGAGACGAACCAAAGTGTCTATCCAAAAATCCAAACCAAACATTAAGGACGACATATGTAAATAAATTATTAATTGATGAAAACGGAAAGAATTTTTGTAAGATGTTGACAAGTAGTCGATTCAAAAATCAAAAATGGCCGGAAGAGCAAAAAATAATTACACAAAACACTTAAAAGAGAGTTTAAATTTTAATTTGCCATCTAAATCATCTCTAATAAGATGGCAACCTGTTGTTTTAAGGCTTTAATTCAGAGCACACGAGCCATTCAAACAGTTTCTAAAAATATACTGTCGGAAAATATTGGAATTGAGTACATTTTAACGGCAAGATACAATCAAGATCCAGTCGAAAATTTATTTGCCCAAATCAGAGCCGCTAACGGAAATAATCGCAACCCGGTCCGTTCATGAATTTAATCATAATATTGCAAAAATTACAACGGTTAAAATTGTATCACCATTTTTTTAGAATGACACAGACGAACTGCTTGAAACGATAGAAATCTACCACATGAATCAAATGAAGAAGACAATATAAATTCCATTGAAATTGACCATGTTGATGAAATATCAGATATATCCGAAAAATTTTTTAATCTGGATGTACATACCTTTACAAAAACTTCAATGCGGTATTTTGTGGGCTACGTAGCATGCAAAATTTTGAGAAAAAATAAATGTTCCCGTTGCGAAAACATCTTTATCAAAACTGATGAAATTTTGGAGGCTCCATCGGAATATTTGATCAGTAACAAAAATTATGGATCACCATGAAAATAATTATATTGCTAATACCAGCATTACCTGCAAAAATATGTATGTCGAACAAAATCCGTGTAATGAGCATAATAGGGCAGCTTTAAATTTCATGATTTTAGTATTAATCAGGAAACATTGTACATGCCCTAGTAGAAAAAGTTCATCAAGTAACCAATACAAGAATGCATTAACTCAAACAATTCAACAAAGTATATAGAATTTTTTGTTCAAGTGTATAATTTTCAACCGTACAAGTTTAGTGGTATATGTAAAAAATGTGAGTAAATGAAAATATTGAAGAATAATTCAGGGAAGTTACTGATGCCATTCTGGTCCTTACTCGGTTTAAAAAATTTAATGTAATAACTAAGAAAAAACCGATAAAAAAATTCTATATTACATACAGTCCGAACCAAAATTATTTGTACCTGCTAAATTTTTGATGCAACGTAACGCAATCAACTTTAAAACTAATATAAATAATAAACTTTTTGAAAACATTAATTTTAAATTGAATTACCCTGCTAATTTCTATCAATTTTTTTTTTTAAATTTTAGTTCTAGGAGAAGTTACTGTTAATTTTGATTTTGCCAAAATTATTTGTACCCACAAATTTGTTCTCAATATTATTTGTGCCATATGGAAAAAATGAAAATAAAATTACTTTTATTAATTTTTTGTTGAATGTTAATTAATTCATGTAATTTCTAATATGCTACCGGTGATTAGACCATTTTAAATGTGTTTTTATTAACACGATATAATTAAATAAATAGAATTCTGTCTATTAGTCGGTTTCGTTGAATTACTGTTCGTAAATACTAATATACTTCTCGTGTTAATAAAAACACATTGAAAATGGTCTAATCACCGGTAGCATAACAACAAAAAATTAATAAAAGTAAAATTAGCGTACACAGAAATAGAGCTGTGTGAATATCGTGAAGAAGACAAATTGTAAGAGAATTCATCTGTATTAGTATGATTCGCTAGTGCTTAACGCACAGCACATTCTGTGTATATAGAATGTAAATTGTGGTATAATCAGTCCAGTCGCCGCGGCCTGATGAAAAGATTGATTTTTTCATAATCATAAGCTCATCAGTTCGAAACTGGATTGAATTCTTTTACAATCTTCGGAACATATTAAAAATCATATAAGAAAAGAAAATAGTAAATCAAATAAATTTAAGATTATTTTTTTGCTAATTAAATAATGATAGAGTCACTCATATTTTGAATGTAGATGGTCAGTTTTTGTTTAGCCTCTATAAGATCTAGCAAGTGGTTCAAAAATTTGTTGTTAACATCACTTAGAATCTTGTCCCGCTCAGTTTTCTGGGCACCCTGCCACAAATTTTTGGTATTTTTAGATCATAAATATCTTACACTTTAATTTAAAGCTCCGCAAGTTTAAATCGCAACCCTGCCCTGGCCAAGACAAATAATTATATTCAAGATTTTTGTAGAATTTCGTGGCAATGACTTTTCTTACGTATGGGAGCATTATTGTACTGAAGAGCAAATTGAGGACCGACTAGTTTATCATTAACCAGGAATGTAACTTCATGATATAAAATGAAATTGAACATTCTCCTTGAATAGTTCAGTTTGTAAAGCTGTGTAACCTTTTATTTGCTGCCCAGGGAAAACTAAGCGAGGCAGTATCCACACTAATTGATGCTCGATGTTTATGGAATAATAAAAATGTTTCAAATATTATCAAATTAGAACAAAAGTGTACTAATTTGGACATAAAACAGTTCTCCTTAGATCAAAGGGCTTATCTTATGATGCCCTTCACGTTTCATTTCCTGACGGTAGATCATATTCCGTTTGTCTGTATGACTTATAAACTACAACTGTTCAAGGCCATAGTTCAATTTCGGTTTATTTCATGTAGTAACATTCCTGGTTGATTATAAACTAGTCAGTCTTCAGTTTACTCTTAATCACAATAATGCTCCCATATATAACCAGAGTCATTGCCACGAAATTATACAAAAATCTTGAATATAATTATTTGTCTTGGCCAGTGCAGGGTTGCGATTTAAACTTGCGAGATTTAAATTAAAGTGTAAGATATTCATGATCTAAAAATAGCAAAACTTTGTGGCAGGGTGCGCAGAAAACTGAGCGGGATAAGATTCTAAGTGATGTGAACAACAAATGTTTGAACCACTTGCTAGATCTTTTAGAGGCTAAACAAAAACTGACCCTCTACATACATACAAAATATGAGTAACTATATCATTATTTAATTAGCAAAAAATTATCTTAAATTTATTTGATTTACTATTTTATTTTGATTTTTTCCATATTGCACAAATAATATTGAGAACAAATTTGTGGGTACAAATAATTTTGGCAAAAACAAAATTAACAGTAACTTCTCCTAGAACTAAAATTTAAGACAAATTTTGATAGAAATGTAAAGCAGGGTAATTAAATTTATTGAATTAAAATTAATGTTTTCAAAAAGTTTATTATTTATATTATTTTTAAAGTTGTTTGCGTTACGTTGCATCAAAAATTTACCAGGTACAAATAATTTTGGTTCGGACTGTATATCTTTGTCCCTTCTACCCCGATTCTACCTTAATTGGTTTTACGTTGTGTTCAGTTTTTTTTAAATGTTGTGTAAATCAGTCACAGATAAAAAATTTTGTTTTATGCCAAAAACGTCTGTATCACCTGTTCAGGTCAAAATTAAGTAAATTATAATTAATAAATCATCGTAATGTCTTTAAGTGACCTGAATGAATAACATTTTGTATTTTTGCGTACTTTTTCCTTCCATTTTGTTACAGATATATTGATTTTACACAAACAGTTCATTTTGGAACACAACACACCACATAGTACAACGGGCAAAGCTCCATGTGAGATATTTTTGGGACGACGGCTTCCAACAATCTTCGATAATATAAAGCCATCATAAAGTCAGTTGTACCACGATAGAGACAACATCAAAGAACGAAATTTCAATGCAGGTGATAACGTATGGCTAATTTTGTAATAAAGAATTATATATTTTTGTTTGTAAAACATTTTGTTTTTATTGATAATGACAAGGTTCTAAGATCCATTAGAACCGCTTTCATAAAAACATCGTTTTTTTTTTTGTGCCAAAGTTCTAACTGCAAAATATCAACAGCTGTAACTCTTCTGAAACTAATTGTTCCACTTGTTTTTTTCAACCACATTGAAAACATCTTAATTATAAGATAATTAAGCAAAATGGTGAATTTTGAACTATAAATGAAAAAGTTATAGCGTTTCCAAACTTTAACGTCGATTTGCTAGAAACTACTTGTTATGTATTAAAATGTTAATTACTAATGTTTGGTTTATTGGGAAACATAAAGATAGAATTATGTGAATGACAATATAAATGGTTGATGGGAGTCGAGTGGAGGAGGTAAAAGCGAATGGACGCATTGTATCAAGGAGATAATAAAAGAAACCGAATCTGAAATCATCGGTCTTTTTAATGAATAATATTGAACATAATAATAATTGACGACGAGATAAAAGTGTTTTGTATAAAAAGTATGTATACAAAATTTGTGGAAATCACAATAGAAATCGTGTATATAAAAAATATAAAAAAAAATAAAATAAAAATGGATGGTAATAAATTAATTGGGTACATGGAACCCTTTATAAATGGAGAAAATTTTGGAGACTATTTAGAAAGATTGGAAAATTATTTGGAGTTAAACAAAGTTGAAGAAGACAAGATAAAGGTTATGTTATTATGCAATTTAATCGGACCATGTGCCAGCACAAAAATTTCCAAAATATGTTTGCCAAAGAAGCCAAAAGAGTTTGCTTACGATGAAATTGTGGAGAAATGCAAGTAGTTATTCACACCGAAATATACCAGCTGTGTCAGCGTAATAAAATTTACTAAAAGAGTGCAACAAAAAGGAGAAAGTGTAAATGATTTTGCGGTAGAGTTAATGGTTGATGCGGAAGAATGTCAGTTTGGCAATTATAAAGACAAAGCATTGAGAAACTAGTTTATTGTGCGAGTTTATGACAAAAGGTTACGTGCAGAATTAATGGCATTGAACGAAAATAAAACATTCAGAGAGGTGGTTCAACGGGCTGTGGCAGTAGAGCTAATAAACAGAGATGTTGAATATAACAGTAGAATACGAAGTGACAGTCCAAAGGAAGTCAATAAAGTTGGGCAAGTTCATAAAGGACATACTTATCAAGGGTCACAACACGTTGATGGTACCAGACGCAATAGATACAACTTTAAAGGAGATAGAGGAGCTCGACAAAGATCTACAAGTGGCCGCAGGAGTATAAAATGTTATTCGTGTAATGGTTTTGGGCACATTGCAAAGTATTGTAGATATAAACCGGGTACAACGTCATCATCGTATTAAAATAGGATAAGGTAATTATAATAATTACGACAGTGGTAGTGACAAACGTCCAAATAACAATAATTATCGGGTTAAAAAATATGATCACGCAGGTAATGAATACCTGGAAGTTGGTAACGTAGAATCGTTGGATTTTGGACATTTGTCGCTACAAGATTTAGAAAATAGTAGATTGTATAATATTACGATAGATGGTGCTTGTGAGTTAAGCGAAAATTATGATAAAATGTCAGATAGTATTAAAAACAAAAATCAAATAGCGAAGGATCAAAACCAATATAGAGTAGTTAAAAAAAATGATGGAACGAAATTTGGAGAATTTACAAATACAGTCAATTTCGCGGAATCAAAATTAAAGTTTTCAAATGTTGAAATTTTGAACGTGATAGTCGAAGATAAAATGTGTAGTATGGAGATGGATACTGGTGCATGTGTCAGTCTATGTAATTTTGATCATTATCAGAGAAATGTTTCGCATATTAAATTAGAAAATATTGAAGTACCATTGTCGGTATTAATTAGTGAGAAAATTAAATTAGTAGGTAAAATCAAAGTTCGTGCTAAAATGAAAATTAACGATAATTTCGAAATGTTGAGTTAGTGGTAGTTGATACTCCCAAGAAAATGTTTCCGTTATATGGTAGAGATTGGTTGGATACGTTTTATCCTGGTAGGAGAGGATGGTTCAAAATACAAATTGTTGATGTATGACAGGAGTTTAGAAGTAAAATGTGTGATCGTATAAAGAGCGAGTTTAGTGCAGTTTTTGATGGTGATTTAAAAACACCTATTAGTGAATTTGAAGCTAATATTCCATTGATTGAGAATTCTACTCCAATTTTTCACAAGACGTATTCCTTACCTTTTAGTTTGAGAGAAAAAGTCGAAAAGGAGTTAGATCAGTTAGTAAAGGATGGTATAATTACCCCGTTACAGTTTCGGAGTGGGCGTCACCTATAGTTGTGGTGCCAAAGCAAAATGGGCAATTAAGGATATGTGTGGATTGTTCTGTTACTATTAATAAATATGTAAAGTCTCAATATTATCCACTTCCTGTTATCGATTAAGTATTGGCAAGCCTGGCTGGCTGTAAATACTTTGTGTCATTAGATTTAAAAGGTGCCTATACTCAATTAAAGTTAAGCCAAGAGGCGCAAGAAATTCTTACAATAAATACACATCGTGGCTTATATTCATATAAACGAATGCCGCATGGTTTAAAACCAGCGTCATCAATCTTTCAATCCAATAATGGACCAAATTTTGAAGAATATGGAAAATACATTTTGCTATATAGACGATATACTTATAGGGGATAGTACAATTGAAGGTATTTATGCGAAATTAGTGTTACTTATTCAGAGGTTGCAAAAATATAATGTTAAAGTAAATTATGATAAATGTAAAATCTTTAAATGATTTTTAATATGTTTCGAAGATTGTAAGATAATTCAATCCAGTTTCGAACTGATGAGCTTATGATTATGAAAAAATCAATCTTCTCATCAGGCCGCGGCGACTGGACTGATTATACCACAATTTACATTCTATATATACAGAATGTGCTGTGCTTTAAGTACTAGCGAATCGTACTAATACAGATGAATTCTCTTACAATTTTTTTTTTTCCTTCTTCACGATATTCACACTGCTTTGTGTGTAAGCTAATTTTTACTTTTTATTAATTTTTATGAAAAATTAAATTATCTTGGTCACCAAATTTCTAGTTCAGGTGTAGGTCCATGTAGTGAGAAGGTCAAAGCAATTATTGAGGCGCCACCCCCAACCAATGTTACTGAGTTAAAATCTTTCGTTGGATTATTGAATTATTATTCAAAATTTTTACCAAACTTAAATAAAAATTGTAGTGTTTTCTATGGGTTATTGCAGAAAGATTCAAAATGGGAATGGAATAATAAATGTCAAGAGATATTTGAGCAATGTAAATCGGACATGTTAAGTAGCAAAATTTTGGAGTTTTACGATCCAAAGAAAGAAATTGTTGTTGTTTGATTTTATTTTGAAATACAAAAAAGGGAGTGAAAATGGCAATGCTGATTGTCTCAGCAGATTACCAATTAATGATGAATTGTCAGATGAGGATAAGAACGAACAATTAATTGGTGTTATTGATCATATAGAAAGTAGTGATAATATTAAAATAGATATAGTATTGATACAACGTGAGACAGTTAAGGATAAATTTTTATGCGAATTAAAATATCACATTGTAAATGGTTGGAATATTAGTAACATCCCAGTGGGTTTCAAAAAGTATTAATTGAAAAATTCCGCTCTATCTGTCGAAAAAGGGTGTATTTTATATGGCGATCGGTTAATTATTCCAAAGAAAATTCAAAGTGATGTTTTGAGTTTGTTACATAGTAATCATGCTGGAATCGTAAGGATGAAGATTTTAGCGAGGGAGTATGTATATTGGCAAGGTATTAATTGTGGCATTGAAAATTTTGTCAGAAGTTGTGAGTCATGTCAAGTAACTAGTAAAAGTAAATCGGTTAAAGTTTATTCGAACTGGTTATTAACTAGTAGTCCATTTGAAAGAATACATGTAGATTTTTTTTATTTTCAAGGAAATGAATTCTTGATCGTAGTGGATGCGTATTGTAGATGGTTAGAAGTTTTATTGATGAATGGAACAAATGCAAATAAAGTGATAGAAAAACTTGAACAAATTTTTAGAGTTTTCGGTTTTCCTAAGGTTCTAGTGTCATACAACGGACCTCCATTTGGTAGTGAGTCATTCAGTTTATATTGTAGGGATAAAGGCATAGAACTGATACATAGTCCACCATACCACCCTTCTAGCAATGGTCAAGTAGAACGAGCAGTTCAGACGACAAAGGCTATATTATGGAAATTTGTATTGGATAGCAAAAGATTAAATTACGTTTTCAATGTGAAGTAGAAAAGTTTCTCAGAAATTATAATAATTTGCCGAGTACAGAGGCAAATTTCATTCCATTAGAAAAGATATTTTGTTTTAAACCAAGAACAAAATTTGATTTGTTAAAAATGAACAAAAATGGTTTGAAAGAACAAAAAGAGTCAATAAATCTAGAAACAAAATGTAATGTTGAGAAAGGTAATGAAGTTGAAAAATCAAATGAGAAGAACGATAGGAAAGTTAGATTTAGAGATGAGGAAAATTTGTATATGATGTAAAAAAAAAATTATGAGGAGAATTGATAAATTTGTAATAGGAGAAAATGTGCTATATTTAGCACCGAGTTTTGATAAGCACATAAAGTGGTTGAAAGCTAAAATAATTGATCAAAAAAGTAAATTAATTTATAGGATTGTAGTAGGGAATTTGGTTAAACTTGCACACATAAATCAATTGAAAAAGTCTGTATTAAAAGATAAACGCATATTGGACGATTGTGAAACCTATCATTTTAGTGTACCTAGTTCAAATCAAAACAACAATAATGGTTCAGTTGTTGATAATAATCCTAACAATAACGGGTCAGTTGTTGGTAATAATGCAAAAAGTTCAGTAACTAAAGACAAAGTTGAAAATACAAGTGAGAAAAGGATCGGCAGGCCTCCAAAGCGTTTTGATGATTATATTAGAATTTAAGTTAAATTTTCATATTAACGGTTTCTTAAGTTAATTAATTTTGAAATGTATAATTATATTATGTATATTAAGTTAAGTAATTGTTATCTTAAGGAGGGAGATGTTATGTATTAAAATGTTAATTACTAATATTTGGTTTATTGGGAAATATAAAGGTAGAATTATGTGAATGACAATATAAATGGCTGATGGGAGTCGAGTGGAGGAGGTAAAAGCGAATGGACGCATTGTATCAAGGAGATAATAAAATAAACAGAATCTGAAATCATCGGTCTTTTTAATGAATAATATTGAACATAATACTACTTAGAACCTTGTCATTCTAAGGTAGCGACGTTTAAAAATTATTCAGCTCAAGCAGCGCTTTAATACTAAATTGATAATGTGACCAATTGTTTTGTGTGTTTTGTTTAATATTTAAATTTAGTTCAAAATCTAAAAATAATTTTAGTGTAATCCGAATCGTGATTTTTTGTTAAAACACATACCCAACAATTATTTATGTCTAAGGCCAAACTAATATATGTATGTGTTTCGTAAGTACTCCATTCCAACTAGAAATACTCCCTGGAAAATTTTAAAAGTACTCCGCCGTTTAAGGATTTCAGAGCGACAGCGCTATTCACAATAAATAAATCAGGAATTAAAATTAAAATAGGAAAAAGAAGAATAAGGAAATCCAAACAAATAATCAAACGAAATATTATGTAGTCTTACGGCAATTTTACAACAACAATGCCGTGTATTTTCATTCCGGAATGAATAATTTCATTCCACTGAGAAGTAGACATAGAAAAATTCTCTTCTTCGCATAGTTCTAGTATTTACCACTTGGTATTATAATAACAATTCTCAATTTTTCGATAAATCAGAATTTTAAATTTTGTTAATTATCATTTGGAATTATTATAATTTATTCAATAATTTGTTATTACTATTTTATATTTGTTAAAATTCTAAATAATAAATTATATTTTAGAGCTTGGTGCCAACTGTTGAAAGTAAAAACAAAATTATTCTTGGCTTTTACTTTGGGCAAAATTCAAAATCAAAGCGTTCCAATTAAAAATCATCGGAACATGTACCTACTATTGAATAAAACTTTTTGAGTAGTTCAATCCCATTTTTATTCAAGGAAATAACGTAAATTAGCCACCACTGAAATGTTTCTTTATTTTAAATTTTTTAAAGAACACAATATGGCGCAAGCATCTTAATAAAAATGCACGCGCATATGAAATTATAAAAGACACTACAAAATTAATTTAAAATCCATTCGTAGCCTTAAATAAAATATTCATCACTTACCTAAAAAAATTATTCACATTTTTTCGTTCATAATTTACCTCACATGGCGACAAATTGAGACACAATAATTTTGGTTTTATAGTTTTCAAATTTCACTAATTATTAATCTTCATAAACTTTAATACTAAACACTTATAACTACAAAACGTAAAAATAAACTGACCTTCTTTCGTTTTTTTTCTATAATTATGTTTAAGCGGGAAACTAGCCGTAGAGGCCATAATCAATCAATCAAAATTAAAGCGGCCTTATTACACGGTCAATATTAATGTCAATACCTCCAAAACTCTTTCGCCTCATTACTCCTTCATTCATTTTAATCGTTATAATTTAATAATGGTACACTCGCGTAAATTTAATGGGCACATTTTCTAATTTAGAGGAAAACAACAAGATGGTATGGCGGGGCGGCAGAAAATGAAAGTTTGATGGAGACAAATGGACAAAAAATATTTTTTTTGTTTATTGCTTTAGGTCCTCCAACCTTTCCACAAATCGCGAATATGGTGTGCGATTATGTAAGCATTACGAGAAATTGCGACAAAACGACATTACGAGTTCTCGTAATTGTAACTTGTTTTTTGTTGTTTTACTCGTAAAACTTTTTGAGTACGACAGACAAGTCTGTAATGATTAAAAAGATTCTTTTTAAAGAAAATTTGTCAACATATTTCGAGTTCTCGTAACTCGTAATATGAGAGATCAGATATCGCACCCCATTTTTAATTCTAGATGTCACTTACTTGTACTTTAACATTGCACTGTTTCAAAGGAATAAAAAACCGCAGTTAAAACTGGCTGTCACAACACGATTTTAAAGCTTTCAGGATACCGCGCTTCATAATTTAATTATTGTAATCTAGTTGTACAAACTCGATATGCACGAAATACAAAAAAGAGACAGAAAGTTTAAATGAAATAGAAATATTTTGATTTGATGTCATTTAAGAGAGATTATCAGCGATAATGTTTGTGTCTGACTATGGTATTACAATAAGTACATTTACCACACACTTTCCTACATGTGTACATTTACCTATTTCGCACATTAACCGTATTAGATATATGGGGATGTAGCTCAGATGGTAGAGCGCTCGCTTAGCATGTGAGAGGTACGGGGATCGATGCCCCGCATCTCCAAAAGTAGTTATTTTTATTTAGGTGATTCAACGGCGATTATTTTTTTCATTCTGACATGGTAGACGGCAAACATAGCATTTAATGAACTACGTAATATATACGCGTGTGACGACGGCCGGATGTTCAAAACATTCCAATATGTAAGATATCCGAGGTATAAGCTAAATTAATCTATCTGAAAATAAATTAATGAGTGGGTTGAGCAAATTAATAAAGTTCAACTAGAAGAAGAAATTATCAAATTTGTTTGTTTTAAATTATTTGCCGTAGAAAATTATGCTCAATTAGAAAGTAGGAATCACTGTAGCTTATTGTAAAGCTGGAAGCCTACATTTAGTATAAAAAAAATATTCAAGTAACACGTTGAGGTCAACGAAAGCGATACAACTACGTGTGGCGTTGCACAAAATGAAAGTATCCAATTTTATTTGATCTACTTATAAAGTTTAATTTATTTATAGAAGAATGTACTTTCAATTTAACCACCGGCTTTACTCTTTTTATGGGGATGTAGCTCAGATGGTAGAGCGCTCGCTTAGCATGTGAGAGGTACGGGGATCGATGCCCCGCATCTCCAAGAAGTATTTTTATTATTTACAAATAATTAATGATATTATGTGAACCTAAAAGGAATTAATGGCACAGGCCATAATTCTTCTTAAACCAACAGCCAAACACTATTATTTCAATACATATAAATATATTTGTTCATTTTTTTTTTTTTTTGTTAAGAATTTCTACAAAATAAGAAAAAAAAATGACTGCTCATTTTCAATTTGGTAAATTAAAATAAATAAAACTAATTGTTTATTAAAAAGAAGTGTTATTTATAAAAACAAAATTAGAATATTGGAAAAATATTACGAATTTAAATCAAATCTGCCACATTCATTGGCATTTCATCGATCTGTGTCGAATAGTACTGTTCAATATCACGCAATATTCTAATGTCGTCAGACTTAACAAAATTAATAGCAACACCCTTCCGACCAAATCGTCCTGACCGGCCGATACGATGGATATACAACTCACGATTATTTGGTAAATCATAATTTATCACCAACGATACTTGTTGCACGTCTATACCACGGGCCCAAACGTCTGTTGTGATGAGCACTCGACTTTGGCCAGATCTAAACTCCTTCATAATTTCGTCACGCTCCTTTTGCGGCATATCACCGTGCATCGAGCTCACAGTAAAATTCGATTCGCGCATCTTTTCCGTCAACCAATCCACTTTACGCTTTGTATTACAGAAAATAACTGCTTGTGTAATCGTCAGTGTATCATACAAATCACAAAGCGTATCGAATTTCCAATCCTCTCGTTCCACAGCGACGAAAAATTGTTTAATACCCTCGAGCGTCAATTCATCACGTTTGACCAAAATTCTGATTGGATCGGTCATAAATTTTGATGTCATCTCTAAAATTTCGTGAGGTAATGTGGCCGATATAAGGCAAACTTGTGTTGCTGGCGGTAAATATCGGTAAACATCATAAATTTGTTCCTTAAAACCTTTGTTCAACATTTCATCAGCTTCGTCTAGTACTAACATTTTAATCGACCGGGTACGTAAAACACGTCGACGAATCATATCGAAAACACGACCCGGTGTTCCACTCACAATGTGCTGACCATAATCCAATTTCCGTATATCCTCACCCAAATTTGTACCACCAATACAAGCATGACACTGTACATTCATAAAATCACCCAATGCTAATATAACTTTTTGAATCTGGACAGCCAACTCACGAGTCGGTGACAAACACAAAACCTGTGTTTCACGCAGTGTTGTGTCCAGTGACTGTAATATTGCTATGGAGAATGTTGCTGTTTTGCCGGTACCGGATTGTGCCTGTGCAATAACATCGCGCCCCTTTACAATAGGCAAAATACTACGTTGCTGAATGGCTGAAGGTTTTTCGAAACCTAAAAAATACAAGTGAAAATGTTTATTTCCAAAAACCCAAAAGAAAAATGTCCGCCATATTGACATTCTCATTCGTACCAAAAAAAAAAAAAAAAACGCGAAACAAAATTTCACTTACCATACGCATATATTCCACGTAATAATTGCTCCCGCAACCCCATCGAATTAAACGTTGGCACAACCTCCACATCTTCACTCGTTTCGAACTCTACATTCGATAAATCCTCAATATTTGGACCGCCGCGTCTTCCAGCCATTTTCACTCAAATTTTATTTCACGTTCTGATTTTTCCACCAATGAACTCCAAATTCACAAAAATAATAAAGTGGATTGACACTAGTAAAACAATTAGGTTTGACAATTAATATTATGGGTGTTTATATGTAGATGTCACCGGAGGTGAGTAAAAAGAGCGGTATATTTTTTATTATGACATTTAAACGTCAACATAATTAATCTATTACGAATATCGCAAAAAAATGAAAAATTTCGTAAAATTAAATAAAAATTTATTAAAATACTGTAGAAACGTAAATAATTATAATTATAGAGCAATATGTAGTTTAAATAATATATCTGTTAAAAGTGACAATGGAATTATTATGAATCATTCGATAGTGCTTCCACGATTGCAAAATTACTGTTCCGATCCCAAAGTTGATGCACTTGGAAGTGCCCTAATAGATCTTGTCACTTTTGAAACCGTTTGCTCAGACACACTAGAATCATTGTACGATTATTTCGAGGAATTGATTGAGAGCACGAATCATTTAAAATCCTCCGATGTTATGTTTGGGGTAAGTCACTAGATTTTTGCGTTTATATCTCGGTTTCTCATTTTTATATCGTTTTTAGGATGGCGTTTTGAATGTTAATTTTGGGCGAGAATTTGGCACCTATGTCATAAATCGGCAGACACCAAATCGCCAAATATGGTTAAGTTCGCCGACTAGTGGACCAAAGCGTTATGATTATGTAGCAGTTCAGAGGCAACCTAAAGCGGCAGGATACTGGTACTATAAGCATGACAAATCAACACTTCACGAATTGTTGCAGCGTGAAATACCGGTAATCGTGAAGAAGGATGTTGATTTTATAGGGCTGCCATTTGGAAATCGGGACATTAAATTATAGTTGTTTTCGTTGCGTCATTAGGATTGTTGGAATGGTGAATAATTGTATTTTAAATTTAAAGAAAATCAATTTGTTTTATAACCAAAAAATATGATTGTTTAGTTATTTTGTTTCTGAAATCTTGTGTTTATTTCCTTTCATGAGTTTTGGCCTCTTAATTCCACTTTCAAATATCGAGTTTTTACTGCCTCACGAAAAAAAAATCTCCTGGAGATGCGGGGCATCGATCCCCGTACCTCTCACATGCTAAGCGAGCGCTCTACCATCTGAGCTACATCCCCATGTGAAAAATGTTGTTTTGAATTCGGTCGAATTTATCAAAAAATACTTGAAAACAGATTCGTTTACAAATCAAATAATAGTTTTAGATATTATTACTTCCAACCCCATTTATATCGTACATTGAATTTCATTAACGAGTGTTTTGATAAATTCAATTTTATACCAAAAGTATACTACCAGTGTACACATCGCTTGAAGGCGACAACAAAAGGTGCGTTTTTTCAGCAAACAATTTTTCTGAAGTTTTTCTTTGGCTAATATGCTACGTTGTTCGATTCTAACAACCGATTTTGAACGATCTGCAACCTTAATAATAAAACCTAGCTTACATATCAATCCCAATCTTATGCTTCCTTGGTTTGGTTGCCAGTGGGTTAATTAAAGGCATCAATTATTTAACTTAATAGTCTACAAATCATTACTTGTATGGTCATTACAGTAGCTATAGCCTCAACTTCCTTTCTTACCGTGAAATCAATTGTATTCTTTCCACAATTCTTTCATTCTTAGCACAGCTTGTTCTGCTGCGTTTCGGCTAAGGAGCATAGGGTTGTGTTACATTTTTGTTTCAGTCGTGAGTCATAGAACAATTTTAAATGATTACGCATCATTAATACCAGAAATTGATATGGTTAACGATATACTGATGTCGGAATTTAATTTCACTAAATTATATTCGGTGGTGCGACCATAGAGTAAAACAAATAGAGCTATGAAATAAGCAATCAAATCAAAATTTACTTGCTCAGTGATCGTATAAATCAACAGTATGCGTTCGAAATAGTAAATTAGACATATTCCTAATCGCTCTATTTTGCACAACTTGAATTTTTGCAATTTAACGACTAAGATACAACAAAATAGAGCAAAAATAAGCAAAATGTACCAACATTAGAACCTGTTTCGGAAGAGTAAAAGATATTCTTTTAAGTACTCAAGCAAGACCAGAAAGCTCTTAATCATACAGTCAATATTTATTGGGGGACCCCAATTTAAGTTATAATTTGAAATAAGTCTAAGGTATTTGGCTTCTAGGACCCGATTAATTGACACTCCATCATTACCAAGGCAATCAAATATACCTGCGATCGAACTGTTTCTCAAACAAAAGATCAGGAATATAGTGAGTTTATTTTTCATCATCCACTTACGAATTGCCGTAAGATCTTCCTCCATGGCCGTTTTTAAAATAGTAGTGTAAGAAACTTCACCAAAAATTAAAGCCGCATCATCAGCAAATAGTTGAAGTATACTCTAGTTAAAAAATATCGTTAATAAATAAGATGAAGAGTAAAGGCCTTAAATTGGAACCTTGGAGAACTCCAGTATCTATCATTATTTCATCACTATTAGCAGATCCAACTTGCGTAAATTGCTTTCTGCTGTTCGAAAGGTAACTTTCGAAAGTAAGCGCCCTACCTTTTACACGAATTTTATTTAACTTCCGAAGCAGTATCCCAACAATATCAAATGCTTTATTGATATCAATTAACAGAACGAACCGAAGTTTTCTTCATAAATTCAATGTTGCTACAAAGTTGTTCAACTAAATTCAAACAAGCGTTGAAGACTTCCTCTAAAAACCATACTGATTGTTAGCAATAAATTTAATATTAATTATTAGTTCAAAGATTTTAGACAACACCGCGAGGACAGATATAGGTCTATAATTATCAGGTATACTCTTAGCCCCTTCTTTTTTATAAATATGTATAACACGACCAACTTTAAGTTCATCGGGGAAAACAATAATTTGTCATAACCCAGCGCAGCAGAATTTTTGAGACCATGAATCAAGAGAGAAATTTCCTCATCCGAACAAGGCTCAAAAACAAAAATTTCCCTCAAATTTGACAATACATTTGTGTTGACTTCATCAACGGAATCCAAATCTTTACCTAACGTGACAAAAGAGTCATTTAACGCATCAGCTTTATCGTTAAGTTATGCTTTTACACGTGATAGATTGAATCGCAATATCATTAATAGGAACCTTGCTTTATAGAAGAGTGTTAATAAGTTTCCGGATATTGAAAATTTGCTACCATAAAAATTCTTTTTTGCCTCTTTACATTTAGTTTTAATGAGTTGTTTAATAGTTCTGTATCGTTTATTTATAAAAACATTAGCTTCCTATGCTTTTATAAGTCTATAGAGCCTTTTCATCTGAATACCAATAGTTCTTGTATGAGGCCACTGGCTGCACCATCCGATAAGTACGAGCTTTTATTGACCTGATTATTTTACCCAGAAACTCATCCCACTTCAAATTCGCAATACTTAAGTTGTTAACGTAATTCAACACGGCTTTTCTAACTAAGTCAAACCGAGTAGTATATTTAACCATAGCACTTGCACTTGGGTTAGTTAGATCCTTGTCAACATTCAACAACATAACTTTGTGATCACTGAAATCAATATCATTCCCCAGCAAGTTAGTTACAAAAACATCAATAATTGAAGAAGATTGCTGCGTCACTCTAGTTGCCATTTTTAAAGAAAGTTTATTTAGATGCCTAAATATTATTGTGGAAGATTTAAAGGCTCTGGATGTAGCTTCCCTACCATCAAAAATATTAAAAAAACGTCACCGATTAAACATGAGGTTATTGAATCTCTTGGAAACATTCGAAATTTGTATCACAAGTTCTGTACACTGCCGCTAACACAATGTTAAGAGATAATAAATGGACTATAAGAAAGTTAGTTTTACCCTCAATTAGTTTGTTACTAATTAATTCAAGCGAAAGATCAGAGCGAACAAAGTCAGCCACTCCACCACTCCTCTTAGATCTCGTTCAATGGTAACTGACAATTAAACAAATTACTATAAACTGCCGTACAATCTTGTAGCCAAGTTTCAGAAACGACAAAAACATGCACATCGAACGTTATAACCCAAAGCAACAACTCAATATCATCCAGCTTATGGAAAATTCTCCTTCCATTCAAATATAAAATATTCAATATTATTCACAGATCAAAATTAAAATTTTGATCCATTAATGAAGAAAGAAGTGATTGAAAATTATTTCAAATTACCATAAGTTTAAAAACGAAATATATATAGAAAATTATTGTTGAAAAAAAAAAATTTAAAAAAAGAAATTAGTATCAATTGGATATTAAAATTATAACTAAGACCGTGACCGTTTTCACTTACTCAAAACATTAAATTAAAAAAATTAAAAAATTTAAAATTACAAAATATTGACAATTAGAATAAAGATAAATTAGCAAAATAAAAATAAAATAAGAATAAGAGATAAGTAAGCTTACACGTTGCCCTTTACTATGATAGTTCCACAAGCCTGCTCAGATCAGTTTCCGTTTTAATCCATATGATTTATGAGTTCTCAGCTTTCCGCACCACCACTTTGTTATTTTGAGTCCACGAATATTTCAGTTTACCGTCTTTACAAAATTGTCTTGCTTTCTGACAACACTATTATTGAAAATAACGACCTCAAATTAGTGTTTATTGCATAACTCATTTTATTCAAAAATGTCACATAGAATCGTGTTATTCTGAGGTCGCGATATCTCTACTCAAATTAAAAAGGTTATACCTGTTACAGTAATTTCTCCTTTTACCTGCTTTTTTATTTCGACGCAGGTCGTCTGTAACTTCGAAAGTACTTAGAATTTTCCTCTGAAATTTTCAGAGAATATTATTGAAATACATAGTATAATACTTTCACGTTTGTGAATCTGACCCGTATCGAATTTTACCATGCAAAACGGCATTTCAAACAGTCAGAACCTTTGGCAAAATTTTGAAATTTGAAATAATATCAATTTTAATAAAATTTAGATAGATTTGAACAATTTTTTAACGATTTTGATAACGTAAAGTGAAAAATTTCGCAATAAATTGGATTTGAAGGTTTAAAATGCCGATTTGTGCACCTTAACCCTTTTATGAAACTGGCTGTATCGAATTTTGACACCTTTAAAAATTATTTAATTTATTTACCTAATTAAATTTATCATTTACAAAAAAAAATTATTTTACAACACAAACATGCAAATACAGAGTACTATACCATCGAGCATACAAAATCCTCCAAATAAATAGCAGTTGCTGCGGATTTTTTGATAACTTAATAATCCGATATCGAGAAATTTGGCAACAGGTCCCTTCGTTCTTGTGCGAACAATTCTGATCCGAAGGTTTAGTTTAATTTCGGATTGTAATTTGACTATAAACGTAGATTTGATCCTAAATTTGACAGATTGACTTAGATAATAGAAAACAGAATTTTTTTGTGAATCCGACACTTTTGAAGTAGAATTCGAACTAAACTTAGAAATATCTAAATTTTTTAACCTAGCTTTTAATAATTTTTTTTTATTTTATTAATAATTTACAATTTAAATTATTCTACAAAACATTTTTTTTCTCATTTAATTATTTAAATTTAATATAATTATAATAAAATCCACAAAAAGCAAAATTATATAAATAAACATAATTAAAAATTTTAATTAACATCTCTAAAATTAATAATTAATTAATTAAAAAAAAATTATATACAAAAAATTATTTTATTTGTTTTAACATAAAATGGCAGCTAGACTCTAAAAACAATAATGTGAAATGGCGATCGAAACATCGTCAGTAAAAAAACCGTTTTTTATTCGAATTATGTCTTTTCTTTGAATATTCGCCCATTTCTTCGTTAACTTTTTGTTTTTTTTTTGTTTCAAAAAGTTATACAATTTAATTATAAAGTAAATATTTAATTAGTAGGTAGTTAAATTAAAGACATGTCAACGGTTTTATTAAAAAAAAAAAAATGACAGGTTGAGAAAAATAAATATGAAATGTAATGATCCCGTTGAATGTCGACTCCGCCATTTTTTTTTCTGTTGTAATTGTAAATTTTGCTTTTATTCAGCGAGTACTTTAAAAACAGGAGTAAAATTTAAGTACTAAGTATTAGTAAAATTATGTAAAATCGAGGCACAATATGTGTGAATGAAGTGCACTTAAAATTATCTTAATTCTCGGAATCGCAATTTTTTTTTTTTTTAATCAAATCCACGTGTCGATATTTTCGTTATTTTCAGTCAGTTAAAAATAATATCATTCGACATAATAAAAGCATTTTTGAGTTACAAGATTTTAAAGGCCACAATTTCTTCCTTATTTCTAAAATTTTTCTTTTTTTTTTTTGTTCGTCACCACAACCGAGTGATGAGATATTGCCACATAAAATACTTTGGTATACCAAGAAATAACAGAAATAAACGAGATTGACCAAAATGAATTAAATAAATAATAAAATAAAAGAAAAAAAAACAAAAAAGGGAAGTAGATTAGAAATGAACAAGGAATTAGCGAAGGGTGATTATTTTCCCGCATACATTGGATTTTTGAACGTTGACGTTGCTTGTTTGTAAATTGGATTTTCACCTGTGTCCCATTTTGCCATCATTCGTTCCTTTTCGAATCGGGCAAACTCCCGTCGATCATGAATTGTCGTAAGTAATTTCCACAGAAGCAGAATAGCAAGTCCAATTAAAACAATTGCAGCGATGACCGCCAGCACAATACCAATGATAAATACTTTTGGTGGACACTCGCGTTCCTTTTGCGCTCGCACTCTTAACGTATTTGGTTCTTTTTCTGAATAAACAAATTGATATTTACAATCATCATCATCGTAGAATACGCACAAATGTTCGTCCTGTTCTTCATCCACAACAATAGTTTCAGCTTCAGTCGGTGTAAATAATGTTGAACAATTTTTCAAGCACTCTTCACCCTTTAATCGACCAGTTTGATACATTTGACATTGTACACAATCTTTCAAATCAGTACAACGACCAGCACATGTTGGACATTTTTCACAATATTGTCCTGAATATCGCCCCTCTTCCGTTGCATGGCATCGACATTCACCGCATTCACAATCACCATGTCCAGAACAAATCTCTTTTATTCCATCCGTTCTACATGTATCGGTAGCTGACCGGCATTCACATGCTGAACCAGTCCACCCTTCCAAACAACGACACGTTCCACATTCGCAGACACCATTTGCTGGACCCGAGCACACAATGTCATTGTGTCGATCACAAGAGAAGTTATCACATTCGCAGAATTTGCCACGAATTACTTCCGTTGGATCGGCACGATCCTCGCATTCGCAAACTCCGCAAACGCATATACCACGTCCATTACAATCAACTAAAGTATCATTAGTTGCACGACATCCTCCTTTTGATTCATTGTTAATTTCAGTTCTGTAAATTAAATAAAAATTAGTCTCTTCAGATCTCGTGCATAGCATTCAATTTAATAATTCAACTACTCACATTGAACATTCACATGTTCTACCAAAGAACTGTGGATCACATTCACAAATACCGCATTTATATGTACCATGGCCCCCACAATTTGTTGATCTTAAAATACCTTCCCTTTCGCATGGACAATCACATAAAATTTGCAAATCAATAATTAAACTTTCATTGATACCAACTGGATAAATTTGTAATTCTTTTTTCCAATCTGCTGGATCCTCTGGACAGTGGGTGACAAGAATTTCAGCCTCAAAATCAACAACATCACCAACTTTAAGACCATCACATTTAGCGGTCGGCAATAGTTTATCACCTTTCAAACATTTTGAGAAAAATGAAATTTGTACGGCATTCGATGTGGAAGCTTTCATTTCAACAGACGATGAAATTTTACTGTATTCCTCTTCGACAAGCGTTACAACATTTGATGAATCTTCTGAGAGGACGGCACACGATGAACCTTCAACGTGGTTTGATAATTTGTTGTATACCTCGTATTCTTGTGCAGTTACAGCGAAAATAACATTGATTGCATTTTGTTTCACCTTCAAATTGATTTGTGAAATGCTGGGATAATCTTGGATTGTTGAATGGGTGTACATGCCTTTCTGGTCCAAATGGCATAAGCCATCGTTTGGCGTTATAACACCGCCGAGCTGAAATAAATAAGAAAGTGTTTTTTTTTTATATAATATTATATTTTTATTTTTTTGATTTAAACCTTATTTTGTTTGTTTATTAATGCTAACGTTAATGCCAGGTAAAAAAAATTGGTTCTATTTTTTACTTTCCGTAAAAATCGGGCTTCAAACACAAATTTATTAAATGTCCAAGAAGATTCCAAATTTTTGTTAAATTACTGCGATGACATTCTTTTAAATTAATTTTCAATCAATTTCGATAGTTAGCGTAAAATATTTTAGTTTGAAGCCTGTATTGCCCTGACGATGATGGAAATGAAGCCATCAAAACGAGTTTAAATAAATCTGTGGTGCTAAGGCAGAACCCAATTTGCTAAAATATGTAATTGTTCAGGAAGCGGTATTTTACAAATTGAACAAAAATTTACAAATTGAATTTTTGTTTAATTTCTACAATATCGACAAGTTGAGTTTCTTATAGAGGTTTCTTCGCTTTTTTTTACATGTCGGGTTGTGCCTTAGTACCACAGAAATATACAAAAAAAAAAGCTTTAAACCAAAAAATAATTTTGAATACTCTCGGACGTTCTATTTTTTGCTACTTTTAACAACTTTTTGTTTTTTGGATCACAAAGATGCGCAAAAGATATATATTTATAAAACACATACAGTTTTTTCTCACAATATAATTCAACGCGTTCAGCCATTTTTCGGTTGGAAGTATTTTACAGAATTGAAATTTTATAAATAAAGATCGAATATCTGCTTAATTGATCTAAAATTTGTTTTTAAATTTAGAATTTAAAAAGATGGTCGTTGTTTAAAGAATTTCGCCTAATAATTACATAAATTTAGTGGAATTATCAGAATTGCTAAACTCTTTACTGTGAAGTTACTTATGGTAGAAATTTTCTAAAAACTTTGAAAAAAGAAAAAAAATGATATTAAAAATGAAGATTTTTAGCCAGGACCCATTTTCGAAAAGTTTGCCGTGATATTTAATAATAATAGGGAAATCGTGCTAAGTAATACACCGGCCTTCTGCATTGCGACTGCGACCTAAAAGATCTTTTGTGTTCCCTGTTCCTTGAACTCAAACAACTTCCATTTCTTTAAGTTCAGGATTCCTTTGGTTGACAATGAAATGAAGAACTCTTCTATGTGCTTCCTTCTTTGCTGTTGTAGCGCTGGGTATTCTGTAAGAATATGCCCGGAAGAGATGGTATCTGCAGTCAAGCAGTACTTGGCCAAGAATATTTAGGCTGGAATTCGGCCAATTTCGCCATTACCGTTTTTCACTATCCTCTTCCACTATACAACCGTAGTATATGTTATTCCTGCGTTGATCATTTGCTTTGGAACTAAGGCCCCAGGTCCTACTTGCCATTTGCTTACCGGACCATAACATTTTGCCTTGTTTATTATTATTGTAAGATGTGAGTCCCAAGCCAACTTTTGATCTAATGATAACTCCCACGCATTTAACTTTCGCATCGAAGCCAAGTTGTATTTCGTCTAACACAAACTGAGGAGTGTTGAGTTTCCTCCTCCTGGTGAAAGGTATGATTATTGTTTTATTTGAGACCTTCTTCAGTTCTCCCACAATAGGTTCGCGTTAGAAATATCTTCGCCATACCCTATTACATTATATCGAAGTTGGCCCATACCTGTTAGAAGTTCATCTACAACTACAATAAGAGGTGAGGTTGTAGATAACCTCTGGTAGCACCTATTTCATAGGTTTCATTTCCTAAGTTGGCAGAGATTTCTCTGCCCATCAATATGTGTTTGATCCATTTGATGGTTCTGTTAATCCACCCCTCTACTTTGTAGGGATCTTGCCTGAAGAGCAACTGCCTTCGTGGCCAATGCTTTCTCAATAGGTTTTACATTTTATGTAATGCCGTAATAGTGGATTTTGCATAAAATAAATTAAAATTGCATTTTGCTGGATGGCAGGGCTGGTAGCACCTGCAGTATGATGTATTAATCGACTAGTTTCTGCATCGTCTTAAGTGGACAAAACGAGAGGCTTAGGTCAATAGGATTTTACTTATTGGTTATTTCCTTTCCAGAAATCATTCCTTCCCTGAGTTCTGCTTTCTTTAGTTTTGGCTTACATTCGATCTCTGTGTTTGCTACAGGTGTCCATCCCGGGAAGTGAGTCTTACGGTCACAAAATGGAAGTATTCTTCCGAAATTGAATTGCAGACTCTTAACAATTTCTACTCTTCGTAAAATATTTATATACATATCTGGAATATACCAGAATAACTTAATGTTTGAATTAGTACCCGCATGTATGCGTTAAATACAATAAAATTGAAATTGTTGAAAGTTTTTAAAGGGTAAAGTAAAATTCGTTAATACTTTAAGTACTTGTTTGATTCCTATATACATATAGGAAAAAAAAAAATCAGGGTAAAGTTTAGCAGTTCAGTAGCTATAGCCTGATGATATCGATTCAACAACGCGATTTATTGTTCACAATGCTTGCACCTAGCAGATCGAAACTGAATTGCAGACTCTTAACAATTTCTTCTTTTCGGGAAGTATTCTTATCAATTTAAGAAATTAATTAAACGAAAGTGGATGAAACAAGTTTATTTACTATTTGTGTGCAAACAGATATTATTCACTCGGGCTAGACTGTATAAGATCTCAAATGGAAAGTAGATGTCGACATTTATGTTTTAGACTGACAAATCATAGTGTTCCACTGTTTCTTTCGCCGGTTTGATAATTCCTGTTTAGAGTCTTCTTTGCCCAACCTGAGTAGTAGGTTCCAAATAAAAGAGTCTTCATTTATCACACACGTTTACAAAACTACTTGAGAACACGGTTTTTCCAGTGGAGACAACAACAATGCGTGAACCAAAAACGGTTGCGAATGTTCGCGAGCGTTTGTGTTCCGACCGATGTCATTTTCTGATTATTTGGTGGAGACGTGTTTTTTGTGTTTACAAATGAGTTTTCGTGTTTCTATTGAGTTTAGCTAAGCGAAATAATTTTGAAATAGTTCGCTGAATCACTCTAAAAGATACATTGCCCGGCACAAAAAAGTCTCCTGCATTCAAAAAACTCGTTATGCCAGGGAATACGTACTCTTTAGTTTGTATTGTTCTTGAATGACTGAAATTTCTAAACGGTCTACTTCTATTCCTTTGTTTCAATCAATTCAATGTATTCAATCTTTTTTTTAAACTTTGTTAAATTTTGATATCCAAATTCTACGTTTTCCTTTTCTCTCATAAAGTTTCTTTTTTTAATTATTTCCATCAAAATTAAATTTTTTTTGCGACATTAACCTTAGGTTTCCTATTCGGAACACCTTTGCTACGCGGGCTGATTTCATCGATCGATTAAAATTAATCACAAAAATCATTTTTATTTCTATTTCGGGAATGCCGACTACTCTTCCATAAACTAGTTCCTCAGCAATTGCGATTGCGACTTTTTACAACGTGGCGGAAATTTAAATGACATTGTTCTATGTTTAATGACCTTCTCAGGAATGCTTCAGGCCTTGGAGCCGTGGTACAATAATGAACTCACAGTTCCGTGTTATTAATTATTTTAAATTTACTGAGCAAGAAGGTTGTGATTACTTCCTTAATCTTGATTTTAATAAGGGTTGATGCTGGTCACAAGTATTTTGCTGAGAGTTTGTCCCGTCCAATCATCTTCATGTTTAATGAAAGTCTACGTAGTGGAAAATTTTTTGCATTTGTCCACCTTAAAAGACGAATAGAAAAAACAAGGAATTATCCGGGGAATGCCGTTCTCTCCGTTCACAGGGGATTGTTTTCCCATACTAAAACATTTACTTTTCCTGTTCAGCACGGGTTTTACACTGGCAGATCCACAGTCACTAATCTGGTTGGTTTTTGGGGCAATTTATTTAATAGTTTAAGCTCCAGACAGCAACTAGAAATTTTTTAAACTGATTTTGCGAAGGCTTTTGATAAGATCGTCCATTCAATTCTTATCAATTTATTAAAGATTTTAAATTGTCAGTTCATCCCAATTGACTGGTTGCGTTCTTACCTTTCCGATTGCTGCCAATCCATTATGATTTTTGATTCTTGTTACGAGCTATTTCACACGACATCTGGCTTTCCTCAAGATATTGTACCATTATTAATTAAATTGTTTATCGACGATGTTGTTTAATACTTTGAGTTTGCCAGTGGCCTCCTTTTCGACGACGATTTGAAAATTTTCGTCTGGGTAAACTGATTGCGTGGAGCTGCTAGATGATTTGAACAGATTTTTTAGTTGGTCAATTAGTAATAGACTGGGCATCAACGGGATTAAATGTAAGACTATATCATTTTATTGTATACGGTAAGCTCAAAATCAAGTATTTTAAATACATATAACAAATTTTTTAAAGATTATTTTAATTCGTTTTATGCCTTAGAGGATGGCGATTTTTTGAAATTCTAACATTCATAGAAATTAGAACAATTTCCAAAAATTTTCGTTTTTTCACATACCAAAATAAAAAATGTCTCAAAGCTTCTTAGCATTGGTCCTCGGTGTGCAACAAATTATGAAAGGTAATATTAATTGCATTCTTTGACAAGCAATGTAAACACAGCTAATATCTTCAATTTTTGTTGCTTTTTCCATTGTAAACATTAATCAGACCCGACTGAAAGATCACCCTTAGAAAATTATATTCCAAGATTCATGACTATTTCATCAATAAACAGACAAAAAAAAACGGTCCAATCAACGAACCAAATTGAGGAATGCAACACCTTCTATTTTTTCAATATTAGATAAAACTAGGTCATGATCAA
Source organism: Tipula vernalis (assembly GCA_958295665.1). Lineage (NCBI taxonomy): Eukaryota > Metazoa > Arthropoda > Insecta > Diptera > Tipulidae > Tipula > Tipula vernalis. The sequence goes on along the minus strand of OY282560.1, from coordinate 313,141,410 downwards.
ATAACGAGAAACCTGAGAATATTTTGACTAAAAATCCTGAAAAATAAAATAACTCACTTTTCCATCTCCAGCATAATGAAATCCGGCATCAGTGGAAAATACAAGTAAGCGACGTGCTTGATCTCTCCACGCAATTTGATTTCGGCACACGACTGCTTGCATGATAGCATCAAAACCACCTTCAGGTGCATCTAAATTACCTGAGACTGCAGCATTTTTTACTTCTGTCTAAACACGCCATAAAAATAAACGTAAAATAAAAAAAAACAATCAATGAACAAATTAAGCATTATAAAAAACGAAAATTTGATAAGCGCAAACCACTAACTACAATAATTTGTGTTTTATAAAGCACAATATATATTTTTATATTGTTTATTACATTTTTATCTTATTTACATAATTTTAAACCCATTTTTTAACTCACCTTTCATAATATATTTTTATTAAAGCAAATAATTTACATGTTAGTTATTCTACTAAAGCATCGCCAGTTAATAAATTTGCAGGTTTTTTTTTATAAGGCTGTTAGTAATATACAAAAGATAAATAGTAGTTATGATGAATTCGATCAATTAAAAATATTTGAATTTTATGATTTTTAATTGTAAAGCACTTTAAATATACAACACACCACACCACATGCATACACGAATTTTCTTTACAAAAAAAGTATGTTCTTGTTCGGTTTATGTATTTATGTACAATGCTGAAAATGATTTAAATGCTGTCTAAGTTTTTGCTGTACATTTTTATATGCAGTAACATAATCGAGGGGAACGCAGATATTATACGATTAAGGGTGTAATGATTTATTTATATTTATGGTGTTGAATTTACAATTAATGTTGTTGTGTATAATTCATTTTGGTGTTGGGGCATGGATTCCATTCGACACGAACCTAATTTTAGTAAGATTTTTTTTGTTTATTAATTAATTAGCCAATCAGTATATTTAATAATATTAAAGTGGTAAGCGAGTAAAATCATTTCGAGATTAATTCTCAATCCATACCCCTGACGATTTCATACGTAGATAACTTCTAAGTGTTTTAAACTATGTTCAGTGTGGATTAAATATTGATTAACACCATTTTACACACAAAATAAAAAGATTAATTAATTTTAATAAATTGTTTGTTTGGTTTTTAGCAAAACAGATTAGATTTTTTTGTTTTGTTTTTTGTGGTGTTAAACTGTTAAAACTTACAGCAAAAAGATACGTATCCGTGCTGAGTGGCATAACATTATGGTAACCATAAGGAGCAGCACAACCTGTACATGGTTCTTCTAAACTGTTATAATGGTAATAGAAAAATATGTATATTGTATAAATAAAACATCCAATAATATTAAGACATACAATTGTTGATCATTTAAAAAAAAAAATGTATAACAGAACATGCGCGTAGATCGATCGATGATGAGCTTTTTCGAATGCGATTTTGATATCGGTTGGAAGAAGTAGTATTTTAAAAAATATGATACAAAAAATATAGCACAACTATTAAAAAATATACTTAAAGGAGCAGATCAGCAGTTCCAAAAAAAATACAATATCTATAAATCCCAAAAATACAATACAAATAAATTTCCCTGATTTAAAATCGTTCCAAATATCCCATATATAATTAAATATACCAATATTTATAAAATGCAAATTACAAAATATATACGCAAGCAATCATAATTTTGCTCAACCCACTCACAGAAAAACGTGTTGTATCAATATCAAGTGGCATATGATTACGATATCCGTATGGTGCTTCACAACCATCGCATGGTTGTAACAATCTGAAATGATACGCATTTGGTGTCAAAAAAAAAAAAAAAAAATAACAAAAATCATAAACTAAAAAAAGTAAAATCAAAAAATCAAATTTTTGAAGCGCTTGGTAAACGATTCTCCTTATTCTTATCGTATTCAGAACATATTGTTCAGCTATCATCAGATATTTGTGCGTGAAAAAAAAATCGAAAATACAATATATAATTAAATTCGGACGATACTCACTTTTTAGGTACAGTCGATACGTATGGCATTAACACTTTGTCTACAAATGATCCAAAACCAAGCCTGAAGTTGGATGTGATGTTTTTCATCGTTGATGCTAGAAGATCACCTAAATGGGAAAGTTTCTCTTTGTCGTCCTCCATAGATTTGGACAAGTCCATCAAGTAGTAAAGATCGACTGGATAATCTTCGGCTTGTGAATAACTGACTTTTAATGTATGTTTTTGATCTGAAAATAGGAAATAAAACCAAATGATTAATTTTTAAATGAGTGCCTATCGCTGAGTAGCGGAAGCGGTCCAAGTGGCAGGCAAAAAAATTATTACTTATCGAATAAGATTATCTGGTTCTGCCAGAGTAATTTGATGAATTTGTGAGCACATTATGTTAAAAGATCGAATGATCAAAACTTACTTAGTGATAAAATTCAGTCTTACTTTTGAATGTCAATATCAGTTATGTTACATTGCAATATTTTTCGCGTCATCGCAATCTAAATTTGATTTTAAATAATATTTAATAATCTCTTACTGCTATATAGCGTTTGCATATTAAACGTTTATTTGCAATCGAAAAATCTTGACCACAGGATTTACCCATTTATTTATCTCAGTTATATATCGATGATTTATATAGCAGATATGGCTCTTACTCGAACCACAGTTGATAATATAAATTATTATGGGAATGATAAAATAGAATTAAATAAAGTAAACAAATTGACTTACTTGCTCTTAAACTAAGACTAACCCGCTGTGGATAAATTTGTGTAATTTTTGAAGAACCCGAAGAACTAGATGAACCTGAACTCGACGAACCATATTCGGACGAATTTGAAAACGATGAACTATTCGAATATGAGGATGATGAACTGGAAGATGATCCCTCCACTATTGTACCGCCACTTATCGATGTTCGATGACCACCTTTTGTTAACGCTGTAGCCCATACAACTTTTTCAAAATTAGCTGGGTCATATTTATCATTTTCACATTCGAGAAGTGGTGCTCGACTTTGTTCAAAACATCGTGGTTTATCCTGAAAATTAGTTTTCATACACCAGGCGCATGATTGGGTTTGTATGCATTCCCGGCATGTTGTTTTTGTGATGCACGGATCGATGGTCGCCACCAATCGGGGTGCCGATTGACTTTGTGTTAATGTTACACATACTAATAATCCTAATATACTTAAATTTACTATAAACTTCGACATTTTACTGTGACTGTCGTATTATGTACGCCGTTTCAATCTGAAATGAAAAAACAAAAAAAAAACATTAAAATAATAGTTTCCACTTTAATTTTTCCACTCCTAAATTTTATTGACTTCCACCAAAAAAAAACAGTTTTCCACCAAAAAAACTAACAAACACAGATTTTATTTGTCTTCAATTCTAGTCCGAAATAAACAAACGGAAGAAGGGAAATTAAAAAAAAGATATTTTTTACTGTTCGTCGGTGAAAATCATTTACAACAACGATTTAATAACTACTAAAATCAAATAACTAATTTACAAAACAAAACCATAAAGGAAAATGGAAAAGTTTTAAATTGGTGATTTGAATTGTTTTCGGTTTGGTTTGGTTTCGGTAGGTAGCAGCGACTTCCATTCGAAAATTGTGCTTATCATTTATATCACCAATGAACATAAAAATAAAACGATTAGGTAGATGGATTGGGTTAGTCCAAATAAACATGTTCGCTGACATTGAACAACTTTTTATGAAATTAAGTGTCTACAATTAAGTCTACTGTTTATCGGTTTTGGAAGGACGATCAGCTTGGAGTGAATTTTCGTCCGACAACAACAGATTTTATTTAAGTATTCGGTTGCCCCAACCCAAGTTTGTCAAACTTTAAAAGTTCATAAAGTAGTCAAAAACAATTTACATTCCTCATACTAGGAAACAAATACGTCGATATATCGTTGATTTAGAGAGGGCCGCAGAAATAAATTTTCGAGAAGAAAGAAGTGAAAAAGAAACGGACAATGCAACGTACAAAAAAAAAATTAAGGAGGCTGAAAAGCTAATTCTAAGATTTGATGTAGTTGTAGATGGTAATAAACTTTCCAGATGTTATGATTTTCTCACAAATCAAATGGATGTAAAAATGAAACGAGTCACCCTAAATGCGCCGGAGAACATAAGGTTGGTGAATGTAAAAATGAAGATCAAAAGTGTACTTTATTAACTGCAAAATTATAGCAGCTTAACTTAGACCTAAATATTAATTACATGGCGTAGGACAAATATTGCGCAGTATTTTAACGTAAAATAAAAGCTTTAAAAAACAAAATAAATTATAAACTAGCCTGCCGTCCAACTATTTAAAATACAAACATAAATGTAGTGGCGGTTGGTCTACGAATGTAGCGTATGCATTGCTTGTGTAAAGAAATTCAAAATTTTCATTAAAAAATAAACGCCCAAAACAAAAATGTTTTTATTTCGCCAATCGGCAATCGGCATTGTTATTTTGTCTTACTCATTATTCATTCTTCTCAACGCTCTCTTTAGGTGTCACGAATTATTTACAACCACCAAATTTTAGCCAACCTTGATTGACTCGTTCACTAAAGCCATATTGTCCAGGACTGTTACTTATCTATGTATGTATATTATCTACAAAAAACTTGTGAAATAATCATGATGCAACTCAACTTGAAGCATTAACTCCCCACTCATAATCTATCAACTAACTTTGAACACTTTCTAATAATATCGAAAAATTTGAAATAATCTCGAAGAATCCAGGAACCTCTTCAACAATTTTGAATAAACAATACATCACGTGAATAACATCAACGAGCCTCGAAACTAAGCAGGCAAATGTCGTTCAAATTCGCAATATCGATTAAACCAAAATTATTTCGGGTAGCTCAGAAAATTTCAAATATTCTAGAAAAATGTCATCTATGTGAAAAAAGCTTAACAATAAAATTCTCGCTAAATCACTAGATTTGTAACAACTAAACCCTTGTAAATCTTGAAAAGCTAGTTTTATCATGGAATTCTAGAATAATCTCAATATTTATAAAAATTTCAAATATTCCAGAAAAACTCAGATAAACTTAAAATTCTAAAATAATCCTTAAAAAAATTTGTCTTCGCAAAACCCCGAATAATATCGAAAATATTACAATGACGATAATTTTGAATGACTCGCTAAACTGAAATAACATCGAAGTCTATAAAATTTCGAATAACAAACTTAAAAAACTCGAAAAATCCCAAAAAATATCGTAAATCTCGATATATCACTAAGACACCGCAAATTTCGAGTGTGACTTAGAATCTCGAATAATTTGGTAAAGCTCGAATAATTTTTAATAACCACGTTTATTTCCGAAAAGTTTGAATAAACTTTGACTACTAAAATATGAAATTCGAAAACAAAAAATCCTCTTTCTTGAAAACTTAACTAAAAAACCTCAAATCATCTCGCAACTTAGTGGCATTTAAACGCGTCCCATTTGAAACACAATATTTTAAAACGCGATATTTAAAACGCGATATGGTACAAAACGAGATATTTCAAAACGTGATATAAACGCGATATTTAAAAACGCATATCTTAGTTAAATCGTACATGTTCAATTTCATCATTATGGTGATGGAAAATTTTATAAGTGAAATGAAGGAAGACTAATAATTTTAAAATATCGCGTTTTGTACCATATCGTGTTTTGAAATATCGCATTTTGTATCATATCGCGTTTTGAAATATCGCGTTTTGTACCATATCGTGTTTTGTACCATATCGCGTTTTGAAATATCGCGTTTTGTATTTTATCTCGTTTCGTTATATCGCGTTTTGGAATATCGCGATTTGAAATGTCGCATTTCTATCGGATCCTCATTCAAACCTGTATATGTATTTAGATCGTGCGGGCCCAAATGAGTAGGTTTTTTCTTAGGTTGAAAGCATCCTAACAGACATCTGTGTAAAATTTTGTGTCAATATCTTTAGTAGTTAATGCTAATGTGAATTTCGGCTTCCAAAATGTTTCCACAGCGAGTGTTTTTAATAGGTGTAAATTGTTCAAAGATGCAGAGAACACGTTGAAGACTATGAACATCCTTGCCTTCCTTCGACGTCTACCGATGACCATTATGTCAAGGAAGTGGAGTATTTTATCCGACTGAGATTACTTTGAAGGGTATGAAATAAATTTGAGATAATAACAAGCTGTTTGTGTTTTATTTAAAAGTCTTACTACTTTCTGATCACACTGTTATCTAATAAATAAATTATTCCAAAAATTTTAAAATATCGAATTTTGAGAATCTTACCAACATAACGTTAGAATTAGAGAAACTTAGGAAGGTAATCTTTACTAAGGTCTATCGTATAAAATTAAACATCATTAAAAAAAAGCAATGTCGATTACATAATGTCTTTGGGAGGTAGCTGGCTTTTTCAAAAAGCATTTTTGCAAAGCTAATTTAACCTTTTTTCTATTCATTCATTTTAGGGGACGCGTCATTCAGTTTAGCGGTTGCATCAACCATTTAGAACCTTCAAAAAATTGTTTTTTTTTTTGGCCTTAAAAGTTATTGTGTAGAATACGAAAAACTCCATGACTTAGGCGAAAATTCCAAGCTCTTATAAATAGACCCAATTTCCGAGACTCCCTTTCATTCTACTCAGAGCGCCGAGCGCAGGTATACGAACTAAAGAGCAGCGGGGTGTTTTTTTCGGTGCCAAAGATTGTTCAGAGACTATTGAACCGATCGGGCTACACCGATGCAATTTTTCTAATTCTTAACATATTATTAAAAGATTAGGTTTATCAAGTAACTACAAGCATATATATACTGACCACATCCTTTTGCCCTTCTGTTTCAGATCATTTTTCACGGCGCTACAATTGGCACTCAAACATGCTAGAAATTGTAACCCTCTTTCGTAATTTCAACAAAAATCTTTTATCTAGTTAAAACGTTAGATTCAGGCCACTTAATATACCAAAAATCGAATGAAAGTCCAACAATATTAAAGAAAGTAAGAATTTTATGAAGCATAAGACAAAACTATTATCATCTCCTGATCATAAAAATGTGTCTGCATGACAATTCCTGTGGTCATTTAACCTTGACAACCGACAATTATATGATAAAGTTTGGATTTTATGCAATACGATATGGCAACTTCTAGTCGTCCCTTTAAGCGATATGGCCAAGCTTAGCATATCTTAATCTTCTCCCTCATCTTTTTTACCTGGCAATGTTAAATGACAGCAGAAATTGCCTTGCAGTTTTATTTTGAAGATAATGGGTATGAATGAATTTTTGAAACAGCTTCCTCCCTTTGTTACTTCATCAACTAAAATTAGAATATCATCTGTAAACAAATTAATCTAGCATTCCGCGATAATATTGACCGTATCATTGGTTTATAGTATAAAAAGTGAAGGCCCAAAACTAATTCCTCAGGTCCTCAGGTTGACAACTTTTTGAGCAAAATATTTGTATCTATAGTTGGAAAGGCTCTCTTAAATTCGGAGAATACAGCCACGATGACCTTATCCTCCTCTATTTCTGATTTTCAGTTGATTAGCATTAGGTTCTACATGATCTTTGATGGTTTATTATTCTCACGAGAATAATATATTTATCAGCCTTAAATATTCTGGCAATTGATTTGAGAAAATTATGTAAGATATTGCTCCAATTTCTGACTATTTTTTTTAGATTTCTTGCATTAAGATTTCCTAAATTTTACCAAAATATCTTCCAATTCTAAAAAAAAATTATATTTGTGAACACCTGCCAAAGGTTTGTGAACACCTACCTGTGACGTTTAGGCAATTTGAAGAAGGTTTATTCGATGTTGAAGACGTTAAACGTGAAGATAGACCGAAAAAATTTGAAGTTGAAAAATTGCAAGAATTATTTGATGAAGACAACACACAAACCCAACAAGAATTGGCAGAAGCAGTGAATGTTGATCAATCCGTTGTCTGTAGATGTTTACATGGAATGAGGATGGTTCAAAAATTTGGGAATTTGATAACAATTGAATTAATATCTGCCTTTCTGATGGAATGTCGAAAAATCATTTCTGAAATGCTTCTTCAAAGAGATCAAAGAAAGGGTTTTCTGCATCGATTTGTGACGGGAGATGAAAAATCGTTTTACTACGAGAATCTTAACGTAAAAAAGCTTGGGTAAAGCCTGGTGAAGCTGGTTCATCACAGCGAAAGCGATATGTTCATTGTGATAAGGTTATGCTCGTACATTTGGTGGGTCATGAAAGTCACAGTATATTAGGAGCTACTGAAACCTTCTGAAACTGAGCTGTTCCAGATAATCGACCAGAATGGGAGAATAGAGACAATAAACTGATTTTACAGCATGACAACGCAAAAACCTACCTAGAAGGGCCGGACTGGGAAGTTCTATCCCACCCACCATATTCGCCAGACATTGCTCCTTCTCATTCACGTCTTAATAAAGTATCAAAAATTGGCTTGATGAAAGGATCGCTTCAAAAGACGACGACTTTTTCAGAAAGGGAATCCGTGAATTGTCTAAAAAATGGGCAAAGATTGTGGCTTCTGATGAAGCATACTTTGAATAATGAACTACTTTTATATACTTGCTAAATAAACATATAATTTTAACCAAAAAACAGAACTTACTTTTACATATACCCAATAGTATTCGTATTTTTCAACAGAAGCACATTGTGCAGTGCAGTTTAGAATCTTTCCTTGTCTTTTTAAAATAGAAAACAATCAAAGCAAACAGGGAAAAATAATGACCGAGTGAATAAAAAAATTGACCCCTCTGGTTACATTTTTTTTGGAATACGTTCTATTTAAAATTTTATTTGTGGAAATTTAAGTGAATGTTCTTCAAAAATTATCTAAAAAAAATTTATGGAATTTAACTAAATTTTAAATTTACTTCAAATTTTGATTATTTATCGATATCAGCAAATTTAAAGTCATCTTAAATTCAGACAAAAATTAGATTTGAGTTTTACCATACTTCTAAATTTGGAAATTTCACACATATCAAATTAAATATCAATCCCATTAGAGTATGCCGTAACACAATAACGTAGTTCTTGCGACCTCAGTTGGACGGATTTGGAAGTGCAAAACAAAGGAGTTGTTGTAAGAAAGGATTATACATCACGGGGATTTGTGTAGTCTCATGTCTTTCCCGATACTCAGCAAATCATTCCTAAGCAAAAATGTCACCGAAAATTTCCTCAAAAAAGGAAGAAATTAGAGCGGTAGGGGAAAAATAACTAATACATATGTCTTACAAATATGGATATTCTTCCACCGATTTGTTTGCTCATAAATAAGGGAGACATATTACTTGATTACTTATAAGATTCACTATACTTGATTACTTCTCCCATCTAGTAAATAAGTTCCTTAAGATTTGGTATCAGGGATTGTAAAAATGAATCAGTTCAATAATACTACAAAAGTAGTAGTTTTGTCCAAAGACAAAACGTCGGTCATCAAAATACAACCAACAGCAGATAAGGAAATTTGTAATCCAATACTCACGAACTGATTTAACAAGTGTGTGAAGAGTTCCAGGAATAAATCGTCATATTCGATGATACAATACAATTTTCAAACAACATAAAATAATAGTCAACATTTATAGTGGACAAGCCCAACAAAAATTGTCATTAAACAAAGATAAAAATTCTACCTACATAATTTAGATAATATCAAGCAAAAATAAAATTAAAATAAAACCAAAAAATTGAGATATGGTTATCAAGTTAAACATTTAAAATATTATAATTTACGTTTATATTCACAAAAAATGAACGCCTTTTATAATTTAGCAAATGCAAAATTTGCCGTTGTTAGACAAACAAGTACCTCCAAAAACATGCGTTAGCCTATATGAATATTTCAAGACGATGAGTATACATAAACATCAGAGTTTCGTCTACAAACAACATACACTCGTATGTGTGTCTTGATATTGTAAATAATGAAAATATTCAAACAATTAATGATGAAATTCAAGCATTTTATTTATTTTAAAATAACCATATGATTTCATCTTAATCAAATCTTTTCCGTTTTCTTCCAAAACAAAAAAAAAATCATTCCACATTCTTTATTAACAAAATATACCCTTCACAAAGATGATCACTAAAATTTGAGATCATTAAGATCATCATGATTCATTTTCGTTGCGGAGTAAAAAAATATTTACGCTCGTAATGAAAAACATTTTAAAATCGATCAATCGTCGTCATAAACCGATTATCATTCATTGATCATAAAATTGGGCAATACGTAGTTTAGTCTATATTTAATTAATAACAGACGCCAGGCGGGTTTGGCTAAATAGTTTTTAATTGCAAAATCAGAACACAATATAGACAAAATGATCTCTTATCCAAATACAATAAGTAAACTTGAGCCTCACTCATAATACCGGACATCACAATATGATAATTTTTTTATTTATTATCACCACAACTTTTATTTTCTATATATAGTATTTTAACACAATCGTCAGAAAATGCGTTAATTATCAATATGCAACTCACATTATATGGTTTTCCTTTTAAACCTCTACAGTTTGCACTTATTGTTAGTCATAGAATTTATCTGTCACTAATTATGTATTATTACAAATAAATAGCGTCACACTATTCACATCAAATTTTATTACAAACACAATACACACAATAATAAAATATGAACAACTTCAAGAAACAAAACTACCGTGCAAAATTGAACTATAATAATTTAATATAAATTCGCGACTTAATCGCTTCACGGTTGCTGTCTTACTAAAAAATATTAACCAAATTTTATTTCGATAAATAAAAAATTATGTCATCGATAAAAGTTTTTAATTTCTTTATCGTCTGTATACATAAGAAAGTTGTATGTACTACACAACTCCACTATAAACAAAATACATGTTAATTTTAATATTTGTGAAGGTGGTACAGTTGAACCATGCTAATTGGAATGATTGACAGACGTAATTTCTTGATGTAAAATGTCTTATATTTCGGTATATGAGTATGTAAATACATTGGCACGTGCGATATCAGACGCGATCGATACATAGTTGGGTGAAAATCACATATAATTTTCGTGCTCTCATCGCATAAAATATAGAAATATCTCGTGAGCGACTCATACGCATAATAAGCTATGTGCACGATGCAAAACAGAAATTTGAAAACAATTTAAAAACAAGAAACCTAATTTTCAAAAAATATTTCATACACCCACCCGTTCCTACTTTGTCTAGAGCTGTCCTCTAGATAATGAATTTAATGACGGTATTTTCGTAATAAACTCTGAAAAATTTAACAATGAGCTTCCACTATCGCTTTTGTCAGCACCAGATCTATAATCCAACGTTACCGCATGAAACCCGCCTGCAGCAAAGGGGACAAGTGTGTTGTAGAAGTTCAGATCGACGGTTACAATTTGTCAAGGTATCCCACCCCATTTAATTTAGCTAATGCTTAATCACCGTAAAACGAAAACTACAAAAATGGTCATCCTGTTCACCACCGGTGACTTCAACCTAGATACTCCACCCCGATTCACCGAATTCATGAAAAATGAACTCAATCTATACTAGAAATTACGAGCGACCCCGGTCAATTTATCTTGCTTGGCAGCAGCGCGATAGATCAAATCTTTATCATGTGGCTTTCCCCAGTTCAGGAGCGTAAATTATGCGACCTATTTCTCATACCACAAGGCAAAATACATAATCAAAAAATTAGGAACATCCAAAGCAACCCTAGTTTGTAGCCTCAGAACCAGAGTTCTAGAATTTTAAATTTGAATTTGCAACCCCTGAACATTAGGTACCTTCCCGTCATCCGGTATCAGTGAAATGTAAGGTGGCTCAAACCAATTGCTGGCCCCAACAGTGAATCAAAGATGAATTCATCATCATCATAGTAGCTCGCGACTCAAACGCTAAAAATTGACTGTGGCATTTACGAGGTATTTGGTAGGTCAAAATTTCATCCGCTTTTAATCATTTTTGTTTCGAAAAAATGTTTCTCCTGGAAATACATTTTTCTTGCAGCCTTTAAATCGCAACCACTCTTCAAAATTAGCTAATCGTGGTTTATTTCAGGTTTAATAATTAAACAAGAACACTGAACAAACCCAAACATGCAAATAACGGGTGGTCCATCTAGCGTTTGCTATTTCAACTACCGGTTATTTCGAGTGTTGCAACACGTCATTTTAATGTTTGACATTTACTAAATGGGTCGCTTTGCGCTTGAACAAAATTGGGAAATATTGAAAACTTATTTTCAAAGTGGTGAGTCTTCTACCCAAAGTGTAGGAAATTTACGTGGAAAATTCAGTAGAAAGAAAATGCCTACAATGCAATTTGTGGATCAATTTGTGAAGCGAGTTCATGAAACTGGATTGTTATTGGATAAACTGAGACTAATAAACTGAGAGACTATCCAAGACTTGAAAGATCAAATCGAGGTTGCCCCTAAGTTAAACTGTTTTGAAAAATATTCATTCGTCTTTGAATTTAAAGCCAAATTAAATTGCAAACGTTAGATGGACCACCCTTTAGAAAGAAAAAGAAATATTCGCACAGTTTCTATTTGAATACAAAAATATTGTAGGTTGATTGCAATTTATAATTTTTGAACAGTTAAAAAAATCTAAAAGTACTTTGCAAACACCTCATTATTTGAAATTTCACTTTGTTTTATTCTGAACCTTACTGTAATTTTTAAGGTTATATCGTGTAACAATTTTGTTTGGTTAGTAAACTCCATTTTACAAAACCACATTTTAAACTCATCGCTTCCGTTCCATAAATCATGTGGGTGCCATTGTCATGTTTGATTAAAAAAAAAAAGATACGGAGTGTTAAAAAATTCATCAATACTGCAGATTAAGCAGCGTTGAATTTTAATTCTGCAGCGATTAATTTCGTAATTCGATTTTTAAAAATCAAAACATTTCTGCAATGCAGGGAACATGACATGTGTCGTGTCACAAATAAAGTGAGGAAAACGAAAATATTCCGTTGAAAGACGAACAATCTGAACTAGAAGAAAATCAAGAACCAGGCGAGAACGAAGCTGTAAATTGGGTTAACGACTCTAGCCTCATATTTCCATCAAAGCAACTTAGGTGAAGGAGACTAAACAGTTTACAGTTGGCAATCTATAGGATGAATTAAACAAATATTACACGAAGAAGTTTGTTGAGATATACGCTACGGTCTGCTTGAATTATATCGGCTTACGCAATCATTGGATACTGTAACATTCGCAATCCGTCATATTCTCATTTTGAAAAATTACTGTGAAGAAGTAGTTGCTGCTGGTTCAAGAGATTTGGTGCTAACCAAATCTGACAAAGCCTAACTTTAAAATGGCGACTCTTCAGTATGCTGATTGCTCCTACAATTATATATGTTTTTATAAATAGCATAAATTTTTTAGGTTTCTACAAAGTTGAGGATCTGTTCTCAAACACACATACCTTTGCTAGTGCTTATGTCGATCTACAAGATTTTACTGAGTAGATCGTAAATAATGAACGCAACCCGAGAACTCCCGGATATTGCTTGAAGACTTGACAAACTTAGCATATTCTAATGCTTAAATTCATCGGAAGCCTCCGGGAACTAGCAATTTTCCAAGGCAGGTAATTCTACAACTAAAACCGTGTCCTCCTCGCAAGATGAAGGTTTTGAAATAGAACTGGATGTAGGCAGGAAAAGCGACAACGAATGTCTTAAATACAAAATTTTAATGAGAAAGATTTTTAACGACATTTCCAAGAATATTGCTATATCGTTGAAGGTATGGGTAGGCACCAAGTAGAATCCGCTTTTGACGCTGTCAAACTGCGAATTTAGGTCACGATTATCTTCCGCTTCATTTATTCATTTCAGGCTCTCTGGTATTTCCAAATTATTCACAAAACATTTATTTAAAAAGTTAACATATCGATCAATAAGTCCCGGGACTAATCAACAGATGGTGCCTATAATTACATATTCATATCATCTTTGGTCGACACCTGTCAAAATTTCATAACATTTCGATCATTTGTTGTCAAACTACAGTTTAAGTGGCGCTAATTTTGTAATTTTCAAAACAATGGAAAAAACTGAGTTTCGTGTCGGAGGACATGATTTTAGTTGTAGAATTACATGCCTTGGAAAATTGCTTGTTCCCAGAAAAATTAATAAGACTTGGGCTTTTTAATGATCGTCCAAAGAGGTTTTTACTCCAGAAAACCTAAAAAAAAAAACTCAAAATCGTGATGGACAATCGCAAAGTGAAGGTGCTTAAGATAGCTGATATCCTTAAGATATCATTTGGTAGTCATTCAAAGCGCTGTTTGGGACTGTTTACGCGAAATAAACAGGATTTTTTTTTTTTTTGAAAAATTCTTAAGAAATTTTGACAGGTGTCGTTTGCAGGTTGATACTAACCAAAGTGGGTCTGTTTGATAATTTGCATGGCGCGGTCCAGTGTACAATTTTTTCTTTATTTCACCGCTACAAAATAAATCAAAATAGATAAGGAACTCTGTACCGCACCATGCGAATTATAAACCAGGCCCAGTATCACTGCTTGCATTTCAATTCAATCGGGCAATACATGTTTTTTGTAGGTTAGATGTCAAGCTTGAATAATACCTAGTGACATTTCACTTCAATAATTTTGTGCAACGGAAAGAAATGGTTTGCTCGTGGAAGATTACGGCGAACATGCTCCATAAAATACAACATACAAAGAGTGATTTCAACTATTCAAAGTTGGTGATTTCGACGTAAGAGGCAAAAAAACGTAAAGGTGGACCAAAAAAATTTAAAGATGGGGAATTAGAAGCATTACTGAACCAAAATTCTTGTCAGACTGAAAACAATTGTCAGAACAGTTGAAAGTTACCCAACAATGTGTTTCGCAACGTATACGAAAACCCATGTAAGAATTGTTGCTTCAACAATAAAGGAAGGGGTTTTCCCATTGGATCATCACTGGAGATGAAAAGTGGATCCATTATGACAATCCAAAGTGCAAACCAGTGCGGATCAATCCAGATGTGGCCCATGGCCGTTCACGCCAAAACCAAATATCCATGGTTCGAAGGTGATGTTGTGTATATTATGGGATCATAAAGTGCCATCTATTACGAGTTGCTGAAACAGGGTGCAACCATTAATGGACCAGTTTATCGATGAAAATTGACGGCTTTAAAGCAAGCTCTGGCTGCAAAACGACCGGAATGGAACAAGAGACACGGTAAAATTATTTTACAACATAACAACGCTAGGCCACACGTTGCGATTACTGACTTTGAGGGCAGAATTGGGAAATTCTACCCCACCCGCCGTCAGACATTGCTCTTTAAGATTACCTGGCTGAGCAGCACTTCCGTTCTTAGAAAGACATCAAAAAATGGGTCGATGACTGGATTACCTCCAAACAACCAAAGTTCTTCCTTCGGGGAATCCACCCATTGCCTAAACAATGGGCGAAGTTTGTAATTTCCGATGAAGCAGCTCATTTTCTATACAAACAAATGTCTTTTATTTCCCTAAAAAAGGTATGAAATACAATTGTACATCCAATAGATTTTGGGAAAATCCCAATATTCTGTAGGCCAATATTCGGCACGATAAAATCCATGTTATGTTATTTTATTTACAGGTTTCCTATTTAAAATAACAAAATAAGATAAGACAATGTAAAATTTTAAATCCCGGAGTACGTCTTAATATTTTAGCTAAATTTTTCAAATTTCCAGACACAACCACTTTAGGTAATGGAGTGCCATACCAAGGTTATAGGGCGAGAAATTAACTGCGATCGATTTAAAGAGTGCACTAGGGAAACTGCCAAACTGCACAGGAACATTAAGTTTTAGTCGGCATAATTCGCGTTGCAATGGGAAAAATTTCAATTTAAAAATTTTCTGTGCATTTTGTACCGGCAGAATTTTAATTTGAACCTTTAATAGCGGATAATTTAACAGCGGTCATGCAGTGCGGTGTGCAAAGTGTTCTTTCTCTCACAATGGGAAAACAAATCAAAGCGTTATTATAAAAAGCCAAACCAAATTTTTTTGCGGTAGTTAGCTCCACACATGGCCAAATTTGCTAAATATTCTCAAGCCGAACTTATTGGATTGGTATTGAGTTAAAAGGAGATTATATTGAAGATTAAATAAAAACATTAAACAATGTTTTAAATTAAAAACAGGAAACTTTTGAGCCCTTGTATTACGTTGGTATTTTGTGCGAAGCACTGAATTTTGAACTGAGTCAACCATCAATTTTAAACTATTTTTGGCGATTTTTTTTTGTATTACGAATTCGCATGAATATACAGTCGACACCTTCTAATATTGGGCGGAAGTCCTTTTTATTAGAAGAATTTAACTACATATTCCTGCAAATACATCTAACAAATTAAAATAAACAAAACCACTAAAAAAAACGAAACGACAAATATTTTCCATTGAATTATGAATTATGATAAAATGGGCTGTAATTAGATAAAAATATTTATTGAATTATAGAGAAATGTATACATTTTATATCACACCACATGTTTATTACTCGTAGATTTGGACCAAAATAAAATCGACCTAAAAAAAATTCATAGAGGTTTGGTTTGAAGGACGTTTAGAATAACCTACTATTTATGGTAAGATATTTGATTTAATGAGCCGCCATAATATTTCATATTTTTTGTTTACAAACATGCGTTTGTACAAACTGGCACATTATATCGCAAAATAATGTATTTTCTGAACATTAAGTATGTAAAAAAACATATCGAATGAAAAATATAAAATAAAAATAACATTTATGATTCATTCACCTAAAATTAGTAGACATTATGTATTCATTATATACAATAATTTTTTTTTTTTCTTACACCTATATAAACATACAAATGTTTGTGTATTTTCTTGTTTACATATCAAAACACAAGTATGTATATTATAAGTATATGCATGTAAGAAACCTCAATTTCCTTTGCCCGCGATACGCTGTAATGTTTATACAATATTGTGATTAAAAAGAAGTCTTTAGTCATAACGTCATTTTAATTTCCCTGAATACCGCACAAAACATTGTGAATATATAAGCAACAAAAAAATTAACAATTTTATTAGTCATCGGCCGAGTATATAATAAGATTTGTTGTTTTCTTTTTTTATTAATTTTAATTCACGTATTCGCGCTCGTTCACAATATTTTCAAAGAAATCGCGTAAAATTTCTTAAAATACATGAATGTACTGTACAGTATACAGATGATGGTTTTTGATCGAGAAATTTACCAGAAGACGAATAATTTTGACTTAATATTTCAATTGCTGTTTTGTACACAGTGCCATTGTGAAGAGTATTAGTTTGGTTTAAAAATAAGACAATACATTTAAATTGGTTCAAATGGGCTTCAATATTTTACAAAAAATCGTCTTCCTGAAATTTGATATGCGGTTTTTCTGTGGTAGGAGCAACAGCGGCTAACAGAGCTCGTTTGGGCCCCAACCGATATCCTCGGTGAAGAGGAGACTAAAACAATAACTTTCCAATACGCGAGTCCCAAGTTTCGGCTTTATGTTATAAATGAGTGTTACTTTGCTTTTAAACTACATAAAATAAACTGGTAAAGTAAAATTACATTACAAAACACAAAAATCGCAGTAATTCGAGCCAATTTAGTTTTAATGCATTTTTAAAGTGTTACACACATTAACTTTATCCATTTCAATTCCTGACATTGAAGTACCAAGAAACCCCAAGTATATTGCGTTTACTTCCAAAACTTTAAATGCTGACCTTTGCTAACTGTCAGATTAGAGCTAAAATTATTGTTTGACTAAAAAAAATCTATTCTCACCACAACATTAGTTAGTAGTTTAAATTCATTAATAAGATTTTTAATGATTTGGTCAATTTTTGATCCGAAGCTTATTCTTTATCTCGTTCTTGATCTCTCGCTTTATCAATCTTTTAGTTGCGCTATATTATCAACTTTTGATCTTGTCAATTGCGACTTGAAGTAGCCCCACAAGAAATAATGATGGTGCTAAGTAAGGTGATAAGAGAGACTATATGTAAATTTCCTAATTTGAACCAATGAAATGTTGTTTTCTTTAAGAAATGCAAGAGTTTTCTTTACTGTGTGTGTGTGTCTAATCGAGCTAAGCCTTGGTATGATATCCAGTAACCATTTCATTCAGTTAATCTGCATTTATTTTAGCACCTGGATCAACAAAAATATGGGTACTGTGTACAAAACCTAAATTTCGGAAGAGGCAATTTTGTAAAGGGAAGTATTTCCGCCTTAGGACGTGTCTGATTTTTGTGATAAATATTTATGTTTGCAGCCAAATTATCACAGCCACTACGTGTTGTAAATTTGACACTTTTGTAATAATATTCATAAACAAAAGCGCGCAATTACAATAATTAAGCCGGATCACGTCAATTTATTTCTAAGAAAATAGTATAAATAAATTTTAATAAAAATTAAAAAAAAATTTCAACGAACTTATTACAAAATATGGAAGAGAAATTTTAATAAAAAAAATATTTTCACAGAATTCGGACACGTCCTTAGTTCACACATCTTTGGCCATCGGCATTTCTTCCACGCTTTGGTTGACACTTTGGCTTCTACCCAAGTCTTAGTTACAATTTTGTTTAGATCATACTTACTGTATGACTCCAACATTTAACATTTTCGTCACTGTGTTACGTCACTCTTTTACAATTACTGAAAAACTAATGTTTTCCTTGATGTGTGAAAAACTAATGTTATCCTTTAAAAAAATTGAAACGAGGAGCTGCTCTTCGTATACCCTGTCTTATCAATTCTTTGAAAGGAGATGGTTCTTCTATTCTCAAGCTTTCCGTTGTATAAGCTCAATGAATGAAAATGCTTCTATTTCTGTTTTGGTGACTCAGAGAAAGGCAAATAGCATGAGAATACACCCATTGTTTTTTGCAACCTATACACGATACTTTACCACTCTATGACTAGGTAAAAGTAAGAATTACGGAAAGTTAGGACAGGAGGCTTTATCACAAAATATTAAACATGTATTTGACGGGGGGGTGGCATTAGCACCGCGCCGGACATGCACGAACAAAACATTTTTCCTGATGTTGCGCTGGTGCAGCTTTCTTGAAAAATGGGATAATAAGCTTTCAACCTAAAATTAGTCCGCTTTTCTTAAAGAAACTAAACCTGTTAGAATATGTCTTATAATTTATAGCAATGACATTAAAATGACCTTGAAAAGACCTCTAATTAAAATATTAATTACGCCGTTTTCTTTCGCTCGCAAAATCATCCAACATTTGTCTAATTTACTTTTTCGCCTGGGGTAAATTCTGATCAAGTTTTCTAATTTGGTAATGAAATTTTAGATTGTAGACAACGATTAAGTAGCCATATGCAAAGACTAAAAACACTTCCTACCTACCAAATTCTCTGGAGGGATCTGAAACCGTTTTTCTTTATAAATAGTCATATACATTTTGGCCGTCTTAACAACTTATAATAGATTTTTACATATAATACATCTTTGTTAGAAAGATCTTTTTCATCCTATTTTTTCATCAAGCATTCGCATCGAATTATAATACTTCCCGAGAATGCTAACTTTTCCGACTACACTACCTCAAACAAAAAAGATCACTTTTCGATATAATGGAATAGAAAGAATGCTTTAATTGAAAATTGGAAAAGTATGCAATAGGTGATTTCAGTTCCCGCAACAGGTTCGCTTTGAAAATTTACTGATAGAAAAAATGGCATTCAATTCATCACATTGCCATGAATATTCCGATAAATCGAAGGCATTCAGAAAACAAAATGTTTGTTTTACAACATGTTGCGTTACCTATCGAAAACAAAATCAACCGCTGCTCATACCAAATATATAGAAAATGCAACTATCTGCAATAATACGAACACGAAGAGAAGCTAATTTAATACAAAACTTATAAGGAAATATTTGTTCATCATAGAAACCTTTTCGTTATTGACGATTGTAAAAGTTGTGAAAACGCCTCTCGCGAGTTTATTTACGAAAACCAATCTAAATTATAAGAAAAATATCTAAAATAATGTAAAAACACACAATCAACACGAACAATTTTCCGCTACGTGAAATCCGTGATGCTCCAATCGTCAATAGAGAACACTCACCACAGAGCGAGTTGACATCGGTCCATTTAAAATGCAAAATGAACAAATTACTGTTAGGTTTTTTATGATGCCTGTACCTCACTACAACTAAATTAAAAAGTTTCCAATTTCAATATTTCATTCGATTTTAAGCAGACCCCTAGAAGTAGTAATGAAATGATGGAAATTGTAGCAATTAATATTCAATGCAAGTTTATGTTGACCCGGTTGGTTAACACTCGCAAAATTGGTTGGTCAGTCAATGTGTTAAAACTAACAATGGTAAGAATGTAACAATTCCTTTTCAGCAAGCAAACCGATTAATTTATTTCGAACCGTAACTGGAGGACCAGATGCGCTGGCGCGCAGTTAGTTACAGTGAACAAGGCGCCAAAATTTTAGGCTACCAAATTGTGAATCTTCCAAAAATGTGAATCTGACTTAAAAAAAAATTAGGTCTATCCAACTCCTAGAACAACACTTCTCACTTTCCCCATAGCTCATCCTTTAATAAGTCGCCTTACCGTTATTTTGAGCAGGGGAAGTCCTTGAATAATGTCGACAATATAAATCCCCTAACCCAAAACTGCCAAACCACCACAATTAATTAAACATTATTTGCGACTACGGCTTGTTGAGCAGCAATCAATAACGCATGACCTTTCATCTTCGACCTTTAAGAAATAGCTCCAGTTAATTCCATATTATGCATCTTCGGGTACTGTTGAAAATCCCTATGAATCCTTATGAAAATAAAAAAACATAATAAATACGATCAGGGTAGACAATTCCAATAATACAAACAACTCAAAGTCAAAACTAAAGTGAAATATGTTTTGTGACCTACGCCCTATCCCCGTTTATTTTAGCTTCCTCCTACCAGCTCCTCTTTCCTGCTCTAACAACACTACATGTAACTTGATACCTTACGTACTTAACCCTTCTTACCCGGAAATAATACCTTCAGACCCGGTGTTATTGTAAATATATAGGAACGCTACTTTAAAAAACGCGTTATAAATCAGATTTTCGAGGCAACGTCGAAGATGGCATTTTGTTAAATTGCACCAGGTGAGGAAATATCTAACGCTGCCCCTTTGCTAAAGTGGAACAATCTCAACCTATTCTAAAAACGTTAGCATAAACTGGCGTTGTAAGATCATACCTATACAATCAAAATTAAGGACGCTTCAAATACCAAGAGAGGTGCTTTTAGTTGCGATATTTGGTGGAGCGGAGTTAGACGTTACAATTACAGCATTAACTTTAAACAAATATTCATAGAAAGGGAAAGGGAATGTGATTCAATTTCTGTACCTTACGAGTTAAGTGCATAAAATTCGTTTCCTATGGAAAGCAAGACAGAAATCAAAAGTAGAAACTTGCGATTTTGCTTCTAGAGTGTATAATTATTTGCCCCGCTATAAGCTGTCCCAAGCCCGATTGTGGCAGGAGCAGTGGTCGTGCCTAATTTTCGATAGACCTTTAACGGGTACAAAATGCACAACAATTGTTGTATAAGGCAAAAGGCAACGGCAATGGATAAAACAACAGGGATTATTACCCCATGTGGTAGCCCTGCCTTGCGAGAAAATCCACAATCTTCGGAGTATGGCACCGTGGATTCTGGGGAGGCCAGCTATGGACAAATACAAATCGAGAAATCCCGTTCGGTTCCTAATGAGCAGGAAATCTTTAGGTCTCCATTAGGGTAAGGAGCATTTTTTGGAGGATATCAATAAAAGAAAGAAAATTCAAAGTGAAGAGCAATTAAAATATATCCCCTAAACTAGCAGGAACAACGTGTTACTACACGTAAACATAGAAAAAATTATTTCCATATTGAGCAATGAAATTAAAACTCTTAAGCTAGAGAATGAAGATCTAAAACAGGATAGGATCCAAGTGTGCCAACCCTGTTTTCTTGCCGTCCTTGGTGAGAAAAAAGGTATATTACGAACCGCTATAAAAAAGTTAAGCGAGGGCAGAGCAGTCGCTGATAACAGAGGATCATTGAAAATAAGTCAAAAATTACATCCAGCCAGGAACAGGAAGTGACAAATCATATTAACAGTTTCCTTAAGTATGAATCGCACTACTCAAGATCTCATACATAAAAAATGTATCTTCCGATAGGATTAAATTTGTGAAAAATGTACGAGATGTACTCAGAAATAAATCCACAAACAAAAGAAACTTTATCGAAATATCGTGAAATTTTTAAAAGATGCAATTTAAAATTTAAAAAATCCACAATTCGATACTTGCCAAAAATGCGACAAATTTGCTTTGCCTGATCATCATTAGGAGCTCGCTGAATTAGCGTATGAAGTAAAAAAAGAAGATAACAACGACCCAACTATAACGGTATTAGTAGTTGATCTATGCGCGGGACAGAATAGATACAATTTTGTATGCAGTATGATGCAATATTTACTGGAAACTAATCGGGCCACACTAATTTAGAGTGTGACTCCGATCACAAAATTATAGAAGATCAAAAGAAACGCACAAACATGAAAATATTTGATCCACACGATTGGGTCCAAATGATGCGAATATGCGGCAGAATACGATTTTGCACACCTTTGAAAAACAAAATATAAAAACCGTACAAAGCTGAATGTAGAGTGAAAATAAAATGGAATAGATAAAAGAAGAATGTAAATGATTCTGTGGAGTTCCAAACGAGCCACAAAAGTGACGCAAAAATTTTGCGAATGGTCACAAGTCGAAACCTTAATATACATCTTAAATTACTTCAACTAAATTCACTGCAAAATCTCTGCTGGAAACGATGTCAAAGCTGTTTAAAAAATAGGAAATTAAAAGAATTAAACCGTTAATAGAGGACACAAATCTCCTTCCATCACATCAATTTCGATTCCGAGAGAAGCACTTCACTATCGAACAAGTACACAGAAGCAGATGTGGCACAAGTATTTGATAGAGTATGACACAAGGGATTGGACTAAAAATTGCATAGGGACGAGGGAGAAATACTCCGCCTTGAAAAATAATCGCAGCGGGAGTACCATAAGACAGCGTGTTGGGACCAATTTTTTACCTACTATATAAAAAAGACCTACAAACACGAAGAGAAGGAAATATTGCAACATTAAAAAAATAAACGTCAGATAAAACAATTGAGGTGAACCAACGCACGACTTGGTTTTACAAACGGCGAATTTTGAGAAGCTTATCAAGCAAATTTTGTAAAATTGTTTGTTCTTATAGTATTTCTGTAAATTCTGTGACCTGCGTAATGCTGTCACTTCTGGTTAGCCGATTTTCTTTAAAATTCACGAGGTGTAGTAGAAGGTGCAGTAGAAAGGACACGGACAGACAGACAGATAGACCAACAGACACCACTTCGAAACCCAATTTGTTTCAGGCGAGGGCAAGTTTGCCCGCTTTTCAAAATCCCGGATTCAAAATCTCGGCTTCCGAAATTCCGGTTTTCAAAATCTTGGTTTTGAAAGACATATTTTTTTAATTTGGGCCGCCTCTTCTGGTGAAGGAGAATTTTTATTTAAAGTAAAATAAAAATAAAAACCAGGATTTTTATTTTTGCTCAACCGCGATTTTCAAAAACAGGATTATGAAAAATGAGATTTTAAAAAGCGGGATTTTTTTTGGGCGGGATTTTGATAAAGCGAGATTTTGAAATGCGGGATATCGTTACGACCCATTTTTTAAAAAGAGTTCTTAATATTTGTGATAGTCGAAATTGCTTCGTCAATCTTTCAGAGACGGACCAAAGGAATTATATTGCTTCTACTGATAGATACCACAAATGTTTCAACTTGTTTCAAATGATTACAAAGGACTAAAAATGCCTATAAAATTGAATTTTTATCACTCATATAATTTCTGGATTTTTTTTCGAGATGTGTTTTTCTGGATTTTAACTTTTTAATTATTCTACATTTTAAAATTTCTGGATTTTTTTTAGGCAAATGTAGTGGTCCCAACAAGATTGTGAAATCTGCATAGGCTTTCGGGATTTTTTATCGTCGGGATTTAGTCACCTCGGGATTTTGTACCCTCGGGATTTTGTCTCTCTCCCATTTTCCTTGCTATAAAACAAACAAATTATTTATAAATATGAATTAGGTTGCTTAATCTCAGCGACATAGCGGCCTGTTCCTTATCGGTCTGGTAGGGAAGTCAGAACTGGATCGATTAATTTCAACTTTTCGGTTAATCAATCCATTATTAACCGATTTTTACCAAAGTATAAAATTTATTGAGTATATTACAGTTATACAGTTATTGTAATCCATCCGAATGTCGATTTCACCCAGTGTCGAATAAGTATCTTCATGTTTCGAGTTGCGAATTTCAAGAACTGCAATTCTCAAAGCTACCATTACGAGAAAACTAAGGCTTACATAATCGAAGGTCAGGCATCTCGATTTGCGGTTATTACTCGAATAGTTCGTAAATGAACAAAATGAAAGAAATTTTAAAATTTTGTTTCAGTCACTATTTATCAAAAATCTTTTAATTTTCTTTATCTTTCTTTAACTTTGTTATTGGCATACCGTAGTTATTGGTACTGACCGTTGGTGCACACTTTTTTAACTGGTTCTAGTATTTGTTCGCATGTTAATGAAATGGTTGATTGACACGGACAAATAATAATCGTAAAATCGTAATGATTCGAGTTGTTGTGTTACTTACGTAGATAATTCGAGATTTTATAGATTTTTTGAGATTATTCGATTAAGTTAGGGGAGATTCTTGAAATCCGAAATTTTAAAGATGTTTGGAATTAATCTAGATTTTCGGGGTTGTCTAGCGCGTCTTCTAGTTATTTTTCTTAGAAAGTTGTTTTTTTGTGCTTTTGAACTGCTAGCATTGAGATGTATTTTTATTACAGATTGTTGGTGATTTATTGATTTTTCAGAGAATTTAATTTTATTCGAGATCTTCATACATTTTCGGAATTTCTCGAGAAAATAAAGATTATTGAGCTTTTCGGGATTATTCGAGTTCAGTAGACTTTCTCTCATTGAGCTTTAAGTAACAGAGTTGCTTCTTGTTACAGAATTATTGATCTGCTTAGCGTCGAGTTATTTAAAGTTAAGTTAAGTTTGGAGGATATTGATTCACATAGATAACACTTTTTGAGAATATTTGAGTCTATCCGAGTTCCTTGAAATAATTTTGGATTATTCCGGATATTGTGAATTTGAACAGGCGAATTGGGTTGCTTGGTGTAACGAGATTATTCGAAAGTTTCGAAATTAACGTTGAAAATAATTCGAAATTTATGAGATTTTCGAGATAATCTGTTCGTTGACGTTACTCGCATGATGTTAAAGTTAATTCAAAACCACATAAGGTTCGATAATTCTTCCGAGAGTTTTTTGGAATTTTTCAGATTTGAGGAGATTTTTGATATTGTTTAAAATTGTTCGAAATTACTTGATAATTTACTAGGATTCAGTATGGCTGGTTTATGTTGATTTCTATTAGGATCTGTAACATGATCATCTTACAGTATTCGTAGTTTTTTCCAACGGTTGACGACGGTTAAATATTATGAAGACAAACAGATAATGTAAATGTCCCAATTAGCGTCAGTGACATAGTTATCGGTTGTTTAACAAAAAATGAGAATATGTGCATTTCTATTGTACCGAGAAGATTATTATGTGTACCTAATGAATTGCATGCGTGCATTTTTTTATTTATTTCTAAATGGACGCATCAGAAGAAGAAGAGTGTAACGTAATAATTAGATTGTGCAACGATCATCCGGAGAATACCAATAAAAAAATTGCTAAATTTGCCGGTATTACCGTGGAAAGCATTCAAGAAGGTTTATAATAGGATCGCGAACTGTGTTGGTTACCGTAGCCGCTGATGTTGAATTGATTCCACGGTTCCACCAATGGTTGTTTACTCTTTTCAGAGGATTCCTATATTATAAAAAACTATCCATTAGATTGGGGTATTGGCAAGTCTGAGAGTGGATGGATGACGTGCCAAACGTTCTTTGAGTAAATAGCCAACGTATTTTATCATTGGCTCGTTAAATCTAAAAAACAGTTTCCAATATATGCTTATTTATGGATGGACATAGCTCTCACCCGTCTCTCCCTCTGGCCGAATTTTGTAGAGATCATCAAATTATTTTAATTGCCTTACTTTCGAATTTCCGACACATTTGCTTCAACCATTGGATGTTGCATGCTTTCATCCAATTAAAAATGAATAGGAAAGTGTTCTACGAAATTGGAAAACTGAACATAAAAATATCAAGTTGAGCAGAGTAGATTTTGCACCTCTTCTTAAAATTTGTTTAGATCAGGCTCTCAAGAGACAAACAATTGCAAATGGATTCATCACGTGCGGACTATACCCGTTCGATGCAAAGGCGCGATCGATTATTTCGAGAAAAGAACCCAAAAAAACTACAGGAGTTTAAAAAATCTGGAAAACGTTAAAGACGAAAATTTGTATTATTTTTGGGGTGATATAAACGTCGATGCAACCACTGCGACACTAGAGATCACATTGCATGATGAATTTTGGTCCGGTAACGATAATTTATTTAATTGTACTATTTACGATTTTACCTAGAGAGCTATTGACACCAGCTAAGATACCAGATAGGACTCCATCAATTCTGGAGGAAACTGTAAATATTCCATCACATATAGTCGAGCAGAACTCAACAAAAAGACGAAATAAGAATAGTTGCTCGTATTTGTCATTTCAAAATGAATTTCCCACTCCCTTTAAGAATTCGTTTTATTATCTCGAAGCTCTAGAAAACAAAAAAAAAAGTCACAAGAAAAAAATTAACGCCTGATGCCATTTACTTCTAACAAATATTTTGAGCATTTGCAGAAATTAGAAGTTGAGAAAGAAAAAACGTTAGCGAAAAAATAGACACGAGCGAAAAAAAGGAAAGAGAAGAGAAACCTGAAAGAAACATGTGAGAACCAGCCTAAAGAAAAACGAACAAAGCAAACTTCAACTCTTCCGATTAATGAAGATAGAAATGACCAAGAAATGAAAAGAAAATCTGTTGCTGGCAATTTTGTAATTGTTAATTACAAAGAAGAATATTTTCCTGGGACGGTCATACAAGTAAGAGATGGTGAAGCATACGTAAAAACTACGCAAATGAACGGTCAAAGATGAATGGTTGGTACAAGGATGAAGAAATTTATACTTACATTAATCCCCCGCGTCTTTATTAAATATTCGAGGCATTTACGCTGTATCCGAAATTGAAGGCCTTCGAAAGGCGTGAATTTTATTGAATTTAAATTATAAAATATGTACTGAATTTGATACTTGAGTACCTTTTCTTGAATAAAATTGTTTTTATTTGTGATTATATTTTACAGGTATTTGGAGCGGAGCGTGGAGCTGGAGCGCGGAGCACTGGAGCACAAGGTTTTCCCCGGAGCTGGAGCGGAGCTCGAACCACAATAATTTTGATTGTTCCATTGCTCCGGCAACGTGTAAGGTGGAAAGTGAAGTAAATGGCCAAATCAAACGATGCAACTTTAAATTCAATGCCAATGAATCTAGTACCGTGAAAAAATTAAATCTTCGGCGGCATGTCAAACGTCCATCCGGAAATTTATATGTCTCTAACGAAAAATAAAGACCAAGAAGATAAAGTTAAAGTTGCCGCAGAAAAGCGAAGTGGTCGTGATTGTGAAGGAAATAATACTTATGACGGAGCATCAACTAATAGGAAACACAAAATGGAACAAACGAAAATTGATTCGTTTTTGAAGTCTTCAAAAGTTACAGTTAACATGGATGCTGATACTTTCCGTGAAGGTCTGCTGGTTTGCTTGAGTGCAACACCCCTGACTACATTCACACTGCAAAACAAGGGATTCCAAAAAATTGCGGCTGAAATTCCTCAAAAGCTTGGTATTTCGACAGGACACGCTGCAATTCGTCATTTGGTTATCAGTAGAGCTGATTCTGTTCGTGCTGAATTGAAAGAATTATTAAAAGAAAAGTTGTGCTACCTGAAGATGGACGCAGCAACCCGTGGAAATACGATGTTCTACGATGAAAAGTCGTTATAAAAACATTGGACATTGTGGATACCAAAGGAAAACATGATTCTTCTTATTTGAAAAATCAAGTGAAATCAATTTTAGAAAAATTCGGTATCACTAAAATGCAGATTTTCGTTGACAATGCAGCAAATATGACGTGAAACTTGTACTGAATCCATTATGATAGAGGAAGAAATTGAGGAACATGGTTACCGAAGAATTGAGAATGCTAATGCTGAACAATGGGTTTCCAATCCGAGCTTTATACTTTCAGAATGGGTGCTTAATGATGAATCAAAAGTCCAATTGATGAGGTGTGGCATATATACACTTCAGTTGGCAATCTAGGATGGCTTCAGTTGGCAATCTAGGACGGATTAACTCAACTACTAGATACTATAACTCGTTGGGGTGCAACATTTGCAATGATTGATCGACTTCTCGCGTTTCAATCTTACTGTGAATAAGTAGCTGCTGCAGGAACAAGAGAGCTGCAGGTAACCAAAGCTGAATGGGATGAAGTAAAAAACCTGAAAGAACTCTTGGCAAAGCCAAACTGTACAACAGTAAAATTTCAATCTACAGATGTAACTCCAGGAATTTGTATGAAATAGTGGTATAAACTCGTTAAATTAATGCAATAAAATGTCTAATCTGGTCTAATTGCACTCAAAATTATATCCTCCATGCGAAAACACGAAGAGAATCTTTTCAAAAATACGCATTTCCTTGCTGGTGTTTATGTCAATTCACGCTATAGGATTTTAATAAATTCATCGCAAAAATTGAAAACTAAAGAAGGACTCTTAGATATTGCCCAAAGGATTGAGAAACAAAATATCCTTCGACGTTTCAATAAATTGCAACCGACTGAAGAACAACCATTAGTAGTCGTAACAGTCGAAACAGATCGTCAAGAAAATAACTGTATCTCTGCCAGTGCCACAAGCATAAATTCTTCAGAAGAGGATGATTTTGAGAAAGAGCTTGATAAGCAGGAAAAACGCCGGAAAATATCAGAAATACACAATTCCAACGAAGAAGAATTTGAACGATTGTTTAATGAAGATTGTGAAGTCATGAAGGGCATGGGTAGTATCCGGATATAATAAGTATCCGGAACGAATGCAAGCTGCATGTCGAGGTGCATCCTGTATGCCCACAACTCAAGCAAGTGTCGAGAGACTATTTTCAGCTCTAAAATTAATATTGAATAATAAAGTAAAAAAAAATTGTATTTCAACTTTTGTAGATTTCTAATTTTTTTTTATACTTTCGTACTTGGAGCATAGAGTGGAGCATGGATCGGAGCAGGACCATTAAAATTGAACTACTCCAAAGCCCTGATATTTTAAGATAACTTTGTAGGATGGAAGTAAAATAAATTTGAAATAAGTTTCATTTTGCGTTAAAAAAGCTTGAAATTTTCAGATATTTTCTATAAATAACAGAGTTTGACGATAATAGGAACATCATCTGCCGATAATAGGAACATAACCTTTAATAATAAATCTGCATTATTTTAAATAATTATTAAAAATATTAATTCCATCCATTTTATTATTGTTTAGGTTTCTAGTTTTCTTTAGAAACAGAAAATTTATTAAAATTAATTAAACTAAGAACAAGATCTTACTGCAAAAGTTACTGTCGCCTTAGCCTGCCGGTAATTGGGACATATTTATGGACGCTTGGAAAAAATTGCTTTTTAATAAATTGATATTTGAATCTAATTTTGCATTTATTCAGCTTTCTCAAGAAGTTGTTCGTGAAATTAAATAAAAATTTGTTTGCTTCGCGCTTTGTTATAACCGCCTCTGTTAATAATAATTCTTAGTACTAACGAAATTTTTATTTGACCGCTTCGAAAAATTCGATTTTACGAGTACAAAATAATAAATCGAATTTTCGATACATTTAAAATGATGACTCAACTGAATTTCTTTAAAAGCCCATCAGTTGTTCTGCTGGTCAGCTGTCCGATCGGTGACCGGTTTATTTCTGTAAAAACCGGCCGGGTCGGAGCTCTGGAGCTGTAATTCCAAAAAAACGTTTTACGAAGTATTGTTGGTGCACCTTGGTACGTAAGAAATATTGATCGTCATCGAGACTTAAGGACAGAATACATCAGCGGTGAAATTAATAAACATGATTTTCGCCTTCAGGAACATGAAAGCGGTGACGCAGTGCTGTCGCTCTGAAAACATTGACCGGAGTACGTTGCAAATTTTCAGGGGAGTATTTCTAGACAGAAGGAAGTACATATGAAATACAATAGTTACACCTTAGACATAAATAATTGTTGGTGTTTTGTGTTAAACAAAAACCATGATCCAGCAAATTACACTAAAATTGTTTTTAGCTTTTGAGACAAATTTGAATATTAAAACTGTTTTAAGACCGCCACAACTCTCCACGAAATCACAGATATTTTTACATTATCGTTTTGAGATTTTTAAGTTTTTCTCGTAGAGAAAAGTACCGATCAGCGAAACTTTAGCTATATTTTTACCTAAATTTTACACGGTAAATAAGAAACTCGAATCCTTTTCATTTTCAAAAGCGTAATTTTGGCAGATGCGAATTCAGACATGTCAAATATGCGAACGTGTATGTTCGTCATTTTTATAAAACTGATTTTTGACAATTGGTAGATATTTTGGAGCAATTTAAAGAATTGTCATTGCCCGACGATACCACCACAGTAGGTACCTATATAGAGTGACATGAAAAATCGCCTTAAAAAAAACAGGACATAAAATTGGTTTGGTGGGGACGCCTGGGCACAAAACATGCACGTGGTGAAATCTCTTTTAGAAAAGTTTTAAATCGCTAACTTGATTCGTATTGGTTAAGTCAGATAATAAATTCCAATGGAATAACAGTTTCATTTGGTGCAGGGATGGAGTTTTTTAAACAAAGCATGCCCAGAATTCAATAAATATTGCAAAACATTATAATAACATTTTGGTAATTAGAAAAAAATTTGGAGAAATTAGATTTGCTAAAGTAAAATTTGTTTTTTACTTTCATAACCACTCTTTCCAGGTTTCAGTACCAAATGAAGCACGTTTGTCAACGGATTTTAGTGAAATGTTATATCTGAGTTATTAAGCCGATTCTTTCAGTAAATTTCTTGGGTCACCTCATTTGAGGGCGGATTTATTAAATAAAATAAGAACCTAATCCATGAAATATTGCGAATGATATTTTGGTTGAAGCCTTTGGTCTCCAGCTTCAAATGGAACTAGATACTACGTTTGTGGATGGATTTTAATAGAATTTATATCTGAGATTTAAGAGGTTAAGTCGATTCTTTAAGTAGTTCCTAATATAAAATTTATTAATTATTAATTTATTTAATAATCTGGTGTCGGATTTCTTAATTAAACCGTGGTTCAAATTCAGGATATTTTTGGGTTGGAACTCTAAATCACAAATGATATTCGCCAAATTAACTTGAATATATTTAGCTAATTCAGACTTTCTTCTCAGTGTCCAGCATCAAATGGATGTTTCGAATGGAGTCCAGCATCAAATGGATATTTTGTAAATTCTATAAATAGTTCCTATTATAAAATCTATTATTTCAGGGCCTGAAAATAATGTCTGTCGTAAGGTAGGGTTGGAATCAGAATTTTTCAAATAAAAGATGGCCCAACGACAAGAAATATTTTGGAACACTATTCGGACTAATGGCATTTTGATCGATACCATAAATCAATAATTATATTTAAGTACCAGTTTTGGTTTTTCAAACAGCTAACCCATACAATTTTCTCCGCCTCCAGATTCAATATAATGAGTTTCTAACCTTAAACATATTAAATCACGTCCTGAAAATTATTTTGAACTAGTCGTTTGGGCTGGAGTTCGAATTAAATGTTGTTGAAATTATTTTTTTAATTTCTGATCCCTCCTGAATTTTGCATTACCGTTAATAAATTTAACATAGAAGTTTGAAAACTCAAAACAGGTCTAAAGGAACCTGGACGTCTGTCATCATATTCTTACTGAGATCCTACCTAGGCGAGAAGGAGAATGTCAAAATAAAACTGAAAGACAATTTCTGGTGCCAGAATTAACCTAGCCAGACAAGAAAGATGCATGGGAGTTTGGATTTTATTCAAATGTAAACAATGGATTTGAGAATATTGATGTCAAGGCGTATTGGGCGAATGAAATTTCTCATATGTAGTCTAGAAAGGTTAAATGACTGCAGAAATTACCTTACAGTATTATTTTTATATAGAGGTTGTAGTCTAAGTTTGAGAAAGGAGAGAGTATTATAAATCCAGATTTCCATATATCGGTTTTGTGCGGTAAGGCTAAATGACCACAAAATTTCTTAGGTAACGTAATTTTTGTATTCAGGTGAATATTTAGCCAAAGCAGATGCAAGTTTTTTGATAAAATCAGGTAATCTCTGTCATATTTGAGTTTACCTGGTGCCCCATACCGAGTGCCTTGATGTTTTTATAAATTGTAAAAAAATCGGAATTATCTTTTTATAAGTTTTACCAATAAATCTTCAGAGTCGGTGAAGTGCGGAGTATAGGAATAAGCACTACTTAGCCGAAGGTAGTACATATACTCCTATCGTACTCACTTCGACAACACTAGGTGAGATACGTTACTTGCTGGTAGACAACCCTATCGCCGAAAGGAGGCTTTATACAGAACCAAGCCAATGGATCTGATCATTTTTGTAATACTAATAGATTACCATATTAATATTCGATAACAGTCATTCAGCTATTCGCATATGGAAACATTCTAATTCGTATCATGTATATGAGTAATTAATTACTCGTCGAATTTTTACTTCAACGCGAAAAACTATCAGATTGATATTTTGTTAAGAAAATAGGTATTATTATTATTAACGAGATACTCGTAGGTCGTGTTTTTATATATATGTATACATAGCGATTCACGTAAGACGTTTATGTGGGCGATTAGTTCGTATAAATAAAAAACGATCTCAATATTTTGTAATTGTTGCAATAATAAGTATTTGAGCATAATAAGACAACAACGCCTATGTAGTATTTGAAATTTTCATCATAAAATCATATAAATCCTTTTTCGTTTTTATGTGCGCTATCAAGTTTTTCATCTTCGAGAAACAAAAGATGTAATTGTAATGTACCGTTTTTAGAACGTTTTTCTTATTTTTATAAACCATATGTTTATTTTGTAATCATCATCAAGTAATTCAACACTATCGCATATACACAATAAAAAGTTTATGTGTATAGTATTTTTATTTAGAGAAAAGTTGAAAAAAAATGGCTGTCATATCGAATTTTTTTTTTTTTTTTATAATTTATAAGGCCGCACCTTTCTTATTATACATTTGATTTTTTGATTTAAATTTTTTAAACAGAACTTTAAACACAACATATGATTAATTTAATGCATCGTCAAAGAACACTTACCACAGAAAAATATGATTAATATTTATTTATAACACTTGTACGTATTTTTGTTTTTTGCTATTCACAAAAATAACATAAAAAAATCACTTTTAAACGTAAATTAAATACATTTACAGATATTTTATGGCACTTTATGTTTAATGATACATTAAATAACGTTTTTCACCACTTAATATTTATTAATAAAACTAAATAATATTCTTAAAAACTCTTGACCACTTATATTACAAGAACAACCAACCTTCGTGTGCGAATGAATCTCAAAACTGACTAATATTTTTGCATGAAAATATTTTCGCCGTAAATGGAAAATAAATTAATGAATGAAGGCTAGAAAGAGATCACCGAATTTTATACGTGTTGGCCTACTCGCACAACTTGCTTTGATTACGTTTATGGATTTTTTGGTTGAAGTTCAAATAAAAATATTATAACAGATTTACATGATTTTGTATAATAGTTTCAATTTTTTTTTAACCCACTTGCATTCGTATTTCGTATACGTATTTGTACTCAAAAAATTGTGACAAGAGTTAAAACATAACCTCTAAATTTTTAATTCACATATGTAATACGAAAAAATAATGCGATTTGTGGTTTAATTTATTAAATGTATGGTACCAAAATATTTAAAAAATTAATTTTAGCTTTATTGTTGTAAATTATTATCAAATATCAACTAGAGCGGAGAATGTGACGTAACTGCTTGTAGCTGTTGAAAAAATAGGTAGAGCAGTTGCGGGTAGATGATTTAGCAAAGACATAAACCATGAGTGCTTATAATTATAAGTACTTGCGGTGGTCGATTGGAAAACTATTTTTCACTGTATTCTGTTGTGATCCTGGAGATGGTTCTATTCGGATAAATGATACACCAAGGATTACTGACAGTATATACTTTATTTTTAGTTTGTGTGTAGCTTGTCGTGGTGAAAATCCTTCTGCTGTTTTTCCATATGACATCTCCCAGGCGGGGTATATCCCGGCTTGCTAGGATAAGGTCGTTCAGACTGTCATCGTAACACTTCTCCCCGTTTTAAGATGCTGTTTATAAACAATATGAATGTGAAACAATGAATGATTATAATGATTACAATTGTTTCGGATGTGAATGAAAATAAATGGAAATGGGAAAATGCCTTGTTTAGCACACGTAGTCTCTGAGATAGGCGGGTGGAACTCCAGCTGTAGCTCGTTGAGTTCTTCGTGAAACTTGCTCCTGGAGCGCTGGCAAGTCTTCTTGTTGATCGTCCAGTGAGTCTTGCAATGAGTCATCTTCTTGTACTTCCTCTTTCTCCTCCTCGGGTTCTGGGATGATTTCAGGCTCAATCTCTTGCTTTCCTGAGACCTGGATATCAAAACTGTCCAGAAGAACGTTGTGGCCATCGTCGAGATACGTGTAGCGTTTTTTTAGCTGATTTGCATGAGCAACGATCTCTCGTATATCGGTTTGCACCTTGTAATTGACCGTTCCCATTTTACACACGAGTTCTCCTGAAACCCAGCGCCACTGGTTGTTGCTTAAGTGGGTTTCAACGAAAACTTTGTCGCCGATCTCAAACGTCTTTTCCTTAGCACCGTGGTGAGTGTTGAACTGCTGTCCCATCTTGTGGTTTCGTTCTACTATAGCTTTCGTAGTTGGCATGAGCAAGTCGAGCTTCGATCTTGCTTGTCGTCCCGTCATCAGCTCATGCGGCGATTTCGATCCAAGGTTGTATGACGGTGTGAAACGGTAGTGCTTAAGGAACTTTCGCAAGACTTCATTAGCGTTTCCATCCTTCTCAAGCTTCTTGAGTCCCTGTTTCAGCGTCTGCACGAACCGTTCTACCTGACCGTTCGATTGCGGATGATAAGGCGCTGTGGTGATATGCTCGATTCCTCTTTCTGCGCAGAATTGCTTAAATTGTTCCGATTTGAATTGCGGTCCGTTGTCAGAAACGATTGTTTTGCAATCGCCGTGTCTTGCGAAGGCTTCTTCGAGCTTATCTGTTGTCTGCTGGGACGTCGTGCTCTGCATCTTGTAGACTTCTAGCCATTTTGAAAAGGCGTCGATGATGAAAAAATACCAGAAGCTGTTGACTGGACCAGCGAAGTCGACGTGCAATCGCGACCACGGCACTTCTGGAATCGGCCACGACTGCAGTTTAGCTTTGATCGGTGAAAACGCATTCGTTGCGCAATTCACACAGGTTCGAACTGTTTTTTCGATGTCATTGTCGAGCGATGGCCAGGAGACTTTCTGTCGAGCTAATAGCTTCATGCGCTCAATGCCAGGATGACCTTGATGCAGTTCTTTCAGTATTTCGCTGCGGTAGCGCTTCGGAATTATGATGCGATCACCGAAAAAAATGCAACCATTGATGACTGTGAGCGAATCTCGTCTTGCGAAGTAGTCTGCAGCCTCAACGTCAGGAATTTGCTCTCGTTTGCGTGACCAACCCTTCTCAATGCAACTTGTCATTACCTTCAACGTCTCGTCTCGACTTGTTTCGTACTGAATAGCTTCGAAGGTTACTGGCAGCTTCTTGGCGGTGTCGATAGCGAAGCAACCTAGTGAGTCTTCTGCAATGATCTTTCCAATGACGACGTCTTCGTCAGGCTTCTCGTGTTGACTAATGAGTCGAGAGATGAAATCTACGTATGCGAAGCTGTTCGTGTCGACGTATTTGATTTCGAAGTCGTATGTGAGCAATATCAACGCGTAGCGTTAAAGGCGGCTAGCCGTGTGTACCGGAATTCCCTTCTTATTCCCGAATATTGCGAGCAAGGGTTTATGGTCAGTCTGGAGCTCGAATTTTCGACCATAAATGTAGCGGTGAAACTTCTGAAGGGCAAATGTGAGCGCCAGAGCTTCTCGTTGGATTTGCGGGTAGTTTTTTTCTGCTGCTGTGAATGAGCGTGCGGCATGCATTACTGGGCGCAACGACTTACCGGGCATCTCATGCATTAGACTTGCTCCCATTCCATAGCTTGAAGCGTCAGCGGCAACGATCAACTTCTTAGTTGGGTCGTAGTGAGTAAGTCCGAGGTGAGATGCCAGAATTGTCTTGAGCTCGTCGAAAGATTCTTGATGTTTTGTTTCCCATGCAAACGGGTTATTATCTTGAAGAAGCTCGTCTAATCGGCCGCGATGTTTCTTTATACCAGGATTGAATTTCCCGTACCAAGTGGCTGCTCCTAGAAATGCCTGAAGTTGCTTGACGTCTGTTGGGGGCGGAATGTTCTGAAGCGTCTTTGTCGTTAGTGTGAGTATGTGGCCAAGAAATTCGAGTTCTTTCTGACGGAACACTTGTCGATTTTGAGGTGGAAGCCGTTCTCCTGAATGCGGCTTAAAACTTCGTACAGATTCTTGTCGTGGTTGTTTTGATCTGTTCTTCCCACAATGAAGTCGTCGATGAACGGAAAGGCGCCCTTTGCTCCGCTCATCATGCTGCTCACAAGTCTTTGGAAGATTCCCGGTGCTGGCTTGACTCCTGGCTGCAACCGATTGACTTTGAAAAGTCCGCAGTGAGTGTTGATGGTCATCAGCTTCTTTGAGTCATCGTCGAGCTCGACTTGAAGGAACGCGTCTGAGAGGTCGATTTTGCTAAAGAGTTTGAATGGCGATAGCTGAGCAAAAATCTCGTTAGGCGTTGGCAGTGGAAATTGTTCCGGTTCAAGCGAATCATTTAAGCCAGTAGAGTAGTCGGCGCAGATTCTAACCCGTCCATCCTTCTTCTTGACAGCGACGATTCGTGCGGCGGACGGCTGTTGCGGAAAATTGGTTTTGCACTTGGTTTGAGCGTCAGCGATGCCTTTTGGGTGCAAAGGCCGAGCGAATCGCTGAAAAGGGCTGGAAATTTGATCCTCAACTCGCTTGAAAACTGCTGTGAAGCGTCGAGTCGGACGTTGTTGCAGACGCTGGCGATGGGAATATTCCATAGGTCGAGAGCTTCCATCCAGTCGCTGCCGAGGACGTTCAAGCTTGAATCTGCGACGTAGCATGGACCGATTTCTTCTCGTCCGTGGAGCTTCAATCGTGCGGTGAATTTTCCGAGCATCGACACCTGATCGCCTGAAGCGCTGATTGCTTGCTCTTCGCATGGCGTCAACGGCGGTTCACCAATCTTTTTCCAATTTTTCTCGGATATAATTGTCCAGTCGGAGCCAGAATCCAGTTGCAGGCGAAGCTTGTGATCATCGATGGCTGGTTCAACAAACTTGCGGGTAGAGATCGATGCTGTTGTGTCTGCCAGACTTTGACGACGTTCTGATCTGTGGCTAGGTCTGCTTGGTCTTGATCGGAATCTGCGCAGGAATTCGGTCGCCGAGGTACAATGGCCAGCTTTGTGACCCTTTACCTTGCAAGTATCGCAGATTTTGTTCTTGTACGGGCAATCTTTATGCCAGTGGCAGTCACCGCAGAAGTAGCAGTTGTTAGGAGGCGTGTCCAATTTTTCTGTTGATTTGTGTTTGGATTTCTGCCGACCTTGCTGTTGCTGTCCTTCTTTCTTTCTGAACATCTGCATCACTTCGCTTCTCAGTGCTGAGTTGGAGTGTTGGATCATCAATTTCTCGTCTTTGAGACAAGACAACCGCTTTGCTAGCTCGCAGACATCGTTCAGCTTCAATCTGGTCACTGTGTCTGGATTGGCTGCTGCTTCACGGGTTATTTCGACTTCCTCGAGCTTAATGAGAAGTTTTTCGAGAACGAGTGAGTCTTCAGCTCCTGTGAGCGCTTTGACGAACATGAGAACCTTAAAATCGTCGGCTGTGCACGTGGCAATCTCGGATTTTTCGCACTTCCTGTTGACTTGGCTTGCGAAATCGTCCCAATTTTCTCCTGAAATTTTAGCGATGCTCAAACACTTGTAGCGGAGTGTGAAGACTGATTCTTTCCGTCCGAAAATATTTTTCAGCTCCTCGACTGCTCTCTCGAAAGTTATGGTTTGTATGGTCTCTGGCAGGATGCGGTCAGCGAAACGTCGGTACTCCGAGGTTGACAACTTCTCTTCCTCTGTGAAGATGTGCTCGTATCGAGCGTACCAGCGGTCGAACGTTTCACCGTCCTCCGGGCAGTAGCCGAATTTTTCCATTCGATCGGACAGGTACTTGTGTATTTGTGCCGCTGCTGGTCGGTGAACTGCATCCGCTGAATTTGCTGGCGGAGCGTTTCGCTGCTAAACCATTTGTTCCATGATTGCTG
This sequence comes from Tipula vernalis, assembly GCA_958295665.1. NCBI lineage: Eukaryota > Metazoa > Arthropoda > Insecta > Diptera > Tipulidae > Tipula > Tipula vernalis. Next base: position 313,102,537 of record OY282560.1, on the reverse strand, counting down.
CCATTTGTCGTTGGTTTTCAGTCTGAGCTTCCATCAACCGTTTGATGAGTTCTTCCATGATGCCGAGGTTATGCTCAATTTAAATTTGAAAAAAAAATTCAAATTTTCACTTTTTCGCGAAAGTAATATGCGTAAAATTCGCTTTATCCTCGTCGCCACTGTTGTGATCCTGGAAATGGTTCTATTTGGATAAATGATACACCAAGGATTACTGACAGTATATACTTTATTTTTAGTTTGTGGGTAGCTTGTCGTGGTGAAAATCCTTCTGCTGTTTTTCCATATGACATCTCCCAGGCGGGGTATATCCCGGCTTGCTAGGATAAGGTCGTTCAGACTGTCATCGTAACATATTCCATTGACCATTGGAAAAAATTTGCTAGTGCCAAGTACTTGTGAGTAGATGTTCTATGGAACGTGACAGTAGTAAAACATAACCTCAATTTAAATTAATTGTATTGGTAGAAGATTTCTTAACTTGTGGTTAAGTCCTTCATGCCACACTCTATCAAACGCTAGAAATACTGTTGAACAGACTTTTTTCTCCTCTAATGCTTTCTCAATTATACTGGTTATTCTCTGTACTTGATCAATTGTTGAGTGTTGGTTGCGAAAACCGAACTGATGATTTGGGATCAAGTTTTTACTTTCGATTATCGGATTTAATCTTTTTACCAGAAGCTTCTCAAAGAGTTTGGACATGACTGGCAATAGCGAAATTGGCCTATAAGACGATGTTATATGTGGTGGCTTCCCAGGTTTTGGGATCATAATTATACTTCTGCAATTTTCCATAAGCTTTGTACACTTTTGATTCTAAATGCTGCATTTATTAGATTGGTGAGCTTCACCAGAGCTTTCCTTAGCAGTTCTTTTAAGATTTCTGCAGTAATAAGATCGTACTCAGGAGTTTTTTTTGTATTCATATTAGCTTTTATCTCACGCATGACTGCTTTTGGTGTTGTGGGTAGGATTTCTTTACTTTCTTGCACAGCTTGTTCAGTTATTATCTCGGCTTCCAACGTTTGGTCTTCATGTGGCTGGGATATTTTGTCGAGGTGTTCAGCAAATTCTCGAGCTTTGTCTTCATTATTTTTAGCCCATTCTCACCTGCTATTCTTATTGGGGGAATCTGCATTATTGTTTGTGTTGTTGAGATTGTTCAAATGAGTTTTATCTTGGGGGCCCTTGTTTGTTGCCATACTCTTCTCGCTCTTCTTTTGATTTTCGTTTTAATTTCAGGAGTATTTTCCCAAGGTGATTGCTGTATATCGTTTACAAATTTGTAAACTTCTTTGTCTAATTGTTCTTCAGTCTTTAATGGAACCATTAAATTAATTTTTTCTTCTAGCAATAGTCTAAAGCATGCCCAATTAGGGGGGTTGGGTTTCTTTCTTTCTGAATTATTTTTTCACTTAACGTTAGAAGTATTGGTGAATGATCAGAGTTTAAGTAATGGCTTTCATCTACTTGTACATAATTTACAGATATGTTCTTTATTATGAAGAAATCAATCAGATCTGATACTTTGTTTGGATCAGTTGGCCAGTAAGTTGGCTTTTCAGTTGAAAGGGCTTCACAGCTGCATTTCCTGATATAGCTTTTAGGAGTTCTTTACCCTTAGTCGTTTTTAATCTGGATCCCCAGTGGACATTTTTTGCATTAAAGTCTCCTCCAGGTACAAATCGTTTTCCTAATTTACTGAGGAACTCGAGATAATCTTTTTCTTTCATTGAGTGCTTCGGTGGGCAGTAAATATTAGCAATACAAATAGAACTACTTTTGGATTTGACAATAACAGCAGTTGCTTGTATTTCTTCCGTTTCATATTTTAACTCCTCATAACCTTAGATATTCTTAGAGGCTGAATAATCACTTTGCACCCCAAGATGTACTTAATTTGATAAATTTTTTCTATATCTTCATCAGTATCGAAGGTCAACATAAACATGTTGAGAGGTACTTTGCCTCTCCGTTTTAGCTTAATCGATGCTTCAGTTGCCTTAAATCCTTTTGCTTTCAGGTCATCAATTATTTTATCTGGTTTACACGTAGAGTGTAAGTTTTTAGGCATGACCCTAATTGGTCTGGTTTGTTTGTCTTCAAAATTGTGCCAAGCACGTTTTTCTTCGTTTAACATTTTTGTCATTTTTCTGTAAGTTTCAGCATCTTCCAAATTTATTTTGATGGTGTTTCCATTCATCACCTTTGCATTAAACTTATCAGTAGTAGTTATTGTTTTTATTTTCTCGTAGAGTAAATCGTAGTCTTTGACTTCATCTGTTACTATTGGTGGTGGATGTTGTACTTTTTTGGTTGTTTCTGGATAATATTTAGAACATCATCCTTTAATTAAGGTAGGGAGGGCGTATTATTCCGTTTCCTTGTTTTTCTCCCACCTTTAACTCTTATCCACTCAGTTTCTCGAGCTAGTTCTTCTTCATCCGTATGATATTCTTGTGGAGTTGTCTTCTGGTTAGGAGTAGAACCGATGTCCTCCTTTGGCTTAAGAGCTTTAACTTCGTTTTCAAGCGTCTTCATATACGCTCTTGCTTTTCTTCGTTTGTAGAACGAGTGTTATGGCTGCTGGCTCCAATGGAGGGACTACCGCCTCTTATCGGAGAATACGATACTTTCTTATTCCTCTGGAAGGGATGTGAATTATCCTTTTCTGTTTCACTCAATTGAGCTTGTTTATTCACCAACATGTCTTGGGATTGGTTAAAATAATTGTAGTATAGCAATGGCTGATGGTCTCCACCAGAATCCATGAGACCGACCTCCGAAGAGAGTGGATTTACCTGAGCAACAGGTGTACCACCTGGGGTATTAGTTTCCATATTTGTTCCGCTCATTGCTCATTTATAGTGTACTGCACTCGCCTCTAGTATTTCGCCGATGCTTCACATCGTTGTCCGGGTGCTACCACATGGAGGTATACTACACACATTTGGTGGTTTCTACATAGTTGCCGCGTTGGAATATAGACCACGAGATACATGGCTATAGAAGGTCAACCCCTACCCTATTGAGACGCACCCAACACCCATAACTAAATTAACATTATTTTGAAAATCGATGCATTTATCAAACGAGCCAAAAAGGCACAGCTTAATTGGATTGGGGTTAAAAAATGACGTTTCACATCATAAAATTTGGTATAGAGCCATCTAAAATCCCTATGTCGTTAATTCTGTGCGTAAATACTTCTAATAACTACACCATCACTTGAGCATGAGTAGTTGTGAGTAGATACAAGTACTTGTGAGTAGTTTGCTAACGCCAATGGAACACGCTTAATGTTAAATATGATTATTAATTTAACACTCCTCCTCAATGAACTTCCAGGCCACATAATTCGCGCAGCTTCTGTAGTCGTATTGTAACTAACGGTTTTGTTGGCATGTCGGCCAACATATTTTCAGTTGGACAATATTCGCATCTGATTTGTCCTTGAGTTTCCTCCTAGTCTGAGTTTAAAATCGATAGTGCCCTGCTTGAGATATTTTAAAACTATTTTTACCTACATGCAGTCAGTTTGTGTTGGTGTTTGGACATTTTGTGCTAAAATAGCAACACTTGACGAAATATCTGGGCGGCTATTAACAGAAATATATAGCAGGCTTCGGATGAGTTTTCTGTAGTTGTTGTTGGTCAGTAGAACTTCTGATGTGTCTGCTTCTTTGAAGTATCCCACTCCAAGTGGAATATTTGAGATCTTGGCATCGGCTTGAGATCATTCACTTTGTTAATATAGGCAGCTTGGCTAAGTAAATAATTTCTTAGCTGCTGACTTATTTATTTCCAGACCAAGGTAATTTTTCCCCGGACGGAACCGTCCGTTCCATACTTCACTTTAAATACCCATTTACATCCGATAGGTTTTCGTCCTTTAGGTATTTTAGTGAAAACCCAATTTTGATTTTCGTTCAGCGAGTCTATCTCATCCTAGAGTCTATCAAACACTCTTATATTCGTCTCTATGTTCACATGTAACTGCTTCTTTTAAACTTTTGGGTTCCTTGACACCATAAACAACATTCATTTTGTTTATTAGTCTTTTTGGGAGAACTCCCTTGTTTATTCGTGTCGAACGCCGTAGTTAACTTTCAGAAGATGAAGCATCTGCTGGTGTAACCGGATTGTTTGGAACAATTGGGACAAGAGTCACATTTGAAACGGTTGATTTATCCGGAACGCTTTTCGCTTTTTCGTCACTGCTCACTTCTTTTCAATCCCTTTTGTCACCGTTTCTTCAAAGACAAACTTCACGTTTCACGTTTCATGCGTTTGGAACGGGATAAGTCAGCTGAGTGCATTCGGCTAATTTTGATTTGCATATTTCGAACGCATTGATGGATTCATCGGTCCAATTTATCGGTGACTTGTCCTATTTTTTCGTCCTTTGATTAAGTCGTACAGAATTGCCTGGTCGTGTGCAGCCTTATTGGGTAGGAAAATATGATAATAGTTCATCATCGCTAAGAAACGAAGAATAACGTCGGTTGTAGCTGGTCGTCGAAAATTCTGAATTCCGTCTGCTGTGATGTGAAATCCGAGGAAGGATATTTTGTCCTTGGCGAATTCGCATTTGTTTAGGTTGATTAGCAATACCGCGTCCTTTAACCGCTGGAAAACTATAATTAGGTGCTTGAAGTGTTCTTCCATGCTTGATGAGGCGTACAAACGCCAATTCTCAAAACACCGAGTGAATTAGCCTTTGGAACGTTTGGATCGCGTTCCGTAACCCAAATGTCATGCTTGGAAACTCGAACAGTCCAAATGGAGTGATAATCGCCGTTTTCTCGATACCTTTTTCATCGATGGGTACCTGGTGATAGGGCCGAGCGAGGTCGATCTGTGAAAATATGATACATGATTCGAGTTGATGTGTGAAATCCGTCACTTCCGTCCCAAACTTTAGCCAAAACGAACTTCTATAGCAAGGGTCTGCGAAAATCTATATTGAGTGTAAGATTTTTATATATGTACGTATCAATGGTTGTCGAATTTGCTGCAAACAATTTAAATGCTGATGGCTTGAATTTTTCGATGTTTGTTGGTGGTATGACGGAAACCTTGGCGCCTCTGTCGATTAAAAATTGTAATTTATTTTGGGAATCGATAATGTTTAGGCGGCTTTTTGAATTATGGCTACCATAACTTGCCACATGAAGTGAGGTGCCTATTTGTTTTTCGGATTAATTGATTCCGAGCTGGTTTTGTTGAAATGGCATGCGGCTTTATGCATTTTCTGGCCTGGTTACCGTTTTGATGATGATACGAAAGGGAAGTTAGCGAAATTAGGACTTTGAGATCACCCACGAGTTAATTTGTCTCCAGATTTACCGAATCGACCAAAACAACTCCTCTACTCGTTGTGAAAGGATGCTGATTTATGAAGCCTTTAATTTGTATATACCGGCTGGTTTCTGCATGTCGATAATTTTTTCGGCAGCGTTTGCTAATTTTTGTAGGTTTGAGTCGTCCATGCAGGATAAGATTTCCTGTGCGTGTATTGGGAGCCGCTATAGCCATAGATTTCGCAATACTGGCTCAGTTATACTTGGTTAACAGACAACGTTTCCATCTCTCGTAAAAGCGGCGATGGCTTTTTGTCGCCCAGTTGCAGTCTGGAGAGTAGTCTTTCGAGGTTAATTTTCGCCGACTCGCATAAACGTTCGATAATTAATTTTTTAAAGTTTCATATTTGTTAATTTTAGCAGGTGCGAGTATTTCATTGCGCACCCATTTAACCGTGTGTGGGTCGAGAGCTACGATAAGGTTCCCATATTTGGTAGCATCGGCCGCAATGCCCCCACGATTGAGAGGTGCATATTTCACTGCCAATTTGTACACTTGGGTTGTTCCGACCGTCGTGGGTTTCCCCTCCGGTTCGTTTTTACCGTCACTTATTGTCAAACACGCTGATAGAAATAGTTAAAACGCGGTAGGGGAATAAAATTTCCGTATCCACTTCGTTCATCCATGCGATGACAGTGTAAGGTCCTTCGCATGCTGGTTGCAGCTTCGGAGATAATCCCTTTTTCCGTTGCGGGTTGTGAAGCCATACTAATTGTCCTTCCTGGAAACCTTTGCGTTGGTTTTTCTCAACGACCTTTGTCATTGTGGATGCAAAGGCGTTGTTCTAGTTTTATTTATACCGAGCATCTGGCATATTTCTTGAAATACCACTGATTCAAAATTCCTTCCTTGATCGGTATGAATTTCCATCGCCACTCCTAATCTGCTAATTCAGTTGTTGACCACAGCATCAGCTATTGTTTTCGTCTACTGATTGGGATTGGGGTACACATCTGGCCATTTGCTGAAATAATCCATTATTACTAGCACATATTTACTGCCGATCTCGGTGGTGCGGAATGGCCCCGCTACATCCATTGCAATTCTTTCGAACGGTGCTCCGACGTTATATTGTTTCATGGTTCCACGACTTGGTGCGGGTCCCTTCACCGCCGCACATTGGTCACATTTTTGGGCACCATTCTATCACTGACTGCCTACATCCTGCCCAGTAGAATCTTTGACGTATCTTTGCTAGTGTTTTATTAATTCCTAGGTGACCCCCACTTGCTCCTTCGTGATATTCCTTCAGGATTTCCCCAATCCGGCACTTTGTTATCACCAGCAACAATTGATTCACTTTGCGATCCGTATCCGTATTTTCCCACAATCGTTTTAAACACCCATTCTCAAGACGGGGGCTATCCCATTAAGACGTGTTCCTTTTCCTTCCATTCCGTGATAACTGATAAATCCGTATCATCCAATTGCTCTTTCCTGATCATTTCGTCGGTCCACTCCTCATCAGGGAACTGCGTTTAGATTTTAAAATGATTTTTGGATGAAGTTCTGGAATATGGCCAAGTATGATGTAACTTGTCTATTTCTCAACCGATTATAATGAAATTTAATATGTGCGTTGGAAATGGGATTCTAAAATGATTATGGGTGGATTTCTGGAATACTTGTGACAATGTTAGACTAGTATTGGGATTCTAAAATTATTTTTAGATGAAATTCTGGGATTTTTAAATGATTTTTAGATAAAGTTCTGGAATAGGGCCCAGTAGGACGGAACTTTGCTATTCCTTAACCGAGTTTATTGAAATTCGAGATTGGGAAACTCTGCACTACCATTATTAGCTTCAATACCTAGATGCGAGTTCGCTACACACTATATTTTGCTTTGTAAAGCTTATTTTCCTATTTAAAGTGGGAGGATCGATATGAGGAAGTTTATATTTTCTTCTCTAAGAAATATAAACTTCCTCATATCAATCCTCCCGCTTTAAATAGGTTCAGCTTGACTTTTACAGTTGAAGTGAAGTTTCTGGGTCTCGTTTTCGATACCAAATTATATTGGAAACCTAATATTCTGGAAAGGGTAAAGAAAGCTATGGTAGCGCTATACTCTTGCAAAAATGCCATTGAGAAAGGATGGGGTCTGGAGCCCCGCTTCATACATTGGCCAACAATCTCTCTTTGGATCAGTGGTGTACTGAGGAGTACATCCACTCAGGCATTAAAGGCTCTGCTATTTTTGACTCTTCTAGATATCTTGGGGAAACAGTTGGCAGCTTGTGCTGCCATACGACTGAAATCCACCTCAATGTGGACCTGCAACAATACAGGGCACTCATATCTATTTTGTGCAACAAACAAATTCCCAAGACCACCGACTATACTGTCAAGTCACTATCTTTTGACACAAAGTTCCGGACTAGGATCCCATCCAGGGAGGACTGGCTGATGGGTGCAGTTTTGGAACCAGGAGTTATAAACTTCTTCACTGATGGTTCAAAACGGGACGGGAAAGTCGGGGCTTGAGTGTTCTGCGAGGAACTTCTGTTAAATCTCTCCTTCCATCTCCACGACTTCTGTAGCATTTTTCAATCTGAATAACTGCCATAAAGGAACTCGTAGACTGGTTGAGGTATAGTGTAATATCAGTTGTGATATTCGCATATATACGGACAGTCAGGCTGCCATTAAAGCGCCTCGATCACACCTCCTCACGTCGAAAGTAATCCAGAACTGTCTCTCATCTCTTAACGAGATGGCAGATCAGTTCAACATCCACATTTTATGGGTGCCACGACATAAGTACAGGGAATATATCATAAGTACAGGAAATATAAACGCCGATGAACTGGCTCGACGGTATGCAAACTGCTGCTTCAGGAAGAAGCTATCAAGCTGACGAATGACAGATGGTCAAGTATCACCTCATGCGTAATAACTCGGCAGGTCTGGCCAAAATTGGACTTGGCGAGATCCAAACAGCTAATCTCACTTCAGGGAAGTCAGATCGATGTGGTTGTTGGAGTGGTTATGGTGCACTGTCTCATAGCGAGGCACGCAAGTAGACTTGGTGTCTTCTCATATGACTACTGTCGTAGTTGCGAGGACGAAGTGGAAGAAGACACAGTACTTCATCTTCTTTGCACCTGCCCTCGTCTGGCACTAAATATACTAAGATCATTTTTGTGTCTATGCCTGGTCCTAGTGGACCGCCACCTAAACCTAACCTAACCATATTTTGCTTAACAAGGCCAAACTTACCACTCTAACAGCAAATAATTAGAGAACTTAACCCAAAGTGTAAAGCGATGGATTTGCAAGAAAGTTTCTAATGGAACTTGAATATTGTTATGGAGATAATCTTGATCGGTGTGAATTGAAATAGTATGTTTAGGCTGTCTTAAAGAAACCTCAACAGCTGCATAATTCACAGAAAACTAATAGACAACATTATAAAAGCCATATTGACATATTTCTTCTCATTTAAAAATAATTTTTGAGTCACATTTCCTTCTATTCGTTGGAAACGTTAAAATTCATCATAATCGGTTAATAGCTAAGTTATATTCTTATTGACCATATTACAGAACAGTATTCAAAAATTATTTTAGAATCCCTTTTCCAACCCATATGTCAATTTTCATCATAATCGGTTAAGCAATAGACAAGCTCCATTGAAGTGTAAAAGGATCTGTGGCGGCTAACGCATTTCTGCACGGATAAATGCGTTCTCCGCCGCACACATTAGTTCAAACGCGAACAAACGCAAAACAACACACCAAATAAACGAACTACTGTCTCTTCCATGTGAAGACACAAGACAAAATATGACAAATAAAAAATCAGTCTGCTCACAATCATCAATAAGCCCACATCGCGCGGTGATATAAAAAAATTAAAATGGTCAAGAAATAAATAAATAAAAAAATGTTAATCAAATAAAATTAAGTCAATTAAATAAATTTAATTAAAATAAAATAAAAATACATATTAAATTAAATTAAATTGTGTTTACAATTATTTATTGTTATAGATCAATTTAAAGTGTAAAACTTGTATGATGGTATAATGGTATGATGGTATGATTGTATATATGACACAACGTACGATGGTATGACGGTATTTATTCTAGAATGATGGTGTGATGTATGAGGGTATGAGAGTATGACGGCATAATGTTATAACGGTTGGATGGTATGATGATATCATAGCCTGACAGCATGATGGTATGATTATTTGATGGTATGATGATATGATGGTATGATGGTATGATTATAGGGACGGTATGATAGTACGATGGTACCGCGTAATTGTCGGTTCGTCATTGTTTCGTCCGATGAACCGTATAGACTGTAATTACAAAATTTTGGAATGTTATGGGGTTGCCACATATCCACGACACAATATACTTGCATCGTGATCTAACAACATCGATCTAGTGTTAAATAAAGCTTAAATAAATATTTCTTGTAACCAGTTATTTTATTTTAAAATTGTGGGACATTACGCCCCAATCATGTGTGATTTTATCGTTGTTTGAAGTCTGCCACTGGATTAGGTACAAATTATACCATAAATGAGATTAAACCTTCAGCTCCAATGCAACCTATAAATATATTTTCTACTTGTTTGTGGCGTTTGTTATCAATACCAGTTATCTGCAGCCGACGCTATATTTATATATTTTTTTTGGGTAATAAAAAGTCAAGCCACCTTAGAAATTAGGGAAAAACAAATTCTTCGTCATTAGTGAATAACGCTACCTAAATTATAGTCTATTTGTTATTTTTTTGGCACCATTATTTAAATTTAAAATTTATCCATTTTTATTTATTTTGAAAAATGGCTTCAAAAAAAGAGATACCACAGGAGAACATTATTGAAAGGATGAAACGCCAAAAACAGGAGATACGCGAAAGGCAGAGACTCCAACGGGAGATACTCGAAGAGAAAAGACGCGAAGAGAAGACACGCGAAAACAAGAAACGCGAAACGGAGATGCACCCACAGAACATACTTCAAAGGATGAAACTCCAAAAACAGCAGATACGCGAAAACGTGATACGCAGAAAGGAGGAACGCGAAAGGCAGAAACTCGAACGGCAGATGCTCAATGAGAAGAGACGCGAAAGCAATATACGCGAAAAGAAGGCACTACAAACGCAGAAAATCGTAAACAAGATACGCGAAAAACTGATACTCGAAATAAAGAGACTCCAAACTATAATACTTTCGAAGAAGATAGTCGAAAATAAGAAACGGGAAAAGGAGATGCGCAAAACGAAAAGGCCATTGAAGCCTCTGCCGCCAATTAGCTCAAAAAAATTATTGTACCCGTACGATAAAGAAAAGGCAGTATTCCGAAAATTCAGTAGAGGTGAATTTGCTCACAAAGTGAAGAGTAAAGTGGGAAATCCGTTGCTACATCCTAATGAACGTGTTCCAGAAAATTACGAAGAAATGGAGGAGAGTGATTTTAACATTTACGGACCTTTATATACATATGAAGCCCGAACAACTAATGATCCAGATGTGATTGAACTTGCATTTGCACAAACAAATTTCAAAAGTGACGCGCCTTATAATGCCGATGTTGAGAATGAAGCAAATATGAAAGAATTTCGAAGACGAAACAGGCAAATGATTAAGACTGATAGGCGTGGAAATGTGGCATATCGTCATGTGCAATTACGTAATGCGAAAGCTTACCGTCTGAATTCACCATATCGGTTAGGAGATTATCTATACCCTGAACCAGAAGATTATGATAAAATGGAGAATATTAGTGAAATGAGACCATCCGATGACCCACAAACATTTACATATGACCAGCGATTATCTGATCTAAATTTATTTGAAGTCAAATTGCCAATTGAAGAGAGCACACGGACGGTACTGATTACGGGACCTGTAATCGAATTTGAAGGCCGATTGGCTGATCCAAATGTGATTGAAGAGACATTTTCAGAAACATATCTCAATATCATGCCTTATCCTAATATCGATATTGAGGCTGCAGAAAATTCGAAAGGGTATCGAAAAAGGATAAAGGCAACAATGGAGCAAAGGAAAATAGAGATAGCCGCGAAAATGAGGGAACGACGGATTAGAGCGAAATTCTGGAATAAATAAGACAAACCACAAAGTCGCCCAGACAATTACAACAAATTGTCTCGGATTTAGTTTGCAAGGAAAGTAGTTGTCATTCTGCCGTTATCAAAACAGTAAATAAACCTAATATTGCTGCACTTTATATTTGTAGGAAAAATTAGGCGCGCCAAACGAAAGCGGACATGTAAATGTAAATAGTAAATAGTATTTTGAGCCAAACTAAATTATAAATGGCCCGGAATATAATTACACCGGGACGCGACAATTTTACTTCTGAAATGTGGCTAAATCGGTCTACTGAATACAGGAGGACCCATATTAGATCAACTATTAGTCCAGAAATATTAATTAGTTAAATTTTACATTTTACATGTATAGGATGCGATCTATCTACCAAGTCATCAAAGCCATCAGACAAGACAAGATTCTGTAAATTAATTTTTAAATTATTTAACTGGCATTTATGTTTTTTAAAGGCCAGTTAAATGACGAAGCTACCAGGCATTTCTTGTTCTCTGATACAGCCTCTTCACAAAATCAAAGCAGGCGCAATATATCCAGATTACCAGCTGTAAATCTCAAATCCAAGGAGTAGTACCTTTATGGCAAAATTCACCCTTGCCACACAACTATTACGGATTTGAGAAACCTTTGGTAATTTTTCTAAATTTTGTAATTGTCTTGATCAAAAACCTTTAGTTTTGGTTAACTAATATTCTTGGTTAATTCATGATGCCGTAAATCAACAAGCAGATTTTAATGAAATTGCGAAAAAAATCGTTACGCCTGTAATTCCAATTGATTTGCAACATTATGTATATGTACCACGTCAGAGAGTGATCCTGTTCATGCAATCGCTTGCTTAACTAGAGCCCAACAATTGAATGATTATTACAAAATATATATATATATATATAAAGGGGCCCAGAATGCAGCAAATCTAGCTCCACCAGATAAAATTTTTAGAGGCTGTTTTACAAGGGGCCAAATTTCAAAATGATAGTTTATCAGCACAAATCGAAGCCAGACAAAATTATGTCTAGTTTTGTCCGTAAATTTATGTTTCTCGCTTCTAAATTTTCTAGATTATGTACAATACAAAATAAAAGAAGATTTTATTGGTAAAAAAATTTTCAAATTATGTTTAAGCTGGAAATTTCTCGCGCTTATATAACAATTTTGTACAGCTGTGCCAACATTTCTATGTATCATACTCCACTATCAAATGAATTACATCAATATTGTTGTTTTGTCATTTGTATTTTATTCGAAATATATCATTGATATTCATTTATTTAATTAATTATTAATATATTATTAAGAATTACAGAATAATCAAAACGTTGATTAATTTGCAGCCATCTTATTCCGCCATTTTTTATTTCGCTATGTCCTCCTTTTTTAGACCGCACTTTTTAATCTCGTCATTTTAGAATAACGTGGTTTTAGAATACCGTGGTTTTATCAACCCAGTAAACCCAGTAACCGCTGCAAGATTTGATGAAAATTTCAATTGATCCTTGTAATGTTATAGCTTAGATAAGAGCTGCTCGATAATAATGAAACAGGAAATTTATGCGATAGTGTTGAGAAACAAGTAAGTACCGAAGTTATTTTAAATTATAAGTATTTTCAAGGTTCGTTCATGTTGTCGCGCGATAATTATCTTGAAGGCTATGTTAATGTTGAGGGATTTGAAAAATCGGTAGGTTTTTTTTTGTTAAACCATAAGTTTAATCTAAGTTATAATTTATTATTTAAGGTATTAGTACAAGGCCGAAATTCGCTGAATCGAGCAGTGGATGGGGATATTGTTGCTATGCTATTAATGTTGATTTTGTGCTATTAATGTTGATTTTGTCAACATATTATACATATACCATACGTATGTGTATTCAAATACACGCAACAACAAAAAAATGGGAAATATAAAAGAAAAATGTGTTTAGACAAAGTGATATGATGGAAAATTGTGAACATATTCGTTTATTTTATTTTTGTTGTACTACTGTACATTATACAAGATTTAAACAGGAAAACGTTTTTCTCAATCACAAATAACAGTAGTAGTCGATGTTTTTTTTTTTTTTTTTTGTTAATAAACAGATGAAAAATTTTTACTCGGAAAAAACAAATCAAATTGGTATAGAAAAATCGGCCGTATATATATAATTTATTAATTATCTAATCAGTTGTTTGTGAAATGCCGAAACGTAAAGTCGAAGGTGAAGAAATAAATAAAAAAATAGTAAATGTGAAATGTGGTCTTAACTCAAAATGTTTAGATCAAAAAGTTTTTGAAAAAATTCAAAATGACGTACAAGAAATGTCTTCATTATTTGTTGAAGTATCGAGATATATTCATTTTTCATTGAATAAACAATGGGCAAAGGGAAATTTCATCAAAATTAATTTTTTGGATTATTATTATCATTTGTTGGACGGATCAAAGGCAAAATATAAGTTGGATGAAGAGTATAGAAATTTGCGAAATAAATTTGGTTTTAAATTATACGATAAATCATTTAAAGCGAATTTGTTTCGTTCAGAAGCCAATAAATATGAAACTATCTTTCACAATAATCTATGGATGCACGCCTACAATAGAGTTAGAAGATTTTTCAAACCATTCAAGAAAAAATCATACGATACACTTGATTTTCTATTTAGAGAAAAAAGTGATAAAGTACCAGATCCAGAATTAATTCAGGCCCTAACTGAAAAGTTACAATGGGATGGAACAAAATTTAATGAAGTGACTAATAAATTGAAATATACAAAATATCTACAATTTTTCTATCGCTTACAACACTACAATGAAGAAAATGAATTAAAGAATTTTACACTAGTACCAATTTTAAAGTTTGGACTTCATCACATTCGTTATGATTCGGCAGCATTTTGGCAATTATTATGTTCGCAAAAATTATTCAAAGGAGCCTGGAAAACATTTGATCGTGATTTAGAATGGCGAAAATATTTTACATTTCCCGAGACATTAACAAAGAAATTCGACTATTCAATGATGACTGATGGAGTGGCCATTTCATTTTCTATGGCAAAAAATGAAGTAAAATACCCAAAAATTAAAAAAAGAAAATTACACAATGATGAAGAAACAGTCCAAGGAAATCTATTAAAAATTAGAGAAAATATTGACAATTATGATGTCATGATAGGATTGGATCCAGGCCAACGATTAATATTTGGTGGAATCAGAAATGACGAACCTATAAAAATTAAAAGTTCTTTTTTTCGTCATATGACTGGATTTCATCAAAGGCTGAGAAATTTGAAGAAATGGACGCCGTCAACAACTTCTGAGCAATTTTCACCAATCTCAACAAATTTCAAAGAATACACAAGGTATCAATTATCAATATTCAAAGCACGACAAAATGAAATGGGTCAAAGAAAGGTGGCTAGATTGAAATTGAAGAAATTCATCTGTGTCGAACGCGCAAGTCATGAAATGGCAAAGAAAATTATTGGCTCTGCGACAAAAGCCTTAATAATCATTGGATCAACTAAAACTGCGGCAAATTCACCAATCAAAGGATATGTTAAAACACCTCAGCCAAAGATATTGGCCGCCTTGAAGAAACGAGCAGATGTTTTGGAAATTAGCGAATTCAGAACGACCAAACTTTGCGCTGGCTGCCATGAAGAACATTACACATCGAAATCACCCCATAGATATCAGTTTTGCAAAAAATGTGGTATCACATGGAATAGAGATGTCAATGCCGGAAAAAACATTCTATATATTGGTCTTTGTTTGATAGATCAAAGAAAAAAACACTTAAATTTTTGTAAAATGTCAAAGTAAAATATTGTAATACTTTGGCTTGATTTTTTATTTAATAAAAAATTTATTCCTTGAAAAGCCAAACAATAAGGTCGATTTTAGAAAATCAAATATTATTGTTCGGTCTTGAAAGGGATAGCTTAGATACACACAAACTATTTAGTTATTTTTCCCAATGTGTCACTACACGATATTGGCGAGATAGGATTATCACGATTTATAACTCGATAATCAAAATCTAGTTGTAGAAATACGATATTGATGCAAAAAGGGTGGAAGTGTAAATGGGATAGCAATATTAATGGTAAATCAATGCAGTAAACTTTAACTTTGAAATCACATAAGTTCGAGGTAACCGCCTATATCTAAATAGCACAAAAGCCTTAAGTATTTTACTGGTATTGGCGGTTTGTGTTATTTGTGTACATTATAAAGAAGAAAAGTATGTTTGTATGTGGCTTCTACAAAAGCTCTTGGTCCACTCGAGCGATTGTTTCCAAATTTTGCACGAATACTTTTTAGCAGTCGACAAGAAACATAAGGTTGTTAGTGATCATTGGGTAGATCAACATAAGGTTGATATGAAATTGGAACCGCAGTCACTATAAAGATCCGAGCAAAACCCTCGGCGTGCTGTGAAACGTTTTAATGCTGCTATGAAGCCTCCTGATGACAAATCGTTTACTACTTCTATGTGAATAGCTTTTACTGCGAAGCAAATGAATACTGCTAAGTAACCTTTATAATTGTTGCGACCTGGACCTGGTGAACACCGTAGTTGGAAAGGCCCAGTATAATCTACCCCCGTATGAGTAAAAGGCCGTGTCGGAGTTACTCTAGCTATTGGAAGATCTCCCATGCGCGCGTTGTTTGTGGCAGATTATGCATCTATTGATGTAAGTTTTTACTGCTAATGGACCTTTAATAATCCAGTACCTTTGCCGAATAAAAGCCAGTCTAAGCGTCTTTCCTCCGTGTAAGGTTATCTTATGTGCATAATCTATTAGGAGCCATGTTAAGTGACTCTTTTAAGGAAGTATTATTGGATGTTGAGAATTGAAAGCAATCTTGGCGTTAGACAGTCTGCCGCCTAATCGTGGCAATTAGTGTACATATTTTGATCTTCTCTTCTGTGGCTTCTTCAATTTGTGGTTGTGGCGAGGTGTCCTGTGGATGCTTAAGCCAGATTGGGTCACTCCACCACAATTGGTGGTTTAGTAACTTTGAAACATTTAGGTCTCTGATTTTACATAATTCCATTGTAGTGGATATAATATAGACTAAATTTCCACAATCCTGTTGGCAACAAACGTTTTAAACTTATTTGGTTTTCCTCTGACCCAACCCAAAGTTATCATAGAGTCTGTCCACGCAAATGTTTTGATATCAGGCAGTTGTAACGCTTTTTTGTTTTTCTTAGCAGTTTTAATAGTGCAACTTTGGTTTTTGAAATCACTATGGTCACCTTGCTATCATCGGCCTTACCAGATTTGTAATAAATTACAGCTGCATATGCATCTTCCGATGCGTCACAGAAACCGTGCAGTTCACCTAGCTCATCTTTGTCATGCCTGATCCATCTTTGTAGCCTAATTTCCTCTAGCATTTGTAATTGGTTGACATATGAAATCCATTTTGTTTCGATTTCATTTGGTAATTGTGTATCCCAGTCTAAACCTAATGTCCATAGTTGTTGCATGGCAATCTTTGCTTTTACGATAACGGGGGCTAACCATCCCCTTGGATCAAACAATTTGGATGTTTCGGATAAAATTTTCCTCTTGGTAACAAGTGCTTTAGTATCCAATGATTTGACTTTAAATTAGAATATGTCCTCTATAGGATTCCAGATGATACCTAAGGTTTTAATGGTCTCGCCAATTTCTATTTTGGCTGCATGCGTCTGTATGTTCCTTTTGTATGATTTTGAGTATTCCTTGGTTGTTGCTACTCCATTTCCTTAGATTAAAACCGCCTTGCTTCACACCTGATAATACGTCATCCACGTAAAAATTTTCAGTGAGCGCCTTTTTTGCTGCTAGATATTGTTCATCGTCATCTTGTGCTAACTGATGAAGTACTCTAGTGGCCAAATATGTAGCTGCTGCTGATCCGTACGTCACCGTTTTCATCTTATAAGTGCTGATTTTGCCTTGTTGGCCTCTCCATAGCATTAATTGGTGGCTTTAAACACGAATTTGTTTTTTCTCCATCTCAGTAGAATCTCTACTAGCTCTTGTTGTATTGTTATATCGTTATTGTATACATTATATCGTTGAGTGAGACCCCATTTGAAGTTTTTGCAGAAGCGTCAAAAACTACTCTTAACTTGGTTGTTGTACTGTCTTGTTTCACGACTGCATGGTGTGGCAAAAAATAACCTTTGTCCACATCATCCTGATTGTTTATTACTTCCATATGGCCTAGCACAATGTATTCTTCAATGAAACTGGTATATTCAATCTTTCAAGCTTTCATGATTACCGCACCTCATAACTTGATTATCGTAATCTAGTTGTACAAACTCGATAAACAAGAAAAACAAAAAATAGACAGAAAGTGCAAATGAGACAGAATTATTTTATTAATTTGTTTTGATTTCACTTTTAAAATTAAATTGAAATCACGATCGAGATTATCGCAATAACCTTTGTGTGTGTACAATGGTGTAAGATTCCCAAGCAGCCAACAACAACAATTTTTATTTTTTTTATTTTTATAATTAAGTAATAAAATTAAACTAAAAGTGCACTTTTTTTTATCACAGTTTAAAATATTGACATAACAATATTAATTTCGTTATTACGAACAATAAAAATTACCTTACCATTACCCACGATATAAAGAAAAAAGGTATGATTGACAGCTGTTTCAAAATCGTTCTATTCTGCGCATGTCGTAATTTGGTGACAGAAAATATGGCTGTCCGTATTATTTTGAAAAAGGAAAAAATGCGTCCTCTTAATATTGTATTTAATTGTATTTCGTGTATGAAATTGATAAAGTTGTAAGTGGCAAAATTATCATAAAGTATTGAACATACAAATTTTTATTTATTTCTAAGAATCGATGGTATATTTAATGTAAAATAATGGATAAGAAATGTATGCAACTTTAGAATCTTACGCATCATACGTGTACATTTAATTGTATAGTAAAACGCTGTATAAAGGCCAAAAATAGATTGGCGGCAACTTACGGAATATCGATATACGTAAACATATTTTTGTACAAAATAATACGAGTAAAAAGCATTAAAAGCTAAAAAAAAATTACAATTACACTGGAGTTGATGCGTACTTTATGTATTATGCTTCATCGTATTGCATTTACATGACGAGTAAAACGCGTAGATATTTGTTTTAAATTTTTTTTTTTTTATTGTACATAGGCTAGTGAATCAGAAATAAGTTTGAAATTAAAACCATCAAAGTGTGCGTTATGTTATTATTTTTTTGAATTTTCTATTTTTAATATTTTCTGCAATTTTTTTGTTTAAAAACCTCATTCGGAAATACATTTTGCATTTAAAAAATAAAGTTTTTACGTCCTTACTCAAATCAATATGTTCGGAATTGGCAATTAAATTAGCTAAATAATGTTTGCCCATTTTTATGTCTTCTCCATTAATTGTTATGAATATGTCGTTTAATTTCTTGATGTGATTCAAGAATGAATCTGTGGGCTTGTATAGCCCGCCTTCCGATAAGTGATTTATCCAAGTATATGAAGAACCGCTCATTTGCCCTGTTGGAACGCCCAGATCTTCATGTTTTAATTTGAATGCTATATATCCGGCTAAGTGCTCCAGACCATCGCTTTCTAATTCCGTCAAATCGTGTTCTTCCTCTTGGATTTTTTCTAGTGTTGATGGGATTTCTTCGATGTTAAATTCTTGCAAAACGGTTGACGTAAAAGATACGCAAGTTGTTTCTTGTAGTGATGCCAAAGATTGGAAAACATTGTCACCAGGTTGTTCGATCTGTTCAACATTTGCTGACTGCGATACAATTGTTTCATTACGGCTAAGCAGAAAGTTGCGCATACGAAATTTAAATTCAAGCGCCGTTAGATGATCATGAAGCCCTCCAATCGATCGCACGATTCCGAAAAACAACTCCAGCACATCTTGATTTAAGTGGTATGTAAGAAGGTAACTAATTCCATAATCATTTTTCAGTTCGTCATATAGCAGAGGAAGAGCACTGGTACTGATTTGAACCCCAAGTTGAAAGGGCAAAATATTATTATTATTTCCGACTCTCATTTTGTCCATTAAATTTTTAAATTCAGTTAATATTCCATCTTGAACATCCCTTGCTAACCCGTACGCTTTCATTCTTTCTCTTGAATCGCTTGCAAAATACCTCGAATTACCGAATTTTTTACCCACATCACTAAATAATATTTAAAAAACACTCTTAGTTACAAAAAAAAACGAAATTTATTCACCGCACAACAATAACAATACGCACAATAATTGGTTTGACGATTTTCTGTCACCAGTTGACGATTTATTTTAGTAAAAGAGATAGCAATACATGCGCATGAGCATATCTAATAATTCTTTATATCGTGACCATTACCCATTACCTACCTTACGCGGTGGTAGCCAAATCGAGGATAGACCCGTTTTCATTTAAACCACCTGCATGCCAACCTATAGTGATGAAGGTGGGTCATCTTCATCAACGATCGTAATCAGACGATGAAAAATCCCTTTTGCATCCCGCCCCTATAGGGATTCGAACCCGGTACCTCCCGATCCAACCGCCACAGCTTTAACCACTGTTTGCTCGGTTAAATCCTTTTCTTTTAATGTTATGACATTTTTCGATTAAAATTTTTTTTTTAAAAAGTTTTAACAAATAATAATTAATTATGCTTATTTGTTTTAAATGTTTTGTTTTATTTGATAATTTCTAATTTTCATGAAAGTTCGCACAACCACTTTTTAACAACAATAAAAACTATGTGGTTTGTGTACATAAAAGAAAGACCAACCGTATATTATTTGTAACCAACCATATACTTATGTATATACATACATCTCTCTCCAGCTCATGCTTGAGATAGACGATTTTATATGGGAAAATGTTTTTTTCTGCTCTATAGGTTAATCTCTTTGAAAAATACCAAAGTTTTATGACTACAAATATGTCAGTCGTCTTATGTCAAAATCCGCGATTGTTACAAAAGTAAATTAAAAATATGTATAGATATAGAGTTATAAATTAAGTATAACAAGTTATAATTTAATTAGTAAACAATTAATTAGTTTTGTGAATAAAAAAATCAATTAATTTAATCAAATACGAAGCAATAAATAGCTTTTATTTATACCAAGTGGTCAGGCAATGGATTCTGCACCAAACTCCGACTGTACAAGTGATAGTGACAAAACCATTAATTGTGAAGAAAATGAACGAGTTAATGAAAATGTGGAAAATCAGAAAAATAGTATTTTGGATAGTGTTGTATTATTGAACAATTTCACGATAAAAAATAAAAGATATCGAGTTTTTTTACATTCCAATATAATTGTATGGGAAAAAGACACTAACAGTAGCTCGACAAAAGGTAAGTACAAAATTTGTTTGTTAAAATATTGTTGGCCTTCACGCTTTGTTTTACCCCTTAATTATGAATTCAAGTTACTTAATAAAATTGACATAGATTAGGCTGCTCCTAAAATCATTTTATCTAATCAAATTACATTACGCCTGAAACGCTTTTGTTATCTTATGCTATGGTTGGTTTTTAATGATAAGAATCCAAAGCCAATGGCTTTAGAATTCTCGTTATGAACTTTGCTCTTTTATTAAATTAATTTAGAAAAAATCTTGAATATCATTTTTATTCTACCAAGGTCAAGATATTTACATAATAGTAACTATTACGAATCCATCTCCAAACCAGTTTTAATCTTCGAAAATATGTATTTTGAAATCTGAATCATCTGGGGAATTTTAAAATTTTAAACAAAACTAAATTTTTTAGATTGCTTTAGTTTTCCAGTTGGAGCAAAAACAGGCTCGTCGCTTGTACGTGTTTTTCGGCAAAATTCATTTCTTTAAATATTTTTTTTTTCTAAATTTTAACTTACCAGCAAATGCTCAGACCACGAGATAGTATCTTATGTAAACAGTATTCCAGCAACTGTCTCACAAGTAATTTGGATGCTTGAATCTAAAAATTAAACAATTAAATTTAGATTACTCAGGTAATAAAAGTTCATCCGATTGTGCCGATTGGCCTTTAAGGCCGGTACACATTGAGAACGAGAACGATACTCCCTTTTTCACCAAATTATGGTATAAAATTATTAAAATAATGAAAACCGTACGATTTTAATGAACGCTTGAAAGCTAGCTAAAAAATGTTTCGATAGAGATAAAAATGATTGGGTGTAAAACTGTTGAAACTTTCAGCGATTACTAATTTCATTATAAGTACGGTTGGAAAAGTCTCGGTAGAGGTCGCGGAAAGGGTCAATTTTGGCCTCTAAGGATAAAACGGTAAATTTAAGTAAGATATTTATGCCCAGCCTCTGTCATAAATATTCGGAATTATACAATCTTGTAGTTTCTTTCAACACTCCTATAGTTGAGTAAAATACACTCAGGTGTACGAAAAACAGCAAATGACAAAAAGAGACCCGGACTAGAACCAATCAAGCTTATTCAAATCCCTTTCAGAAAATGGAGGCAAGGCTCACTTTATCCAAACATAAGATTGAGTTTTTTTCACATTTGCAAAATAAAGGCGTTTAAAGAAATATTCAAAAGTATAATAATTCTTGAACCACAATGCATAGCTAAAAAACAGGTTTAAGCTGGTTCAAACCTCTTTAAAAAAATATACACCTGGATGACCAGCTAGATCCCAGACCTCCATCTCTTACGTACGTGTTTCGGATTTGTTGGGGAAGCATATTAGGTCCAGAGATCCTGGTCAAGAGATCCTAAACCAACTTGATGTTGAGTGAGGCTACATATCACAAAGTGACGTTAAAAATATCTTCTTGACTGAGTATGAATGAACGGCAGCGAGATGTGGTTCGAGAAAGAAGAGGAAACACTCCATACTAAAGTCTTTTCATTCAAGTACATTTTTGGGTAAAGTTTAAATATAACCTAGAATTTTTTGTTTGTTCATTTTTTAATTAAAATGAAACGCGAAAACAGAAACGCTTGGTTTTCTAGATAATTCGAGTGTAAACTTTTCAAACGAATACCCGGTCGTACTTATAATTTAAACATAGTTTTGGTTCCCTATAAATCTTTTAGATGTAACTTTTTGGATTTCTTTTCTTTAGAAATTTCTTTAATGGACTCTAGCATTAAAACGTTGATATTGCTTAGGTATTTTTCTATTTCATTGTTGGATACATTTATGTTATTTGGTACAAATGTGTTTATTATAATTGTTTTCTGCTTTGTTTCTAAATACATTCCAATTTACGTTACTAATCCAAGCTTGATTTATCAATCGATCCGTTCCAATCATCATCAGATATTATTTGCAACTGAGTTTTGGTTTCGGTTTAATTTTCTGATTTGTGGTTTCAAGAAAGTGGTTTATAAACCTAAATAATTATTAAAATTAATATGGCAACCGCTGCAGCTCTAAATTACATGAATTTGTATTTATTATTTTGTTACCTTTACAGTTGGTTTTATTGACACAATTTTTTTAAAAATTCATTTTCAGGCAAATTCATTCTACCAATATGTGATATAATTAGTATACAAAACCAGTTAACAGGAAAACCATGTAAAGATGTAGAAAACTGTACAGCATTTATAATCCATTATGCAAAACGAGAAGAAAATGCAAAAAGTACTAATATTTGGCGTTACCATATGGTGAAATTTCGCAATAGCGAACAACGCATAATAAAATTGTGGCTCAAAATCCTTGACGATTCGATTAAAAAACAAACGTATCGTCCAAAACGGTTGCTATTATTTATCAATCCATATGGCGGGAAACAAAAATCGATGAGTATTTTTGAAAAATATGGCAAACCTCTATTTGCCATTGCAAACATTGATGTCAATGTAGTGGTGTCACAACGTGCTAATCAGATACGTGATTTTATTTTGACACAATCGATCAGCTCGTACGATGGTATTGTATGCGTTGGTGGAGATGGAACCTTATCTGAAGTGTTTAACGGAGTTTTAATTCGAACAATGAATGACCTAAGTATAATAAATTACATAGATACGTTTATATTACAAAGAATGACGGCATTTTTTTTTTTATTACAGATTTGAATAATTTAAAACCTGAATACATTCCTGAGCCAAAAATTCCAATCGGTGTAATTCCCGGTGGTAGTACCGATACGGTAACATATTGTCTTCATGGCACAACCGACTTACAAACTTCCGTTATTCATATAATTCTCGGATTAACTGGTGGTTTGGATTTGGCAAGTGTTAGTAATTCGTCCGGGCTGCTACGATTTTATGCTAGTATTTTGTCTTACGGGTATTTAGGTGATATAGCATTAGAGAGTGAAAATTTTCGTTGGATGGGACCGAAACGTTATGATTATACAGGTTTTAAAAAATTCTTAGCCAATCGTGGTTACGATGGTGAAATAACGTTTCTCCTCGATGAGATCAGTAATCCAATTGATCGGCATTGTTGTTTGGAAAATTGTAAACGGTGCACGCTTGCCAAGCATAAGGAGAACAGAGCAACGAGTTTGAATGAAGATGATGGGGACTCAATAAATAAGACGGGTGATAATAATACTATGATTAATAATATAAATTCGAGATGGAAAACTATAAAAGGACGATACTTTATGGTGAATGGTGCTAATTTATCGTGTAGCTGTACACGCAGCCCAAGTGGATTTTCGCCTTATTGTCACATTGGAGATGGATACATTGATTTAATACTAATAAAACATACTTCATTCTTTAATAATATTCGACTGCTGCTGAAATTGGGCGGAGACAGTGGAAGTTTAGTAAGTATCTGATAATTTATAATATGCACATATGTAGTTGAGGTTAAATCTAAAATAAAATTATTTTTTCGGTTTTTCAGACTGACCTTCCCTTTGTTGAAATCTATCGAACCAAACAGTTCTGTTTCCGATCGATGGAAAAACCAGACCACGACATAAATAATAGTGTGTCGAGTTTAACCACTTCCACACAGCCGCTACGTCTCGTTACTTCTCAGGCATCCAGTAACTGGAATTGCGATGGTGAAGTATTACAAGAATCTGACGTCACTGTTAAATCACATTGTCAATTAATTACAGTTTATAGACGTGGCTTAAAAGATAATCATGAGAAGAGTAACTGTTGTTTTTAAGAAAAACAATCCAGATCCAGACAGAGCTTTTATATAAATATTTACGTTTCAGTTTAGAATTTTAAGGTGACTAGGTTTTTTGTGTATTTTTTCTCAAATTTGGAACCTCTTTTAAGCAACTAACTTAAGCAATATTAATCATCATGTTTCATTATTTTTATTCAGTATTATTAAACACCGTATTACATAATATAAGTCTTCAATAATAAGTTTGCTATGACAATGTTTTTAACTTCAGACGGACGGACGCAGTTTTTAATATTAGATTTATTCAAGAGTTTCAAAACAACGAAAGCGTATTTTGTTGACCAAAATTTAATTCGAATTATTTGGGGTTTATTTTTTTTCCAAGAAAATAGCCAATTTGATTTAATTGACAAAAACCAATCTTTCGAAATAAAATATAAATTTAATATGTAATCTGACTCTGGTGCTATCATAACAAAGAATTAGAGTTATGTTTAAATAAACCCAATTTTTTTTTGGGTTAATGTTATTCTTGCGAGGATTTATCCTATGCAATTGTTGTTGTAAATTTGTCAAGGGAATATGCTAGAATTATAATTCAGGAATTAATTAAAAATAATTAATTTTATTGAATAAAAGCAAGCCTTAAATGGTTTTCATGAAGCACTGGCCACGTTTGACATAGTATTTATGATTTAATAAATTAAAATTGTACAGTCATTAGTAACGTATTTCTGTTTTTTTCGTTAATAGGTTTATTTTTTTAACTCTACATGATTTGTCCTTGGGTTTGCCGTCAAGAGCGAAGAAACGAAAACACCTATTAACCTTCTGTTGGTGAGTCAGGCGACTCCAGACGTATTGCAGGTTTAAATTAAAATTTTCGGGCCACGGGATTTTGTTGAGTTTTCATGAACGCCTGTGCTGTAATTTTTTAAGAAGTTTAAAAGAAAAACCCAACCCAAATCGATTTTATTTTGGGTATTTAATAGTGCCTTAAACTTTTGGCTAATATTTAAGCCAGCGACGACTAAACTTATTTTTACTCGGGCAGTTGGTTGAGTTAATATCTATTTTTGAAGAAGCAAATCTTAATACACCCAGTTGCACGAAAACCGCGCCATCGCATTTATTATATATGGTGCGTTTTATGTTACAGGTCGATTTTATTTGGCTGCCATTTAAGACATTTGTCAGTTTGCCATTTAAGACTTTTGGAAATTATTAAAACATTTTATTTAAATAATTGTTCAATTGTGAATACGCGGAAAAAATTACGTGACTTTTTTGGTGTTAATTATATGCCCTCAATTGTTAAACATGCCCCCCCCCCCAATCAAATCCTCAATTGATACACCAAAGACCACTACACCCTCTTAGAGTAACTGTTCGGTGAAAAAATGCATAATTGAAAAACGAAATAGAGTGCAATTTTATTCTTGAACAAGAGATATAAATTCTACCGAATTCGATTCGAAAGTGATGTTACAACATCCCACCCCAGGTTACCCCTTACACAATAGTACCCATCACGTCACGCAACTACCTAATACATGACCAGAATAGCTCATGTGATGCGCACCCTACCGGAAGGTTACGGAGCTGGTAGATTAATTTACGCAATTTTGGTTCCCCTCTTCAGTAGACGCCAAGCCACCATGTTAAAGACCATATAATCAATCAATAAAATATAAATTGTAAAATTGTATTTCATTTAAAAGTTATGAAAAAAAAACATTGACCTGTGGCTCTATTCTGGTAATTCCCGGGGAATAGAAATTTTAAATTTTGTTGCAGTATTATTCCCTTTTCCCCAAAGTGTATGTATTCTGGTGTTCGGGAAAGATTTTTTATTGGGAAAAAATAATTCCCAATTACAGCAGTTTTGACGTTTGTTTTTCCACACCGTTATTTATATGTAGTTGATATTAATAATTAATAATATTGTTTGTAAGGGTTAAATTACCTAATAATTTTAAAGATAGTATTGTAATAAATAAGAGTTATTATAATAATATTGATATAACTAAATTTATTTTCCCTGTATATTTATTCCCAATTGACAGAATCTACTTTAGGAAAATGGAGAATAAAAAGTTGGAAATATGTATCTGGGAATAACTTCTGTAAAAAAAATATTATTCCCTGTTCCCCCGGAATTACCAGAATAAGGCCACTGCTGGAAAATAAAACGCACCCTGTATTTCCAAGGCCAACGGAGTAAACCACTTTAAATAGGTTCATCTTGAGGAATGAAACCTTTGTTATAAAAATGCCATTTTTAAGACACAGTTCGAGTGAGAGGAAGAAACATGAAGTTATACACTTAGAGTTGAAACAAAGTTTTTATATGGCTTTTAGGCCAGCGACGCCCAAACTTATTTTTACTCGGGCAGTTGAGTTAATATCTATTTTTGAAGAAGCAAACTTTAATACACTTAGTAATAAATCGCATTGATTATACATATGGTGTCGATTTTGTTTGGCTGCCATTTATGAAATTTGTCAGTTTGCATTTGACTGTCGTAGAGAGTGTTCGATAATTATTTTTTATGAAGCATCTAACGCCGCAACAACGTGTTGAAATTCAATCAAGATTCTTGATTCCATTTCGTTTAAATCCCAGGAATATCTGGAGTTGATTATCAAAATTCAAAATAATTTTTTACAATTTCCCAAATTTTGTGTTTCAGACGGGAAAATTCTGGTCAATACCACAAATGAAAAATTATCCTTTTCACCTACGGATCTACCTAAATGGAAATTATACGTACCTCAACCTTTAACGTTACACATTCTGAAACAAGCCCATAACCCGCCAACGTCAGCGCAATTTTAGTTATGCCAAAATGCTCGAACGAATTCAGCGGTATTTCTATTGGCCAAAGATGGCAGTGGAGGCCAAAGAATTCGTAAGGAAACGGTTTGTAAGGAAACTAAACCAGTTAACTATGTAACTAGAACTGAAATGGGCGAACAGCGGCTAGTTATGAGGCCGATGCAACGGATATTTATTGACTTTCTTGGGCCCTATCCAAGATCCAAAAAGGGAAATTCATATTTATTTAAACCTATTAGGAAAGCGGTGGTTTATTAAATTAAAGGGCAAAGAAGTAAAGAAATTGACTTTACGACTAGTCGATCCCAACTGGTACATCTGATTGGCAGATTGACCCGTTTGTCTAATAGCACAAGGAGGTATAAAGCAGGATGTTTAAAATTGCTGGATAAGTCAAACATTTTAATGACTAATGTCAGGAATATTTTGATAGACGCTGTGGGGTTGGACGATTCCATCAACAATGTCGAGGAAAACATTCCGAGGATGAATCATCAGACAATGAATCATTATATTCAACCAATCCGATGCTCCATAGCAACGATAAAGGTAAAAATATTACCATATCTAATTCGGAGGCAAACCAAGCTGGAGCGAGTAATTCCCAAACACATAGTAGCAATCAAACGGCAACATCCCTAGAAAATTTAAATGTACAATTTCAAAAGGTAAATTGTGTAGGTAAGTTTCGAACGCTAACACCAAATGATGAGCAAATTACAGATGTTCCTAACGTTTCGAATGTCACTTATGAAAAGGTGAACCAAAATTCACAATTTTAGAATTTTCAAAAACAACGAGATTATTCACAGGCCTTACCAATATTCGCATCTATGCCAAATTCGTCATTACGTTCCTGTTCAAAGTAGAACATTTGGCCCGAACATACCAGGTAAACGAAAATAATTTACGGAATGAATTTAGCGTGTTACTGAAAGGTATAACGTCTAATTGCCATTTGTGTTTCTTAGAGCGGAATCCATCATGTGCATGGGCTCAACTGAAACATATGCATTAATCGAAAGGTTTCAAGACCGGCGGACAGATGATGACATTAAACAAAAACCAAACGAATCGTTTGTTGAATTCTATAATGAAATTTTGGTACTAACTTTGCAATTTCGTTCTCCAATAGCAGACACAGAAATTCTACGAATTTTAAGATATAATATACGGACCGACCTGCAAAACCATTTGGCGGATCAAGATATTGATAATATCAGTAACTTGGTAAGACGATGCATTGCTTTGGAGGACACGTGGAAACGCAATCATAAAATTTATGATTTAACATCGAGAAATGTAAGTAAACATATTAATGAAATTTCCGCCGGTGTTGAGCCGCAACCAAATTATAATCTAAGGTCGGTTCCACCAAATTCCCATTGGCAGGCCATGTCCACTAATTTTAGTGATGAAAATCATTAGAATCAACGGCGTCAAAATTCAGTTTTTCAATCAAATTGCAATCCTGTACAAAATCTTCAAAAGTCGCATTACCAAATTGATGCATATAATTCTAATTTAGAGACAAATATGAATTCAGATTATCAAGTTTGTTGGAATTGTTTGGATATAGGCCATAAATTTGACCGGTGCAACAAACCTCTTCGTCTGTTCTATTATGGTTGTGGTAAGGAAGGCGTGGCAAAACCAAATTGTTCCAAATGTGGAAACGGTCAGCCGGGGAACCAACAGGCTGCTATAAGAATTCCTCGGAACCAGGAGCAGCAATCAAATTCAGCAAACAAATAATCCATCCTAATTCGGTCTTCTGTGCCATTGGTTGATCTGGGCCTCCTTTTGTAATATTGTTCAATATGATTTTTGGTTAATAATCGGCCCCAAATAGAATATCTATTAAACCTGCAATGTTGCTGAGATGTTGCCAGTTTCCCGTTTCCACCTCTTGATCTGGTTGTAGTTTTGTCAGCTTTTGGAATACCAAGGCGTCGAGGCGTAGCTCAAATTTGGAAGCTATAATTGGTTGGATTTTGAGGCTGACTATCTTACGTACTTCTTCAATGCCACGATTACCAACTCCCGCTATTTTCGCATGTATTTTATTATCTTTTAGTTTCAATCTTGGTACTGCTTCTTCCGTTATAAAAGTTGCCTGGGAGCCTGGATCTATCAAGACTCTTAATGTTGTTTGGTTAAAGCTGTTGATAATAAGACCCTTTCGGTCTGACTGTTTATTTTTGCTTCGAGTTTAAAACTTTTTATCTCTCGGCCATCTGTTCTTTGTTGATGAGAATTTGGCGAATGAAGAATGGTATGGTGTAGACCGTTACAAATTGAGCATCTTATAGAGTTTTTACATTGTTGTATTTGATGTGTTGTAGCAAGGCACCTTCTACGTATATTATGTAATAATATAATTTGACAATAGACGCAAATGCTTTGTACCGTTGTTGTGGCGAATATTTGTTTCACTGATTGACTTTTAGGTGGTTGTCTTTAACTCTTGTTACTGTACGATATTTCTAAAGTCTTGACTCTTTGTTCAAGGAACTTCAGGAATTCGGTTGTTTCTTGAAATGCATTTGGGTTTTTAAGTGAACGTCAGTTCGTACATTCGTCGCGTTTCATTGTCTAACTTTTTCAATAAAATGAAAATTAGAAATAAATTCCAGGACTCGACGTTCATTCCATAGTTCTTAATCGCGTGTAGGCACTCGATAGTGGTGCCATGCACATTTGTAATGACAGATGACGACTCAGTTACAATGGTTGGTTGGTTCAGCAATGTATTAAGGTAAGCTGAGATGAGCGGTCTTTTGTTGTTGTATCGGTTGTTTAATATACTCCAAGCTTTTGCATAATTATCTGCCGTCGATTCTAGATGACAAATTAGCTTAGCCGCTGGTCCAGTTAAATGTGTTTTCAGATGATTGATTTTGTGAGTGATTGATCTATCAGTTTGTTAAAGATTTCTGAGAAGCTACCCCCATTTCATATAATCTCCATAGAATACGGGTATTTCTATAGGTTTCAACTTTATTTTCGTCTCCGTATCACTCTTTGTTGTATTTTCTTCTATCGCAGTTGTCTTTCTTATTGCCAGCTTGGTGTACTCTCTTCTTAAGGTTTCATAATATTCCTTTGTAAAATACTCCAACTTACTTCGTTTTTAACAATGATCTGTTCCATTGCGCGTTTCATATATTGTAGGGAGAATTGCATTGCTTGTTTCCCTTGCTGCTCTATAAGAATTTAGATTAGAATTTCCATCTGAAACTTCGGTTGTCTGATGAACGTTGATTTTTTCTATTGATGGAATGGTAAACTCAAGACTGGATTGTGGTGTTGGCGTAGATGGTGGACCATTGTTGAGCCGACGTTGCATATCTTCGATAAATTTTTTGTAAATATTTGAAATCGCTGTTCTTGCGACGTTATATGCATGATTTTTATCTAGTGGTGGATCACTTCTTTGAATTTGCTCATCTGCTCTTACGTATTCAACGTAAAGTACTTTCAGCTGTTCGATTTTAGCTTCTAAATATTTTTTGGTTATTCGGCTCTCCCCATCTTTGTTGTAGTTTGTTTGTAGAGTGGTGATTTTTCCTCCAATTTGTTCTTGATTTTGAAGAAGCTCTTCCATTGCTTATTTATCGATAGAATCTGGTGGTTTTTCTGAATAATGATGAAATTCGCTGGATTATTATCTGCTGGTTGTTGTTTAGTTGTATCCACAGTTGAATGTATAATTGCGTGTATATTTGATTAACTGCCGGTTGCTTTTTAGCTTTGAAAGACTGTGTATATGTACAGTTGATTAATTGTCGGTTGGTTTTTGGCTTCGAAGGCCCATGATATGTATAATAAAAAGATTACCACTGGTGAGGTCTTTTTACTATTGGAGAACAAACAATTTGTTTTAGTTGTAAATTTATTCTACTTTTACATTTTATTTAGTCGTCTTTTAATACAAAGTTTCATTCATTCATATTACACTACTTTACAATAAAACGAAACAAAGCTTATTAAGCTTATTAAGCAGAATTGACTTGGCCAGGAAAAAGATGTTGTGTGATATGACACAAATATTATAAAGAAAATAAATTATTACATAAATTTGTCATATGATTCTGTTGTACGGTTATTCCATGTTACCTAATGAATTGGTAAGAGTTCCATTTGAACGATAGGCTATCGATATCGCTGGGCCATTTTCGCGAACAGTTGGTGGGAATCGATACATCCTTGTATGTATTGACTACTTCAACAAGTGGCCGGAATCCTATCCAATACCAAACCAGGAAGCACAAACATTGGCCGGAGAATTCGTAAACAACTGGATCAGCAGATATGGAGTATCGTTGGAGCTTCATTCGGAACAAGGTTATAATTTTGAGTCAAATGTGTTCCAAGAGATGTGCAAAGTGCTGTGCAAAGTGCTCATATTAAAAAGACAAGGACAACACCGCTACATCCACAATCCAATGGAATGGTCGAGCTATTCAGCCGTACCCTAGAAGAGCAAAGAAATGCGGCTGCCGTGCGATATTGAGTTTGGAGTACCAGAATTAACTCCCAAAGGAGCCGAGAACTATGTAAGCGACCTCAGAAACAAAATGGCTGAGATCCACGAGCATGTTCGAAGGAATATCAAACTGAACGAACAGCTGACCGATCAAAGGCCCGTTATGATCTAAGAGCAAACGACAAACGATATGACGAAGGAGCTTTAGTATGGCTCTACAACCCACAATGAAAGAAAGGAAACTCCCCTAAGCTACAAAATAATTGGGAGGGACCATATACAATTATAATCATATACAGGATCCAGCGGAGCCAGCGAGCAAAGATGAAAGTAGTACACATCGATAGGCTGGGCCGATACCAAGGAGACCCAAATAATGTTTCTGTTCGGGACGAACAGAATTAAGGAGGGGGTGGTGTGATGATTATAGCCATCATACAACAAATCCACGTTATCAACAGCGATAGCTCAGACGGTTGGCGCGTGGTATGAAGAGAAAGTTCGATGGTTCAACGCACAAATTCATAATGATCTAGTATAAACAAGAACGGCCGAGATGTAGCGTAGCAACAACGTGGCATCAACATCAGCCAACGCTGCAGCAGCTTCCACCGTTGTTGCATTAACCCCCATACAATTAGAGGCAATCATTAAAGATGCTGTTGCCGAAGCCGTTAGTAAAATCAGCAATAACAATTTAACACCAGAGTCCCCACAGTTGAACACAATTCCTCCTATTGCGTTCCGGTGGCTGGAATTAATATGGAAAGCAACGATGTACACACATGCGGTCTGTGCTCTGGATGCACGACTCCATGACACTCTTGCATATTTGATTACCAGCGCAAAGGGTACACATCCGTATACCACATTTAAAGCAGAAGTGATCCGCGGTGCTCGGCGAATCAGGGAAGACGAAGCTTAACAACCTGTTACATGGATTGTTGTTGAAATGAAGCAACCCTTCGTCAATTTTGGATGAAGAGGTTGCCACAGCTGGTTCACCATTCGAAAATGACGTCTCCCTGCCGGTCTTGGCGGAACGGGCGGACAACGTGCATGATACGATGACTAATGTCCTTAAGACGTCTGTTCCTGTCTCAAATCAAAATTCCAATCTTTCGATCAACCAGCAATTTTCAGAATTTCGCAAAGCCCTATTATCGATTTAATCGATGGTGCCCTATTTTGAAATTTTTCTTCAGACGCATTTTTTGATAGATATAGGGGCAGATGTCTCGGTCTTGCCGGCTTGTTTTGTTCGGAACCCAAGGGTCGATCCATCCATTCAGGTTATTCGCGGCAAATGGCTCTACGGCGGTAATCGCTTTCAGCGAGCACTTAATCGGGTCACGATTTCGGACAGGTACCCAATTCCACATCTCCAAGTTTTTACACAACGAGTCGACGGCTGCTCTATTTTCTCAACGATATACCTTGTCTAGGCCTACCACCAAATTCCCATCGAACCGACGGACATTCCAAAAACAGCAATTTCGACATCTTTTGGAGTTTTTGAATTTTGTAGAATGACTTTCAGCCTTCGCAATGCAGCACAGTCGTTCCAACGCCTTATGGACTCAGTCCTACGAGGACTCGACTTCTGTTTTGTGTATTTGGACGACGTGCTCATTGCCTCCAAAAATTACGACAAACATGTTGGACACATCAAAATTATCTTCTCGAAATTAGAAGAAGACGGTCTTGTAGTTAACGTGGACAAATCCAAGGTATTTACCATCGCATGTACGGGTTCAAGTCATCAAATATTTCGCACGACCACGGACTGTAAAACAACTCAAGCGCTTTTTAGGGATGGTTAACTTTTATCGTCGCTTATTCTTGGGGCTGCTGCCGACCAGGCATTACTAAACGACTTCGAAAAGGTTGCATAAAGAACAGTCGCATTCCAATACAGTGGTCGACAGCAGCTATGCAAGCGTTCGATAACTGTAAAAATAAACTTTCGGACCTCTGGCCATCATGGCCGACGCATCCGATACGGCGATCGGCGTAGTGGTTCTGCAGCTCATTTCGGATACTTGGCAATCACTCGGGTGCTTTTCCACTGCTTTTCCCTTATAAACCACTGATCTACGCATTTAATCAGAATCCGGAAAAAGCATCTCCTCGTCAGGTAAGATACTTAGATTTCATTGGTCAATTCACAACCGATATTCAGCACATCTCTGGCATAGATAATATCGTAGCAGATACCCTCTCAAGAACTCTCAAGAACTTCATTCCGTTAAAATTTCGAAAATAAGTTTTTGATGCGTTTCATAATCTTTCTCATCTTGGCGTCAAAGCGTCCATTAAATTTTAGACTCAGAATGTCATTTGGCCATCCATTAAGAAAGCGTCCAGAAAATGACTCAAAACTGTGTAGCTTGCCAAAAGGCTAAAGTCTCTCAACACACTAAAACTCCACTTAGTACATATAAATTAAGTTCTCAACGTTTTTCGATTATTCACCTTGATATCATTGGTCTGTTACCGGTTTCTGAAAATCAGGGCACGCAATTCGATCTAAAACTTTTTCACAAACTGGCTAGCTTACTGGAGTTTGAGCGAAGGAGAACAACTAAATTAAACCGCGACGTGCTACACGGACAATCAAGATACACAGAATACACAAACTGGACCAGCCTTACCGACTGACGAAGCAGAACTCCCCGTTTCCGCGGAAGTACCCAAATTACCTACTGTATGTAGAGCCGAAAGTGCGCAAGCAGGTTCGCTTCGACCTTACACCGAAACCGGCACCAAAAGCCACGAAATTGGGCCGTGTGTCTAGGCTACCCATTCGTTTCGTGGATTGAAGTGCGATAGATCTTCGATCTCTCTGGCAGCAGACTCTTATAGTACACTAAATTTACGCTAACAAAGCATAAGCTGCGAAACAATTGACGATTGGACTGTGATGATTTTGCATGCAGAGCGTAGGGTCTAGGGTTTACATTATTTCCGATAGTTATCGCATTTTGCAGTTTTCCAATCGTCAAGGATTGGTATTGACCAGAGTTTAAAATTTTCGCTCTTGCTTCCAATAAAATTTTTTTTTCAGTTTGCTTTTACGCCCTTACCCTCTTAATGATAAACATAAAAAAAAATTATTTCGCTCTTTCAAAGTGATTTAAATTTTTATTTTACATTTTGCTCTTAAAATAGGGAGCGTAAAAGTTAAAAATATCGCTCCCAACCCATTCTATAGAGCGATTGAAGGAAATACATTAGGGAGCGATATTTTTTGTTTCTGGAATATGGCCAACTAGGATGGAACTTGGCTATTTTTTAACAGATTTTAGAGTAATTTGACATGCGCGATAGAAATGGGATTCTAAAATGATTTTTAGATGAAGTTCTCCAATAAGGTCATTTGGGATGGAACGGCTATGCTTTAACCGATTTTAAAATGATTTTTGGATCAATTTCTGGAATATGGCCAATTGTAACGGAACTTGGCTAATCCTTAACCGATTTGACTGAAATTTGACATGCATGATGAAAACGGGATTCTACAATGATTTTTAGATGAAGTTCTGAAATATGGCCAATTAGAATGGAACTTGGCTATTTCTTAACCGATTGTGATGCAATTTGACATGTTCGTTGGAAACGAGATTATAAAATTATTTTCCTAATTCCGAGATCCTACACTAACATTAGCGTGCTGTCACCCATTTTTTCTTATTTTCCTTTGATTGCGATTAAATTTCCCGGCAAATGTATACTAAATCTATCAATATGAGTAACCTAAACAGGTTACGGCAGATGTATAATAAATATATCAATATGAGTAACCTCAAAAGCTATTGTCTGTGGCAGTTTCCGTAATCACAGCAGCTGTCGAGGTTTATCTGCTGTGAGGCTGATCGAAAATCGATAGAGAAATATTCCGTAATTTCCATCCTATTTGGCCATATTCAAGAACTTTATCTAAAAACTATTTTAGAATCCCACTTTCAACGCATAGATTGAATTGCGTTACAATCGGTTCAGGAATAGCCAACTTCCATCTGAGTTTTTCATATTTCAGAAACTCATTTAAAAATCGTTTTAGAATCCCATTTCCATTGCGCATTTCAAATTTCATTTAAATCGATTAAGAAATAGCCAATAAATCATTTTAGAATCCCATTTTGATCGCACATGTAAATTTCATTAAAATCGGTTTAGGAATAGCCAAGTTCCATCACAATTGGCCATATTCCAGAACTTCATCTAAAAATCATTATAGAATCCAATTTACATCGCGCATATCAAATTTCACTAAAATCTGTTAAAGAATAGCCAAGTTCCCTCATAGTTGGCCATATTCCAGAACTTCATCTAAAAATCATTGTAGAATCCATTCATCTAAAAACCATTTTAGAATCCCATTTCCATTGCGCATTTTAAATTTCACTCAAATCGGCTAAAGAATAGCCAAGTTCCATCCTAATTGGCCACATGCCAGAACTTCATCTAAAAACCATTTTAGAATCCCGTTTTCATCATGCATGTCAAATTTCACTAAAATATGTTAAGAAATAGCCAAGTTCCATCCCAATTGGCCATATTCCAGAACTACACCTAAAAATCAATTTAGAATCCCATTTCCAACGGCGGTGTATCTGTTCGCTAACAAAACAATCATGGTTTTTAAAAAGATAATTTTAGGAGGTTTTGAATGTAACCGTTTGCTGTAATAACAAAATCAAGAGCAATACAATAATGACGTTTTTATTCATCAGAGCAAAGCGTATTTATTTTCTCAATATAGCTCAATAACAAAGAGCGAAAATATGATAACACAAACGCAATAGTGGAAGAGCAAGGAGCCTTATAATAAACATAATGCTCCTGTTCTTCAGAGCGATATTTTTTTTTTACAATATCGCTCTTTATAAAGAGGCTTTTTAATAGTTTTTATCATCGCTCTTAAACAAAATGAAGAGCGAAGAGCGAAATGAAATCCCATTTTAAATTCTGGTATTGACTATTGAAAAACTGCAAAATGCGATATCTATCGGAAATAATGCAAACCCTACGCTCTGCATGCAAAATCATGACAGTCCAATCGTCAATCGTTAAACCTATGCAAGACGCACATCGCTCGCAGTGACAATATTTGAGCTATCTGAAAGTATAGATAGCTCCAAGCGATTAGCAGGCGCATACTATCACAACACTTGTTACTTGTAAATATATTGTAAATACAAAATAACCGTTACATAGTGAAATTAATATGAGTGTTCATTTACTTGAGTATATCTAATGTAATTCAAATAACCTTCTGGTTGCAAACTTGGAAAAATCCTAAAATTAATTGGATAACCTATAAAGAATCTCTACTTTATCATTTATCTACGGCATAGTTTTAAATTTTTTTTTTATTTAATAAAAAGTCAAGCCACCTTAGAAATTAGAGAAAAACAAATTTTTCGTCATTAGCGAATAACGCTCCCTAAATTATAGTCTATTTCGTTTTTTTGTGGCAACATTATTTAAATTTAAAATTTATCCGTTTTTATTTATTTTGAAAAATGTCTGACCGTCGGTTGAAGGAAGACGATGAATTAATCAACAAATTAGTTCTAAATTTGTGTACTTCGTTACCGCAAAGAGTTTTACGGACATCACTTGGAACATTGAGACGAAGAGGAAGATTATTAGATACAGAAAAGACACGCAAAGATGAGACACCCGAACAGAAGATACCTGAAACGAAGAAATCCGAAAATAAAATACTTGATAAGAAGATACGCGAAAACCAGATACGCGATAAGAAGATACTCGAAAGACAGATGCGCGAAAAACAAATACGCGACAACCAAACACGCGACAACCAAATACGCGACAACCAAATACGCGACAACCAAATACGCGAAAACCAAATACGCGACAACCAAATACGCGACAACCAGATACGTGAGAAGAAGATACGCGAAAAGCAGCTGCTCGAAAAGAGACGCGAAAACAAGTTACGCGAAAAGATGCAACTCGAAGAGGCGAGGCGCCAAAAGGTGCTATTCGAACAGAAGATACTCGAAAGGCAGATGCTCGAGAAGAGCCGCGAAAAGAAGATACCTGAAAAGAAGATACCCGAAAAGAAGAAATCCAAAAAGAAAATTCCGCTAAAGTCTTGGATGGCAGTTAACAAACCAAAATTATTGGTTACACAACCCCAGGAAGATTTGTGTCTGAGCCCTTCAATTATCGAATCAGAATTGAGAAAATTCGAAAAAGATGAAGAAGCATGCGAGCAAGCTCAAGAAGATGGGGAAATGGGGGAGAATAATATAAACGTTACAGAAACGTTACCGGCTGCAGAAGAAAATAATAGTTGCATGCCTTATCCCACTGATGAGTTAGTACAAATAAATAAGAATCATTTTCTAAAACTTCTAGAGCAGTTTGGGCAACCTAGGCAATCAGGTAAGAACATACAAATGTTTCAGATTACAAAACTTATTGTATAATCTTTCAAATAAAAAGGCATTGATCGAAGGTCTAGTCAACAATTCAGTGATATAGAACGTGAAGTACCTTCTGGTAGACGTTTATTACCAAAAGAAATACGTTCGAGACAACAAAATGTACTAAAGGCCAAGGAAAGTAGTTGAAATTCTTCTGTTAGCAAAACAGTAAATAAATCTAATGTTTATTTTAATTTTAGCAATCGAATGGCAAGCAAAGGCACCAGACAATGCCGCAATCTGTAAATTAATTTTATTTGTACTTAATTTTTAGATTGTTTAATCGCTTTTTATGTTTTTTAGAAGCCAGTTAAACGACGAGGCCTAATCGACCGTCGATCAATCAGCGTGAGTATAAAATCAATTTGAAAATTGTTTTATTCAATATCAATGATAATTTTAATTTGTTATTTAGGTAACCCAGGAAGATGCATCTGATGGAGTGGTTCTAAAACTATATATACCAGATATTAATCCTCAACAATCGCTGCGGAAAAAAACAAGCCTCAGGAATCAGTCACAATACTAGATGATCAGCATCCTTGAAACAATTCGATAGAGAGGAGGCTGATTACAGCATATTACGAATTAACGGAGGAGACTTAAATCCTCGCGATCTTTATGAAGGCCGATTCGCTGATCACTGTTTCATTGAAGATATTTTATTTTCAGGAGAACGGACAAATAATAACCCTTATTCGTCGGATGTTGAAAATGAGACTTCAGAAAATATGACAGAGTTTCGTCTTTGCCGCACGTTACCGCGCGATAGTGATTCCAAAACCAAGACTTGATTTATTTTGATGAATCCGATGCCAGTTCTTTAGAATTTGGATTTGCATCTATGTGATCATAACATTAAATAACATTAACAATCTAATCTCGAATAAACTTTATTCAATGCACGCCAAATAGAAACCAACATGTAAATATAATTTAGTAAACTTTTGTAAATTATTTAATCATCTCTTATGGTTTTTTTAGTTACCTGTTCCACAAAGAAGAAAAAATCGTTCAACTTACCCAATAGCCGACGTAGAAGATTTGCCATATACATGTATTCACAGTACAGAATATTACGAAGAAATGAAGGAGACTGGTGTTAATATTAATGAATCTAGTCGGCGTCAATAGGATGGCCATCTAATCAAAATTTACGTGTTCCTGCACTTGCGATAAATTACTTGCGTGATAAATTAAATCCAGATCGCGGAATGTAAAATTATTTTATTGGGGAGTCCAAAATATGATTGTTCACGAAGTTCAAATCGTGGGCGTGACTATAAATCAATTCTCAGTTCCTAAATTTTTCAGCCTGTCCACAAAATCAAAGGCAACGCCATATATCCAGATCACCAGCCGTAAATCTATTTTAATTATAACTTGTAAATTGTTTATAATCACAATTTATATTTTACAGGTAGGAGTTGCTCCATGGCAAAATTTACCCTTGTCACACGTAACTGTTACTGATTTGAGCACCTAATTAGCAAATATTTTACCGGCAGTAAAATTCTTTGATAATTTTCCTAAATTTTTGTAATTGTCCCCAGTTTTATTTTAGGATTATCCTTTCGAATGTACGTCTTATTGTAGGCTTGTTATTTAAATTTATAATTTATTTTAAATGTTAGAGAATGATTAATCTACCATTATCACTGAACCCAAATTTTTCGCCCAGCGAAAGTAATTTAATAAAATGTATTAATCAAATTGATTTACTTCTATTTGTATTTTATTTCATAGGGAATATAAAGCGATTTACCACGCCAGAAATGTCCTCCGAGTGGTCCCTCCACCAAAACATCATTCACGTTCTGATGTGAGGCGTAATATTTACCCTTATTGACGAGCGAAAAGTCGTTAATCAACAGGCAGATTTTAATGATGAGCTTTCAAAGCTGAAAAGGGTATGCCACTGATAGAGGCATTTGATACTCGTCTAAAATATGAACAAATCAATTCGTATAACTACTCGTATTAACTGTACATGCTTAACTAGACCCCAACAGTTGAATGATTAGTAGAAATTATATAAAGGGGCTCAGAATTCAGCAGCAAATCTAGTTCCATCCGATAAAATTTGTAGAGGCTGCTTTACTAGGGGCGAAATTTCAAATTGATAGTTTATTAGCACAAACTAAAACGATCGACGCGGGATTCTAAAAATCGTTGGAGCTGGTTAGTTACATCGGAGTACTCAATTATTTGTAATTTTGTCCGTAAATTTTTGTTTTTCGGTTCTAAATTTTCTAAATTACAATACAAAAAATTTATTTTCTCCATTAAAACTTTATTTCACTTGATCAGACAGTTTTCATCAGTCAATTTAGAACTACTTCTTGAAGTGGTGCAAAACTAGTAAGAAAAGATAGGTCGGCATAAAAAATTCTTAAGTTTTTCTTTTACTTTTATTACGTTTGATGATGATTTGGTCCATTTATGACGTTGCTGAAGAGCTCACAGGTACTCAGTTGACCAGCGATTCCTAAACGTACGATGGTAAAAATCGATTTACTTCGATGTTTCGTACGGCAGTCGGTTAACTAAACCAGGTATTGGTAGCGAATTAAGCGGTCGTCCAATCAGGAAATGTCCAGGAGTTAGACAATCGATGTATGTCATCGACACTGCTTGAAATTGGCCTAAGTGGCCGAGAATTTAAAACTGCCATCGTATGATGAAGGTGAAATTTAGCTAGTTTTACATCTGATTCATGAAGCCCACCGAAGTTTTGGTTTTATTATCATTATCGGAAAAATACCCGTTTCCAAAGGCGTTCACAAAACGCTTCAAACATCCCATAAACGTTTGTGTACTCTGTAACGGTGGCTTGGCATCCTCCGTTATCAATCTATCCTACATCATTCAATATGCACATGTTCAAGTTTGTGGTCGGCAGTTGGAAGGGTTGTTGGATTCCGGGGCCAATATCAGTGTGTTAGGCAACGGATGCGAACAATTCCAGAAAACTTGTGGCATTACCTACCATCCATCCCAAACTCAGGTACATACCGCCAGTGGCATAGCAGAAAGAATATTAGGCTTCGTGACCATACCAGTTCATTTCAACGGTATGACCAAAAACTTCCAGTTATACGTTGCTCCGTCACTGTCGCAAGCATTGTATTTAGGCACAGATTTTTGGAAAGCTTTTGGACTGCAAATCTTAGTGTCAGAGTTGGATGAGAGCAAAAATAATCCCGCTGGTTCAACCTACGTCAGTGCAGATAGTATACAACAACATGTCTTAACTAAGGACCAACAACATCGACTACAGGCAATCAAGGCTAAATTTCCATCCTCGCTGCAGCTAGGTCTAGGTAAAACAACTCTCCTGGAGCATATGATAGACACAAGAGAGTCTAAACCGTTAAGCAGCGTTACTACGCGATATCACCGGGTAAAAAAAGGAGATCGACCGAGAACTGGACAGAATATTAGCTTTAGGGGTGATCGAGGAATCATCCAGCCCTTGGAGTTCACCAGTGACGGCCAAAAGTAACGGGAAGGTACGATTGTGTCTGGATGCCCGTAGACTCAATGAAGTAACGGTAAAGGAAGCGTACCCGTCACCTATTATCGACGGTTAGCTTAGCAGACTGGAGAACACTAGATATATCACTAGCTTGGATCTAAACGATGCTTTCTGGCAAATCCCCACTTAACCTAAGTTCACGGTGTAAGACAGCCTTTACGGTGCCAGGAAGACCTCTTTATCATTTCACCGTCATGCCATTTGGTTTGTGCAGTGCTGCACAAACCATGTGCAGGTTCATGTACAAAGTCATACCGCACGAACTACATGAGCGAATTTTTGTCTATCTTGATGACCTCCTAGTGACTTCACCTACCTTTGAGAAGCACATGAAGTTGCTCGAGATTGTAGCAACACGTTTGAGGGCAGCCAACTTGACCAACAAGGTGGAAAAATCAAAGTTTGTCCTCAGGCAGCTGAAGTACTTAGGC
This sequence comes from Tipula vernalis, assembly GCA_958295665.1. Lineage (NCBI taxonomy): Eukaryota > Metazoa > Arthropoda > Insecta > Diptera > Tipulidae > Tipula > Tipula vernalis. The sequence continues at coordinate 313,060,226 of OY282560.1, read as the reverse complement.
CACGTAATCGGCAACGGGTGTATCCAGGTAGACACAGAAAAGACTAAATCGATCCAAGAATTCCCAGTATCAACAACTGCCAAGCACATCAGGCAATTCTTAGGATTGAGTGGTTGTTATCGGTAATTCATACCAAATTTATCCTCAGTATCTGCCCCCATGACTGACTCGCTAAAGTCAAAAGGAAAAATAATCTGGAATGAGTCAGCTCAAAAAGCTTTAGACAACCTGAAATCCTTGCTAACAAGCGCACCTGTTCTGATCCAGCCAGACTACCAACGCACTTTCTATATTCAAGTGGATGCTTCGACAACTGGAGTAGGGAGCGTTCTATTCCAAAAGAACGACGACGGTGTCGAGCATTCAATCGCTTTTTATTCCCACAAACTGAACGGAGCCCAGCGCGCAACTACAGCGTAACGGAACTGGAATGTTTAGCTGCGGTGCTAAGCGTGAAGAAGTTCCGCTCCTACGTGGAGTGCTACAGATTTGTGATTATAACGGATCATGCGAGCCTGCAATGGCTAATGAGTCAAACGGACTTGTCAGGACGTTTAGCGCGGTGGAGTTTGAAACTCCAAGGCTATAAAGTTAGCATTGAGTACCGCAAGGGTTCCCAGAATGTAGTACCCGACGCATTGTCTCGAGTGCATTCCAAGGAGATGGAGGAGTTGGAAGTTGGGGATGTCTCGTTAAAAATAGATCTACAGTCAGCAGCATTCCAGAGCGCAGAGTATCTGAAATTTTTGAAAACCATTAGAGAAGGAACACCCCCAAGGCCTTTCGTAAAAATAGCCAATGGAAAATTAATGATCCAACTGTCATGCAGTGGCTTCCGAATGACCTAGTTCTGGAAGTGCTAAGCCAAGCGCATATTTCACCTTTGGCAGCACATTTCGGAACTGGGAAAATGATTGAACTCTTGCGTAGGCAGTTTTATTGGCCAACCTTAACCACTGATGTCAAAAGATTTATTCAGCGGTGCAAGGTTTGTAGGCAGACGAAGGAGGTGAATCACATCCTAAGACCTCCCTTGGGACAATATAGGGAATTTGAGAGACCTTTCTAAGCTCTATCTTGCTTGATTTCCTAGGCCTTTACCCAAGATCCAAAATAGGTAACACTCACATCCTGATCGTTTTGGATTACTACTCTCGTTTTGTGTTGCTTAAACCACTCCGAGAAGCTACGGCTAAGAGAGTAGTCGACTACCTGGAGCAAGAAAATTTTCCAGTCTTTTCCGTTCCGGAAATCATTCACTCAGACAATGGGAAACAATTCAACTCTCAAATACTCCAGGCGATACTGGCGAAGTATGGTGTTAAACACATGTTTACTCCTGTATATTCAGTCCAGTCTAATGCTTCTAAACGAGTTAACCGTTCCATTCTCGCCGCGATACCGGCTTTGGCACGGGAACTTGTGTTATTCCATATTCAACAAGCTTAGCTAGCCAATGCCCAGAGGTACAACCTCCGGTCAGCAGAGCGGGAGTTTGTGCCCGGTCAGGCAGTACATGTGCGAAACTTCACGCAAAGGAATGCACCGCTGAATTACTCAGCTAAACTAACAAAAAAATTCTTACCGGCCACAATACATCGCATTGGCAAGGTCGTGTATGAAGTGCTGAATAATAATGGCAAAATGTTAGGAGTCTTCCATGGGAAGGATATCCGTCTGTAAACAAAGCTATAACTGATGAGAGCTACGTTTATTTCAGAGAATGGCTGAGAATGTCGAACAAAGGTCAGCAACAAGAGAGGTCAACGTAGCAAAGTCCCAGGCGGGAACGTCCATCTCCGTAGCAGAATATTGGGCAAGAAGAACATTGTCGATACTGCCCAGGTATGAGCCTAGTGAAGTGCCAAAATCCCGGCGGGGAGGAGTGGACGGAAGGTTGCAGCAAGAAATAAATGAACTGCGCCGTGTATTGGGGGCGTGCGTAAGACCGGCAGACATCAGCAAAATTCATGCCAAAATAGGTGAGCTCCGGTGGCAACAAGCTCAGCCACAAAAGGAGAGAAAAGCGAAACAAAGAGCCTTGAAAACAGGTAAAACAAATTAAAGTAGCGTCGCGTTTACCACCTTCCCTTTACAATATCCATGAAATATCTATGTGCTGTTTGATGGATGGAGTATCAGCAGATTGAAGAAATACAAACCAAATCACTACGTATGAACCCGCGGAGCTAACAACCAACTCATGTTGTAGAGACAATTAGCAACTCGGCCTGGAAGCAACAAAAGCAAAGACAAGAGCAGTGCTTTAAGTCCCAAACAACGATATGATCACGACTAATCACGCTGAAATCGCTATCTTGGAACTCTAACCAACCTCTGATATCAGGATGTACAAAGAAATAAGAGAGGCTAATATCGATGTCATGGTATACATACAATACGAAAGCTGTTAATTCCAAGTCAGTCGCAGCAAACGCAAGTATGAGCACAATTAATGAAGACTACGAATGAGTACAACTAGTTTAAATCCTGCGGGCGGGACACGACTAGTAAACAATTACTTGAGTTTCGAGTCAAAGATGTCATTGGTAACAATCAGATGTATCTAAATCATCCCATCCCAATAACACTTCATGATGAAATGCTACAACATACTTGTGTCTCAAAGGAATATGGTATTATCAGATGATGATAACCGAGGAGGTTCTAAACCGTGTAAGGGGTGAATCTTGCGACACCTGAACAGTGCTGGTAACAACTCACAATAACACAAAAGAATCTAATCGAATTCATGGGTAATATAGTTCGGCCAAACAAGCAAAAAAAAAAAGAAACGTTTTCCTTAAAACTAGAAGCCATCAAATTGGAGCTAGAGATGCACAACTTGGTCGAAACAGTTCGAACACTACAGAATACTGTACAGTACGCCTTATCCATCAGTCTCATCACACCAGTCGTGATCTCATTCATTGCTTGGCGGAGGGGTTAACAGCCGGTGCAATTGCTCTACAATCTATCGTAAAACAGGTTTGACTCAGCGCCACCCCTAAAATAAAAACTAGAAGGATTATACATTAATAAACACGCAGATGTATGTCTTCGTTGGTGGCTTACCGCGGATGCGATAGTATACGTAAAGTGACCCGACTAAGTCCACCCCAACGGTAGAGAAAGGCGGTGAGACGACAACCCGTTCTGGTGATAAATTGCCCCTTTGTTGCGTCATGGGAATTGGCCGAACGTTCAAGTAAAACACAACAAAAATACACTTTGATATGTTTAATGAATAAAAACGTTTATACACGCATATTATACATACATGCTCTAGACGAAAAAAAAACAAAAAAGAAAGCAAAACGAATGGGTCCGTAAACACGTCTCCCAGGTGGTCCTCACTGCATAGGTAATCGATGAGAACCGCATTTGATTCATAGAACTGCCGGATGAAATGCAGCCGAACACCGATCTTTGGTCCAATGATGTAACTTTGAATTCTTGATCAACCGAATTGTACACTCATTGTCGATGTAGAGTATTGGTGTGCTCTCTTGAACACAGCCTACATCACGTAATAACTGGTGTAACAAGACAGCTTCCTTCGCGCCCTCACACGCTGTCATGAATTCAGTTTCGTTAGTGGAAAGGGCGACTGTCTTCTGCCGACGACTCTTCCATGTGACAATGCCTTGGCCCACAACAAATGCATAGCCGGTGGTTGACTTTCGCGTGTCAACATCGCGTGCATTATCCGCATCGAAATATCCTCTCAATGTTGTCGACGATCTAGAATACTCGATTCCTCTTCCGGCCGTTTTATTCAAATATCGAAGAATGCGCTTGACAGCCGAAACATTTGGGGTTGTTTTGGATTGTCCAAATATTTGCTTACTTCTCACACTGCATATAAAATGTCTGGTCTGGTCACGATAGCGGCAAACATAAGTTGAACTTTTCGACGATTTTCTTGACCTATATGCGTTCTAGGGGCCTATTCTCGAATTCCACATTCATTTTCCACATGTGGACATCTGTCAAAGTTCACACAAAAACGTTCGAAAATTGTAATTCGTATATAAAACACATGCGGCATGAACATTTTCCTATATGGAGAATTTTTTCCACATGCTTATACCCATTCGGAAATATTCCCTTAGTACCGAAAAAATTCAATTTTTATGAATTTTGGCAGATGTCCACATGTGGAAAATGGATGTGGAATTCGAGAATAGGGCCCCTGATTGATGAAAATCGTCTTCTTCTTTCTGTTTCGATGTATCTCCATGCCGACGTCATGACCAACGCTGCCTCGTGTCATCTCGAAATTATGTGACAGATAATTCAGCACTGTCTCAATCGTGTTTCTGCATTTCAACAGTATCAATCTGTCGTCCACGTACAATAATAACACGACTCTCACACCGTTGATATAGCCGCTGAACACACATGGATCTGCCATCGAATGCACTATGTCGAAATCAGTGAGGAACTTCGTGAATTTTTTGTTCCCATGGTCCCAAAACAAAGTTTTCTTGAGCCGGCAGACCATGTTCTCTTCTTTCAGGTCACCGTTCAAAAACGCAGTCTTCACGTCGAACTGCATCATCTCTAGATCTTCTGCTGCGGCGATCGATAGGATGGCCCGAATGGAATCGTATCGAACCACTGGTGAAAATGTTTCACCATAACCAACTCCTTCTCGTTGTGAAGAACCTTTTGCGATAAGCCGAGCCTTGAAAATTGTACCAAATGGATTTGGCTTCAATTTATAAACGCATCGACATCCGAAGAACGTTGTGGTTCTTAATCGATCTGGTTCGTTCACTTTCTCACGCAAATTATAACGCTTGTATCGTGGAACTCATTATCAGACTAGGACGATGTGTTGTATCCACCATCATTCGTACCGATGCACTGCGGATACTGTTCCATGACTGGCGGCTTCTCTTTCGTTCGTTGCTCGGCCAACGATTTCTGAATCGACCTTGCTTCTTGACATCATGACTCATATCTGGTTCAAACAGCTAAAAGTTCTTCGACGTGGACCCAACTATAGAAACAGCTTCTTTGCCTTGGCGTCCCGTTGCTTGCCTCCACATTGCTTTGGTGTTTGCACAAAGCACTCGCTACCAAAAATTCGCATACATATGACCCATTTCTGATGCCAAACCAATTCTCTTACGGAGGTGAGGTCGGACATTTCTTATTCGACGATCTGTTCAAGATGTACACTGCTGTTCGTACTACTTCTGGCCATAAATGCTTATGCAAACCGCTGGAAAGCAACATCATGCGGGCGCATTCCACAACGTCACGCATCTCACGCTCCACACGCCAATTTTGCTCAGCCGTGTACGATGCGATTCGCTCAACTGTCACTCCAGCATTCGACAGCACTTGCAAACACGATTCCAACAGCATCCATCAGATTGCAACCATCATGGGTTAACATTATCTCAAAACCCTTTTATGTGGCCGACGCCGTCGAGAATAAATTCTGCTTCAGCTCAGGAAAATGCTGTACGTTCTTCAGGTGTCTCTTCTCCCACAAGCACCGTTGACCTTGGCTTCGATTAGAATTGTGGCCGTGCCACGAACCGGTAGGCGAAGGCCATTTGCGATTTGGAGAAACGCTTCGGGAAGACATGCGTTCTATGGCACCCGAATCAGCAATCCAAGCGTTCCTGTGATTTGCCACTACGCTTCCCATGATTTGTTACTACGCTTCGGACATTTTCTCTTCCAATGTCCAACTTCACGACGTTTGCTGCGTTTTGCTTTTATTTTTAGTTCATAAATCGTTGACTGCTTCTGGCTGGTTCGCTGCTGCTTCGACTAGAATTATGCACTGAAAGCAGCATCCAATGGCATGTCAGACCGTCTTGAAATTGCGATATTTCAGCGTCAAACTGCTGATGATGTTCACCATTTTAATGTTCTCTGATAATTGTTCACCTTGGTCTCTGATTTCATGTGCTAGTAGGCTCACTTTTGACATGTACGCTACGACTGATTCGTCATCAGCCATCTTCAATGAAATTCTCTTGCTCACCGCCCACCGATGAAATCAGAATGGCCATCGCCTTGCCATAGTTTCTGTCGCATTCTCAGCGGAAACATTGCCAGCCACGACGTCCGTAAGAGAATACATTTCAGAGATAGGTGTTTTATTCCAAATCGTAGTTGGTTAGCCCCGTATTTTTAAACGAAGATAGAGATAAGTCGGCGAATTTATCCTTATTCCCACTGCATCCACCTCTAACGTGAAGGAATTTAAAACAGTGGATTCAGCTGTACAAAATGCTAGTGAGGAGAAAATTGCAGCCCTGATGAAATTGGTTCAGTCATTAACGGAGGAGGTGAAGTATTTAAGATCAAGTGCCGCTCCTACTATTACAAATATTGGTCCTGTCAGTAAACCATCTGTTCCTGGCTCGTTACCCGACGTACCCGTGAGACTTTCATGTCCAATTTCGGGATTCTCCTTCATACGTTACATCAACATTACCACAAGGATTGACCACCAATGTTAATGGTAGTAGCGGAAATTTTGTTCCGAAAGGGGCTTCATCTTCGGAGCAGGCAACACCAACATCCCCTGCCGGTAGAGCCACATCCCTCGTTCGTTCTTGCTCCCGGTAGTTCTGGTTATCGTTCCTTAGCTTGTAGTGGTATTCCATTCAATGGTTCTTCATCCGGTATCACGGTGGATATGTTTATTTTTCAGTTGGAGACTGTATCGTCATCTATGCAATTGTCTCCAGAGGCATTGATGGTGGAGATAAGTGTATTTACCGCCGGCATCATCCTTTGGCAGGTTGGGCCGAGTTAAAAAGAGACCTTATCGAACGATTCCAGGACCGACGTACTTTTTTCGGGATTCGCAGATCTATTGAGGCTCGAAAGGAACAGCCGAATGAAACTTTCATTGATTTTTATCATCACATGTGGGGGTTGACTCGGCAGTGCCGTACTCCGTATTCAGATGAGGAATTCATTTAACTGTTGCTTTCCAACATGAAACCTACCTTACAGTACCATCTAACCGATCGTCGCTTCTCTTCAATCAACGAACTCATTAAATGTTATACCGCTTGGGAAGACACACTTCGTCGACTTCGTTTTCAGCAAGACCCTTTTCCGCATACTAGACGAGTATTTACCGAGCTGGCAGCATATTATCATGCCGGTTACCGTTTCCTCGGATGTGTCTGCTGAAACGGGGTTAGCTGCATTTCAAGGCCCGGTGAGAAGTGAAAGGGTAAATTCAGGCCGTACCGGTAAGGCACTCTAACCACACTGCCGATAATGTGATTGTCTGTTACAATTGCTTCGACATATTTATCTCTTCTTGAATTTAAAGTTTTAATTTAAAGGAATATATCACCAAAAGCATCATACTCTAAAAATCTCTTAATAGATGCCTCGAATTCGGAAAAACTAGATTTAAAACCTCTAAAATCGCACATAATTGATAGGGCAGATGAGGAGTTCAATCTATGTCAATCTAAGGCCGAAGATATAGGTAATTTATTAGGAACTATTGGTGTTACTCCTCGAATAGATTTAGTCATTCCTGTATTTGTGCAGTGCACTCATTGTAAAAAGCGCGTCGAAAGATTGTTAAATAGCTATGGAAGTGACGCTACTTTGAACAATCTTTTATCCAATTGCAGAAGAAATTATGATTGGGCGGTCAAATTGTATAAGGATGCAGTCGGAGCTGAGGATACAGAAGCATCCGATTGCATCTTAAAAGCTCAGAACGAAGTTAAGTCAAATCAACTATCAGCTTTACCGAAACGAGCGTTTCTAGAGTATAGAATTAACGCTTTTAAACTATGATTTTACCAGTCAAACTGGCAGTAGAAGTGTTGTGTTGTATTTCGTATATATGGTATATTTATATACTTATTGATTTAAATAATACACGCTGTTGATTGTTACTTGAATTTTTAGAATGTGGTTTTTTTTTAGGTTATATATAATATACATTTGACAGATGGTCGAACCCAATAAACATATTGTATATTATCTATATAGTTTACTCATTAAAAGATTAACCCTAAAAGACGTTGTATGGATATTACATGTTGTGTAAGAGGAATCTCACTCTTCTGTCTGTTGACGCTACCTGGCATTCATGGTTTAACCTTTGGGAGAAGGACCATTAGCTGACCGAATGAAAACCTCTTTTGTCCAGAGAATCAAAGAAAGACAAACTTATCTTGCATTTTGCAATATTTGCATAAATGTAAGCAAGTCCAAATCATTTTTGGCTCGGACGTCAATTTTAATCGACTAACTAGAACAGAAATAAGTTAATATAATTGTCCATCTTATAAAGTGGTTTTCTTCAACTCCAGCTCCAAATGAAGCTTCATACGCAACATCAGAAAGTGATGTTGATAGTGAAACCCATAAGCGCGAAGGGCCTACCTTATCGATAAGATTGCAAGAAAGGTTTGACGTTGTATTAAATAATGAGGTTAACAAGAAAATTGCGCAACAAGTAAATCGAGATTGATTATGTGTTACATAAACAATACCGTGGGAAGGAATTAAGGCCGCAATGATTTCAACGGCGTTGAATGAAAATATGCAAAAATATTCATCAATAATTATTTTCTTTTGGCCAATATTATAATTAAATACCCATAGAACTTTTTACGATTTGTATGTAAATATTTTTGTTTAACACATACATAGGACACGCCATTTTTTTTGTGCGCACACGGCCTTTAATATATAATTTAATTTTATATTAAAAGCCCCGCCCATAGTCTTGTCGAACCATAACCTAACTGTTTTTGTCATCATTTTCAGAGTTTCTGCGACAACTTTAGTAAGTAAATCTTATAATAAGTCGGACATTATGCCTGACAAAATTCGGTTATGAAATCAGCAAAATGTCAGAAAAATACAAACATTTTCGGAAATAAAAATACTTGGGAACTCCAAGCGATTAGCAGGCGCATACTACTACAAAACGTGTAAATATCTGTAAATATATTTTAAATACAAAATAACAGTTACATAGTGAAATTTATATGAGTGTTCATTTATTTGTGTGTGTCTGCGGTAATTCAATTACCACAAATCTTATAGCATGTTACCAACACCAAGCACAGACAAAACCGAACAATCCTCTGATTGCAGACTTGGAACAGTCCCAGAACTAATTAGATTAGTGTTCATCATGCACATCGATGTTGGAGCTACACGATCAAAACAGACGAATGTTTATTTGCAATACAAACAATGACACTATCCAGCGGAGCATATGCGTCCTCAAGAAGGTACCTATCCTTTCGATTCGTCACGCCGGGTGATTCAAAATATCGAATTTTAAAAGACAAGAATATTATACAATCAATCGCTTCTGATGTACAGTAAAATTAAACGATTTAATGGTAGTTATAACGGCATATAGAAAGCAATCGTAACGGCATATAGCAAGCAATGTGTCATTTTATCGTTCCTTGAAGCGTGCAAATGATGAGATTAAACCTTAAATTCCAAACAAAACTATAAAGATTCTCTACTTATCTGTGGCTTTTATTACCAGTTATTTATCTGCAACTGATGGTATATTTATGTATTTTTTTGTAAAAGTCAAGCCACCTTAGAAATTAGCGCAAAACAAATTTTTCATCATTCTAGCGAATAGCGCTTCCTAAATTATAGTTTATTTGGTTTTTTTTTGTGGCACCATTATTTAAATTTAAAATTAATCCGTTTTTATTTATTTTGAAAAATGCCTCGCCGTCATTTGACTTCGAATGAGATTGATTCATTCACTGAAACAATTTTAGATTTTCTTACTGCGCAATCGCTAAATTGCCAAAATCAACAACAACAGAAAGAAAGTGATTCCCAGACACCACTTGGAACATGCATACTTGAAAGGATGAAAGATCAAATAAAGAAGATACGCGAAAGTAAACTACCCAAAAATAAAATACGCGGAAAGAAGATACTCGATAAGAAGACACGCGATAATAAGATACGCGGAAATGAAATACGTGATAAGGAGATACTCGAAAGGCGGAAACGCGAAAAAGAAATTCGCAACAAGCAGATGTGCGAGAAAAAGATACGCGATAAGGAGTTACTCGGAAAGAAGAGACGCGAAAACAGGATACGCGAAAAGGAGATGCTCGAAAAGGCGAGATGTGAAGAGGAGATACTCGAACAGAGTTCCGAAAAGAAAGTTCCGCCAGACCCTCAAGTGCCGTCAGTTAGCCAATCAGAATTATTGATTATACAATCCATTTTACGAGAAGATTTTTATGTGAGCACTTCAAACATCGAATCAGTCGACGAAGATGAAGAAGACGGTGAAATGGAGGAGAATAATACACAATCCCAGGAAGATTTGTGTCTGAGCCCTTCAATTATCGAATCAGAATTGAGACAATTTGAAAAAGATAACGAAGCATGCGAGCAAGCTCAAGAAGCTGCAGAAATGGGGGAGAGTAATACAAACGTTACAGAAACGTTACCGGCTGCAGAAGAAACTAATAGTTGCATGCCCTGTACCACTGCTGAGTTAGTACAAATAAATATGAATCATTTTCTAAAACTTCTAGAGCAGTTTGGGCAACCTAGGCAATCAGGTAACAACATAGAAATGTTTCAGATTACAAAACTTATTGTATAATCTTTCAAATAAAAAGGCATTGATCGAAGGTCTAGTCAACAATTCAGTGATATAGAACGTGAAGTATCACCTGGTAGACGTTCATTACCAAAAGAAATACGTCCGAGACAACAAAATGTACTAAAGGAAAAGGAAAGTAGTTGAAATTCTTCTGTTAGCAAAACAGTAAAAAATCTAATGTTTATTTTAATTTTAGCAATCGAATGGCAACCAAAGGGGTAGTCAGACAATGCCGCAATCTGTAAATTAATTTTATTTGTACGTAATTTTTAGTTTGTTTAACCGGTATTTATGTTTTTTAGAAGCCAGTTAAACGGCGAGGCCAAATCGACCGTCGATCAATCAGCGTGAGTATAAAATCAATTTGAAAATTGTTTTGTTCTATATTAATGATAATTATAATTTGTTATTTATGGGACCCAGGAAGATCCATCTGATACACTTGGTCTAAATGTATATACTCCAATTTGTTTTCTACAACAATCGCCGCGGAAAAAAAAAGTTTCACCGAAGAAAATTCCGCTAAAGCCTAAAGCATCAGTCACAATACGAGATGATCAGCTTTTATTTGCTGAAATTAATAAATTTCTAGATTGCAATTTAGGTCCCAAAGAAGCACCAAGAAGAGACCAAATCGACCATCGATCAATCAGCGTGAGTATAAAATCAATTTGAAAATTGTTTTGTTCAATATCAATGATAATTTTAATTTGTTATTTAGGCAACCCAGGAAGATCCATCTGATACACTTGGTCTAAATGTATACACTCCAATTTGTTTTCCACAACAATCGCTGCGGAAAAAAACAGTTTCATCGAAGAAAATTCTGCTAAAGCGTCAGGCACCAATCACAATACGAGATGATCAGAGTTTATTTGCTGAAATTAATAAATTTGTAGATTGCAATTTAGGTCCCAGAGACCAAATCGACCGTCGATCAATCAGCGTGAGTATAAAATCAATTTGAAAATTGTTTTGTTCAATATCAATTATAATTTTCATTTGTTATTTAGGCACAACAATCGCCGCGGAAAAAAACAGTTTCACCAAAAAAAATTCCGCTAGAGCGTCAGGCATCAGTCACAATACGAGATGATCAGCTTTTATTTGCTGAAATTAATAAATTTCTAGATTGCAATTTAGGTCCCAAAGAAGCAGCAAGAAGAGACCAAATCGACCGTCGATCAATCAGCGTGAGTATAAAATCAATTTGAAAATTGTTTTGTTCAATATCAATAATAATTTTAATTTATTATTTAGGCAACCCAGGAAGATCCATCTGATACACTTGTCTAAATGTATATACTCCAATTTGTTTTCCACAACAATCGCCGCGAAAAAAAAACAGTTTCACCGAAGAAAATTCCGCTAAAGCGTCAGGCATCAGTCACAATACGAGATGATCAGCTTTTATTTGCTGAAATTAACAAATTTCATTTAGCCATTTAAGTCCCCAAGAAACATCCTTGAAACAAATATGAAATCCGTTTCCAAATCTTTATCTCCAGGGTCCAGAATATTACGAATTAGCAGAGGAGACTTTAGCCTTCAATCCTGCCGAAGTTTATGAAGGCAGATTCTTCTACTCAAGTAAAATTCTTTGGTAATTTTCCTAAATTTTGTAATTGCCCCCATTTTTATTTTAGGATTATCCTTTCGAATCTACGTCTTATAGGCTTGTTATTTAAATTAATAATTAATAATTTATTTTAAATGTTAGAGAAAGATTATTCTACCATTATCACCGAATCCAAATTTTTCGCCCAGCGAAAGTAATTTAATAAAATGTATTAGTCAAATTGATTTACTTCTACATATTTGTATTTTATTTCATAGGGAACATAAAGCGATTTACCACGCCAGAAATGTCCTCCGAATTGTCCTTCACCAAAACATCATTCATGTTCTGCATGCAAATTTACCCTTATTGATCAGATTTTAATGATATTAGGAAAAAATTCGTTACGCTCTAGACTGCGGGTTTAAAGATGGATTCTACGGTTAGAGGACATCTTTAAATTGTGCAAACTGGAAAATGAAGAAAATAAAATTGCGTACTTATCTCATTATATTGGAATAAAAAATTATGATTTGATTTGTGATAAAGTTGCACCGGAAAGCATAAACGATAAAAAATACGGGGAGATCAAAAAATATCTTACAAGGTCATTTTGAAGTGAAAAAGAACGAAATAGTGAAAATCTACAAATTTATGAAAAGAAAGCAGAAAGAAAACTAGAACGTCGAAGATTTGGTTCAAGATTTGAGAAGCTGGTCAATATCACGCTGTTTCGGCGAATATTTGAACAAATGCAATAAAAATTGCAACGGCGATACAACTTTCCAGACGTGGAGGGGATCAATTACACAAAAAAATTACCGATGAAGTGTCACCTATCCAGGTTAAGTAATTATAGTAATTTTAATATGAGAAATGATAATGGTACCCATAGAATGTCACATGGTTCAAATAATAGGTCTACTAGTTGTTTCCGTTGTGGGTTTTAAAACCATTTGGCAAATAAATATAAATCAGCAAAGTGTAATTTTTGTAAAAAGGTTGATCACTTGTGCATTTTGTTTCTTAGTCTTTGAAGTTCTTTGGCTACAATATTTTTGCGTGTGATTGAAACCTTTACATTTTTTGCATTGAGGTATTAGCCTCGTGTTTTTCTTTAGCGGTTCTATTTTAACCCTCATATTGAGAATTGCTTTGATGTTGAAGATGTTTTCAACTTTCTCCTTTTTGTTAAACATAAGCATGAAGAGTGGAAGCCCCTTTTTTTTTACTTGATTGTTCTCACCTCTCTCTCGTTTTAGGATGTTTACTGCATCTTATATTTGCAGATCTTTTGCCTTTAGGTCCTCAATTATGTCCTCCTTCTTACACGTTGGATGAAGGCCTCTGGCCATAACCTTAATCGCGCGTTCGTTTTTATCTTCGTATGTGAACCATTCTTTACCTTCCGCATTGAGTTTTGTTGCTAGAGCTCTATATGTATCGGAATCTGGTGTATTGATTTTCCATATTGTTATTGTTGAGTGACACTACTCTATATTCCTTAGCTGTCACTGATTTCATCAAAATATAGTCTTAACCATCTGAAAGTTTTTGGATGTAAGTGTATGGTGCATATTCCGAAGGAGAAACGCATGAAGTTAGATGCCAAATCGGAAGAATGCGTGATGCTTGGATATTATGACGACTCTAAAGCTTATCGCATGCATCATCCTGTCAAGAAGACAATCGTGAAGAGTCGAGATGTTGTACATATTTATGGAAGACCAACGAATTCAAGTGACTGAATATAATAGTGTTCTAGGCTATTTTGATCCATTCGCAGATTCGGATGTTGACGACGATGAATACGTCCCAGAAACTGAAATGAGTGGATCGTTGGAGCCATTATGAAAGTCATGCAGAATTCCAAAACCGAAAGTCTATAATGATTTTGTATCGTATTTATAAAAATAAGTTGAATCAAATGATCCTGTGACAGTAGAGGAAGCATTATCGAGGTGAAAATGCAACTTGGAAATTGACAGACCTGCCTTTCCAAACTAAACCTATATTGCTTGCAAGTTGGTTTTCAAAACCAAAAGAGATGACGAAGGTAGAATAATCCGTCATAAGGCTCGATTAGTAATAAAAGGATACGCGCAGAAGAAGGGCGTTGATTATGGGGAAACGTACTCACCAGTTGTGAGATATAGCTCGGTACGTTTTCTAATGACTTTGTCGACAGAGATCAGATGGATGCTGTGATGGCTTTTCTACAAGGTGAGTTAAAGCAAGATACATACATGTTGCAACCGGAAGGGTATATATAAACGGCGAACAAAAAAGTCTGCAAATTAAACAAGTCAATATATGAACTAAAGCAAGCTAGCATGGGAGGCCCGACATTTGTCATGCAGCTTATGTGCTCAGCAGATTTAATAGCAATATGGGGAAGGCGCACTGGACAGCAGCAAATCGTGTTCTCAGGTATATAAAGGGAACAGCTGATGCTAAGCTGGAGTTTAGTAGCGATGATTCATCGATTGTCGGGTATACTGATTCAGACTGGGCAGGAGATTTGGACGATGGAAGATCGACTACTGGATACGTTTTCAAGATGCAAGGAGGAACAATAACATGGAACTCCAGAAAACAACAGACTGTGGCTTTGTCCACAACGGAGGCTGAGTACTTAAGTTTGTCTTCGGCAGTTCAGGAGTTATTGTGGCTCAAAAATCTAGAAAAGGAATTACTCCCTGGATCACCAAAAGAAACTGTACTGTATTGTGATAATAAGATAGGCATCGATCTAGTCAACAGTAATGCTCATCACCCAAGAACAAAACACATCGATATTAGGCATCATTTTGTTCGAGATCAAGTTAATCAAGGAGTTCTTCAGTATATTGCAAATTTGCAACTGGGACTATGATTGCCAATGCAATAACGAAGCCTGTATCATCCAGAGGTATGATTTCTTGTTTCAATTGTATGGGATTGGAGCTTAATAAAAATTATCGTTTATGCTTATGTCGCGTTGTAGTGTTGTACACATAACTGTGTATACGAACGCACCCTGTACATGCTATATATAGCATTATGTATAATCGCCATTTTGTATTAAATAAAAACACTCTCTTTTGTTTTTTATTAACTTGAACCAACTGCGTTTTTATTTTCTCTGCACACAAAGCCTAATTTCTACAATTTGCAATTCACACGCTCCGTTTCAAATTTGATTATACTACTAATGGCCCCTCTTGATGACATCTACACGAATATTTCTGCTTGAAATTATCAGCGATTTAAAAGCCTTAGGCACTTGGTTGGGGAATTGTTACAAGACGCCTCTTCGCTTGTGTTCTACCTAATGTTGCGAGTTGGAGTTTGGTTCTTAATGCTTGATAAAATCGAAAACCTTGATAAACTCCACTAGTTCATATATAAATATATATATATATATATATATATATATATATATATATATATATATATATATATATATATATATATATATATATATATATATATATATATATATATATATATATATATATATATATATATATATATATATATATATATATATATATATATATATATATATATATATATATATATATATATATATATATATATATTGGGTCATCGTTAAATTGAACAGTAAATGTTCCGCTATCTTCTTCTCTAGGTTGCAAAATCTGTGACGGTCTTTTTGGCTTGCCGTATTCTGGTAAATGGTCCCCAAAGTACTTCTAGCGTTTTTGCTCACAAGTCGAAATATTTCTAACTATGGTTCTTGGAAGGTAAAACTAGGTTCGCTGCCCTGTTTCCTTGTGCAGTGGTGTGGCGTTTGCTTGTATTTCTCCAACACTGACACTGTAAGCTTCCCATGAAATAGGTTAGACATCCACATTAGTAGCACACTAGGAGCAGTGTTTTTCATTTGACATTTGAGAATCTCTTCTCTTAGAACAGTTGGATCTCCATTTGGTTTCTAAACCGATCCCAGAGGATCTTCAAGAGTGTGTTTTGTATTCGACAGCCACGAGAAGCGTGTCTTTTTTCTTACAGAAATCCCTCCAGCTTTCTGTTTCCTTTTCCTTAGAGCTATGTTATAGGGGATAAGAGATAGATTGTCCAATTGTTTGCTCTCTTGTTAAATTTATTGGACTTCTGTTGGTGACACACACAAGGTCAGATCTTAGCAAAACTATCGATGTTCGTAATACAGTTAACAATAGTCTATAGAAGTGATATATTGTCTTGAAAGCTATCTGCAGAGACTGAAACTATTCTATTTTTTATAGGTTAGGATATATTTCTAAACGAATCTAATTTGAATATTATTATCTCCCACGCTTATTGGATCATCTCTTGGATCGCTATTCCATTTGGTAGAAACGTAAGTATGTTGGAGGACGCTGCTCTCCATTAAATCATCTGGCTTGAACGTTGGTAGGATCACGGTTAACTTCTTACTCTGGAGTATTTAATGGTGTTTTATCACCATTGAGTCCCTGTATCTTTGGAAACACTGCATTTTTGTCGTTTGGATACTGATTCTTGTGTCTTTTCAATTAGTACCTCGTATCAAGCTTTATCACATACTCGTAGATAAGACATCCAAATTTACGCACAGTTGTACCAGGGATTTTTCACTTTTATGTTTTCGTTGGTGTTGTTGTTCTAATGTTCTGATGTCGAATTGCATCGAGTTCGATTCTTAGCTTCCGCTGGAAACAATTCTCTGCTGGACTTCTGTCATTATTCAAAGGTGTGGCACGATACCTTAATAGGATCTCGCGAACCTTATCGTAACTAGAGCCGCTTTCACCTTCCATTGCTTTTAATTTATTCTTGAACGTTTGAACATAACGTTCCGCTTGTCCGTTTGTAGCTGGATTACCGGGTTGCAATAAATTTTTGAATGATTCCTCGTTCCGTAGCATTGTCCGAAACAATTAGAACAAACAACAATTATAAATAGATTTTAATTTTTCAATTATGTCAATTATTTATGTGATTTCAGTTGCTGGAGTTTCTAACTGCTATCTACAGATTAGCATCCACCGCAATTAGAAAAAATTATCTGTTGTACGGACCTGCGTAGTCAAGATGAATACGTCTGAAAACCTCTGCTGGTTCTTTCCAATGGCGTGTTTTTCCTTTTCTGGGCTCTGTTTGATTTTTTTTTATATACGAATTGCAACTTTTGACGAAGGATATAATATCGATGTCGATGAGCAAGATTATTACCCCTGGAAATATTATTTCGAAATAAAGATTGTATTCATTGAGAAGGGATTGTTTGTAAGTTTAAAAGAACTTATTGTATTTATTGTCTGTATGTTCATGACATCTGTGTCATCTTCATTTACTGAAACTGCTTTAATCGGTGCTCTCGAAAAACAATTCACATTTTGTTGTTGTTCAGCTTTTCGGAAACGGCAGCATGCAACCGGATGTCATCGAAGGTAAGTTTCAGATCTGATTTAAAAATATGTGTCAACGGTTTGTTATCTGTTACTAGCTTCAACTTTAGCCCATACAGGTACATGTACAATCTTTTGAGAGTAATTGGACTTGTTGCCACCTGGATGACTTGCGATAATATCCCAACTATTCCAACTGGACTTACATCAGACGAAACAATTAAAGGCAATGCTGGATCGAATGTCAATAAAACTTGATCACTTGCTACTTGTTTTCTCGGAGGTGGCGCTTCTAAAGCTTTCTTTACTTTTTCTGCTGCTTTTGAAACTTGGTTTTGCTTAATCTACTATCCAAGATAATTGATCTTTGTGTGGAAGAATTTGCATTTCTTGACATTAATGTGAATATTGTATTTTTTAGCCGAACAAACGTGCATCGAAATATTTTGTAGTATCTTCCACTTTTTGCTCGAAAATTTCACTATATTTTGTTTTGATGTTGCGGATGTTCGATAACTTCTGTAGAAAGAATTTTATTAACTAATTCACCCGACTTCCTTTTACCTAATTCCTGTATATTTACGTTGAATTTCTGGATCCACATTCTTCCCAAAAGAGCTGGTCTTCCTTTATCGACAATATATATTTCCTCCTTAATTAGTTTATCCCTGTATCTTGCCCTTAACAGTTATTTCTCCATGGGGTGCAAATATCTCCTCGAGATAAGAAATTCTATAATTGTCGGTCGCACTGGATTTGAAATATTGAGGCTTTCAAATGCATGCTTCGGAATCAGTGTGAATCCTGCTCACGAATCAACTTCAAATTGATGGACTTTTCCTTCTACCTCGATATTCACGTAATATTTTTCCCCCTTATTTTCATCTTTACGACCATTTACTGTATTATTAGAGTCGTAATACATACATATTTTCTCGAAATGTCCTTTTTCTTGCAGTGTTTTCAGTCTTGTTGTATTTGCAATTACGGGCATCATGATTATTGCGCGCGCAACGTGTGCAGAGACCCGTTAATCCCATTACTTTATAATCGATGCGACCACTTTGATTCATTTTTTTTACTGGAGCTGCGACCCTGGCTAGTAAAATTTTACTTACATCGCTAGAAAAGTTCGGCTGCTTCGAATTCTGATTTGAAATTTCTCTGCTCACCTGTGAAGCCTCTCATGCAAGCGCCAAATCTACATTCTCCTTAAATTCTAATTTTCCTGCTTATAGCAATTTTGTTCGAATCGAATTTTCACTAATCCCTCTTATGAACTGTGATAACAGAAATTCTGGAATTGACATAGAGAATCCCTTACAGTTGAATTAGTATGTAGGTATGTATGCTCGAATTGCTGCATCGTAATTTGCAATTGATTCATTTGATTTTTGACTACGCGTTAATAGAAGATGTCTTTCGACCAATAAATTTCCATCGCCCAAAGACGCCTTTGGTGCTTGTTAATTCGACACACCACTGTAATTTTCTGGACCAATAACATTTCGCAATTTTTGTTTGTAATTTTCTTTGTCACTTTTAATTTTCTTGAGGTCGAAATAAATTTCAAGTCGTGGGACATATTGTTGAAAAGATTTTTTTTGCCATCAGAATTTTCGAAGGAATAATTTGAATCGCCATCTTCTTCGTAAAGTCTCTTACGTTTCTTGTTCTGCAGCCCAGAAAAATAGGAACGAGCTTGACATCAGAAAAAATCTGGCCTGTAATTTCCAAACGCTAATTAGAAACGTAATTGACAAACGCTTTCTTTTTGTGAAAGAAACGGGTGGCAACAATTTAGAAGCCCCAGAAAAGCCTATAGTTTTAACTTTCAGGGTGATTGAGCTAATACCCAAAGTATCCATTTTGAAACCGAGAAAAGTAACGGTCGTAACTTCAAGCTCATCAAATCGCCTGTGGAATTTGGTTTAACGATAAGCTAACTGGATGAATCGTGTAATTGATTTGGTCGAATAACATGGGTAATCTCAAAATTGACCCAACCAACTACCGAGAATATAACATCGTACTTGTTGACGACTTCAGCGATAGTTGATTTCGTCGCTGTGAAGTTTGATGTGCAAGTCGAGGTGTGTTGTATTGGGGACTTCCTCTTGTGCCGAAGAATTCAAGTGGTGGTGGCTTGTGCGAATTTCGGTCCTCACACTTTAAATGCTGTTGTCTCAAGGTGAAGGTATTCAATTTTTAGTTCATTAGAGCTCAAAGTTTTATACGCGTGTGCAATTTCTAACAAATAACGAAATATAAGCATGTATTAGTAAGTACACTATTAAATAATTCCAATAAGAAAAATGTATTAGAATTATTTGACAGGACTAAAAAATTTTGAGCACGATTATTACGCAAGATTTTTAAAGAATCTTTTAGGTTTTGCGTGTCCTGAATCAATAGTTTTTTCGCTATTTCTCAACTGTGTAAAGGAATCCAAAATTTTAATTTATTTTAGAATTACATCTTATCACCTCTGCTCGTGTGGAAATGGCGTATCAGAATAATAAAAATCATAATGATGATAAGAATGCTACAAATCATTGGAAAGATAAAAAAGAATTATAAAATTCATCAAAATCATTAAATCATAAGAATCATAGAAACGCTAAAAATCATAAGAAAAATTAAAATCATTAGAATCATTATATAACTTAAAAGTTATAAGAATGATAAGAATCATAAGGATAATAAAAATCATAGGCATCATAAGAATCATAAGACTCATAAGAATAGTCATAAGAGTCATAAGAATAATAACAATCATAAGAATCATAATAACCGTAAGAATCATGAGAATCATGAGGACAATAAGAATAAAAAAATACAAATCATAAAAATCGTAAGAATTATACAAATCATGATTATCATAAGAATCATAAGAATTTTAACAAACATAAGCATCACAAGAATCATAAAAATCATAGGAATCATAGGAATCATAAGAATCATAAGGGTCCTAACAATAATAAGAATCATAAGAATCATAAGAATCATAAGAATCATATTAATCATATTCATAAGAATCATAAGAATCATAAGAATCATAAGAATCATGAGAATCATACAAATCTTAAGAATCATAAGAATAATAAAAATCATAAGCGTCCTAATAAACGACAGTAGTCATGTGAGAAGACACCAAGTCTACTCGCATGCCTCCCTATGAGACAGTGCCCCGTAATCACTCCAACTACCACACTGGTCTGACTTCGCTGAAGTGAGATCAGCTGTTTGGATCTCGCCAAGTCCAACTTTGGCCAGACCTGCCGAGTTATTACGCAAAAAGTGACACTTGACCATCTGTCACTCGTCAGCTTGCTAACTTCTTCCTGAAGCAGCAGTTTGCATACCGCAAGAGGCATTTCAATATCCTTTCTGCTTTCTGAGAAGTGGTCCATTGTACCACGTCGAGCCAGTTCATCGGCATTTATATTCGCTGTACTTATGAAATGTCCTGGCACCCATAACATGTGGATGTTGAACTGATCTGCCATCTCGTTAAGAGATGAGAGACAGTTCTGGACTACTTTCGATATGAGGAGGTGTGATTGAAGCGCTTTAATGGCAGCCTGACTGTCCGACTATATGCGAATATCACAAACTGATATTACATTATACTTCAAGCAGTCTACGACTTCCTTTATGGCAGTTACTTCGGGGAGACGGAAGGAGAGATTTAACAGAAGTTCGTCGCAGAACACTCCATCCCCGACTTTCCCGTCCCGTTTTGAACCATCAGTGAATAAGTTTATAACTCCTGGTTCCAAAACTGCACCCATCATCCAGTCGGGGACAGTATAGTCGGTGGTTTTGGGAATTTGTTTGTTGCACAAAATAGATGAGTGCCCTGTATTGTTGCAGGTCCACATTGAGATGGATTTCAGCTGTATGGCAGTACAAGCTGCCAACTGTTTCCCCAAGATATCTAGAGGAGTTAAAAATAGCAGAGTCTCTAGTGCCTGAGTAGATGTGCTCCTCAGTGCACCACTGATCCACAGAGATATTGTTCTCTGAACTTTTGTCAACAGCTTTTGATTGACAGTTTTGTCCAGAACAGGCCACCAGACTATTCCCCCATACAAGAGTATAGGTCTGACTACTGCAGTATAAAGCCAATGTACGATGCGGAGCTCTAGCCCCCATCCTTTCACAATGGCATTTTTGCAAGAGTATAGCGCTACCGAAGCTTCCTTTACCCTTTCCAGAATATTGGATTTCCAATATAATTTGCTATCCAGAACGAGACCCAGAAACTTCGCTTCAACTGTAAAAGTCAAGCTGAACCCATTTAAAGTGGGAGGATCGATGTGAGGAAGTTTATATTTCCTAGAGAAGAGAACCAATTCGGTTTTGTGTGGGTTCACATTCAACTCACAGCGATTGGCCCATAATGAAAGAGTGCCCAGGGCATTCTGCATAAGCTCACTAAGGGTGCCGGGATATTTACCACGGATACCAATAGCAACATCATCCGCATAGGCAACCACCTTGAAGCCACCACCAGTCTCAGTAACAGGTCCTTTATGACCAAGTTCCAAAGGAGGGAGGACAGTACGCCACCCTGCGGTGTACGTCTGCTTGCAAATCTGCTGACGGAGGATTCCCCAAAACTGGCATTTATGATCCTGCCTCTTAAAATCTAATCTATCCAGTCCTTGGGTGATTCATCCACTCCCAGATCTGAAAGTGCCCGAGTTATAGCCCCTGGAAGCACATTGTTAAAGGCCCCCTCAATTTCCAAGAAGGTTACCATTGCATTGTCTCTCTATTCGAAAGATTTTTCAATGCAAAATACAAGAGAATGAAGAGCAGTCTCCTCAGATTTCCCCTTGTAATAGGCGTGTTGAGATTTGGACAGCTTTTCCGACACAATCTTGCCTCTAATATGAGCTTCTTTTTGTCTTTCCAGTGTTTTAAAAAGGAAGGAAGACAAGCTAATCGGTCTACGGTCTTTGGGACTGCAGTGTGAGCGTTTTCCCGCCTTAGGTATGAAAACAACCTTCACTTCTGTCCATTTATTAAGAATGTGACATAGTTCTAGGCTGCCTTTGAAAATTACCTCTAACCAGGAAATTGTTAGATCCGTAGTTTGTTGAACATCCGCAGGGATAATACCATCGAGTCCAGGCGACTTATATGGTTTAAAATTGTTTATCGCCCACAGGATCTTTTTTCTGTTAATAATTTGGCTTATGAGGCTACTTGCCCTTTTACCTACTGATGTGCTAGGTACAGATTCGGAACAACCAGGAAAATGAGTTTCCATCAGAAGTTCCAGCGATTCCGTACTATTATTGGTCCATATCCCATCCGGCCGTTGAAGATAACTTGGGATGGAAGGACCAGTTGCTAGTACTTTGCGTAGCCTAGACATCTCTGCAGACTCCTGAATTTTGCCACAGTATAGTCTCCAAGAGCTGTTCTTTGCACTTCTCAATTGATATTTGTAAGTTTTGAGGACTTCCTTATAGGAGTCCCAGTCTACAGCAGATTTTGTTTTCCGTGCTGAATCTCCTTGTACCACCAGGGTGGCCGAGATTTACCCTAGGCCTACTAAGGGGACTAGAGCCCACAATCGCTTCACTAAAAGCGCTGGACAATTCGTTCACCAAGCCATCGAGCTCTTGCGCAGTTTTTGGAGGTTTTGGCACCGGAACTGGTTAGTGAATTACCCAGAATAGTTCTAAAGGTATCCCAGTTAGTTTTCCTCCTATTTCTGTAGATTGGAGTTTTTGGAGAAGTCAAGTCCATTTCAAATTGAAGATCATATAATGATCAGAAAAGGATTGGTCCTCCGACACTCTCCAGTTTAATAGACTAATCGTCAAAAAGCTTGAGACAAGAGTAATATCCAATACCGCCTGTCTATTACTAGTTATGAAGGTCGGCTTATTGCCTATGATACATATATGAAGGTTAGTACTTAAAATGTAATCAAGGAGTAACTCACCTCGTTCATTTGTAACCGTACTTTCCCAGATCGTGTGATGAGCATATGCATCACTCCCAAAGATGACTCCAACCTTGCGCTTCCTAGTCTCCAAGATTAGCTCATCTAGAATGATTGGTGGAGTATACACTTCATCATAAGCTAGGTAAGCTGATACTAGCCAGAGATTTCGTTTATCGACCTTAATGCTGATCGCTGCTACATCGCCATTACTGAAATTTGATAGCAGAAAATAACTTGTTATTTTTAATGAGAATGCACGACCGAACCTTACCTTCTTTTTTCGCGTGCATTAATCTATAATAGGGAGTCTTGAGTTCAAGTACCCGGTCTTCAGTGACCCAAGGTTCCTGGATCAAGACGACATCTGTCGCTCCTTTCCTAATTTTGAAAATTAGAGCAGCTGATGCTGCCTTAGAGTGGTGAAGGTTGACTTGAAGAAATGTCATGTCATCTCTACAGCCTCTCCTCCACCATAGTAACATAAGAGTCATCCCCTGATGAGAAGTCCTCTGAGAGCCTCTTTAAAGACTCCATGGATGTAGACATCTCCGTATCCGTGAAGAGAGTTTTTGCTTGGCTGGCTACCTCTGCGCACGCAGATGAGCTATCAAGCACCGCGGTAGTTTCTGAAGATGACTTCGGAGCCTCCGGCTTGTCCGCGTCCTTCTTGTACACCTTGAGTGTGACTGCACTGAAAGCATAGTTGATTAAACCGTTGGTTTTTCCAGTGCAGTCAGTGACTCCCTGTTTAAAATGATAACAGCTGACCTATAGTCAGCCTTTGTCTCCTCGAGCTTGGCAACTTTCCAATTGTGCGTTGGCAAATCTTGGTTGCCAACCTGCAACAACTGGAGTATCCCCTTCGGATCACTTGGCTCCGAAGGGATGTACACCCTAGCTCTTGGTCTGCAGGGTATCTCCTCCCTATCAATCACAGCAAGGTTGGCTCCGGGCCATACCTCGCTAAGTCCCCCCATTGCCTTCTTATAAAGCAGCAGGGATCTCTGATCTGCACAGGCAGTCAGTTTCACCTGATTTCTGTGCCAACCCGCATCCCGACAAGTCGGAGCAGGTCCTGGATGTTCCGACAGGACTTTCAGGTAAGTGGGGGCTAAGGCCCCTTTTACCTTCCTCCAATTGGCGGGCGTGATACTGCCATCCTCTTGGGATTTGTCAATAATTGCCACAACAAGCTGATCCTTGAGGACCTCGTTAAAAGGCCTCATAGCGGTAGCCTGGAGTTTTGTTCGCTTTGCTATTTTAGGACTTTCCTCCTGAGATCTGTTTCTTTTAAGCTGTGAGCCAGCTGAAGGGCTTTCCGACTTTTTCTCGGTGACTTCTTTCGTCCGGTGACTCAGTGCCCTCCAGGCCTTCCTCCTAGTATTATAGGTTGGTTTTGAGGAACTAGCTTTATTCGTGCTTTGGTTCCCCTTGTATTTGTATACTCAGATTTGGTGACCCGACTGGAGGAACCAGCCTCACTTGAGCTTATGTCTCGTCGATTATTTGTAGACTTAGAGGCAGGCCTAAAGACCCGAGTCTCGTTGTCCATATTTTCCGGATATTTTAGAATGGTTGTTTGGATCCATGATTGATCCCACGAGTAGCGGAGAAAGAAATGTCCATCTGTGCAGAGATCCGCAGTACACAGATAAGGCTACTTAATCCGGAGGGCGCCAAGTATCCGGATCTACCGTTAGCGACTGAGCTAGTTTTAAAGCTGGGCCCCCAATCTGGTCGATTATCGGCATGGTACGATTAACACCCTAACCCAGCCCAGCGATTTGTTTAAGGTTCACTCCTTTAGCGCCGTGTTTTAGCCTGGAAGCCAAAGAATCAGCAATCTAGTTACCAGCGGTCACCACGTGGAGGTAATACAAGCATTTGTGGAAGTTGCAAGTTATGGATCTGTTCGCAAGTACCAACTTGAATCCCGCGAGCAACTTCACACCTGACTTCCAAAGTATATATAACTCAAGACGAATGTTTATTTACAATAGCCACAATGACACCACCCCCCGGAGCATAGGTGTCCTCAAGAAGGTACCTATCCCTTCGATTTACGGTAAATGAGTTTTAAAAGACAAAAAAGCTTGAAGAAAGAGCACGCAACTTATGAAATTAAACTTTAAATTCCAATGCAACCTACAAACTACTTATTTGTGGCGTTTGCTACCAATATCAGTTATCTATCTGCAACCGACGGCATACTCATAATTTTTTATTTTTTTTTTGTTTAATAAAAAGTCAAGCCACCTTAGAAATTAGCGCAAAACAAATTTTTCGTCAATATAGCGAATAGCGCTTCCTAAATTATAGTCTATTTGGTTTTTTTTTGGCACCATTATTTAAATTTAAAATTTATCTGTTTTTATTTATTTTGAAAAATGTCTCGCCATCCTTCGGCTTCCGATGAGGATGATGCATTCGCCGCAATAATTTTAGATGTGGTTACTTCGCCACAGCCAGATTCCCCAAACCCATCATCGCGGACAAGAAATGTTTCACGGATACCAATAGGAACATACAGGGGAAGAACACCATTAACAATTGAGATACCTCAAGAGAACATACTTGAAAGGATGGGACGCCAAATAGAGCAGATACGCGAAAAGAAAACACCCAAAACAAAAAAACACGGAAAGAAGATACTCGATAAGAAGAGGCGCGAAAACCAGATACGGGATAAGGAGATACTCGAAAGGCAGAAACGCGAAAACCAAATACACGAGAACCAGATACGCGAGAAAAAGATTCGCGAAAAGGAAATACTTGAAAAGAAGAGACGCGAAAACAAGATACGCGAAAAGGAGATACTCGAAATGGCGAGACGCGAAAAGGAGAGACTCGAACAAAAGATGCTTAAAAGGCAGAGACCCAAAGAGAAGAAGAAATCCGAAAAGAAAGTTCCGCCAGAACCTCAAGTGCCGTCAGTTAGCCAATCAGAATTATTGGTTATACAATCCATTTTACGAGAAGATTTGTATGTGAGCACTTCAAATGTCGAATTAGTCGACGAAGATGAAGAAGACGGTGAAATGGAGGAGAGTAATACACAACCCCAGGAAGATTTGTGTCTGAGCCCTTCAATTACCGATTCAGAATTGAGACAATTCGAAAAAGATGAAGAAGCATGCGAGCAAGCTCAAGAAGCTGCAGAAATGGGGGAGAGTAATATAAACGTTACCGAAACGTTACCGGCTGCAGCAGAAAATAATAGTTGCACGCCTTGTACCACTGCTGAGTTAGTACAAATAAATATGAATCATTTTCTAAAGCTTCTAGAGCAGTTTGGGCAACCTAGGCAATCAGGTAAGAACATACAAATGTTTCAGATTACAAAAATTATTGTATAATCTTTCAAATAAAAAGGCATTGGTCGAAGGTCTAGTCAACAATTCAGTGATGTAGAACAACGTGAAGTACCACCTGGTAGACGTTCATTACCAAAAGAAATACGTCCGAGACAACAAAAAGTAGTAAATGCCAAGGAAAGTAGTTGAAATTATTCCGTTAGCAAAACAGTAAATAAATCTAATGTTTATTTTAATTTTAGCAATCGAATGACAAGCAAAGGCGTCGTCAGACAATGCCGCAATCTGTAAATTAATTTTATTTGTACGTAATTTTTAGTTTGTTTAACCGGTATTTATGTTTTTTAGAAGCCAGTTAAACGACGAGGCCAAATTGATCGTCGATCAATCAGCGTGAGTATAAAATCAATTTGAAAATTGTTTTGTTCAATATTAATGATAATTTTAATTTGTTATTTAGATAACCCAGGAAGATGCATCTGATGGAGTTGTTCTAAAACTATATATACCAGCTATTAATCCACAACAATCGCCGAGTAGTACACAACCATCGCCGCGGAAAAAAACAGTTTCACCGAAGAAAACTCCGCCAAAGCCTCAGACGCCAGTCACAATACGAGATGATCCGCTTCTAATTGCTGAAATTAACAAATTTATAGATAACGTAATACGTAGCAAATTAGCAGCATTTTTAAATTGCCGCCCATGTCCCACAACAGAAGCATTGAAACAATACGATAAAGATGAGGCTGATTACTATTCGAAATTACGAAATCCGTGGCCACATCTCGATCTCCATGGTCCAGAATATTACGAGGAATTGGAGGAGACTCCTGTATACGATCCTAAACATCATTTATATGAAGGCCGACTCATTGATCCATTTGTGATGGATGCTATATTTGATGAATTATATTGTTGGGTATTGCCCACAATTGACGATTTTGTTCCCCCACCACCTGAAGAAAAAAAGGATGATTTGCCAATTGGGGAATTGTTTGATGATGGCGCTGAGTCCTCTAATTTCGAAAACTTAGATAATACTACTGAGCCCCCAAATTTCGATATGTTTGAAAGTGTTGCTGATGATGAGTCCACTAAATTCGAAATGTTTGAAGATGGTCTTGAGCCCCCTAATTTCGAAATGTTTCAAAGTACTGCCTTAAGTTTTGAAATAAGTGAAAGTACCACTGATCCTTTTAATTTAAATGGTGAGAGTGATAAACCAGATTTTCTAAAAGGAAACAATTTTTGGATATAGGCTTTACCGGACCTCTATATATATACGTATCAAGGCCGATTGGCTGATCCAAATGTGATTGATTCTGCATTAGCAGAAGAATATGAAAGTGACATGCCTTATAAATAGAAAAAACGAGAGAGAGAAAGAGAAAATAAACTTGAAAAACAAGTTTTGGGAACCTAGGCAATCAGGTAACATACAAATATTTCAGGTTACAAGTCAACACAGCAGTTGATTACCAAAAGAAGTTTTTCGTAAGTTGTCTCAATTTTAGTTGTTTGCCAAAATAAATTTAATATTGCTGAATTTTTATATTTGTAGGAAACATCAGGCGCGCCAAACCATAGCGAACACTTAAAAGTAATTTAATAGTATTTTGTGAACTTTTTTTGTTGTTGTAATAATTGCCGTTATTTATTAAATTTGGAGTTACTCACAATTCAAATACAGTAGTGTACCACAACATCCTTTTTGTTTTTTTAAAAAAAATTAACAAGTTCATATTTAATCTATCAGAATTAATAAATGTAATATTTAAACCAGGGTTTCGAACCGAACCCGAACCCGAACCTCGAACCAGCTCCGGTTCAAAGATTTTTAGTAATTTTTTCGAACCCGAACCTGAACCCGAACCCAACATTTCGCGGGCTCGATTCAACCGAGCTCCGGGTTGACAAAAAAAAATCGCATTTATCATAATCAACAATTTTGACAGCTGGGCTAACTTTGAACTAAACGTATAACAGGAGTTTACTGTTTACGAATTCTTTTCACGGGTCCACAAGATGAAAAATATTATGGAATAGTGGGAAACCATAAAATTGAAATTCCACTTTTAGACGAAGCTGCAAAAGTTGTGTTAGCGATTCCTGCAACGAAAGTCAGTGTGGAATGGTCATTTTCGGCCTTTTTTTATTTTATTTTATTTTAGCACCACAAAGGTTTCAAGAAGAATCATTAAGAGATATCCTATTCGTCAAATTAAACGAAATGTTTTTAATGAAATAAATAAATATCTTCATCTCAGTATTTAAGTGATACAAACGCATTTATGTAATTTTTAGGGTTAGAACTGCTATTTTACGTAAAAATGTAGACTGGATCGTTTCGTGACTTCGTCAGTCCAGCATTTAAGTAACACAAATGAATTTTAGTCAATTTAGTCAATTATTTTTTTGCTTTGAAGCTGAACCCTCTGAGACTTCATTACGTTACTGTAATCCATTATAAAATTTAATATTTTTTTTACGTCGAAATGGAGTGTTGTTGGCCGGTGTAGAAGTTGATGGTTGATCTTCCACGTTTTCTTGTTGTAGATCATCGGCAGTAGTTGATTGTGTTTGTTACTACTTCAGTAGTATTTTGACTGGTGCATTGCTTTGAAGTAATACTGGGTGATGAATCTAGACTTTTATGATTAGGTTTAATGTGAACTAGATCCCTTCGATAACTTTTTTTTTTTTTTTGACCCTGCCCAAAAGCGGCTAGCACTGCGACCTAAAAGATCTTTTGTGCTGTTGGGTACTGTTACTCCAGGAGCTTCTCCACCTCTCTAATAAAGGCGAGAATGCTGTTTATAGAGGCCAATTTACATTTCTCCGGGGTCAGATACCTCTCTTCAAAATGAATCCACCTCCGTGTGCACAGAGCAACACACTCACATAGTATGTGTTCTGCGGTTTCTGTCTCTTCCAAACAGAGTCGGCACTCCGTCTCTGTGGACAGGTTCATTTTGTTCAAATGATATCTCAGGTTACAGTGACCTGAGAGAAAACTCACAAGTTTCCTAATATTTTCTTTGCTGAAATTGATCGCCAAATTTTTGTGGTGAAATGGTCTGATCAAAGATTTGGCTTGTCTAAGGCCGGGAATACAGTTCCAATAAGTCAAGCACTGTATTTTATCCCATTTACTGATTGTGTAGGTTGCAGAAGCCCACGGGATACCACAAAAAGGTTCAGGGCCAATGAGTGTAGTCGACGAGCCTGCCCGTGCAAGTTCGTCGGCTATCTCATTTCCAGTGATGCCCATGTGACCAGGCACCCACCACAACCTTACTTTGTTTTGACAAGAGAGAGATTGTAGCAGTTTATAACAACTTTGAACCGACTTGGAATCCAGGCAGTTAGAAGCCAATGCTTTCAGTGCTGCTTGGCTGTCAGACAAAATGTGGATGGATGCGCCTTTAAGACCTTTGGTCATAATAGTAGAGGCGCAGATTTCGATGGCGTGAATTTCGGCTAGAAAAACACTGGGGTAAGTACCCAGTGATTTCGATATTTTGTGATTGGGTCCAAAGACACCAATGCCGACTCCACTATCCATTTTTGATCCATCAGTGTACCAGACTAGGCTGTTAGGTTCCATCTGAGGTAACCCAGTATCCCAGTCTGTTCTATCGGGGATTGTTACCACGAAATTCCTGCCAAAGCAGAGTTCTTTCGGCATAACGTCCGGGACACTAAAGAACATATTCAGGTCTGGAAGTTCATTCAAAATGTCCAGGTGACCCATATGGTCATCATGACTATATTGATTCACTAGCTTCAATCTAGCTGCACAGGTAGCAGCTGATTTTTTGACGTGGATATGAAGTGGAGTGAGCCCGATGAGAGCTTCCATTGCCGCCGTAGGGCAGGTGCGCATAGCACCTGTAATTCCGAGACCTGCTAGTCTCTGTAATGAGGTCAGCTTGTTCATAATAACTTTTTGCTGTACCTTAGGCCACCAAACTATTGCCCCATATGTTACAATTGGCCTCACTATCATGATGTACATCCAGTAAATCATTTTTGAGTTCAGGCCCCAGGTCCTGCCGAACATACGCCGGCAGGCCCACATGGCCCTGGCCGCGCGTTCGGTAGTTGAAGTAATATGACAGTTCCAAGTTAGTTTCTTATCTAGGACAACACCCAGATATTTGACTTCATTGGAGTATCCGATATTTATATCATTTAGACTAATTGAACCAAGGTTCAAATTACGTCTTTTGGTGAAGGGCACCAGGACTGTTTTGCTAGGGTTAATCGAAAGGCCCTCCCCAGTGCACCAATTCGAAATAACAAGCAAAGCCTGTTGCATGCTGGCGGACATCGTACGTTCATGCCCTCCAGAGACTATGATAACCCAATCGTCCGCATAACCAATGGCATCGTACCCAAGTAGATGTAAATTATCAAGCAACTCGTCGATCACGAGTGACCACAGCAAAGGGGACAGGACACCGCCCTGCGGACACCCTCTTGCTGCCGTAATCGTGACTGACTCATTACCTAATTTAGATGTAATCTTCCTACTAACCAACATGGAACTAATCCAGTGGTTAGTCGGATCGTCAATACCTCTACGCTTGATTGCCCTAGCAATTGAGTCGTATCCAGTATTGTCAAAAGCTCCCTCAATATCCAGAAATGCACACAGAGCAATTTCTTTCAAGCGATAGGCTGCTTCAATCTTGGTGACAAGTAGATGCAGCGCACCCTTTGTGGATTTTCCTTTCCTATAGGCGAATTGATTTGGATTTAGAGGTCTGGTTGCAGTTAACCAGTCTCTGATATGAAGATCTATAAGTCGTTCCATGGTTTTGAGAATAAACGATGTAAGACTGATAGGTCGAAAGGACTTAGGAAGTTCACATGGCCGATTGCCAGGCTTTGGGATAAAAACCACGTTTACTTGACTCCAAGCCTGTGGTATGTGACCCCAATTGAAGCTAGTTCTAAACAAGGCCACCAGAGCAGGGGTAATCAAGTCCAGGCCCCTTTGGAGGAGGGCTAGGAAGATTCCATCCCCTCCTGGAGCCTTGAAAGGCTGAAAAGAGTTAATGGCCCATTTGACTTTATCCGGAGTAAAAAGCTTACCGGATAAACTATTAACCCAACCCATATTTACACCCATGTGTGTACCAGATATGGAGTTAGTGATTGTATTTGTGTCGCAAACAGTGCAGCCCGGAAAGTGCACTTGAAGCAGGGTTTCGAGTGACTCTTTGCGACCTGATGTATAACTACCATCGGATTTCAGAAGAAGCCCAATCCCGCTGGACTGATCTTTAGCTAGAACTTTATGGAGTCGAGCAGCTGTAGGTATATCCTCGATATTTCCACAGTTGTTCCTCCACGTGAGGCGTTTGGAACGCCTTAGTTCTGTGTTGTAACTGGTTAGGGCTTGCCTATATTCATTCCACTCATTGGAATGCTTTGCCCTATTAAATAATTTCCTAACCTTCTTACGAAGTTTAGCCAGCTGTTCGTTCCACCATGGAACTTTGCGATTAACCACAACGTTACGCACCACACAGCTGCTTTCGTAGGAAGATAGGAGCACGTCATTAAGCAGACCAGCTGCGGTTTCTAGGTCACTAGTTGAACTCAAAGATGTTGGCAGCATGTCTGCTTTGATAAATAAAATATCCCTATATGTTTTCCAATTTGTAAAACAAGGGATACGACGCTCTGTTGCCTGTATGATCACTCCCGGTATATCGAACCTGATGTGCATGTGGTCCGACAGAGAAGCTTCGCTTGAAACATGCCAGTTTGCAACAGAGTTGGAAATAAACTGACTTGACAAAGTGAGGTCCAACACCTCTCGCCGAGTCGAGTTTATGAAAGTGGGGTTCGAACCTTTATTTAAAATGTCTATGTGACTACTCATAAGATAATTTAAAAGGGACTCACCTCTGCCATTTGTATCACTGCTGCCCCAAATGATATGGTGTGCATTAGCATCGCAGCCTATGATGAAATGCTTGTTTTTTAGGTTGCAGTAATCTACCAGATCCTGTACAACTACAGGTGGAGCACTAACCGACTCACCAGGGAAGTACGCAGAGGCACATATTGTCTCCTGCATTCCCCTGCTAGTCGGAACCTCCAGGATTACTGCAACCAAATCCTTAGTGGTGAACTCTGGAATTGGAAGAACGTTAATATTAGATGAAACAAATATTGCTGCTCGGGGAACTTCCTCCCTTCGATCGTAAATCAACTTACATGACTTGAGGTGGAGGCCTCTGATTTTTCCGCCATTAACCCAAGGTTCCTGGATAAGGCCAAGGGTTAAGTGTTGTTTCGCGAACCTGTTGCAAAAGGTATCCGAAGCTCCTTTTGCGTGATGCAGATTCGCTTGTAGTACCCTAATAGTACCAGCCATACTGGATGATTAGGGTAAAGGAGCTCTACGCTCCTGGCTGCTTGCCAGCCGTCTGCTTTGCGGGATTTGGCCTGTTTCTGCCACTTTTCCCAGTAACACCCCGAGCGCCCATATGCTTAATTTTCGGGTTGAGTGCTGATTTACTCGATCCCACAGTAGGAGTTGCGGAGAGATCCGTTGATCGTGCTCCCGACGAAGAGGCAGCAGGAACAGAATGCTCAATAGCGCTGCTGTTCCTGGGTGCCTCCTCGTCTGTGATTGTGCCTACTACTGGGGCTGGTAAAGTACCCTCCTTACTGGAGCTGACTCCAGTGGTTGGGTTGGTAGAGGGGGAATCCTTCTTGAGAAGGAGTTTTATCCTACCAAAGCGGTATGCGATGTTCCCGTTGGATTCGCGCAGTTTCTTCATGGAAGACTCGCCTATGGCCATAACCAAATGGACGAGTGCGCCAGTTGTCGTCCGTTGCAGTATCTTCCATGAGTTGGCCGCGAGACCATCGTTCTGCGCGGCCATGGTAGCGAGAATCTTCTCGCTAGTTAAGCTAAGGCTCTGTGGAAAGAACCCCCTAACGATGTTTGGCCGAGGAAAATCATCCTCTTCCACCAAAGTTATGTTCAGACCAATTTTTTCCCTTAGGCTTACAAAACTGTTCCTCATCCATTCCGCTGTGGAATGATCGGAACATATAAAAAATAGCCAACCTGTTCTCCGAGAAATGAAGGTCACCCACAGCACAGATCGGTATACTGTGGGAAGGCTACTTTAAACCGGGGGTCGCCTGGTACCCGGAGTTCACATACTAAAGACTAAGCTCCCCCTTAGCCACGCAGCTCTCAGCGTATGTTGTCCCACCAAAGCTTGGGGCAATGGATTTACCGCCATTGCACGGTCGTGTAAGTTACTTGGCTACATTCTAGGATGCATTGCCCGGTTGTCGCCACGAGGAGGCGTAACTACACTAGGAAGAAGTCTTATGAGAATCGCATATCCTAGAAAGCTTTGACTCCTAAAACTACTCCCCCAACAACCCGATAACTTGCACCATTAACATTAACTAGGTACGATCTATCTGTTATTTTTTGTCGAATGACACCACTCGGCCATAATTTGTTAACTTCAAGATTTATTTGAGCAAATACTTTCTGTCCAATTAATCAAGTTGGCAGTTGCCTTGATTTAGAATCGTAATACAATTTATTATGACTGCGATTACGTTGTATATTGTGTTCGACATTTTCAACAACTTTAGGTTTTAAAGACTTATTGAGCATTGCTATCGTTGTCCTTGTCATATGATTTTTTAATCAACTTCTTTGCTATTTTAACTGTGGCTTCCGCTTTTCCATTAATTGGCTGATGATGAGGTGCAGATGTTATTTGTGAACATCCGCATTTTGTAGCGAATTTTCGAAATTCTTCACTTGCGAAGTTTGTACTGTTGTCGGTCAGTATACGCTGTGGAATACCGTGTCTTGCAAAGTTTTGTTGTTATGTCCTTTAAAATAACCAGTTTGAAATAATCACTGTAGTGAACAACTTTTTCTAAAAATATCAGATTCTTTCCATTGCTCGATATTGTAAATATATCCATTGATACAAATTGAAATGGATAGTTCGGTATGTTATGTGACAACATTGGTGGCTTATATTGAGAATCTGCATATTTAGTACAAATTGCACATTCTTTAATTTTTTCTTAATTTGTGTTGTCATTCCGGGCCAAAAAAGACTTTGACGTGCTAACTTCAATGTTTGTCTAACATTAATTTGCGAAGTGATTGTGGAATTAATATACGATCTTCCATTAGCAGGAAGTTCTTCGGTGGTCGACAGATCGTTTTTATTTCATCCGGCACATCTCGAATATATTTAGGCCAACCATTAATGATAGTCCTTTTCAAGGTTTGAAGTGTTGCGTCCTTCATGGTTTCGTTACGAATATTTTCTATTCGCTCGATCCTCGTTTTCTTTAACATTAATTTGACAAACATTATACTTTACGAATTCATCGCCCGTTGCGCGGTTTGTATTTAATGGTGCATGTGATAAAGTATCTGCTAGTACGTTAGTTTTCCTTCGATGAATTGTATGTCTAACGAATAGCGCTATAGAATCCTGAACATCAGCTGCAATCTCTTCGGTGCTTTTAATAAAGGTTTGTTGCAGATCATTGATCAGGGGCTTGTGATCTGCACTATCATTTGGTCGAATCTAGTTCATCCAAACACTGTTAAAGTTCTGGATGTGTTATGTTTAGTGTTTCTAAACAAGATATTGTTCGTAGATTAAAATAATAAGTGTGGATTAATATTCTTTATTAATATTTAGATTTACATGTGTCTGTTCGCGTACAGGAAAAACTCTAACCTAACATACAACTGTCAAAACCATAAAAGAGTACCTTTTATACTTTTAAAGCTGGCTTCACATGACATTCCTCCCCACCACAGTTGAGTGCTGCGATCACAAATCCAAACGAACTGGTGCCCTATGTGGACGTTGGCTTCGTTGAATAACTGGAGTTGGATCTACTATTTCCGTTGTTGGTTCGGACCCGGTTACCGAAACCTGTTAATTTTGAGGACTGAGATTCTGTTGAATGGTGGCAGATGAATTTGCGGATCCTTGTAGTTGGTGTGGGCTGCTATCTAATGCCGCAGTCGGCGGGCTCTGTCGTTCTCGGATTACATCTGCAACGCTGTATGACCATTCTGTTATTTTGCTGTGTGATTGTTCCAGGGTTCCATTTCGTATCATTGTCTGTTCGCACCCATATTCTATCACCTGCATTGAAATGGCGTTCTTTGATGTTGTCTCTATCGTGGTACAACTGGCTTTTTAAATTATGTCTGTTTATTTTACGTTGAATAGATGGCTTTATGTTATCGAAGATTGTTGGAAGCCGTCGTCCCAAAATATCTCAGATGGAGCTTTGCTCGTTGTACTATGTGGTGTGTTGCGATAACTAAATAAAAATGCGTTGAGCTGAGCATCGAGATCTTCGTTATCTTTCTCGCTTGACTTCATTCGTCGTTTAAATGTTTGAATGAATCTTTCTGCTAATCCATTTGTCCTTGGGTGGTATGGCGAGGACGTAATATGTTTCATTCCCTCCTTCTCACAAAATGTTTTGAATTTGTGAGACATAAACGAGGTTTCATTGTTACTAACGATTACTTGAGGCACTCCATAATGAGCGAACAAACTGATAAGCACTTTCTCAAGCATGTTTGTCATGATACTTGTCATCGTATAGACTTCTACCCATTTCGAAAGCGCGTCCACTACGACCAGAAACTGTTTCTTTTTAAAAGGTCCCGCGAAATCGATGTGAATCCGTTTCCAGACGCGTGCTCTTGAACGTTCTATGAGTATAAGGGCACTTCTTGTTGACCGTTTCGGTTCTCTTAACAACTTTGGCATCGTTTAACGAAGTTGTCAAGCTGTGTAGTCGTTGGAGTACGGCTATACGTAATGATGCAGGTAGCACCATTCTTCCTTGCCACATGAGGATATTGTTTTCTACAGACTGTTCGTCTTTGCGCTGTAGACACGATTGGAATTGTGATTGTTGGCACATCTGTTGCATATCCACCCTTGTTTTACTGCACTAATAATGCGAGAAACCTCGTTGTCTTTATTGGAATCGACTGAGATGCTTTTCTCGCAGAACTTGAGGTCATACATCTTTGCTTTGCCAATGTAGTTGACGACGTCTTCAATGCCTGTCGGAGTGTAGTTCTTCTGTTGTAGTCGGCATACGTGATAAAAAATCGGCAAAAATGTTTCATTTTCTTGGATTGTACTCGACGTCATAGCTATATGAATTTAATAGCAATGCCCATCGAATTAAACGATTATTAACGAGTTTAATCAAATTGCGATTCCTACCAAATATGTGCGTCAACGGTTCGTAGTCAATGACCAATGTAAAATGTGTACCCGCGGCTAGGAATCTGTCGAACTTTTGTACCCCAAAAATGATTACAAGTGCTTCTTTGTCAATTGTGCCGTAATGTAACTAAGCACGTGATCATTTTCTTGATGCGAACGCAATCAATCCCGTCGTTGTTGCGATGACTAAGAACAGCACCAATTCCTTTGTCTGATGCGTCGCATGTCACATACAGATCCTTTTTATCATAATACGGGGGTAAGACCTGTGCGCGTGAAAGCTGGAACTTAATTTCGTTGAAAACTGCTTGTTCATGACTCGTTCATTTGAAACGTTGATTTTGCCCTGATAGTGTGTGTAAATCAGATGCTGTGTCTTGCAAATTCGGTATAAATCGCTCGTAGAAATTTACAAGCTCCATAAATAAGCGTAATTGTCGGATGTTCGTTGGTGAACTGGCGTTGATTATGGCTGGAAGATTATGGATGAAAGCTGGAACTTAATTTCGTTGAAAATTGCTTGTTCATGACTCGTTCATTTGAAACGTTGATTTTGCCCTGATAGTGTGTGTAAATCAGATGCTGTGTCGTGCAAATTCGGTATAAATCGCTCGTAGAAATTTACAAGCTCCATAAATAAGCGTAATTGTCGGATGTTCGTTGGTGAACTGGCGTTGATTATGGCGTCCAGTTTGTCTTGTGTTGGGAAAATTCCCTCTTTGTTGAAGCGATGTCCTAAGTACACCACTTCGTTCTGGAAGAAAATTCATTTCTCTCGTTTGATCCGGAAACCCGCTTGTTGTAATAGTGTGAGTACTTCTTTTAAATTGTTCATGTGCTCGGCGTCGGGTTTTCCTGTGCTCGGCGTCGGTTTTTCCTGATTGCTATCACAGAACGTGTATAGTATATCGCCACTTAGTCAAAATAGCTGGAGCGTTTGCTATTCCAAACGATAATCGATTGTACCTGTATTATCCCATGTGCGTTGAGATTGTGAGTAAATGTTGTGACTCTGGATGTACTCGAACTGTATCGTTCTGAATCGTTCTTCACCAGCAAGTGTGCGCCGTAAATTATCAAATAATGGTACTGGATGTTTCTCCAATAGCAAGCAGGGGTTTATCGTAATCTCCACAGATTCGTATGTCTCCGTTGCGTTTTGGTACGTTTACAGTTGGTGTAGCCCATTCTACCGGTGTTTTATTTGGATCGACTGTATCCCGAATTTGATATATCGGGGGTCGAAACGTTTCGGTTTTGCATCATGTTTCAAGTGTATTTTGACTTTGTAGTCTTTGATGCGCCCCATTGTATAACTGAATAATTCGTCGTAATTTACAAACATATATTTGCTAACCCTGTGTGTGTTTGGGGTGCCTGTATCATTGTATGTGATTCGGCGTTTGTAATCGAATAAACGTGTGCGGGAAATGGCATGTTGAAAGATTCGCACCATGGTAAACCAAACAAAAACGGTTTTGCCTGTTTCATGACAATTACTGGTAATTTAAGTGTTTCGTTGTTGTAGGCTACGTGTCCCAGAGTTTGTAATTGATGACTGCCGTAAGCCATCAGGTTAGGTGCCTGTATTAGCGTTGGTTGACCTATTTGTTTCCAGAGATGTTCATCGATAATGGAATGTGATGCACCAGAGTCCTAATCAAATGTAGCTTTGATTCCATTGACGTGACGTGAATGTCAATGCGCTTACTTGTTTGTGCTCTGCCCACTAGTGACCACTTCGCTTACACGATTGGCATATCACATTTGTTGCTGGACACGTACTGTCGTTTGTGTGTCTCTCTTTACCGAAACGTTTGCAATGATTTGCTTATAACTTTTGTGGAAGTTGTGTATAGTGTTTGTGTTTCCATGTTTCGATGATTTTTTTCCGTGTATATTTTGTTAACACTTTCTTGATTTCCGTTTGTTGCATTGGGTTTTAATACGTCGTTTTCTGCTCGTTCTCGTGACGGCACAACTTCGAAAACTTCTTTAAATGTAACTTCGTCCATCGTCTCTGTAACATCGTCCATCTCTGTTGAAGTTCGATTTCGGCATGTTGATGACGAATGCCAGCTGCGAAACGATGCGTAATTGACGATCGAGATTCTCAAAATCACAGTCACGGCTAATTACACGTAATTCGTTTGAATATTTTTCAAAGGATTGTGTTTCTTTGCGCGTACAATTCCAAAACTGTGACAGTGCCTTAAATCGAGTCGTTTTTTGTGTATACAAATTAATGAAACGATCGATTATTGTTTTGTATGTATTTTGTTTGAACGGTGTGGTGGCATCCGTAAAAGACATTTTAAGTTCGTGATGAGTGTCCGGTGACAATGAACACAGGAATAAATCGCGTTTTGCGTTCACATATAGTCCTGTGTTGGAACTATTAAGTCCTCTCATGCGATATTGCGCCTCGAAGGCATCTACAAAATTTTCTGCCGATGATATTGAAGATGCGACATATCGCTCACATTTAAATTTTTTTTTAATTTCTCGAACTTCCTTTTCATCTAAGTTTTGCGGAGTTTGTTGTTGGGTATGTATCTCGCTTTTGTCCCCGTATCACTTGTCCTACTGTTTCCATAAGCGCGGCGTTATTCCGGCTGATCAATTCCACAAATTGTTCAAATTGCTCTTTATCCATTTTGTTTATGGAGGAAATAATTCGTGAATATAAATCCTCGTCGCCTTTAACCTATAAGCAACGAATTTAGAATTCGGTACGCTACAACTTTAAAGCTAGCCTCACATGACAGGATGCACACCCGATAACGTTGTTTTCTTGCAAAAGTGCAGCTTCCAAGCCTGTACTACTGGAATCGCACTCTATTACAACTGACTTTTTATTGTCAAATTATATCATATTCCGGATGTCACTAATAACCTTTTTTATTTTTTACATATTCCTCTTCCTTAGTGCTTGTCCAGGTCCATGGAGTATTTTCAAGTGCTAATTATCGCAAAGGTGTAAGATGAGTGCTTAGATTTTTTATATAGTGCGATAAATATGTCACCTTTACTGATTTCTGGAATAGTTTTAGTTTACGTTTGTTTAATTTGCAGTTACTAGCACGTAATTTTTGAAACAACTGCTCGAGTTTGGAATTATGGTCTACAATGGCTTCTTCATCTGTATCGCCTGATCCATAAATGAGATAATCATCGGCCAATATTTCCACTCCTTTGACATTATTAATCAAACAAAGTGCGGAACAAATTCCAAATGGTAAACGACACCATATGTATCTTTTAAATGGAGCCCAGAAACATGTTAACTCGCTATTGGCTTCTGTTAATTTGATTTGCCAGAATCGTTTTGCGGCATCACAAGTAGTAAAAATCTTCGCTTGACCTAATTCAGGTGATATTTCATCAATAGTTGAAAATTGATAATTCGGTCGTTTTAGTGCCTTATTCAATGATGATATAGGGTCGAGACATATCCTGAATGAATTTTTAAGAACGACAATCAAGATGTTACTCACCCATGGTGTATGTTTCTCTATTTTTCTAATGATCCCAGAATTCTCAAGCTTATCCAGTTTTTGTTTAAGACGATCTCTTTACGCTATTGGTATGCGGTGAAGTCGCTGAATGACCGGCTTCACATTTTCATCGACTTATAGATCGACCTCTCCAGCAAGTAGACCATA
Source organism: Tipula vernalis (assembly GCA_958295665.1). Taxonomy (NCBI): domain Eukaryota; kingdom Metazoa; phylum Arthropoda; class Insecta; order Diptera; family Tipulidae; genus Tipula; species Tipula vernalis. The sequence goes on along the minus strand of OY282560.1, from coordinate 313,019,430 downwards.
TCCAGCAAAAATGTCATCATATATTATTTCTTTACGATGTTTTCTGCTTCTTTGATGTTCGATGATTGAGATTTTACAAGACGAATTACTTGAGGTTCAATAATTTGTATACTGATTTTCACCAATTAAATACGAATTTGATCCTGTTGCCGACGTCAAGCTGCCCAAAATCAATATTCCCCACTAATGTGGGGAATACAAGGAATGGCAAACATTTTTCGACCTATTTTCGTCTACGATACACGAAAAAGAATATCTAACCTCATCACAAAAATTTCAGTATTTAAAAAGTTTCTTTAGAGGTGATGCAGAGCGGTTTCTACGCAATACTAATATAACTGAAGCCAACTACAACGAAGCGTTGCAAAAGCTCATCAATCGGTACGACAAAAAACGTCATACTATATCACGTCACATACAGAAACATCTTTGAAACAGCCTTCGATCAGTACTCCAACAGCAGCAAATATTCGTTCGTTACTTGTTACGTCCAATGAAGCACTTCGTGGTCTAAAATGTTTAGGGATAAAGGCAGAACAGCGTGATCCGTGATGATCTATATTCTCCTAAACAAACTCGATTTGGAAACGCAAACATTATGGTCGCAGCAAGATATAGAAAATAAGGATTTTCCTACATTATCAAAATTCTTTGAATTTTTGGAAAATCGTACGGATGCATTGGAGTCCTTGAAAGCATATTCCATAAAAAAGACGTTTAGAACTCCCACGACAAAGCCTGTTAAATCTAATGCCTTCGCCACAACGGCCAGCAGCAACATGACCCATTATCATGTCCTCGCTGCCATGTGCAGGTCTAAAGCCAGATGTCATCATTGTCGACGTAAGCATCACACGATGTTACACCGAGGAGAAGTGGCGCATCGCCCAGAAGAAGTGAAAAGTAGTTCAACAGTAGAAAACTCATCCACTGAACCAAATCCATCCACTTCTTCAAATAATTATCAGGTTATGATGACGTCTCAAGTCATATTGCCAACAGCGATCGTACGTCTGAAATGCAGCGATGGAAATGAAACAAATTGTAGAGCTCTGTTAGATTCTTCGTCTCAAGAATCCTTCATTACCGGAGAATTGTGCTCAGTAGCTAGGGCTACGGAGAAAAATGGTCGAATGTTGATGAAGGGTCTTGGGGACACAAAACTTGGGCATTCGAGAGGGAAAGTGCGTCTTTCGTTGCATCGTTTATTCCATCCAGAAAGTGCGAAGAATTATTTTGCAAAACGACCACAAGTAGCTCAAACGGTAAATTTCTCGTTAATTTACCATTTTCTGAGTCTCCCAGCACAGTTGGGTCGTCATTACACTTAGCAGAATATCGATTGAGAGCAATGGAGCGGAGATTTGAGCGAGATAGCTTATTTACACGCCGATTTTATGAAGGAGTACGAAGAATTGGGTCATATGGAGGAAATAGCAAGCGATCAACTATCTCAACAGCAGTATTATCTCCCACACCATGGCGTTATCAAAGCCTCTAGCACAACGACTGAATTACGTGTCGTATTTGACGCTTCAGCCAAGTCAAATACCGTCAAATCATTAAATAACTTCTTGCAATAGTACAATCTTCGTTAATGGACATAATTTTGCGCTTTCGCCATCATCAATTCGTTCTAATTGGGGATATTGAAAAAATGTACCGCCAGGTAGTAGTCGATGCGGAGAGCACGAAAATGCAAAATATTGTCTGGCGAGCTAATAAAAATCAATCAATACGACATTATCGACTGAAAACTCTGACCTATGGAACAACATCATCATCGTTTTTGTCAACAAGATGTCTAAAAGAATTAGCAATATCGAGTCACGCTAGCCAGTGGCATATGCCACAGCCGTGTATTGCCGTACCACCAGCGGAAACACAACAGTCACACATCTAATAGCAGCAAAAACTGAAGTAGGACCAATTAACCAGCTGAGCTTTCTTAGATTAGAGCTAAATGGTGCCTTTTTGTTCACAAAACTAATGTTGGTTGTTCAAAATGCGTCGAGCTTAAGTATTGAAAGTATAACACTATGAACAGACTCAAAGATCGTTCTCGACTGGCTATCCACGCATCCTCGATAGTGGCCAACATTCGTCGCCAATCGCACATCTTCAATTTTGACTCATTTCAAAAGAGACCGTTGGAAGCATGTAAGTTCAGCAGATAGTCCTGTAGACTGCGCGTCTCGTGGCATATATGCCACCGAGCTACTGAGAAATGGGCAGCGGTGGAATGGGATCTCGTGGCTGGTGAATCCTAATAAAAATTGGCCATCACAACGTGTCTCGTGCGGCACAAATGAAGAAGCAAAGGTTCACTTTCAAGACAGTTATGGCAAATTGCGTCATCCAAGATATCGTCGAAAAGTATTCCAGCTTCTATAAAATGTCTAAAATATTAGCATTGATGCTACGATTCTCGCGTAATTGTCAAGTACCTAAAATACAGCGAAACATTGGTTCATTACTACCGTCAGATGTTGATGAAGCAGCCGGAATAATAATTCGCTTTGAACAAGCTATATCATTTGAGGAAGATCTAAAAAAGTTGACGAAGCAACTCCCAATACATAAATCAAGCAATCTAAAAACGTTAAATCCGTTCGTCGACAAAACAGGGGTCTTACGAGTTGGCGGCAGACTCAGCAAATCAGCAGCACTATATAATACAAGATATCAATCATCATCTAACTAGCAACTTATTATGGAGCAAATACTGGATTGTACGGGCCAAGGATACATAAATGTGTGCAATGTGTGAAGCAGAAACCAACAGCCAGAGCTACGTTTGCAGATGTATTTATAAATGTCGCCGTCGTTACGCCGGCCCGTTTAGCGTGACTCCCTTGCGAAGAATAGGACAACATGCAGTCAAGGCGTACATATGCATATTTTTGTGTCTCAGCACAAAGGCATCACATATTGAAATTGTAGGCTATTTAACTTTAACGAGGGCTTTGCAGGACGCTGTTTAGCGATAATGGTTCCAATTTTTCGGGCGCTAACAAACTATTAAAAGACTTATATAACTTCTTCTCTTTTAAGGCAAGAAATTGTATATGGCATTTTAATCCGACAGGTGCTCCTCACATGAATGGGCTTTGGGAAGCAGCTGTCAAGTCAGCGAAGACACATTTCAAACGAGTCTTTGGCGATTCGATAGTGTCACTTGAGGAATTTGGCACTGATGACCGGCATTGAGAGCATCCTCAATTCTCGTCCTCTATGTGCGAATTTTCCATCATCCGATGATGTAGATGACTTAGTTTTAATGCCAGCGCACTTCGCCATAGGTCGAGCGCTTCATACACTATCCAAGGATGATCTGTCAAACAAAAAATTGTGAGCAAACGCCAGATGGGAGTTAATCAAGAAGCTAAAACAAAATTTTTGGGTCCATTGGCATCGAGATTACTTAACCAGCTTGCAACGGAGAACTAAATCTAATTCGACGACATTGTCATTATAAAGGTCGCCACCTTTGTTGTCACCACGCGTTTTCTAGCGATTCTTGGTTTTCTCTTTTCCTTTATGGAGGCTTCCTTCGGTATGATGATTGATTAGGGTGGGACAGGTGGTCGTGATGAGTGTTTGGGTAGGGTTCTGAATACTGGGTCGGTTCTTCCATAATTCTCCGGTCGTGCCGTTCTCCTTGTAAACATGGAGTTGGCTCCTTCCTTATACTTGATTTTTTTTTATTCATGTCTGGAAATCCCACGCTAACCCTGAGCTTAGCACGCTATCAATACCGCACCAGACCACTGATTCCATGTCTGTTAACGAAATGGTGTGATTTCGTTACAAGTTTTCCGAAATGAGTTTATGTGAGTAAGATTGGTGTGGGTTGGATGAGTGGAGGGTGGAATGCTTGGGGTTGGCGGTGTAGAATATATATTTTGGTAGGGGATAAACCGTTTCCCCAAAAAATCAGGCCGATTGTGCGTCTTTATCTAAGGACAAATGATGATGCAATAATTCTATTGAGAGATGTTTATCTCTTTCTCAACTTCTTCTTCAAATAATTCGCTTGAATCCGACTCGTCAAGTAAATATAGATCTCATTGTCTGCTTTACGTAATTCAGATCGGTTTGGCAATAACGACTCGCAGTGGGCGATATATTGGTTGAAGAAACTTAAAATCCTGCTTTAGCGAATCATTCGACGTGTAAGAAGGGTGTCCTATTTTGTGGGAGCCAGCAGTATATGTCGAGGCAGGTCTTAGAATATGAGAAGCAGCTCTACGGTGAATATGCTCCCAGTAATTGATTCTGTGAAATTTTATCCTCTTGGTAATGGTTTTACTAAGCAATATATAATCCAGATAGTACTGTGTTTGGGGGTGCGACGGAGGATGAAGTTGGATCTCGAATAAGGGGGGTACATTTTCTAGTATTTAGTTCTAATCCGGCTGAATAGGTTCTAAAGTGCTGGTGTTAGGAGTGATCAGTATAACACCATCTGCATATGTTAGAACAAAAGGAAGTTGTTTAGCTTATCTCGCTGCTCTAATTTCAACTCCGGAAACTGATCCACCAAAGTCAGCAAAATTTCATTCAGGATGAAATTAATCATTCGGGAGGAAATTAGGCAGCCTTGTTTGGCTCCGTTATTACATTAAACCATTTAATAGAGGTGTGCTCCCAAAAATAGGCCCTGATGATTCAATTAATCAGGTAATGGGGTACATATTGCTGTAAACACTCGAACATCATATCCAACCATACAGTATCAATTGAAATGACACATTCTTCATCAAGAACACGACGAATGGAGATCGAGATTTATCGATACCAGGTGCTCCGTCGTATAAAAGTTACAAAGAGTTGTACGATTTATTAAAAGGCTTTTACACTCAACCGATTGTAGTATACAAGGAGAACAAAATACTATATTTTACGGAACTTTAAATCACAAGGGGAAAGCTCAAATGTGTTTATGGCAAAGTTGAAGCGTCTTGTGAACAACTGTGAATTTGGAAACCATTTAGAAGCTATTTTGTTAGACAAATTCATTTACGAGCGGTCGAGTCTTCGAAAGGTTGTGCGAGGAAGGTCATAGCAAATTGGATCTTAGTAAAGCAATAGAATTAGAATGCAAATATGAGTTGCAGAAACAAGACGTTCATGTGGTAAAGAATAAAGTAATCAACAGTAAGCCACCAAAATCGTCAGTGCAAAGTGATAAAATACCTCAGAAATCACCACATGTCAACGATGTTAAGAAAATTAAGTGTATACATTGTGGTTACACTAAACATGAAAGCTCATCATGCAAGTACCGGAAGGCAATGTGTCATACATGCGGTCAACAGGAACATATTAAAAGTATTTGTAAGAAAAAAAAAATTATTTTGTAGACAATAGTATTAAGAAAAATGATTTGAGTAATTTACATAACGTTATTGTGAATGAAGGTAGCGTTGATGTTTTTTTTTGGTGTTAATCATGGCGCCTCAGTACAGGGTGACAGTTCCAAAAATGTAATGCGCGAAAATATAGAATCAAATTTTTTTTTATCGGAACAGCTATTTAACATCAAGGATTCTATTAACGGAAAGTCTGTCTTCGTAAAAGTGCAAATTGATGAACAAATTATTAAATTTTTATTAGATAGTGGAGCGGGAGTTTCTATAATTCCAAATAATTTGTTCATGGAAAAATTCCATAAGTACGATTTGTCGGTGTCGAATGTCAGGTTGAATGCTTACTCGGGTCACGAAATCAATGTACGCGCGCGTTTCATTTAGTCCTACAGTTAAATATGGAAATATTATAGTGAAACTTCCAATGCTAGTGGTCGATAATTCTGAGGGTCCACCAATAAATGGGACGAGATTTTCTTGCCAAGTTCAAAATCGTTTTCGCCCAAATAAATCGTTAATTTTAGACGATATATGCTCAAAAGGCATCAGGATTTGTTCAACGGGGAACTGGGTAAATTCAAACATAGCTTGATTCAATTAGAGTTAGGTGTGGGTAGCAAGCCAATTTTTTGTAAGCCTAGACAAGTTCCATATGCGTCTAGAGAACATGTCGAGGCGGGGTTGGAACGTTTACAGAGAATTGGGGTAATAACACCTGTTCCAACAAGTGATTGGGGTACTCCATTGGTTCCGGTCCTTAAGTCGGATGTAGGTATTCGACTGTGTGCCGATTATAAGGTAACGCTCAACAAATTTACCGTCGATAATAAACATCCTTTACCCCGGGTAGAAGAGGTATTTAACCAACTGCAAGGGGGAGTTCATTTTTCAAAATTGGACATGGAAGCAGCCTACAATCAGTTTGAACTTGATGAAGAATCAAGGAGGAGTACTCACAAGGGTGTGTTTGCAGTAAATAGATTGCCATTTGGCATCAAACCGGCAACAGGTATATTCCAGCATGAAATGGAAAAATTGCTTTTAGACCAGTGGAATTTTGCAGTCGGACGCATTCAAAGGCGGAAATGAATTATAGTGTGATTGAAAAGGAAGCATTAGCAATAATATTTTCAACATCTAAATTTTACCAGTATCTAATTGGTAACACTTTCATTATAAGGACTGATCTTACACCTTTATTAGGATTGTTTAGTGAAATGTCGGGATATCCGAGGATGACAGCCAGCAGAATTCAGCGTTGGGCTATACATTTATCAGCATTCAGATACCAGATGCAATATGTCAAAGGGGAGTCTCAATATGTCAAAGGACAATGTCGCGGATGGGTTTTCACGTCTACCTGTGCCTACAAAAGTGAGTAACGCGGAGGGCAAAAATTATATAATTTTTTATCCATGATAGAGGTATTAAAGTCGATCAAAATTTGATTGCGGAGGAAACTGCTAAGGATGTAATTTTGTGTAAAGTTCTGCAAGCTGTCAAGGCGAATATTTTCAAAGATTTGACGAGTGTTGAGTTTAAACCATTTTTCATGAGGATAGACGAATTAATACAGGAATCTAAGATATTGATGTGGGGTCATAGGATTGTAATTCCTAGCACCTTGCGCTTGCGTATGCTAAAAAGTCTTCACGTTTCGCATTTATAGCGTATAGTGAAGAGCAAATCGATTGCGCGTTCGTATATGTGGTGGCCAGGGATAGACGCGGATTTGGAAAATCTGATAAAAGGTTATCAATCATGTTTGTTCGTCAGACCCGATCCTGCTAAGAGCACACTTAAACCCTGGGAAAATACGGGAAAGGTTTGATCAAGAATTCATGTCGACTTCGCGGGTCCCAAGGATAATAATTATTATTTTTTAGTTACTGATTCTTTTTCCAAATGGATAGAAGTTTTCCAAACAAAGGTCATTACTGCGGAGTTTACGGTAGCAAAGTTGCGGGAGGTTTTTGCGCGTTTTGGGTTACCCGATGTTATAGTTTCTGATTGTGGAACTCAGTTTAGAGAATGCAACAGGTGCTACGGAGAATGCGGTAAAAAGTTTTAAAAAAGGGTTGACAACAGCTTTAGATTATGCAATTTCGCATAACGAGTCTCAAAATTTGGGGATGGTAGTCAGCGATATTTATTTGACTATCGTGTCTCAAAGCTTTGTTCAACTTGCGAGTCTCCTGGTTTCATAATGTTTTCAAGGAACATTAAGACAAGATTCGATTTGATTAGCCCATTAAGCACATCAAGTTGTGATAATACTGAAGCTAGTCGGCGTATTGATTCGAGTTTGGCGAAACAAGTCCAAAATTATAAAGGAAGGCGCACAGCTAGATTCAAGGTCACGGAGAGTGTAGTGGTTAGAGATTACAGAAATCCAAACGAAAAATGATGGATGCCGGCTAGGGTTTTTAAAGTTTTGGGTTCTAGGACATATTTGTGCGAACTTGAAAATGGTAAGAAAATCAAACGTCATCTAAATCAAATACTTCGTAATAATGGAAGTACAATATCCGTTCAAAATTCTGATGCATTGATTGGTGAGCCGAGCGGCATTGGTAGTCGTGAGGATGTAAGAAGTAAACATTTGTTTAATAATAATGACAAAGTAATTAAAAATAATTTTGGAAATGAAAATAGTAACTCAGTTTCGGACACGATCGAGCGAGAGAATAGTTTCGGCGAAGATTCATTTAATGAATCGAATGAACCGTTTTATGGATTTGATAATGAATTGTGTGATGAACCAGTTGTTCATTCTCGCCCAATACGTGTTAAGAAACCCCCAAACAGGTTGAATTTGTAAAATTATCTTTAAGTGAGGGGAGTTGTAATGTATATGTATCAGTGGTCTCACTGTATTTTATTTTTGTCAAGTGGACAATCTGAAAAGAAAAAGAATTACACATATCTGAATAGCATAAGGAGAACACGAGTTTTATTTAAACTATTAAAAAGTCTATTTGCGTGTATATATATGCAAATGCAATGCATATATCTCACAATCAGTTATATGCCTGCAAGCGACAGCATATTTATTACACCTATTCCCTTAGTCGTGTCACTTGTCACTTATACAAGACATCCTTTTATGTTGCATTCTCTTATATTATTGCCTCGATGGACTAAGAGAATGCCAATTTAAAGTTGAAGTGACACGACAATTGTCACGTCTAATGAAGTGACGTGACCAACCTAATAGGGGTATATTTGTTTTTTTGTTTATCAAAAAGTCAAGCCACCTTTGAAATTAGGGAAAAACAAATTTTTCGTCATTAGCGAATAACGCTCCCTAAATTATAATTTATTTGGTTTTTTTTCTGGCACCATTATTTAAATTTAAAGTTTATCCGTTTTATTTATTTTGAAAAATGTCTTACTGGCCTCCGACTATAGATGAGGATGAAAATATCGACGACATAGAATTTGATTTGATAAATTTTAGTAGTTCGACGCCACTAAATAGCTCCAGCCCATCGCCGCGGAAAAAAACAGTTACAACGATACCAACTGGAACATGCAAACAAACAGGAGAATTAATACATACAGAAAATATATACGAAGATGAACCAGACCAGCAGAAGTTACTCGAAAAGCAGAAACGCGTCAAAGAGATGCGCGATAAGAGGAAACTCGCAAAGGAGATTCGCGAAAACAATAAACTAAAACAAATTAATCTCAACAAGGAGATGAACAAAAACATACGTGAAAAGCTCATATCGCAAAATTATTTAACCGGACAGAGGATTCGCGAAAATCAGATACGCGCCCAGAGGAATCTCGATAACCAGAAATATCTCAAGGAGGTGTGCGATGATAATAGACGCGAACACGAGACAAGCAAACAAAGAGAAGGAGTAATACAAACGGGAGAGACATGCGAAGTGGAGATACCCGCAAATGATAAATTAGAGGAGAAGAGGAAACGCGCCAAGGAAATACGCGATAGAAAGAAACTCGCAAAGGAGTTACGCGAAAACAATAAACTCGAACAGATTAAATTCAACAAGGAGATGAAACAAAAGTTACGCGAACAGCTCTTATCCGATAATAATATAGTCGGACAGAGGATACGCGAAAAACAGATACGCAGCAATGAGAGGATACTTCCCCGGAGGAACCTCGAAAACGAGAAAAGCAGACAAAGAGAAGGATTAATACAAACAGGAAATACATACGAAAAGGAGTTAACCGCAAAGGAGTTAAAAGATCAGAGGGTACTCGCAAACAAGAAACTGGTCAAGGAGATGCGCGATCAGATGAAACTCGCAAAGGAGGAACGCGAAAACAAGAAACTCGATCAGATTAACCTCAACAAGGAGATACGCGAAAGGAAGTTATCCGAAAAGGCTAAAGTCGAAAAGAGGTTAGGCGAAGGTAAAATACGCGACAAGGATATACGAGTTAGGAGGTTACGCGAAGAGGAGATATCCAAAAATATGACCCTCGAACAGGGGAAAGGCGAAAAGTCGATACGAGACATGGTATGCGAGGTGAACGAACCCGAAAAGAAAGGTTTGCTAAAGCATCAGGGGATGCTTCGCAAACCAAATTCATTGCTTTCGCAACCCAGAAAACAAGATGAAATTGGTGAAATTGGCGATTATATAAAGAGGGTTTTAGAACGTTACGGATCCAATAAAGATTTGGAAGATATCGTCCCGAATGAACCAGAAAATGATGACAAAGAAATGGGGGAGTTTAATGTAAACATTAACGAATCTAAATTTCAAACAGTCGAAGGCCAATTCGCTGACCCAGATATCGTGGAATCTGGATTTGCAGCGCAAAATAGAAGAAGTCACTTCCCTTATTTTAAGGAAGTATACGAGATAGACGAAACAAATAAGAAAAAGTTTGGAAAATTTCTAGACAAGTATGGGGAACCTATTCAATCAGGTAACATACAAATATTTTAGATTACTAAAAAATTATTGTACAATCTTTCAAATAAAAAGGGACTGATCGAACGTTTAGTCAACACTTCAGTGATAGAGAAACACCATCTCGTAGAAGTTCATTACCCGATAAAATTCATCGAATTAGTGCATACTTTGAAAAAATAAGAGAAACGAAAGCCGCCCAACAGAAACAACAAGAAATACTAAATTCTAAGGAAAGTAGTTGACATTCTACCGTTATCAAAACAGTAAATAAATCTAATGTTGCCGCAATTCTCTATATATTTGTAGGAAACATCAGGCGCGCCAAACCAAAGCGAACGTGTAAATGTAATTTATTACGTTATTTAATAAATTTGGAGTTAATGTTTATTTTAATTTTAGCAATCGATTGAGAGCCAACCTGGTACACAAGATTTAAATGTATTTATACCAATTATTAGTCCACAATTATTAATTAATTACATTTTACATTTTATACATGTATAGGAAGCGTTCCATCTGCTAAGTGAAGAAAGTATGGTAATTTTGGATCCTATTTGTTAACGGCACATTAACACGCAGTCATTTTGGATGATTCATCCAAAGTGATTCGTGTAAATATGCCTTAAGTAGTTTTTAAATTATTTAATCGCCATTTATGTTTTTAGAGGCAAGCTGAAATACGAGGCCAAAAAGAAAAACGGCGCGAAGAAGAACGTTGTGCCTTAAACACTCCAAGTTATATACCCGACTTTCTTGCAGTTCCAAAAAAATCAACTCGTATCCCTGTTTCTCCTGTATTTATACCAACCATTAATTCACAATTATTTATTATATTTTTACAGTATTTTGCTTATTTTCATTTTAACTGTATAGACCGTGTACTCTCAACCAAGTCATCCTTCCGTTCCAGATCGTCCGGTGATTTGGGATTTTGTAAGTTAATTTTATTTGTACGTAATTTTTACATTGTTTATAACTGGCATTTATGTTTTTTTAGTTTCCATTTAAAGAACAAGGCCAAAATGACGGTCAATCACCAAGCCCACGTACCGTAAGTATAAAATCAATTTGAAAATTGTTTTGTTCAATATCGATGATAATTTTAATTTGTTATTTAGGAAACTCAAGCACCTGTTTATCGTGATCCAATTTATGATGCGGTAAATTAATATTATTTGTATACAATTTTTACAATGTTTTAACAGGCATTTATGTTTTTTAGTTGCGACTTAAACGCCAAAACGAAATTCTGAAAGAAAAGAAGCGACTTCAGAACAAGCGGTTGACTGAAGAAGAAGGATTCACATCTAAGAAAGTAAATAAAACTTTTGTAAATCATTTAATCATCTTTTAACGGTAATTTTAATTTGGCAGCGTTCAAGAAACCGGCGAGCCGTCGAATTTCAACCTGTGAGCGTAACTATAAATCAATTCTCATTCCCTAAATTTCATTCACATTTTTTTTTTTTGTTGTGCCTAATTAATATTTTTATTATAGGATGCAGCCAACTCACAAAAGCAAAGCCATCGCTGTACATCCAGATTTGCGGCTGTAAATCTTTTTAATAATTTTCCTAAATTTTGTTATTTAATTTAATAATTAATAATTTAGTTTAAATTAATTAATTTTTTTATTTTATAGAGAACACAAAGTGATTTACCACGCCAGAAACGTCCTCCGAGTGGTTCTCCACTAAAACAACGTTCATGTTCTGGTGCGAGTTGTAGGCGACAAGCAGCTGCACAATCAAAACCAAAACAATGTCCACGTGTTTGGATGCCAACCGAAAAACCCGTAAAAAGTAAAATATTTACCCTTACTGATGAGCAAAAAGCTTTAGTTTTGGATAACTACTATCCTGGATTAATTCATGAAGCCGTAAATCAAAAAGCAGATTTTAATGAAATTGCGAAAAAATTTGTTACGCCCGAGAGTGCGGTGGATGGTGACAAAGCTGAAAAGGGTATGTCATTGATTGAGGCATTTGATACGCGTGTCAAATATGAACAAATCAATGCGGCTAAACTATTAACTGTACAACCTAATAAGGCGGATAAAGCGAAAAGGAATGCTAAACCACCATATCAACCAGTATATGGGCCAATAGCACATCCCGTTGTTTCCGACATTTTACTCGAAGATCATGTTCGAGCAACAACAATTCCAATTGATTTGCAACATTATGTACGTAGCACGCCAGAGAGTGATCCCGTTCGTGCAATCGCTTGCTTAACTAGAGCCCAACAGTTGAATGATTATTACAAATTATATAAAGCGGCTCAGGCTGCAGTAAATCTAGCTGCACCAGATAAACTTGAAGAGGCTGCTATACAAGGGCCGAAATTTTTAATTGATAGTTTATCAGCAGAAACTGCAACGGTCGACACGGGAACCTATAAATCTTTGGAATTGGTTAGTTATATCGGAGTTACGAAGCCAGACTAAATTATTTGTAATTTTTGTCCATAAATTAATGTTTTTTGTTTCTAAATTTCTAAATTACAATACAAAAATTTAATGTTTACTATATTTTAAATTTTTAGTTTATACATAATTTGTTTGGAAACGGTTGTATAAGTTGGGTAAAAAATTATTCCCCCCTTTTTCTTAATTTTTAATTGCAATTTTGATAGATCAAGTAAATTAAAATTAAATTTCTATGGTTTTACGTTTCAAATAGTTCCATACAAATTTTTGTTTGATTCAGGAATAGCCGATTACAATTGGAAAGTGTTTCAAATAAAGCTTGAGAACAAATTCAGATTTAATTTAAATAAATTTCACTAAAACTTTGGCCGATATAGTGAGATTAGATCGAAAGAAACCTCAATGACCTTTGAACAATTTTCAATTAAATAAGTCTTTATATTCTCTAAAATCTCGAATAATATCGAAAATTTGAAATACCACATCTCAAGGCTAATGCCATTGGAGCAGGGAAACTTTCGAATTTAAGCTTGAAATTTCTCATACCGTTAGAATCGAATTTGTGCTACTCCAGGAACCAACGAAATGGAAGAAGAATTTTCATATGCCGCCTGAAAGACGGTAAAAAAAGATAAACAAAATTTTCAAAGGAAACCGGAAAAGATAAAACAATTAACTTAACATTTTTAGATGGTAAATAAAATAAATAAATTGGTGATTATCACAAAACTATAAATTCTGACGATTTTCATTCATCAAATTGTGTAAAATGAAAATCAATCCATACCCCTAAATGATACTATCCTATCCAAGACACATTTTGCGTTCAACAATTTCGAAATTGAACAACAAAAATAGTTTAAATCAATTATTTTTGTTGTTCAATTTGGAAATTTTTGAACGTAAAATATGTCTTGGATAGTATAGTATCATTTAGGGGTACATACAAACACTCACTTATAAAGACTGCTTAACTGCTCATTAAACACTAATCCAACCCCAACTCAACCTCAATTCAACCCGCAAGCGGCCCCCAACTCAACCCTCTACCCAAACGCAAACTCTCAGCATATATAAAAATTAGCCAATTGCTCACTATATCTTAATCCAACCCCAACTTAAGCCCAACTCAACTTCAACTAAACCCGCAAATTGACCCCTGACTTAACCTTCATCTCAACGTGTAATATTTCTTTTATTATTGGAGCAATAAAATGAGTGATTTTAAAAAATTTACGCAACAACAATTGATTGAGGCTCTGACTGAGCGTAGTATTTCCTTTTCATCGACAGCTGAGCACATGGTGCCAACAGAATATTCAGACGGTGATCATCGCGTTAATGGAAAAGGTGGTCAGGAGAGTAAGAATGACATTTCTGTCTATTCTGGGCAAAACAGTGAACGTTGGCCATTATCAATTGAACAAATATCTGTGGCGGTTGATGGATAAAGAGTTAGCGCGAGTGGAGAAGCGGCATAAAATAATGATGTTACAACGAGAGTTGCGTGAGGGGTTCGAAATTCAACCGAAACGGTATGAATTTACGGATATTGAACATGCTATTGCTAAGTTTACAGGCGATGACACTTATTGTATTAAAAAGTGGATCTGATGATTACGAGTGCGTTGTGGCACCATTGAATTACGATAAGAAATTTCGATTTCTTAGTGCACGCCGATTATTGGATGGGACCGCAAAAATGTTTTTACAAACTGTGAAAGTTAAATCTTGGATGGACTTGAAAGAGAAGTTGTTGAAAGAATTCGATCGTATTCAGACTCGTCAAGAAATTGAAAACAGGTGAATCATTGCGTCGATATGTCATTGCCATGCATAAAATTGCTGGTCCGGCGCAAGTCGATGACACTGACTTGATTGATTTTGTGATCAGGAGTCTTCGGGATAATAGTGACGTTGCTTCTGTGTTGTATACCGCCACTACAATAGAACAATTAAAAGCTCTTCTTCCACGATATGAAAGCCTTAAAGCACAAACGCTAACCAAATTGATAACAACATCATCGTACAATACTACCGATGCATCATCTACTTCCGAAGCAAGAGTCTGGTCAAATAACCATAGATCCTGCATATACGGACACACGTAACTAAAGATTGCAACAAAGGCAAACGCAAACCAGGAGCTTGTTTCAAGTGTGGACTACCAAGATAAATAGAGTTGTTGCTATTGCTGAATTTGATGCTGACAACAATGATCTCGAACAACAAGAGATGAATGCTGCACAATTGTTAAGTGTCGCTTTCCCACACAGTGGCGGAGGAAGTAAAGAATTTAATAAGTTTTATTTAATTACTTGATACGGTTAGCTTCATCCATCGCTCTACTGTTGAGAATGAGTCTTATTCCACTGAAAGTTGCTCGTCACGTTCTTGGACTGAATTTCCGGTCGCTTTCGCTCGCTTGACGAAGTTGACAGTTGAACCTGAGGTAGATGTTGATCATCTTGCTTTACGTATATTTTTAATGTTCGTGTTGAATCGAATTTTTTCGCTATTGATTACCAGATTGAGTCCTTTACACCAGGACAGTTTACTTAGGATAATTGATGAAAATTATATGAAAATTGAACATATACCGTCTATCTGTCACGACTACAAAATGAAAATTAGATTAACCTCTGATGCGCCAATTCATCGCTCACCAAGACGACTGTCATTTCGCGAGAAAAAAAAAATTAATATACGTCCAAGTGACTCGCCATACGCATCACCTATCGTTCTCGATAAAAAAAAAAGTTTTGCGACACGGATCTGTGTCGACTATCGCGGACATTAAATAAACTAACCATTCGCAACAATTACCCACTTCCGCTTATTGAGGACTGCTTAGTGTACTTGAAAGGAAAAAAAATACTTCACAGTACTTGATTTGTGCAGTGGTTTTCACCCTGTCAAAATGGTAGAAGATTCAATTTGTTATACATCGTTCGTAACTCCACATGGTCAGTTTGAATATCTTGACATGTCGTTTGGACTTTAAAATGGTCCCAGTAGCTTTCAACGGTTTAATCCGGACTCATCATTTTTTATATGGATGATATTCAGATAACAACTAGGACGATTCCGGAATTGAAATAATCAAAATGCTATTCTTTTTTACTGAGATTAAGTACTTGGGATATCTGGTAAATCACGATGGCATTCGACCAGGCAACAGCCATATTGAGGCAATCCGTCATTACCCAATTGTTTGGGGGTTTTCTGATACTTCCGACGCTTCGTTCCATTTTTTCCAAAATTGCCAGATCATTTGTCAATATTGCGAGATCAATTGTCTTCTGCTCCGGTGCTTGCCCTTTACAGTGTAGGATTGTATATTTGGGATACGGTAGTGTTTTGTTTCAAAAACAGGAAGACAGGAAATGGCATCTAGTGGCATATTTTTCAAAGCGTACGACAGTCCCTAAATCTCAATATCACAGTTTCGAACTAGGAACCTTGGCTACAATGACGTTAAGTAAGAGAAATGTTAATGCTCGTATTGCTCGTTGGGCCCTCGAGCTTGAGAATTATAATCATACTATCGAACATCGTAGGTGAACGAATGGGGCAAGCCGATGCACTTAGTCGTTATTATTAAGTTGCTGCCATTGCAGAATCGAGATTCGGATATTGTTTGTATCCGTGACCGCCTGGAACATAAATCATCTAAATTGTTTGAATTGAGTGACGGATTGGTTTATAGAAGAGGCGTTTCTGGTAGATTATTGCTATACGAGCCCAAGCAGATGGAGGAAACGTCATTCGTCTGATTCATGTAAAAATTAGTCATTTGGGAGTGGCAAAGTGCATTGATAAGCTTAAAATGAATTATTGGTTTCCCGAAATTAAGGAAACAGTCGAAAAGTTCATTCGTAATTGTATTCAGTACATTATGTATTTCACTCCAACTGGTATTAATGAGCGAAATTTGCACAATATTCCTAAAAAACCTTTACCGTTTCATACTATTCATATTGATCATTTTGGTCCTCTTCCGTCATTAATATCGAAGCGAAATCATATTTTAGTTGTGGTTGATGCATTCACTAAATAAGTAAAATTGTATCCAGTAAATTCTCTATTAAGTGAATTTTTATTAAGTTTATGCCTGTAAATAAAAAAACGTGTGTTTTTAATACTTTGCCAACCAATCTCCGACATTTTCTGGAGAATACTCTGAGTGGCAATCCTTCCACGATATGTTGTACACTACCACCATCCATGAATCACCAAATCTGAACCCAGTCCTAAAGTTTCAGTACTTAAAGGGACTTCTTCGAGGTGAAGCAGCGATTTTACTATGCCATACTACAGTGACAAGAGGCAACTTCATTGGAGCGCTCAACAAATTAAAAGAGAGATATGGGGTGCTATTCTTGAAACATTACGAAAATTTTCGTAACCGAAAATTTTCGTAATGCTATTTTCGTAATAGTAATAGTGAAATCATAATTTAGTATTCTTGAAACCATTACGAATATAACGAAGAGAGGCAAAAAGAAATAATAAAATTTCGAGAGAGAAGATGAAAATGTAAGTTACTAAAATGGTATTCTTGAAATCCGGATTACGAAAATTTTCGCAACGGAACGTTACTAAAATTTTCGGATGGTTTTTTTGTTTCTTATTGCATTTCGTAATGAAATCATTTAGATTTTTGTTTTAAATATATTCATACAAAGACGTTTATAAAACTCAATAATTTCTGTTGATGGTTAAAAATAATATGTATTTACATTTCGCTAAATATTTATTATTTTATTACCACAAAAAAAAGGGTACCTATTTGTTTGTGGTATGTTTATTATTTTCTTAAAAATAAGGGTAATAGCTACAATACTAATTGACAATATGGGATATATTTTTAAATGTCGCGTGTTGTAATTGGAATTGATATACCGTCACAGGCGGCTAATACTAATGGTACGTAAAGTCATACAATCATACCATAATAGTATCGTACGACAGTACGATCTAAAATCATATCGCCATAGAATCAAAGGACAATGCCACTACATAAACAGCCGTGACATCAGTCTAAACAGTCAAATTCCCAGGCGAATAAAGATTTTTATTTTCCTATGAAACATAAACAAAATCATATTGGAATTATTTTGTGTTGTCTTTATTTTCAATTTAAATGAATATTTTTATTGATAAATATAAACAATTTTAATTTTTTTTCTTGCTGTCAGAAATAAAAATCTAGGGGACCTTTGCGGCCAGGCTACAGGACCTCCTCTACCGAAAGTAGCTTTATCTGTCTACAATATTCTCCTTATAAAATTGACATCACTTCGTTGCTGTGAAATTATTCAGTTACAAAAAACTGATCTGGCACGATGGTCCACATTTCTTAGATGTTGAGCACGACGAAAGTGATAAGGATTAAGGCCTTCTTGACCTCGATATGCCTAATCTAATAGACAGGCGGCTGATACTTGTCGTAGGTTCAGCGCGTATTAATCGTAATAAATCCTCTTCCAACGTGTACGTTAATATTCACGCTGGACTCGTGTTGTTGTTGGAATAATCCTTGTTTGGGAAAACGTCGATGTATTGCAATGAATGTCCTATACCCAAGTACTGGCCTGTTGGATATCGACGCCTGTATTTTTCGACAGCAACGCGTGCATTTCCATTAGAGAACCGGTTTACAAAATGCATATTGGCTACATGAGAAGGTGGTGGATCACGCAAATGTGTCATTGTAATGATTAAGCGTTTACTTAACACAAACTGTCCTTTTAATTTTCACACAAACTTAAAATTGTTAAAACACAAAACACTGAGAGTACATGTGTGAAAGTGTCACACGATTGGTTAGCGAACAACTGAACTATTTAATATTACTTACCAATTTGAGTTTTCGATCATTTAAAAGATTTGGTTAGATAACATCACTATACCTAAACGGCTACAAACGCCATTTTTTCGACAAATTGGTGTTCGAATATTTTATGAGTTAGGTAGTAACAATGTTTTAATAATTATAAATAAAATAACCATGCCATGGGACATTTATTTTTTCGACTTACAGTTCATTTTTTTTAAAAAGTAGAGGTTTTTTTAAATAAAAAAATCGTTTAAGTAAAAAAATGTGATTTCCCCATAATTTGTTACATTCTTTACAAAAACCTGGCTTAGTGTGCAAATTAACCAATAAAGTGACTCAAAAGCTTTAAAAAACCGCAAACAGAATTAAAATCGAGCCCATAACTTGGGAGATATGATGAAAAATGTGAAAAGCTATCACCAACACACAAGGGGTCACTTGCCGACGAAACAGATTGTATTTAATTTAAAATTATTTCTATTTATCAATAAAAATTTTCATTTAAATTGAAAATAAAGGCAACACAAAATCCCATATGATTGTGTTTACGTTCCATTGGAAAATAAAAATCTTTATTGCCTTAACACCACTACAAGTTTTTTTTTTCATGGCTTTTTATGTAGTGGCATTGCATATGATCATATCGTCGTACTACCATACCATCAAACCATCATGCCATCATACACGACATAACATTATATCATCGTTCAATCGTACCATCATACAATCATATGTACCGCCGTACCATAAAGACAGATTTTTGGAAAAAAAAATTCTAAATCGGATAAGCGATTCTCGAGATATCATGGGTACAGACATCCAGACATTCAGACGTCCAGAAAGACGGACAGACATTTTTTTTTTTTCTTTTTCGGACTCAAGGATTTTCAAAACGTCGAGATAAATGATTTTGGATCAAACAAATTTTTGGCCATTTTTGACAAGATTTCAATACATTGGTCTTTTTAGACCGAAGTAATTTTCCCTTTAAACGAAAAAGTAGCATACACAATCATTTTTAATATATTAAATTTAATATTAAATAAATAAGCCATTATTGACAAAAATTCACAACAATTTATAATTTTAAGTAAAGAAAGCGTCCGCTTCGCTTAATATTCTCAGTTATACTAAACTAGACTAACATTTTTAATCATCTCTTTCGAAATCTTCTTAGTTTTTTATTCCTCTCTTCGTAATTTTCGTAATGGCTTCAAGAATACCAATTTATGATTTCACCATTACGATTACGAAAATATTGTGCATTACGAAAATTTTCGTAATGTTTGAAGACAGGGCATTTAAAATGATAAAACAAAATTGTTCCAAATGAACCTAATGAATGATAAAAATCACACTTTAAATTACACATTGCATTAATTAATTTCCAATCATTACAATTTTAACAAATAAATATAAAAGTTAAATAGGCAATATAGCTTTAAATAACATATTTTTGTTGTATTGAATCACATATGTATTCCATTTTTGTCCGCTATAGCCAATTGCCAATTACGAAAAAATCTCATACCTTTACACGTATTGTTTAAAATTAGAAATTGGTCAAGCATTTAAAAAAATATCCCAAGATTTAGGTATACGACATGTAAATACAAAAATTTAGAAGAAAATATGGTTTTGTTCTAGTTAGGTAGTAAACAAAACCGAATGCATCGTTATCTCGAAATAAATAATACATATTTTTAAGAACACGTGAAACAAAGAAAAAAAAGGGACCCTTTTGTTTTCACTTTTTTATAAAATATTGAGAATAGAAAATATTGAGTTTTATGAACATCCTTATCAATATAATTAACACAAAAATCCAAATGATTTCATTACGAAATGCAATGGGAAACGAAAAAACCATTACGAAAATTTTAGTAACGTTCCGTTGCGAAAATTTTCGTAATTCGATTTCAAGAATACGATTTTAGGGTTTTCGTAATACTTTGACACTAACTCGCAATACGAAAGTTTTCGTAATGTTTCAAGAATAGCACCCCTGATCGCAAAAAATACATCATAAATACCTTCATCCGAATTTTCTTTGAGCAGCCATCAATTATACAGCAAAACAACTCTACAGCAAGCACTCAACTCTACAGCAAGCAACATAAATCGTCTCATGGATACCTGAGATGAAGTCTTTCGCGGACTTTAAGCTCTTGGTGAAATAGGCGAAACGCGAGAATCCAGAGTTCTCAGAATTTCTAAAGTTCCTCGGCCGAATTCCCGCTTCTAAACGAATTAGTACCAAATCCGAAGTAAAAAGTCATGCACCTTCTTTATTATCAATGTGCAATGCGCAAAGAAAAGGGTCATTCGTTATAAACCTGTAACGAGTTTCATTCACTTCAACTGTCTTAGCACAAGACATCCAATTTTCAAATGTACTCAAAACGTCGCTGTCAAAAATGTGAGAAGGAGCACAACACTTTGCTGCATTCAGATCAAAACTTAGATGACTCCCAAAAGCAAACTCAGTCTACACCATCAGAACTAGTAAACGGTCTTCATTTACAATATGAAGCACCATCCTTTATGCTACCTACGGCCATCATAAATGCAGTTGACGATTCGGAAATGATAATCCCTTGCAGAGCGCTATAAGATTTTAGGTCACAAGCCAGTTTCAAAGCAAACTCTAATTGGAGCTGACCATTTATTTCAAAACCAGTCTGAATGAACGCTTTCTTCAAAACACAGTTTTTGGATGGGTAGTTTTAGAGCAATGCCAAATATGATCAGTTAATTTCAATGTAAGCTTTATCCAATCAAGAATCCGAAATGATAAAAATTGACCGAAGCTTACGAAAATTCTGGGAATTGGAATCATTTCATAACCAAGAAAACATTCTCTCACCAGAGGAAATATTTTGTGAGAACCACTTTACAAAGAATCTGGAATGAAATAATCAGGGGCGATATATCGTCAAACTTCCCTTTAAGGAATCCCTCGACCAATTAGAAGAATCATTAGCATCCTCCATACAATGGCTCGGAGGTATGGATTGCAGTTTCATCCGAGATCCCAGTTTTGAGAAGTTATATCAAGACCTCACGCTTGAATACCAAAATCTCAACCATATGATTGAAATTTCACCACCAAAGAACTAACAATCACAGTTCTATCTGTCACATCATGGCGTAATTAAAGCATCAAGCGACATGAGCAAAATGAGAGTGGTCTTTGACGGATCTCCGAAATCCAGCACAGGTAGTTCTCTAAACGATTGTTTAGCAGTGGAGCCCAATGTACAATCAAGTTTGTTCGACAAGTCGAAATATCTCTCAAATAATTTGTAGAGCTGATTCGTCGAAACCTATCCGTCATTTCCGCCTAATGACCGTGACTTATGGGCTGGCTTCAGCTTCATTCCTGGCTACTCGTGCTTTAAAACAGATTGCAGAAGAAAACAAAATACGTGGATGAATTACACCATTTGAGAGAAAAAATCACCGACATTTTACAATACAAGGTTACGGTTTTCACCTCCGGAAGTGGAAGTCCAATAGCAATGAAACATTAAGGAGTGTCGCTCATGAACATTAAGATTCTGATAACAAAATAATAAAAGATCACACCCAAATACCTGCAGAATTGTTTTCGATTGGCTCGCAAGCCACCCAAGACGATGGAGCACGTTTGTAGGCAACCGCACAGCTGAGATCCTGTCCGATCTATAGATCCTAGTCAATATGCAACTCATAAAAGACGAAGACAAGAGGCTGAAAAGAAAAACTAGATGGGCGTAGATAGCAACGATAGTGAAAGTAAAATGAAAGGTAGTGATGATGATGAATATGTACCAGTTGAAGAAAAGAGGGCACACTACTATTCAACCAGAAAGTTTTTAATGATCTTATTTGAAACATAAGAAGAAAGAAATTTAGAAGAGAAGAAGAATTTTAAGTCGCAGAATTGAAAAGGGGGAATCTGGTAGGGAAAGGGGCTAAATCAACTATTTACAGAGATCGAGGAAAAGAAGAACCAATACTATAGAAAATCTTTGCTCAATCTAGCCAACATTTTGTTTCGCCCACTCACACAACTTGGATTAATGAAGCAATAATGTTTCAAATATTTGGTTAAACAGTTTACAGGATTAAGTGATGCGAAATTGAAAGAAGGGTTTTTTTGACGGACCTCAAATTCGGAAAATGTTTCGAGATGTGGAATTCATTGAAACTGTGACATAAACTGAGGAGAACTCTGCTTGGCTCAGTTTTCAGAGAGTTGCAGAGAATTTTCTAGGGAACCATAAAGAGTCAGAATAAGAGAAACCTTGTTGCACATGTGATGCAGAATTTTCCAAAAACTAGTGGATGTTTATAGCGAAAAGCAAGGCGAGCGTTTAAGTGAATAGAAGATACCAAAGTCAATGGGATATTAACATGTTAGCTGATTACTGCTGGATGATGAAAAGGGATACTAAAATAATCGATGATGTACAACGTGAGCGGAAAGTTACGTTCGCATGTACTGCACTACCTTCCACCTCGACAGGAGGTTTTTTTTGGGGTTTTAACCGCTCCCTTCCTGGCGGAGCTATTAGCGCATTCCCAATTAAGAAATGCCTAGTGGCCTGGAATTCAGGCAGGCTTCTATTTGGTTTAATCAGGTGCTCATTTCCTCGAAGGTGAGCTTTGTGTCCCCTATGGATTTTTTCAGATGAGTTTTTAAGGATTTCATGCCTGCTTGGGATGAAGTGTCAATTTATGGGTTGTCATAGCTTACTGCTTCCGTTGTCGCTGTACATATCTGCAGCATTTTCTCGCCGGGCAGCGATTGGATGTTACATCGATGTGGCTCCGCATAAACGACTCCCATATGCGTTAACGGTCGTGAAACGGTAACTCGAGGTGTGGATAAGCTCCCCATCAGTTATCCTGACATTCTAGCTTTAAACTGGTGACGTCGTACGCACTGATGGTTGTGCTGTTTTACTGCTTGACTTCCTTTAATGATCCAGCACCACTTTCGGATATGATCCAACATTAATTTGGTCAGTTAATCTTTATACGGTGGAATCATTGGATGTTGCTTCTCAAATGGTAGTTTAGAATTTTCTAATCGCTCTCCTACCCGAATGATACTGTGCTTGTCTAGAAACGGATGCAATGACCGTAGGTTGCTATGTCTTAGGAAAGACTTCGCCTTCTTCAGCGAGACGTGTTCTTTCAGGAATTCTGATAATTGTACTGTTCGGACTGGTAGGGATTAGGCGTGCTCCAATACTTATGGTTGAATCACACCCCGCTATCCTGTTCGCCATCTTAGTAGATGAATTGTTATTCGGATGAGGCGTTTAAGCGATGACTGGCGATTGATTAACATGTGAATTGCAGACTCTATCTCTAATCTCTGGAAATTTGTTCTGACGATTGTTCTCTTTTCCTCTGATGTTTTGAATAATGCTTCTCCATTCCACCATCTGTCCATGTATGCTAATTTTTTCGATGTCACTCCGCGTGATGCACAATCAGGCCTGCTAGTGATGGTTTGCATCTCTGCTACTCGATTTGCCACAAATGTTTCCAGGTTGAAGCCGGCTTTGGTATCCATGCCAAGGTAATCATGATGTTGAACCACAAGGTCACAGTACTTATGTTGATGTCAAGCACTTGTATTACTTGTTGAATCAACCGGCTTAGCAATACTGCGCCACATAGCTCTAAACGTGGTATTGGCACCTTGGTTTTGATGGACGTGACTTTGCGTTTTGCGGTCAGAAGACGCACAGCTACTTGGCTGTTGGCGATGGTCCTACAGTAAATCACTGCCTGCTCCGAGACGTCCCATAAACCGTGAAGTTCCGGACTTCTGCCTTTGTAATAATTTCTTTATAGCGGAATTCGAATGAGCTGAGTGTTCTGCGGCTTTAATTTTACCCGATTCCACTTATCAGCGAACCCCGTTGGAAGAGCGTCGGCCCAGCCTACACCATACTCCATAACGTCTGATATATTATCTTACAGCTGATTATCAATGGTGCGAGCCATCCTAATGGTCAAAGACTCTTGACATCTCGGACAAAAACTGACGTATTGTAAGTATATGGTTGTTGAGTGGTAAATCTACGTGAAATAAAAAGTCGTCCCTAGCTGGGGTACACCCTGGAATACCCTAGTTGATCCAATTGCATTTCTCTAAATGGTAGTTGTATTACATAACGTCCTATCCAGCGTCTTCTGGTGATTCATCTTTGGTGCTGCTCTGGACTTCTTTCAACTCCCAAAACCGGTTCATGCTCTTTTAAACCTTCGTCCCACTATGAACTTTCATTTAGTGTTGTTGAGTAGCGATTTCAGTTGGTCCTGAAATCACCCAGCCGAAGTTAGTCTTAATGGTACTTGGCTTCCATCTTTTCAACTGATTACTGATTAAATTGCCGTATACGTCGGCTCCTAATAAAAGGTCAATCGAAACGGGAATGTCGAACCAAGGATCAGCCAACATTAAATGGAAGGGAACTTCTGCTGTAATTTTTGGCAGGAGGTATGATTCAATGGTTAACCGATATGATGATGTGCAATGCGGTTAGGGGCATACCTGGATTATAGAGGTTGCTTCTAACGGTTAGCCTGAGACGTTGGACGACTTCTCCTGTAATGAGAGAGACATGTGATCCTTGATTTATCAGGGCTCTCAATTCAGTTGATGTTCCACAAATTGCTGTGCTTCTTACCACAGCTGTGGCCAATAATGTTGTTTGATTACTATCTGATGTATTGATAGATATCTTTTTCCCGGATTGTGGTGAAGTTCGTGTAACAGCTGATGATGCCTGTCACGATACATCGTGCATGATGGTTTTTCCGTACAAATGGTTTTCATACTGTGTAGAAGGCAGTTGGTACAAATTCCTGCCCGGTTGATAAAGTCAATCAGCCTTTTTGTGCTAAGATTGCAGAAATGGTGGCACTGGATGACCAGATGCCCGTGCTCAGTGCTATATGAACATGTGGTCATGGAATTTTGTGCAGTGACTCAATTGTCTAGCCTTGAAATCTAACGTGGGCATACTAGACTTGTTTCGTAGCGCTGTAGTGTATCCGTATCTACTTTCTTCAAAACAATGTGTGCTATGAAGGTTTCGAAAGGATTTTCCAACTCCAGATTTGTAATGTTGTGCCTCATTTCGATGATAATATCTTGTAATGTTTTGATTCTTGAGGCTGATGCCACTTGTAAATTTCGCAGCGATAATATCATATTGAAATATGATGCAACAATCAGACGTTTGTTGTTGTGTCTCGTCTGCACGATATCCCATGCCACCTTGTAATTTTCCTCTATTGAGGATAGGTGAGCAATGATTCTGGTCGCGTCCTTCTCCACATACGATTTCAAATACCTTTGGTATTTGAGAGTGTGGTTTGTCGTATTCGGCGTAAAAACGGGAATTTACATCCGGTGAAGCCGCATGTTGGCCGGTTAAAATGCTTTTGGGCGGTCTTTACTCAAAAGTTGTAGTTTGAGTAATCTAGATTCAGTATTTTGCATGATTGCTCCGTAGTAATGATCTATGAAGTACTGCGTGGTTTGCTCCTCTTACTCGATATTGATGAGGATGGTGTGATGTTGTCTCTCGATGGCCGCTGTGGGCTCTAGCAATGGTGATATCCCACTCTCGATCGATGATTTCCAGCTTTCTAGAGTAGTGCTTCGTTTGCGTCGTTTCTGGCTGGTCCTGGTGCAGAGGATGTCCGTGATGCTGATGTCAAGCTGTTCACGGGGTACTGCTTATGAATGTTGTTGACTGTGTGGTGGTCCTACTCTCCTTCAACGTTGTCTGGGATGGAAGTTTAAGAAGCGCCTTTGCTGATGCCTCATTTCGTCTTTTTGGATGCACAAGATACTGTCTGCATTCCGCGTTAAATTTATCGTATGCCTGTTGTACTTGGTTCCGCTCACATACATACCCTTCGTATATAGCGCTGTGACGTTTTGTTGATAGTTTTCAAGCTGGTTTCTGGTTAAATTGCGCCCTTCCCGATTGTTCTTTGCTATTTCTGCTAAGAGCTTCTTGCTTAGTAAGGTCCACTTAACTAATGTAGTGCTAGTTTGAACGGATTACCACTGGTATGGTCCGTTGACTAGTAACATTTGATGGAACAAAAACTTGCAACATTTCAATTCAAAACAGCCTTAAACATCCTCGCAGGGACCCCAGGTTCGACTCTCGGTTGTGGTAAGAACAAATTTCTTACGACTGGGTATTGTGCATGTGAATGTAGTGTTAAAAATTAACGGTCAGCTTTAAGGCGAGCCATTAATAATCAAAACCGATCAACAAAAAGTGGTTGTCGCATGATTTGTAGATGAAATCATCTTTGAATATGAATGACAAGAGGGCGTAAGGAAATATGTTTGCGAGGCGAGTAGTGTGAGCTTTCGAAGGCAACGAAGTTTGGCGTAGCTGGAGAGTAGTACTACCTTGATAGATTTAGTGCAGCATACAAATACCATTGAAGAATGCTACAATGGAGGCTTCCGGAAAACGTTGAATTGAAATATTCGGGACACTCTCGGTTGGAAATCAAAAATATTCGACCTGCACCGACCGCGTCAAGTCACCTTAGAAATTTGGAAAAACAAATTTTTGGTCATTAGTGAATAACGCTACCTAAATTATTCTTCATTTGGAGTTTTTTTTTTGGCATATTTATTTAAATTAAAAGTTTAAACAAATTAATTTATTTAGGAAGATGGCTAAAAATTTTTGTATTTTGTTAATCGGTCCGGATCAATCGCCAAACGGTTCGGATCAGTCGTCAAACAGTTCGGATCTGCCGTCAAATGGTTCGGATCTATCATCAAGCGGTTCGGAAATGGTAACCGAGGTTGAACCCGAGATCGTAACTATACCAAAATTCTCTTTTTAAATTATTTTAATTTTTGTAGAGTGCATCCGGGTCACAACCGGTTCAATTGTTATTTTTTTTCTGTTTTTTTTTTTTTGTAGCACACGGAGATTCTACAATTGCAAACCAATCAAAATATAGGTAGAAGCTATTTTGATAACCTGCTACGTCAATTTGCTGAGAAGGCAGAACACCTTAATATGTCTTTATTTGACCCTAAAATTTATTATCCATATGTAATTGCACCATCTGGTAGCGCGTATATTCACTAATTACTGTTTTTTATACATTTACCATTTAATTTTGTAGGGATCAGATATTCCAAAAGGCGAACCCGCGCAGATTGAAACTAGTACCCCAAAAGTAAAATTATTTAATTTGTTGTTTTATTTTATTTCTAATTAACGTTTATTGTATTGATTTTAGAAGCCAAAAGATTGGTCAATCGTGCAAAACAGTTCAGACGAAGAGGAAGAGATCTGTCCAAGACGAGTGCGAGGTCATAAACCTAGCGAAGGATTTTATAAATGCCCGTTATCTGGAATATGTGACGATTTCGATCCAATTTGTGAACATAAATCAATTAGACTGCCACAATTCCTTTTGAACGTAAACTTAAATTTCTTTCAATTTATTTACTTATTTAATGATTTACATATTCTACCAAAATTTTTTTTTTTACAAGTAATTTAGTACAAGCTGTAAACTTCTTTTAGTCCCAATGTAAAATCATTTTGAAAGTTGTTTTATTCAATTTAATTTTATAGGAATCAGCTAGTCCACGAAGCCAACAAAGCTCTCGACCAGTCACGAATGTCCGGAAAGCTAATGTGACCGTAACTAGATTATTCACTAATTTCCTTTTACAGTTGAGCACATAATAAACATTTTCATTTTACAGGAAGCAAACGATGGATACGAT
This sequence comes from Tipula vernalis, assembly GCA_958295665.1. Taxonomy (NCBI): domain Eukaryota; kingdom Metazoa; phylum Arthropoda; class Insecta; order Diptera; family Tipulidae; genus Tipula; species Tipula vernalis. The sequence continues at coordinate 312,991,094 of OY282560.1, read as the reverse complement.
CACTTTAATCCAAGCGTAAATTTCTTTTCCTTTTTATATGTAAATTGTAAACTGTTTAATTGCCGTTTATGCTTTTTTAGGCGTCATCTACTTTACGAAGGCAACAAAGCTCTCGACCGGTCAATTCATCTAATGCAAATGTAAAATTATTCTGAAAGTTGTTTTATTTAACTTTATGTACTAAATAACAACATTTTTGATTTTACAGAGATCAGAAAATCAGCGAGTCCAAAATGCGTATGTCCCGAAAATTAAAGCGAACGTAACTATAATTTATTCATTAATTTCCTTTCTGAACTGGGTTAATTGCCATTTATGTTTTTTTACAGAGTAAAATCTGTCCAAGACAAGAAAAAAATTACAAACGTGGCCAAGCACAGTTTCATGTTTGCCCTATATCTGTAGCATGTCACGATGATGACCCAGTTTGTAGAGTTGAAAACCAGAAAGTAATCTTTAATTACCATCAATTTATTCACTTATTAACTGTTTTATATGTTTACAATTTTATTTGTCTAGAATGTAGCTCGGCCAAGGGCAAATGTACCTGAAGGCCAACTTTTGTCATTTTCAGACGACCGTCAATCATCTAGAGTGAGTATAAAATTATTCTGAAAGTTGTTTTATTCAACTTTACGTATTAACGATAATTTTTTTTGATTTTACAGAACGCAACCAATTTTTCAAACCAAAGCGTAAATTGCTTTTCTTTTTTATTTGTAAATTATGTTGGGGGGGAGGGATTAATTGTGATTTATGTTTTTTACAGAAAAAAATCTGCCCAAGGCAGGAGGAAGATTATAAACCTGGCCAACAACCATTTTATATTTGCCCAATATCTCAAATATGTGAAGATGACGACCCAGTTTGTGTTGCTCGACACTAGAACATAATCTTTAATTATTGTCAATTTATTCACTTATTTACATACATTACAATTTTATTTGTTTAGAGTGTCCACTGTAAAACGATGAGTGTAACGTGAGCAAATAAATAGGTACATTTATTTTAATGATTATTTTACAAATTTTATTTGCTGGATGCGTGAATATATAACTCTTTACAAGTTAAATTTTTAAGTTTGGCGAAATGAAAGCTAAAAAAAAAAACAAATTATTTTTTGTTATTGCCAACTAATTTTTATTTTTAATTTCTATCTGCCATATTTTTCACCGATCGTAATCAGATGATGAACATACCTTTTTGCATCCCGCCCCTATAGGGATTCGAACCCGGTACCTCCCGATCCAACCGTTTGGTCGGTTCAATTAATTTAGGTGCCCAGTTTGAAATGCTTGATTGCTTTAAGTTGATAAACTTTACAATGAAACGATATTGTAACAATGACTAAAAACATCATACCATCATACCATCATACCATGATCATCATCATACCACTATCACTACTACCATCACCATCACACAATTCTTATATACAAACCATCATATCATTATACCATCATAACATCATACCTTCATACCATCATACCGTCATCAAAAATCGACTCAATTTTTGAAGTTTTAGAAATTCCTCTATAGTGACTTTAGACCTGATTATGATCTCTCAAGGAGGAGATGAATGTGTGGAAACTAACGATAATTAGCACAATTGGGCTAATGTACACCATAATTACTCACGAAATAATTTTTTAATCGATAACATATCAAGTTATTGAATTTAGAAAATTTTTATAAGCAAAAATGCGGAAATGGCTATAACACCCTGTAAAAAAGCCCTACCCAGCATTTTGAAATTTTGGCAATGATAAATCACTATGACAAAGCTGCCCCAATGCTAAAAAATTACAAAAAAATTTAGAAACATGGAATTTTGATGTACATTCATTTTCCCATTATTTGCGTTAAAAACCGGAAGTACGTCACAACAATGTGGAAACTAACGATAATTAGCACAATTGGGCTAATGTACACCATAATTACTCACAAAATAGTTATACGTTGCTATTACATCCCAGATATGTATTAACTTTGACTTTTCTTGAGTCTTAAACAATATTTGTGTAAAGTTTGGTTGCGTTTATTTAAATATCACACACACTTATATACTGTACATATCCACACTCACTTTTAAATACAGTGAAACCTCATTTCAACAGACCCTCAATTTAGCAAAATCCTCACTTAAGAGAAGCTGACACTTTATTAGAGCGGACACGGACAGATATTTCTGCGATGATACAGGTTTTACGAGTATACTTCGAATTGAACCTTTAGTAAATTATATGTATGGCCAATTTGGGTGGAACTTGGCAATTTCTTAGCCGGTTTTAGTGAAATTTGATATCCATGATTGAAATGCGATTCTTAAATGATTTTTGGAAAAAATTCTAGAATATGGCAAAAATAAAAAACAAATGAAATTTAACATGCGCGTTGGAAATGGAATTCTAAATTGTTTTTAAGATCTAAAAGTCAGTTTAGAACCAAATTTCCATCGCACATATCAAATTTCATCATAATCGGTTGAGAAATAGCCAAGTTCCATCTTACTTTGCCATATTCCAGAACTACATCCAAAAATCACTTTAGAATCCCATTTCGATGCCAAATGTCAAATTTCACTCAAATCCATTAAGAAATAGCCAAGTTCCGTCCTAATTGGCTATAATCCAGAAATTCATTTAAAAATCATTTTAGAATCTCATTTACAACGCACATGTCAAATTTTATGATAATCGGTTAAGGAATAGCCAAGTTCCATCTTTCCTGGCCATATTCCAGAACATTATCTAAAAATCATTTTAGAATCCCATTTTCCAATGCACATGCTAAATTTCATCATAATCTGTTGAGAAATAGACAAATTTCATCATACTTGGCCATATTCCAGAACTTTATCGAAAAATCAATTAAGAATCCCATTTCCATCACCAACATCAAATTTCATCATAATCGGTTAAGAAATAGGCAAGTTCCGTCCTAATTGGCTAGTTTCCAGAATTTCATCTACAAATAATTTTAGAATCCTATTTCCAACGCACATGTTAAATTTCATCACAATCAATTAAGGAACAGCCTAGATCCATCCTACTTGGCCATATTACAGAACTTCGTCTAAAAATCATTTGAGTATCTCATTTCTATTGGAAATGCTAGATAAATCACAAATCATCAGTTTAACGGACAACGTTGTTGGTCCCGTTGATTTCCGTTGTAGCGAGGTTTCCCTATATATATACATATATACCATATATAGATTGCTCTACTGCTCACTAAACCCTAATCCAATGTCAACTAAACCGCAACTCAATCCTAATTAAACTCGCAAACGGAACTTAACTTAACCCTCAACTAAACCGCAAACTTTACGCCAAACTCACTCCTCAAACCAGCATGTATACAAAATTGGTCAGCAACTCAGTATATCCTATCCAGCCTCAAGTCAACTCTAACTCAACTTTAACTCAACCCGCAAATTAATTCCTAACTTAACCCTCAAATCAACCTTAAACCAGCGTATATAAAAAATTCGTAAATACTTTTATATCCAACCTCAACTCAACTCCAACTCAACTTCAACTCAACCCGCAAATTGACCTCTGACTTAACCTTTAAATCAACCCCAAATTCAATGACCAATTCAATAATCAAACCAGCATATAAGTATACAAAATTGGTAAATATTTCTATAACCAGGTATTTTGGGTCAATTCGTATGACAGGTACGCGACCCTCTTGACGCACAGGTTCCAAGAGTTTTCCAAATCTCGGCCGTGACCATAGAAACAGATTGGCAAAAAAAAAATTCTAAATCGAACAAGCCGTTCTCGAGATACCATCGGATCGGTACAGATATACAGACAACGCAAGATCCATAGCTATGGTTTCACATGGTGGAATCGCAATTCGTATTAGCGCGGATAACATCCGAAAATACTAAATATCATCATTTATTATGTTCGTTAAATGAAAAAATTTCCAATGAAGTCAGTAACATCATAACTGGCCACATCTCAACGGTAAAAACGCAATATTAAACAGCATCGGGGAATTCAGGCAGTCAAGAATCCATCGACTATTAGAAGAATTGAACTGGGAGACATGAAACCTTCGCAATTACTTAAGCATCAAAAAGCCAGCGGAGAAGCATCCGTAAATGATGAACTCATAAAAACAATTTGGCTCAAACGGTTACCCCATCGAGCCCAGAAAATTTTGTTACCCACAGCTGAGTCATTAACTGCAGAAGAATTATCAGGTTTAGTGGACCGACTACACGAAACAATGATACAGTCAAATATATCCGCAACTACAGAACCAGAATAACAGAACTCGCAGTCAGTTGAAAGGCAGGTCAAAAACCGATATACCAGCCGCAGTTGCCTAATTTGATATCTAAAATAAGAACATCAGCCGATAACCAATTGCGACAATGAAATGTTTTCTTAACTAAATTCTTATACACAAAAACACCAACCCATAATCTAATAATTCATGATTTTTAGACGAAATACTAATCGTTCGTAGAATGAATGCCCTGGACATCGGAATTCGTTGATTCTTTAAACTTCAATTAGATTAAGTTTTGCATTTTGTGAGGTGGGTCCCATTTGAAATACGACATTTTAAAACGTGATTTGACAAACTGCGTTACGGTACAAAACGCGATATGGTTCAAAACGCGATATTTCAAAACGCGCTCTGGTACATACCTTCACTTCTATAAGCGTTTTGAAATATGTATCGCATTTTATTCCATACCGCGTTTTGAAATATCGCGTTTTGTACTTTATCTCGTTTCGTCATATCACGTTTTGAAATATAGCGTTTTGAAATATCGCATTTCGAGTGGATCTCGTGTGAAGTGTTTTGCTCCTCGAGCTGTTTGATTTTAAATGTGAGGACTTGTAGAATTTAAACAGAGGCTTGTAGACCTTCAGCTTGTAGAGTTTGAATAGTGGATTAAAGTTTCTCTAAAGCAGACAATTTCCTTTCCATTTTTTTAAAAATTGTTTTATTGTATCGGCAAGACTCACATCATAGGCAGAATCAGAAATATCACTGTAAATAATTGACACGCGACTAGTTTCGGATAACCAGTTAACTGACCGATTTTTTATGTCGCGTAGCAATATTTATCACATGGGCCGCCGCACTTGATGCCAGGGTATCTCCCTTTGGTGATATTGGAAGAGCATGTAGAGCACACTGTCGACATAATTTTTACTTTGACATGATTTTTACTTCCCCGAACAATAAATTTGAAATATTATTATGTTACATTAGAAAGGTACAAGTTAAACAAAATGCATAAACAAACACTTTAGTAAAATATTGATTAATTGCCGTGTTTTAAGTACACAGAATAATACAGTATTAAGCAATAGTGGTAACATAAGAAATATTCAAGGCACTCTCGGATCAGAAATCAAATATTCGACCTGCACCGATCGCATATACATACATATCTCTAATATTTATTAAAAACGTCAAGTCACCTTAGAAATTAGAAAAAAAAAACAAATTTTCGGTCATTAGTGAATAACGCTATCTAAATTATACTTCATTTGGAGTTTTTTCTGGCATATTTATTTAAATTAAAAGTTTAACCGTATTTATTTATTTAGGAAAATGGCTCAAAATAATTATATATCCAATCAAACTAAAGGTAGAAGCCATCTTTATAACCTATTACATCCACATGGTGAGAATCCAATATGTCCAAGACAACTGGATAATTCCGACAAACCTGGCGAAAACTTAGGTTCAGCTTATTATTGCCCATATTCTGAAACTGGTTATTGTACAGATGATGCACCACGTTGCAGGCCCATTTTAAATGTAATTGCACAGTAATTTATTAGTAGTAATTTAGTATAAGCTGTAAATTTCTTTACTAAAAATATTTTTTAATTTTACAGCGATCAGGAAACCAGCGAGTTCAAAATATGAATGTCCCGAGAGTTAATTTGACCGTAACTAAATTATTCAATAATTTTCTTTAATAGTTGATTGCAATAATTAAAATTTTCATTTTACAGGAAGCAAACAGTTTAGCAAACCAAAGATATGATCAATTATTGCCAAGCGTAAATTCCTTTTTTTTTTTTTTATTTGTAAAATGTGAACTATGGGTTAATTGCCATTAATGTTTTTTTTACAGAACAATACCTGTCCAAGACAACGGAGTGGTTATAAACCTGTCGGAGGATTATCTTATGATTGCCCTATATCTGGAAAATGTTCAGTTCATGATCGATTTTATGTACCTAGATCAAGCATTAGCACGGCACGTAAACTTTAATCACTTTCAATTTATTTACTTATTTTCTAATTTATTAGTAATAATTTAGTAGCAGCTGTTTATTTGCCATTTTTGTTTTTTTAGGGTTCAGCAATTCCACGAAGCCAACAAAGCTCTATACTAGTCAGATCACGTAGTGCGAATGTAAAACATACTGAAGGTTGTTTTATTCAATTTTACGTACTAAAAATATGTTTTAATTTTACAGATATCAGAAAACCGGAGACTCCAAAATGTGGCTATCCCGAAAATTATCGTAAACGTAACTATACTATTGACTAATTTCCTTTCACAGTTGTTCTCATAACTAACATTTACATCTTATTAACAGGAAGCAACTTGTTCTCAAAAACAAAGCCCGGATCGCAGCTCTAGACCTTTTAGATCAAAAAGTGTGAGTGTAAAATTATACAGAAAATTGTTATATTCAATATTAAATTTTGATTTTACAGGGAACAGGAAACCAGGGCCACATTGGAGGCCTGAATTTTAATGTAAATAAATCTTCATTATTTAGTAATTTCCTAAAGTAATAATATTTCACTTATTTAATTGTAGAGATCATGCACAACAAACGTGGGCAAACAGGTAAATTTATTTTAATAGGATTATTTTACAAATTGGTAACGTAAAATGACTGGGCAGTTATAATATTTGCGTGTTTGAGCTTTTCGTTAATTATGCTTCTCGTAAGTAGTGCAACTGGTACTGACAATTTTCACAATTTTTGTTGTAAATTTTCACGGGACTTTGTTTGAATACTACCATGAAAAACGTGCTAAGATTGTTGCATTAACTTACCTACTTATACCACTATCTCACTAATGTTTATTCACTGATGTTTTCTTTCAGTCACCTGTTCGAAGGCAACGTGAACAACGTCGAAACATAAATGTTGCGGAAATGGCAAACATTGTTAGTGAATGTTCTCAAATCGACCTTTTTTCAAATATTTTACCGACAGGCCAAAACCAACGTCGATCCAGTTCACGGAATGTAAAATTATTTAGTTGATCCTTTATAAGTTGAGTAAATTTTATTATATGCTTATTTATAGATTACCACCACAGCGAATCCAGAGCCGCAATTCCTGTCACCGACAAATCAGCCACAAGGCGTGTGCCCAAATTTGAATCAAAGGAGATCAAGCAGGAGAGTGGTACGTTTAATATCGCTGAGAATTAAATATATAAATAATAACAAATTTTATATTTTAGAGAAATGAAAACCGACGGTCCCAACCTAGCTCAGCTTCAGATTTTTTGGGCTGCCAAGCGGAAGTACGAGATTAAAAATTGTCAATTAGTCAAATTGTATTTACTTTAATTTTTATTTTCTATATATATAGAGACGAGAAAGTGATATATCACGCCAGAATCGTCCTCCCAGTGGTCCTCCATCACCATCTGGTTCAAACGCTGGTGATGCGTGCAAGCGACAAGGGAACCGAGCTGCTTGCAAAAACCGTAAAATATACCCACAATTGTTGAGGCCAACCAAAAAATCGAAAAAGAAAACTGAATTTACCCTTACTGACGAGCAAAAAGCTTTAGTTTTGGATAGCTATTATCCCGGATTAATTCATGATGCCGTAAATCAAAAAGCAGATTTTAACGAAATTGCGAAAAAGTTCGTTACGCCTGAGACGGCGGTCGATGGTAATAAAGCTGAAAAGGGAATGTCATTGATTGAGGCGTTTGATACACGTTTTAAATATGAACAAATCAATTTGACTAAACTATTAGGTAAAATTCCTGAAACGGTGGGTAAGGCAAAAAGGGGTACCAAGCCTTATAAACCTGTATATGGGCCATTAGCACATCCCGTTGTTTCCGACATTTTATTCGAAGATAATGTTCGAGCAACAGCAATTCCAATTGATTTGCAACAATATATGCGAACTAAGCCCGAGAGTGATCCTATTCGTGCAATCTCTTGCTTAACTAGGGCCCAACAGTTGAATGATTATTACAAAGAATATAAAGCAGCTCAGGCGGCAGCACATCTAGCTCCAAGAGACAAAATTGAAGAGGCTGCTTTACAAGGTGTGAAATCATTTATAATTGATAGTATAGCGGCAGAAACGAAAACGGTCGAAACTGGAAACTATAAAGCTTTGGAATTGGTCAGTTATGTTGGAATTACGAAGCCAGACTAAATTATTTGCAAATTATTGTAAAATTGTTTTTTGTAAATTTCTAAATTTTAAAATTAAAATTATTGTTCTAAATAAGTTTCTGATTTTATAATTTTTTCGATTCATCAATTGCCCCAATTCAGGGTAGTCGGGCGATTCCACTGGTACAACAAGTTAACTTCCATTATAACAATATAATTAATAATTTCGAGAGCAATTACTTTGGTTTACTTTGACCTTTAAGAAGGCTTTAACATCTGTCGTCCAAATATATATTTAAGTTACATTCAGCAATGTTAAAAAAAAGTGGTTAAATGTTGTACGGTATGTCATAACTTCCACGAACTCGTTCGAATTTACGACTCGAACATTAGGGGTACAACATCAGGTACAACTCGAAGTAGTTCAATATAATCAACACACTAACAACCACACACCAATAAACAGTGTATCTCTTGCACTAGTTACATTTAATAGCACAGGTGCCAACCGGAATTGTAAACTAGTGTTCAATTCAGTTCATTGGATAAAATTACCTAAGGCGTGTCGACTCCACAAGGCACTCTTCTTGGAGCACAGGAATCCCTTGGGATATGCAAGGAAACAAAGTGGAGAGACAACCACAACCAGGGAGAAGACTCTGGAATGTCTAGTGAGAGGTCACCAGAATGCGTAGTACTGAGGGATCAGGAAAAATCCAACGCAAGTAGCGTATCTGGTATCTGGCCCTTTCAAATCACCGGGAGGGGACTGCGTTTATCCCGCCTTTTTACAACAAGGCCTGCAGACTTTGCCGCCTTATCTTACTATACTCTTCAGAGCCAGCTACAGCTTGGAATATGTTTCAAAACGCTGGAGAGAAGTTCGGGTGATTTTTATCCCAAAAGCGGGAATAGATCCCCAGAGGAGATTAGGTTTTATAGACCTATTAGCCTTACATCATTTTTACTGAAAACCATGGAGAAAATTCTGGGACTTTGTATTAGATCCAACACTCTCCAAAGATACCCTCTGGACTCTTCTAGGCAGCACGCCTACCAAGTAGGGAAATCAAATCAACAGAAACAGCTCTACACGGAAATCAAAGATATGCTCCGGAATAAAGAATTATTACTATGCTCCTTCATTGATATCCAGTAAGCTTTTGATAATACTAGTTTCGATGTAATTCAGGAACAAGCATTAACAAGGGGTATAGACCCAAAGACTGATGAATTTAGACTTCTCAAACATTACCTATACGGACGACCTAGTCTTGATGGTTAGGGGCAGATTCGCAAATGCAATAGGGGAAAGATTCCAACAAGCCCTAGAGGTAGTAATAATGATTGGTGCACGGAGGTGGGCCTTACAGTAAATCCAAACAAGGTTAACTGCACTCTCTTTACTAACCGGAGGTAAACTGTCCTCCCGCCGATAGCCCTGGGGGGGTAACTCTGTTATTAGCTGTAACCCTTTTCTGTGGTACCACATCAGGAACTTGATTCATTGATCGGTATATCAAAAAGTGCGCTGGAGTGAGTATATCTGGATCGTCGGAACTTGTAATTGCAATGGGCCGTAAATTCAATATTGACTCTATTTGACAGCTTAAGGTTGTGAACTCTTCCAGTATCAATATTTGCTTTCCTACTGTTCGTTTCAGCAAGGTTTTCGTTGATCGAAACGTCGCTTCCCACACACCACCCATGTGTGGTGCCCCGGGAGGATTACATTTTTACGTAATCTGGCAATCTAAAAGAGACTTAAAAATGTTCTCCTTATTTTTGGTTATTTTTTTTTTTTTTTTTTTTTTATTAGGCTTGGCTCCTATATGAAATAGAGCCATATTGCCAAAAAATCCAAATTTATAAATTCTTTGTTACATATTTTTCTTCATAACTTAATTTTACAAATAGAATTTTAAACAGAATTTTACTTCCTGCACATATTCCGTCGGCTATTAATTATCTCGTATTAAATTGTTATTCCACTCATCCTAATAAATTCATACATTTCCTTGTAAGCCAAAAAATCACCCTCATTCATTAAATCACTTAGATTTCTTGCATTCCGAAGGATGTTGAACTTTGATCTATATTGGCTATATCTGGGACAAGCCAATATGAGATGTTCAACATCCTCCACACTTCCACACAACTCACAATCTTTGTCCTCACTCAAATGACGTTTCCACAAGCATTCCTTCCAATTTCCATGGTTCAGCCTGATTCTCTCAACCGTTCGCAACATTCGCGTATCTCCTTTGAGCTCCTTAAAGAACGGAATTCTCAAAGGAGTACCACGGAGCACGCTGTACTTCATTCCTTTCGTTAGACTTTTCTCGTTAAATTCACTCTCCCATTTTCTCCACAGATTCATTTGAAACATTCGAAGTACATCTCTTGCATCATTCCTTTCGTACTCCTGAACCATGTCATTCAATGTACCCTTTTTAGCTAACATATCGGCTCTTTCATTCCCTTCGATCTGTCTATGTGATGGGATCCATTGTATGGTCACATCACGTTGACAGTCTCGAACACATTCAAAAATTAAATCAACATACACATTGCCTTCCCTTCCACCTCCACATTTTAACAAACATAAACCACTCTGGGAATCGGAAAATATTACTATTTTCCTTTCCCCTTCATTCACAGCCAGTTTAATTCCTTCAAACATTCCAATCAGTTCAGCGTTCATTATACAGATGCTTTTGTCCACTTTAAAATACTTTTCCACATTCTTACCAGGCATAAATACACCAACACCCACTCCATTCTCATTCACACTAGCATCTGTATAAACTATATCATCTTGCACGTACCGCTGACTGATTTTCCCAAACATAATTTTAGCGATAACTTCATTCATTCCCTTATTAAATTCCTCCATATTCAAACATACAGTAAGATTATTAGGAACGGGTTGCGGACCAGCATTGCCTATACTCAGAAACTTGTTCAAGTTTTCAAGTGCAATACTAGTTCTATATGTCGGTTTGTACACCGTCCTATTTTGTAATCTTACTATCATCTCGTTCCAAAACTCATTTTTCTTTGTTATCATTCTCACCGACTCTCTCACTGTGATCCACTCTCTCTTGTAATCGAGAGGTGAATCACCCATTTCAGACCACAGAGTGTGTATTGGGGTTGAGTTAATCGCCCCCAATACCACTCTTGCACATGCATTTTCTACTTTCATTAATTGGCTAAAAGCCCCTTTCGAACCATTCCCATACACACTAATACCATATCCAATTTTGGAGGATATAAGGGCCTTCCTTAACATGTCAGTCACACTCGGATGAGCGCCCCATTTAGGTTTGCTCACCCGTTTAACCACATTTAAACGTTCCTTGCAGTTATCTGCCAAAATTTTCATGTGCTTCCCAAAATTCATACGTACAATCCAAATACCCAAATACCTGTACGCATTTACTTGTTCAATACTTTGACTATCAACACTTATATTAACATTTGCAACGTTTGTTCTGAAACTCATATAAGCACACTTATTAGGATTCACTCTCAGATTCAACATTTTAAGTTTTTGAATTATATCATCTACCCCCTTTTGCGCTCTTTGAGCCGCCACATCAATACTTCTCCCTTTTCCAATTACTACAAAATCGTCTGCAAATTGCAGAACGATTTGATTGTCTGTATTGATGTGGTGTATCTCGCTGGTATATAGGTTGAACAGAGCTGGAGATATTCTACTCCCTTGCGGAAGTCCAATATTTGCAACTCCCTCCAACCTAAAACCACTTCCATTCAGAACCATTTTTCTATCAGTCATGAAATCTTTTATCCACATACATACTTTCCGTGAAAATCCAAAATTCGATAGAATTTGTTGTAATTTCCACGGAACCACATAATCATAAGCTCTTTCAATGTCCAAAAATACCGCAACAGCTTTCAAATTATCCTTTCTTACTTCCCAAACAAACTTTTCCACACACTCAATTGCAGAGTGGTTCTTTCGAAATCCAAATGTTGTCGATGGCAACAAATTATTCTCATTCACAAAATCTTCCATGCGCTCTTTCATCATTCCATTTAAGATTTTTATAAAAACATTCAACATACACATGCCTCGATAATTTGTTGCCACATCTGGATCTCTATCCCGTTTAGGGATAGGAACCACCCTGCTCTCTTTCCATTTGTCCGGTATTTTTGAACCCATCCACACTTTGTTGAGTATCTCAAGCAAATTATGCTTTGCTGAGTCACTCAACAACCGAATCATCTTATAACTTACTCGGTTTGTCCCTGGAGTGGTAGATTTTGATCTATCTAACACTCTCAGGAACTCTCCCCATTCATACATACAATCCATTCTTTCATTTCTACTCATTCTATCAACTTCATTTATTACATTCAAATCATTGCTTACATTCAATATCATTCTTATAAATTCTTCACCTTTTTCTCTGTTCTCACATACCACATTGCTCACATTAAAGTATTTACCATTCACCCTATTAAACAGACTCCATACATCCTTAGTTGTGGTTCTATGTGTCATTTGGGACACATATTCCCGCCAACTTTTCCTTTTTCCTCTGCGAATAGCCTTTTTCAATTTTCCATTCATTTTACCATACATAATCTTATTCTCACTACTCTTATTCCTATTAAATTCACGCAAGGCTATTCGCTTTCTTTCATACCAGTATTGAACTTCATTGTTCCACCAACCATTCACATTAATCTCTTTCATATCCACAATTTTTGTACACAATTTATTTACCCGTTCAATTTCACTCTCTAACTGGCTTTGATTTATTTCATTTTCTCCGAGAATCTCATTCATTTGATTCGCCCATTTCCTATTATTCATTAATTCACGTTTTTTCCTAAACACTCGATTATCATTCATGATCATTTTGATCCTGAAATGATCACCACCCAAATTCTCTTCTTCAACATTCCAAGTGACCCGGCAGGCCAGTTCAATAGTTGTCATAGACAAATCTATTGCGCTGGCCGTGCCTCCCACATTCGCCATTCTAGTTGGCCTTCCATCATTCAAGAGCACCATATCGGAGTCTTGAATCAGGTCGGCCAACTGTTTTCCTCTTGCGCAATTGTCTAAACAACCCCACATTCTCGCATGCGCATTCATATCTCCACATACAATCAGGTCACTTTTATCTTTCACCCACTCAAACAATTTTTTAAAATCACTCAAGGCTTTTTTCCTTTCATCTTCATCACGAACCTGGGTTACATACACGCTCACTAGTAACAGATTTCTTTCCAAATTCGTTGTTGAGGCGGCTATTGCTTCAATCACCTCAAAAGCGGGTAACTGAACCTCTTTGAGCGTTATATTTCTGGCGTACATTATAGCCACTCCACCATAACCATCATTTCTTGGTTTGGAAAGAAATCTGTACCCTCTCACATTTAACGTCTTGTTCATTCTTTCCCACGTTTCGCTTATAAGCATCACATTCACTTTATTCTTGGCCAGATAATTTTCCAACATATTTTTTTTGGCATAAAAACTTTGTATATTTATCTGGCCAACAATAATTCTTTCACTCATGTCTCACATTCACCCCAATAACAATCTATACATACCAATTAAAAATCTGTCCGGGAGTATCCGCTTCCAAAATTTAACAAAAATAAATTTTAATGAAACAATAAAATTTTGTTGCATGAAATTACTTATGTTGCATCCTTCATATAGATGTTGATGTTGCGAGTTGTTGTCCCATTTTTTGTACTGCTGCCGAGTTTCATGTGTACGTAATATTGATTTTTATTATTTATTTATGATGTGCATTATTATCTGGTTTCATCGGTGTTTGTGGTACAATAAAATTTTCATTGTTAACGCCCGTATTCAACGTTGTGCTGTTATATTGGTCCATGAACGCTATACGGTTTTTTGTACTTGTGTACCGAGTTTTTTTGTTAGGTCGACCGCGTTTATTTAAATTAACGTTTACTGACACATCTTCATTTTCTGTGTCCATACACGACGAATCTGTTTCTGTTTTTCTCTCTTTTACGTTATACTCTTTTAAATTAACCATTTTTCTGATTGTTTCGATTTTGTTTTCTGCCTCTGCATGTAAAATGTTAATTTTTGCTACATCGCTATACTTAACTCGTTCTTGAGTGGTAATTGATTGTACTGTATTTTTGTCGACCGTGCTTGTTTGTTGTACATGTTGTGATTGTCCTTGCGTGTGTAAATGTTGTTCATCTGGTTCTTGTGGTTGTTGTGTTTGTTGTTGTAGCTGTTGTTCTGCTAAATTGTTGGTGTTATTTAAAAGTGGACATTCTGATTTTTTGTGTGAATCTTCTCCGCATTTGTAACATCTCTCTTTCATGCCGTCGTAAAATATTCTTGCTTTAATGTTATGAATATATATAAATTGTGGTATTTCCTTCTCGATCTCTATATATACTCCTCTTACTCCCGAAAAAACGGGTAGAAGTGAATTAACACCAAACTTTTCCCGTCGTGTTGACAATATATTGCCAAAACGATGCATGGCCTCACTCAATGCTTTGTCTGTTATTTCTGGTGGTAAATTGAATACCCTCACGTACCGCATTATTCCACTTGCTCCTTTTACTGTTACCTCGGTTGATGTTCCATTATTATAATTGAACGTCAAAACATGTGTTTCTCGTAAAAATTCAATATACCTCTGTTCATTGTTAAACTTTATATAAATACACCGCTCGTACAAATCCTGGTACAGCGTATGTATATCTTTAGCCGTTAGCCCATTGTTCAAGACAAATTGCATCATTTCTTGATCTGCTGGCTTAGCATCTGTCTTTTGAAACTGTACTTTTACAGTGTTTTGTCTTAAACTATCCATTTTTACTGATCCACAACCTTGTTTTAAACAGGTATTAAATTTAACCACTGCGCAAAATTGCGCTTATCAAATTTGGACAGCACTAATATCACAATCTTTTTCAATATTTTGAACTCACTAAATTTTTATTTTTATTTTGTATTTCGCTCTATACGCCACAAAGGTTGACAATCGAATGTATTTTTGGTTAAAAACATTAAAAACATCTGTAAATCTTTGAGATAATTAGCGGTGCCGACGAAATTAGTCCCATTATCGCACAGGATAGTATTGCACAGGCCACGACGACTGACGAATCGCTTTAAGGCCCCCAAAAAACTTTGCGTGCTCATGTCCATACAACATTCCAGGTGAACAGCTTTAGTTGCCAAGCAGACAATAATACACAGGTATGCCTTAAATGGAATCGCACCTCTTCTTCTGAATGGATGCATTCGGAAAGGTCTGGCAATATCTAACCCAACACAGGCAAATGGATGGGTCATACGAACTCTCTCAATTGGGAGCTCTACCATAAGTTGTTCTTGCATTTTTGGCCGATATCGTATTCACCTGATGCAATTACGAAATATGCGACGCATCAAGTCTCTTCCTCGTATTATCCAATACTTTTCTCTTATGAGCTGTAGTAATAATCCCGCTCCTGGATGACAATTTGTGTGGTGGTAATAATAGACGATTCTTTGAGTCAAATCTGCCTTTGCCGGAAGAATAATCGGATGTTGTCTGTTATAATTTGCCAACAACTTCTGCAATCTGCTGCCGACCCTCATTACTCCGAATTCATCTAAAAACGGAGATAGCTCCCCATTAATCGTTCATAATCTTCATAGAAGTACATCTTCTGCGTTTCTCTGCATAACCACAGTTCCGTTTCGTTGACTTCTTCGACGGACAAATGTTTATGTTTAGGTTTGTTTTCAGACCGGATAAATGCCCTTCTAACATAAGATACGATATGAACTAATTTGCGGTATTTGGACGTTGTAGAAACCAGTCGCTGAAGAAAATCTTTCGATTCCGTGCTCGAAACTTCTGAAATAATCTTTGGATTTATTTCGTAAAAATGTTCGGTTACAGCGATGATTTTCTATTGCGGCCAGTCTTCAATTAGTTTACACAAAAATTCTTGTCCTTTCCACCACAAGGAAAAAAACAGATAATCTTCTCGTTGCACAATCGGCAGGACTGTGCTTAGTTGGAACGTGTCTCCTTACTTCTCTGCTGTAATTATCCAAAATAACCGAAACTCGATTGCCAACGAATGTTTTTCATCTTCCTGGATGGCTTGAAAGCCAATCGAGAACAATGTTCGAATCGGTCCACAAAGAAATTTCCCACTGGCATAATCAGCTTTGGTTCAAAACTGCTTTCATGTGATTTGTGAGTAGCTGTGCTCCAAGAAGCTCTAATTGCGGCAAACTTCTCTGCTTCAGTGGAGAAAGTCGTGATTTGGCACCAACAAGTTTAACTAAATAGTCCCCATTTCTTATTGATTGTACGTATATAACTGACGCGTAAGCTCTCTCACTCGCATCACAAAATCCATGAATTACAAGGTCCTCAGTTATTTCCAGCCATCTCGGGATTCTTATTGATACTGCATTAACTATATCTGATCTGATTTCCTGCCAATTCCTAGCCACATCAACTGGAAGCTCGTCATCCCACTCAAGTTTGCAGAGCCATTGACTTTGTAATAACATCTTCGGCCTTATTAGCAGCGGTGACAACCAACCATGCGGGGCGAAAATTTGACTAACTTCTGATAAAAAAGTTCTCTTTGTGTGTTTTTCGGTGACCAGCATATCTACGGAGAACATAAATGCATCATGTTCTGGATTCTAACGAATACCCAGAACTCGCACAGCATCTGGATGTTCGGACAGAGTCTTAGTTGATGTATCTGGTTCGCTGTTCAGTAGTTTCCGCAGTGCTGCATCATTTGTTGTGAACTTCCGCAAGTTGAATCCGCCATTGCTTAATACCTCCACCATATCTCTCTTGACTTTTAACAGCTTGCTCGCAGACTCGACGCCTATCATAAGATCGTCTACGTAAATGTTTTGTCTTATGACCTTTGCTGCTTGTGGCTTGGTAACCTCAAATTGCTTAGCTAAATGATTTATGGTGTAGTAACGAATGATGTGAATGTCGTGCCATACGTGACAGTTTTTAATTCGTAGGCAGCAATGTCTTCTTTGGGTGATTTTCGCCACAGTAACAACTGGTATTTCTGATCCTGGTCTTGTACAAGAACCTGCCGCAACATCTTCTCGATGTCTCCGGTCAAAACATATTGAAAAATTCTGAATTTCAGAATTATCTCGTGTAAAATCGGTTGCACCGTTGGTCCCTTCATCAAAACTTGATTGAGCGATTTTTTTCCCGCCACACTTAGTTGATGCATTGTAAACGACTCGCAGTTTTGTGGTTGAACTCGTATGTTTCAGGACACGGTGAGGCATGAAATACGTATCCCGATCAATTTTTTCCGTACACTTTGCTCTTGTGGCCCAATAACTCATATTCGTTCAAAAAATCAATATACAGACGACGTAGGTTTGGGTCTCGTTCAAATCTTC